>OZ005738.1:148326348-148976352 GCA_963930755.1 Eudasyphora cyanicolor
TGTGTTGTGCAGTGTAAAAAGCAATGTGCGCGTAGGGACTATTCACATATAATTTGCTACGTAAACGTAACGTACGTTCCTATTAGGGCCGGTTTACATCTAAACGATCTGTCACGTGTCTTTCCAGTGAGCATTTGTATTTGATCCTCTCCCGATTTTTTCAAAATCGCACGTAAAATTGGTTTCGCAACAGACAAAGTCGTACGACAAGCAGGGATGGAAAAAGTTAGTACTTTTTTCTGTACCATTTCACTCTCAAAAGTACCAACGTATCCTCACGACCGTTTCAGTACTATACAAAAAAAATCAAATGATATTTTGTTTTCCTAATCCACACACTCTCGGCGTACGTTTTCTATTACTATTAATTTGAATACAATTTATATCGATGGAAACTAGTTACGGAAGACAACATTTTCTAAAAATGTGTTTATTTTCCATTTTTATTTATAGTCCTGATTCCCATGAGAGACAGAGAGCTCATTCCGCCTGCCTCTCTCCTACAAACCTTGACACTTGCTTGGAAAAAATTGTCTGGTGTGAATCTGGAGATATGAATATTCTCTTCATATGTCCACATTCAAGATTCCCATGTCCAGAACTGTAGAATTTTTATTAATATTTTGCATAACACATTCACTAATTTGAAGTATTCTTTTGGAATAGCGATCACAATTCTCTAAAATTATATTTAAAAAATGCTATAATCGGAATGCCTAATTATAATTGTTGTAATAGTATAAAAAGGCAACATCATCTAACATATCTTAAAAATATTCTCCAAAAAAGAAGCAATTTCATACTTTGAAAATTATGTTCCTTTAATTAATTCAATTAGTACCACTTGAGCTTAAAAAGTATTAGTTTAGTATTTTCCAAATAATTAATTTTCCATCCCTGCTTTTAATTGGATGTCAATTTTGTCGTGCGATCCTCTCTCGGGGTCGTTTTTGACAGATCGCGCGACTAAATCTCATGATGTAAACAGGCCCTAAGTACACACGATTGCCAGATCGGACAACATTATCAAGCCTGTAAAAGTGCAGATGTACGGATAATGAGAGATTGTTAGGCAAAGATGAATTGACAGTTCAGACGATCGCAATAAAACCTTATAGTTTCATATATTTACAATCTTGCCGCGATGTAGAGGTTAAACTCGGGCTCTTCTCTTGAATCATCGTCATTCTACGAACTTGGTTCAGAACTCGTACTCTGACGTAACTTTGATATGAAGAGTTCGAACGACCAAAGATTACCTACCGGCAAATGGTATATACGAGGAAATTCCTTCATACCATGGGCTTCCTCTATAACTCCGTATGCTAGATATAGTAGTGATTATCTCTTATAATGAAAATAAGTTGACCAGCAATTATTTAATAAAAGCGAGAAAGACAAAATTTATTGAATTGTTCGTAACAAATTAGTTTTTCAGACTGACAAATTTGTGAAGGAAATTTTCTATTTGAAAACAAAATGCTACTCGATTGAAATGTTATTTCTACACCCCCTCTCAATCGATCAATCCAGTATCACATCGTAACTTCATAAATCTGTTGACATCCAAAGATTTCGTAAATAAATCAGCCAATTGATATTAGGCATGTTTTCGTTACAAGCTAGCACTTTTAGTTTAGCACTTTGCAACGAAAACAACTGACTTCCACTAACTGGCACATAAGCAATAAGTGGCGGATTTTCACTATCTGGTAGCAATGGTGTCATGAGTTGCGAAGAAAGAACAGTGCGAAACAGAGAAAAAATACGTGAAAAGTATTTATAAAACATATATTTACTATTCTATGTTCAATTGTTTACACTCTTTTGCAAATATTTGTTCTTCTTCTTCCCGTTAATTCACAATAATTGATAAAATCTCTCCAAAAATGGGATGCCATATTGCTAAATATAGGGTGCCCAATCTGGCAACATCATACTCGATTAAGACATGAACACAAGCACCAAACTTCATCGGGAACTAATAGTGCTTAGCTCCCCATACAAATTAAGCACTTATGGTGTAACGAAAACACACCTATTCAGTATTTAAGCGTTCGACATTTATGATCCCATTCATGACATTATCTCAGACGAAGTGGTGCTTGATATCAATGTGTTTGGCCCTCTTGCTTTCTAGATTACTTGCCATTCCGATGCAGCCCCGATTATCTTCGAATATTTTTACAGGATAATTACTAATTTCTTTTAAATCTTCCATAATTCCACGAATCCAAATTGCTTCTCTCGTAGCTAAGCTTAAAGCTACGTACTCGGCTTCTGATGAAGATGTCGCCACCGTTTGTTGTTTTTTACTGCACCATGCTACTGTACAACCGTATACTTTAAATACAAATCCGCTTACAGATTTCCGGTCTGATATGTCGGAGGCCCAGTCAGCATCGGCAAATCCCACAATGGGTTCATTTGAATTTTTTATAAAATGTAGCTTCATATTCAGTGTGCCCTTTAAATATCTCACCACACGCTTGAGATGTTGCCTATGAACATCAGTAGGACTTTCTTGAAAACGTCCGAGGTAACCCACATGAAAGCATATATCGGGTCTAGAACAGAGCATATATAAATAATATATGGAAAGTGAAACTAAAACTAATTAGAAAACTAATTAAAGAAAATTTTGCTAAATCATTGAACACATATGTGCAAGAAAAATTAACGAGTTTAGATCCCAAAGATTCCATTAATATGTTTAAAGAAATAAAAAATAATTTTAAAAAATTTAAACAATTAGATCTTCAAAGCATTAACATTCCGTTAGAATCTGAATATTTGCTGCATAATGCAGAAATTAATCCAGAAAATATTGAAATAGATAACTCAGATAATTTTATAATTACAGATCAAGAACAGATGTTAGATACAGTTGGCTCCTTTTTTGAGACAATCCACTCCCACAAATCCATAGATTATGAAAATAGCTTGCAAGTTCAAGTAAACGATTTTTTCAATAAGTTTTTAGAAATAAAAGCTACATTTAAAAGAAATCGAAATACTATCATGAATTTTAATAATGAAATGAGGGCTAACTGTCTGGACGTTGTACAAGCAAGAGAGTACTTTATTACCAAAGACAAAATAATGTATATTTTTTGTAACTTAAAACCAAAATTATCTTCAGGTGAAGACAAAATACCAAATATAGTCTTAAAAAACATACCGGAAATTATGATTTTAGAATATTGCACACTATTTAATAACATGTTAAATAACTCTTATTTTTCCAAAAAATGGAAAAATGCAAAAGTTGTTATTCTTCCAAAAAAGATAAAGATTGCAGCAACCCAAAAAACTTACGTCCAATAAGTTTACTTCCAAATATCAGCAAGGTTTTTGAAATGTGTATCAATAATAATATAAACAAAATATGTAAGGATACAAATTTATCGGGTAATAATCAATTTGGATTTAAATACAAACAATCGACCATTAATGCAGTACATTTACTTGTTCCAATTCCAATTATCAATTGGAATTGGAACAAGTAGTTATATACGGGCGCATGTTTAATTGACATGGAAAAAGCCTTTGATAGCGTATGGATTCCAGGTTTGGTATTTAAACTGATGAATTATGATTTTCCTTTGTATCTGATTGTACTAATTTACAACATGATTAGTGAAAAAACGTTTAGAGTTTACCATTTAAATCTAACTGGAAAAAAGACATTCAAGATCGTTAAGGGACTGCAATAGGGAATGGTTAACTCACCCATACTCTTTAATTTATTTTTACTTGACCTGCTCAAAAGAGTTGATAATATTATCTCCTTTGCAGATGATATTATCATATATTACGCAGATAATACCAATGAAAAAATTAACGCAGGACTTCAGAATTATTTTAATAAAGTAGAAAAGTTTACAAAAGATTTTAAAGGAGGTTAAAAATTCTTGTTCATGGCATTGTTTTTGCTTTTATGTAATTATTTTATTTTTTAAAGCTTAATATCTTGTTACAGTAGAGTAGCAACTATAAAGTAGCAACCTGCAATTGTTATTATTACTTAATTTAATAGTTATTAAGTTATACATATATCTAGAACTATTTACGTTTTTCCGCTGTAGTAGGAACTCAAATTAAATACCTAAACCAATTTTTCGTTGAAGAATATTGTAATTTACCTATACTTGGCCTACAGGCTTTAAATTACATTAATAAATAATGAAATGAAATGAAAAAGATTGGAACATGAAAATTAACACTGGCAAATGTGAAACAATATTATTTAGACCACCAGTGGACAAATGCAATTATAACATAAGAAAAAATTGGAAACTATTTGGTATTAAATCTAATATAAATAATACTAAAATACCAAACAAGGAAATTGTAAAGTACCTCGGAATATACTTAGACAAATTTCTATATTTTAATAATCATGTTAATGAATCAATTTTGAAGGCTAAAAGAGCATTTTTCATGTATAGATCATTGTTTTATTCGAAATATATAAAGTCGAGAGTTAAAATAATTATGTACCAGTCTCTTATCAGACCAATTTTAACCTACGGATGTTTGATTTGGTTTAAGATTTCACCTTCTTATATGGAAAAGATACGGGTTTTCGAAAGAAAATGCCTTAGAGCTTGCATGTCATTATTTAGATCACCTCAAAGTAATTATTTGAAATATGTATCAAAAAAAAAATTATACAGTGCATCTAATGTAATAAGAATAGATAATTTCATTATTAATTTAATAAGAAATAATATTTGGAGATGTATATTATGACAGAAAATAATTTAATAATGGCTCCTTACTATATTAACGAAGAATATATATCAGAAACGATACAAAAAGGTTATGTCCCTCCTGAGGCTTTCCTATACTTAGACAAAAAAAAGTTAATACAAAATGAAAATGGAATCCCGCCCTTTTACCATAATTACAGAAGGGCAAATACCAAAGCGATTGATTGTACATCTGCAACAAATGCCGATCTCAGATATGACACAAGTGTAAATGATAGAGAATTTTGTATTACACAAAAATACTATCCAAAAAGATTTTGGTGGTTATCAGAATAATCTATAAATTTTCTTACTCCTTTTACCTTTATAAAGCGTTCACACCAACCCGTTTTGGCTCATTGAGATGTTTTCGAGCCAAAATGAGTTGCTTTCCCCTTATAGAAATGTCAATTGAAACCGTCTCAATCGGCATGTTTTTCTCAATAACACGTCACAAAACTGCATGTTGAAGTATGTGAACCCCCTTAAGTTGTCAATCTGTCGCACACTGAACATATACATTTCAAATTTTGTCAACAATAAAAATGAAAGCAACAATTGAAATGGTATCTACTGGAAATATAACACCAAATAATAGCACCAAATAATTTAACAATGCTTTTTTGGTACTATCCATGTTTCTTTTTTATATTTTCAGTAAAAGTTGTTTGTACCCAATAAGTTGACATATGCCATTTGAAAACTTAATAAATGTCATAATTAAGCAGGCAACATGTGTGAACGGTGAGATGTTTTCCCAAAACAAATGAGCCAAAACGGGTTGGTGTGAACGCCTTATTAGACCTTAATTTTTATAACACCCAAATCCAGATGCAATGTTTTTTGTAAATTTTTTCATTGTATAAATCAATAAACATATACCTAGAAGTAAATTTCTTATTTTTCTAAATCAAAATCATACATTATTATAATAATTATACTAGAGTGCTCGAATAAGGGACGTTGTATATTGTAAAAATATATTGTTAACTATTGTTTATTTTAGTTTTAAGAATTTGAATTGTTGTAAATAAATAAACAAAAGAAAAAAAACAGATCTAAAGAATCTAGGTGAATTTTTACTTTGAAATGTAGTTTCTGAATAATCGACCTTTATTCTGTATTTTAGTTGTGTTTAATTATTGAACAAGCTCGAGGTCAAGTTTTGATGTTTTTTTATTTATTCGATATTTCGTTCCTCTTTGAGGAACATCTTCAGGAATATCTATAACATTGTTGAAAATAAAACAAAACAATACTAAATATATTAAAAACATCATAAACATCGTTCAAGACATACGTCCTGCCTTGTTGTCGTCTGTTTTCTTACTAGCTGCTCATTTTCTTACTCGATTCTATTTAACTTCTTTATTAGAAGTCTATAGTTGTTTGCACACCCTTCTATGTCTGCTTTGTAGTTAATGCGTTTTGTTGTTGTTGTGTTAATGATGTGCAGTGTCTCCAGAAATTTTTACTCTAAATTGGTCTGCATTTACATGATACTTTTTTTTAGGTATTAAGCATACTTATCGGCGTTTTGTGGGCGAGAGAGGCAGTCGGAAACGGGGGGAAAAAAAGTATGCCGTACTCGTACTTATCGTACTCATCGTTTTGTGTTTTTCGTTCGCACTTGGAAACAACAACAATTCACACAGGAAAAGCCGAAACAAAACAAATGAAAATAAGTTAAGTATTGAAAAAAAAGTACGCGTGTGAACGTAGATACTTTTTCAAAAGAGAATAAGCCGATAAGTTACTTAAAAAAAAGTACCATGTAAATGGGGACTTGCCAGTCATCAAATCCCTGGCCGTTAAACTGTGGGATTCCGTGAATTTCCTTGTTTTCGCCCATAACCTCTTATAATGAAAATAAGTTGACCAGCAATTATTTAATAAAAACGAGAAAGTAAAAATTTATTGAATTGTTCGTAACAAATTAGTTTTTCAGACTGACAAATTTGTGAAGAAAATTTACATAATGTACTATAAAAGTATCCCCCTAAAGTCGAGGTGTTATGCGACCTCGTGCCTATTGATGTTTAAAGTTCGTAGTCAGGGGTAAACGACTAGGTTTGTACGGAACCTCGCTGATACCTGGGCGCCTCAGTGAATAAATAGGCTTCTTCGCCAAGTCCTTACCATAGCACCGGGGGATATGCTATGGCGTACCCCCACCCTCTACACTCGTGGGTCCAAATATGAATTTCTTAAACAACACACCAACAATAACAACCACTATGGCTACAACCTACAAGCAGCATTGAAGCTTCATCCCCTACAATGCCTACGGATAGCCAACGTCCGAAATCTATGTCCAATGCCAGTCATCCTAGTCCACTCCCAAATCTCTCCAAAAATGAGATGGCATACTGCGAAATATAGGATACCCAATCTGGCAACACCATACTCGATTAAGACAAGAACAAAAGCTCCAAACTTCATCGGGAACTAATAATGCTTAAAAGTGCTTAGCTCCCCATACAAATTAAGCACCTACGGTGTAACGAAAACACGCTTAATATGCAATAAGGCGTTCACACCAACCCGTTTTGGCTCATTGAGATGTTTTCGAGCCAAAACGAGTTGCTTTTCCCTTATAGAAATGTCAATTGAAACCGTCTCAATCGGCATGTTTTTCTCAATAACACGTCCCAAAACTGCATGATGAAGTATGTGAACCCCCTTAAGTTGTCAATCTGTCGCACACTGAACATATAGGCCCTTATTCATAAAAATTTAATGACGGTTTGAAGAACGCTATAGCACTGCTAAAGCGTTCCTTAAACCTTCTTTAACTTTTTATGAATAAGGCCCATACATTTCTTATGAATATACTTTGTACGGCATCGAATAGTTGAATTCTTGTTGTGCATTGATTTGTGAGCACCAAATAATTTAACAATGCTTTTTTGGTACTTTCCATGTTTCTTTTTTATATTTTCAGTAAAAGTTGTTTGTACACAATAAGTTGACATATGCCATTTGAAAACATAATAAATGTCATAATTAAGCAGGCAACATGTGTGAACGGTGAGATGTTTTCCCAAAACAAATGAGCCAAAACGGGTTGGTGTGAACGCCTTATAACGTATATTTAAGAAAAAATTGGATTTGCTACAAAAAACACCGTGAACGTATATTAGTTAGATTCCGATTTCGCCTTTACCTACGTTCACGTAATGTCAAAATCAATTTTTAAGCCGAAATTGTGAGAAGAAATTGTCAGATTTAAAAACCGGCGTAAATCAAACGTTTTGCTTTAGGTGAAACGTAAACATTGATTTGTCGCTAATCACTTAAGGCATTATTCATAAAAACTCATGGAAAGTTTATTGAACGTTACAATAGGCATGTTTTCGTTACAACCTAGCGATTTTAGTTTAGCACTTTGCAACGAAAACAACTGACTTCCACTAACTGGCACATAAGCAGGAAGTGGCGTATTTCCACTATCTGGTAGCAATGTTGTCATAAGTTGCGAAGAAAGAACAGTGCGAAACAGACAAACAATTCGTGAAATGGATCTAGAAAACATAAATTTACTATTCTAAGTTTAATTGTTTACGCTCTTTTTGCAAATATTAAAATAATTGTCCATTTTTGTTCTTCTTCTTTCCGTTAATTCACAATAATTGACAACAATCTATCCAAAAATGAGATGGCATACTGCGAAATATAGGATGCCCAATCTGGCAACACCATACTCGATTTAGACAAGGACACAAGCACCAAACTTCATCGGGAACTAATAATGCTTAAAAGTGCTTAGCTCCCCATACAAACTAAGCACCTATGGTGTAACGAAAACACGCCTAATGTATTTCAAACTTTCCATAACTTTTTATGAATAAAGCGTTTAGTGTCTCGGTGACATTTTTAATTATTTTACACAGTGAAATAATAACACGAGGCAAAATTTGTAGGAGAGGCAGGCGTAAAGATCACTCTGCCTCTCTCTCCTACAAACTTTGACAATTGCATGGAAGAAATTGCATCGTGTGATGCGGAACTTACACGCATTTTCATATCTCCCGGCACGTACGTATCATAGACTCTCAATTATATAGATGTCTCATCGCAAGTTTGTTTACATTTTCTCGAGTTACCAACGAATAGGAATGATTTCTCAAACGTAAAACAATAGTTTTCCGGGGTATTTTCTTGATCTTTTTTGCACGTATCGTTTGATATTTATTTTCTAAACGTGATAATTACAAAAAATCGGGAAATCGGTCTGAAAATATGTGAAAAACCTTAAGGCCCAACTATAATATGCATAAGCTAGCTTAAGCAACTGTGCGAATGCATGAAATCGTATGTGCCAAACTATAATGTACTTAAGTGAACTTTTCGTTAAGTTCTCTCAGCTCTCTCAGTACCCATTTGCATAAGCACGGTGCGAAACTGAACGCACGTTCCGTACGGAATTACTTAAGTTAGCTTATGCATATTATAGTTGGGCCTTTAGTCGTTAAAATTAAATTCCTATTCGTTCCTACTGACAGCTACTCGTTGTGCGATGAGACATCTTCGTAGTCAATTATTTTTGATACGTATGATCCGCTTACCCACGTTGTGGGTCTAATTACCGTATTCTGCCCATTTGACTCATCACCGATTACTAATCGATTGTTTTTTTATTTTCGATTGCAATGACGTTTAATCGATTATTGACTTTCCCTTCGCTAATTTCTGTATTTCATTTCGACTTTTCGCAAAAAATTAGTTCATTGTAAAATATTTTGAAGTGCGGCGGCGACTGGCAACTAAGCAAAAGAAAATCTTGAATATATGTTAGTATAACCATAACATTAATTAAATCAAATGTGTATGATTATATAAAACAGAAAGACCGTGCGTATGAAACTGCAACGGCATATAAATTCACAGAATTATTGTGCAAAAATATCAATCGGTTAACTTTACAAACGGAAACAAAATCTACCAATACATAATTACGGTATCTCATACAAACAATGTTTGTGTTTTTATACATTCCTACATACATAACTAGATTAATTATTTCGATTATCCCTTATTTGCCCTACATATATTTAGATGATGTGAAAACTTTCACTGTAAGTGGGTTGTTTCATATTTTCATGCCATTCCTTTCCTCGAATTTGCTACATTTACCTTATATTTTCGGTGGTCTTCGTATGTTGTGCTTGTATTCGTGTTTAAGTTCGACTTATGCAAACGATGACTTTCACTTTTTTTTCGTTGCTGCAATGTTATTTTACGCCTATTAGCCCTCTTCGAGGCTTAGTGGCATTTTATTTTAAATGCTTGTTGTCCACCGTTTTTTTGCACATGCTGTGACGTGTTCGAAGAGAATATGTGTACTCTCTTTGGCATTTTCTCAAGTGTGTGTTTGTGACGTTTCCCACCTTCCATGTCTCAAATTCGGCAGTGGCAGTTGTCCCATTGCCCTACAATGTTTGCCGCAACATAATTCATAATTTGTGTACATAACCATCCGCATGCAATCTATTCTATTGTATGCACATCTATCTGGTCCAAGTATTCTTCACATTATTCACTGTGAAAAATGTAAACGTACATTTTATAAATTATTTTTATAATAAACATAAAGCGACGCTATTTCATGACGATTATCATATTTAATATGTACACTATTCCATGTAATATTTGGACTATATGGCAAAGAAAGTAGATTTATAAAGATGTTCAGTTGTGACTTTGTTTACATTTGCATGAGTTACCAACGAATAGGAATGATTTTGAAACGCGAAAAAAATAGTTTTCTGGAGTCTTTTTTTGAACTTTTTTGGTACTTAACGAACGATATTAATTTTCTAAATATGATAATTACAAAAAAATCTCGAAAATCGGTCTTAAAATGTTAAAAAAAATCACTCGCCGAAATCAAATTTTTATTCGTTTGTCACTGATAGAATACTCGCTACGGGACGGAACTTCTTTATAAATCTACTTTCTTTGCTATATGGTTATGAATTTTGCATATTATGCTTACAGGGGAATTCCTCCCGTCTATTCTTTCTGTCTCTCTCTCCATCAACTTCGGAATTGCTGTAACTAAAGCTAAGATCGGTAGTCAGATCTTACAATATTGTCAGCAAAATGTCAAAAAATGCAACCCTGTGAACTTATAATTTTTGTCTTGCAACGCTGTCAGAAAATTCATCGTCAGTAAATTGTAAGACAATCTAAGATGTGCGAAGTTTATGCATGACATTTTATGTGCAACGCTGTCTTCTATAAAATATTTTTATTGATAATCCTGCCTATACATGAAATTATAAGGCTTTCTTCAATCGTCTGAACTGACAACTCACCTTTTGCTAAAAATCATTGTCGGTACATTTTCAGCACGTTGACAGAGTTGATAACATTGAAAGATCTGACCACAGTGTGTACATAGCTTAATGTTCGTGTCAATCGGTACTTACTGTAGGGTATTATCAAAACGAACCGCACCCCACCTGCCGCTGTTTGTTTATTTTTATCAATTTCACCGGTTGTCATCATCTTCCACAACAACTATATAAACAACACACCATAACAAATATCATCCGATGAACACCCGGCACATGATTGGTGCGTTTTTAGTTAATAATGAGATTAACAAAAAGCTACACATTCCCATACAAAAACATTACTCAAGATTTTACTCACGTTCCTACAATAATTCTGCTAATAAAGTATGTACATTATATGGCCAATTTTTGCACACTATATCAAAGGTAAATGGTGTACATACATACATATTTATTACCCTAGTTTACACCAGAGGAAGTGCAATTAAACAGCAATAATACCAATTTTTAAAGTAAAAAAGGGAGAGAGAGCGCCCGAGAGAGTAGTAGTGATGTTTTCTAACAACAAATCGCAAGGAAAATATCATACGACATCAAAACAACAACAACGGTAGAAAAACATGAAGGCAATGAATAATGTGCACACATGCATACATCCATACAAATGAATCAACTTGTAAACAAAACGGAGGCATAACGTCATTCGTATTTCGAGTTACCATATCGTTGTTATAGTTCACAACTAATTGGCTGGGATTTGGTTCTAAATATATGCCCTCCTGGTATTATTATAGTCTTGATTCACTCGAGGCCTTTTGGTAGAACTTCATTGCCAGAATACACAAACACTTGAAACTCTGTGCAATCCAAAGTTTTTTTGCGTCCTACTGGTTAGTGAAAATATTACTCCCTTTTCTGTATTCCGAGAGCGGATTGAATTCGAATTTCTAATTCATAAAATTGCCCATAATATCTGTTTGAGGACTTTTGAAGATTCTCCGTAATGGCAGATTGCCATTATTTGCCCATTCGAACATATTTGAAAACATTGGAAACATATTTGGCTCCAAAGTAACAAATTTACGCTTCTCTTCTGTAATCCGAACGTGGTTTGAATCGAAATATTCCGCTCGGAATCGAGTTTCTAAATTTTATAGTTGCCGGCTATTTAAATATATTTATTATTAATAAAACTAGTTCACAAAATCTTACGAAGTAATACTTAAAAAAACTAGAGCTGAAGTGAGAAAACTTGTTTAGGAATCAGCAATTGTTTTTTTCTCCTCTGGTTCGTTACAAAGTTGCCATATTGTCTGTCATTCGAACACGGCGGCCTTGGTGCTGCCACAGTTTGTTACTTTGGACCCAAATATGTATCCAATGTATCAGACATCTTCGAATGGGAAAATAAAGACAATCTGCGGAAAATTCCGTGTCGAGCCACATTTGAAATACAGTACAGGGGCGTTAGTCAAATGCACGAAAATGCAACAAAGACATTTCTCCATAACATCTGCAATATCTCAATCCCCCTTAAAGCGAATTCAATTCCGAAAGAATTTTGTTTCATTTTCCCGAAACTACAAACGTCAGTTCGTCCTGCAATTTTTTCAAAAACTGACCATTTTCCATTTACACTGCCGATGACAGAAAAATGGTACTTTGGAAGCTCGGTATACCAACAATTTTGTTCGGGTCTTCGAATTGAAAATTCAAATTCTGTATTTTAGATTATTTTTGCAATGTCTGACTAACCTTCCTGGCATCTCCCCCTCAATGACGCCCATTTTTCACTGGACAGTAGGTGCTATAACAGCATTAGACTGTACGAAATATCAAGTATTTGTATGCACTGATATTCAAGTTATAAGCGGTACAAAATAGTCTATTTGAATGTAGGTTCCAAAAGAAGCATGCCAATAGCAAGATGTTAGCGACTGATAAACTATAACAATGCGAGGAATGATTCGGATAAGTAGTTCAGTGTATACCTCCCTTTGTGAGGGAGGTACTAGAAGGAGAGGACCAATATGTTCAATCTTCGAACTTAGCCTGTCACATATATTATTACTTTATATGGCGGCTATACCAAAACATGGACCGATGTTCCCATTTTATTCTAGGACGATTAGGTCAAATATAAATTGTAAATTCCTAAATTTCAGCCAGATCAATTGAAAAATGTGTTCTCCAGAGTGTCGAGATGTGAAATCGGTTGGGACTTTTTATGGGGGTTATATAAAACATCGACCGATGTTCCCCATTTTTACTAGGGACGATTAGGTCCAATATAAAGTATAAATTCATAAATTTCAGCTAGATCATTTGAAAATGTGTTGTCCAGAGCGTTAAAGAGAGAAATCGGTGGGACTTTTATATGGGGGCTATATCAAAACATGGGCCAATGTGCCCCATTTTCAAAAGGGGTCGCCCCTAGTCTAATAGATAATTCTGTGCCAATTTTCATAAAGATCGCTTCATATTTGAGACTTGTGGTGTCGCGCATAAAAAAGTTCAGAACGCTAAATGTAATGTATTCTGTTTGCGTACGTTATCATTGTTGTTGCGATCGTCATCTCAAAATCTGTTTGTGTACACATACACAATCGCTAAAAAATTCTTTAGTGTATTCTGTATTTCTTGTAAGGAATGTGCTTGCGTACTGTTCGCTATGAATTCCAGTACAGAACGCTATCGATTGACATTCATTTTCTAATTGTGACACTTGCAAAAATTCGAGGAAATCGGTCTGAAAATACGCGGAAAACCTTTGTTGAAATCAAAATCCTATTCGTTTGCCAATGATACTTAGGGCCTTATTTAAAAAAACTTAATGATGGAACGTTTTAGCAGTGTTAAAATGCTCATAAAACCTTCATTAAATTTGCAAGAATAAGGACCTTACTCGCTATGGGAAGGAATTTCTTATATTATATTGTTTTTGGATCCCTGGTTTAAAGCAAAACAAAAAAAATCCTACTTTTGAACAGATTTGGTAAAAATGAATTCTGTATTGTCTCTATAACAAAACTTGTGTTAATAGGTATAGGCCATTTTTTAGGAAAGGGAATTTCATTTGCTCATTAGCCTAAAGAAAATATCTGTGCAACTACTGTAAAAATCGATTCATATCTGCGACTTGCACTTTGATCACAAGGATATATGTACGGATCTGGATAAATTGAACTACAACTAGTCATTCTAAGTCGATCAATGTATGTATGTATATAATGAAGACACAACCTCTTATCTTTTGGGAGTTACAAAAAAATTCAGTCATTTGTAGGATAGAAATTAAATTAAAAAAAAATTGGTTAAGTGAGTGCAAGAAAGTAAATAATGGATTTACTATTTTCGAAATAAATCCGTGGGCACGTTTTTGTAATTTAGGCTCCAGTCTTTGAGCCTAGGTCAAATCAAAGGTATTCTGAGGAAAAAGTTGATGTTTTGAATATAAATAAAAGCATGTTTTATCACCAACCATTTTAAATTGGTAACATGTCCTTACTGTCGTTTGCTGTTTGTCCTGAAATTCTACACTTTCAAATATCTTTGCTATAACTATAGTGTGGCAAAGAATGTGCAACGATTGTGCAAATTGCACTGTCGCGAATGTCTTACGGCATATTTTGAGGAAAAATATTTACCCACCTACATATGTATGGTAAGTGGTGGTGCAACTGCATCGTTCACCTCAATTTCTGTTCATCTGTCATTCCTGTCAATATTAAATCAAACGTTAGATCGGCTCCATTGCACCTCTATTTTAAGCAGTGTGCTTAGTTCCACTTTTGGAATATAGTCTAATCTGGTAACCTTGCACTTGAACGATCGATCCATGACGATGTGAAATACAAAAACCTGTCTCCGAGCAAATACGCTGCACATACATCACATTCAAAAGAGCGTTGATTGTTGTTTCCCGTTGCCGACTGACTGTGAGCTGATCGAATGGTAAAGCCATCGACTAAATCTCAGCTGCTCGCTCTACGTCAGCCGACGACGGAATGTGTATGATGGCTCGCACCATCACCACCTCTATGAATGTCAGTTTTTAGTAAGTTCCAAAAGACAACACCATTCAGTTTTGATTTAACTCGTCTAAGGTGTATATCGTGTGTTGGAGCTCCACCTATCTAACAGAAAAGTTCCCCCTCCATTACGCAAAACGGTTGGTTGTGTGTTTAATACAATATAAAGAAAATCGCCAAAAATTGGTGTGAACTTTGTTTTACGTAGCGGAACGAAAGAAGGCACAGTTTTTAAACTTTGCACACAAGCGCCGCTTATTTTATGTTTTAACAAAAAATAAGCATGTCGAAAAAACGAAAAGGGATTCATTAATTCGTGTTACAAGTGGTCTTCAACTATTCGGATTTAGAATATCACCAAGAGGAGGAAATAATGGATGATTTTTTCTTTCTCACTTAGCTTTGGCCGAGTCTTTCATGTTTTTTTAAAAGTGTGTTATGTGTTATAAAATAATTCAGGAAAAAAAACGCTGACAGTTGTGTCGCAAGTCGCAAACAACAGAAAAAAAGAGAAATTTTTACCGTTGCATTGGAGGCCATGATGATAATGACGACGATAATATCGGCGATGGTTCGTCTCCCTATTGTTGTTGCCGTCGTTTCGAAATCAATGACCATTCATTAAAACAAAAATTCCATTAACGTATTTTTAAAATATGCATTTTTTCCTTGTAAAAAAATACTCAAGGTGGCAAAGTTCAGTCATAGTTATCTATTATAAAATATGTACACATATTTTTGAAAGTTTTCAGTAATATTAAATTAGTTTCGTTTGTTTCACCTCTTCTCTTTCAGCTCTGAAAAAGAAAATTGCCAGCAATAAAACAATTTTACACAAAACCCTTCAAAAATATTTTTTCTTATAAGTAAAAATCAAAATGTCAGCAAAGGCTATTTGTGAAGCCACCGGAAAGGATATTTTAAATCGTCATTTGAATGCGAATGGAGCCGGTTTCCAGACATGCCGTTTTGCCACAGTTAATACCACAACCGATTGGTCACAATTGGCTGTGCAACAGCCTTGGTTATTGAATACGGTGAGTAGCATAATTTATTATTGAACAAAATTAAATTAGAAAAAACAACTTATGAAAGGATTTTAAAATTTTGAAACTCTTTTTTACATGGGGATCTAATTCTAATATTTTGTGAAACATCTACATACTATCTTACGCAATTTTCACCATGTCTAGTTATAGTACAGTTGTTAAACGTTTCGTTAGGTCTAACAAAAGATAGTGGAAATGAGGGTTATTCATAAAAGTTATGAAAAGTTTAAAATATATTTTAAAGCTGAAAATCAGTGTAATAATTCATATATAAATTGTTATTAATAAAGTCCTTTTAATATTCTTTACAATGAAAATCGGTTCTGTAAAACTCTTATATTAGGAAAAGGCACAGAAATGCAGTCCATTTTCCTAAGTAATGAAAGCTTTAACAGTTTTATAAAGATTTTCTTGCTTTTGAAAAATGTCCTAAAAACCATCCATAATTTATTTTTTCAAAACGAGTACTTACTCTGTATACCAATATCCTCAATAATACATATTTACATTTCTATGGATAAGATTAAAAAAATACTGAATGTGAAAACATTTAGATGATTGCCACAGAAATAACTAAGATGTTTTGTTCAAATGAAGCTGTCAATTGGTTGTGTGGAGTGCCAGAAGGGGTTGACAAGTACGCCTATTTTTCTCTGAACTGTAGAAATCTTAGAGACATTACTGAATGAACAGTAACATGAACTGTAGATAGATTAGATTTTTATTACTTTTTATCCTTTATATGATGCTATATTTTGATAGAATACTTCAAAATAAGAAGAAAAATTAACGGGCATTTTGTCGATAACATGCTTAGTTATCTAGTTATCGGACAATAGTTTGAAAAAATCGACAAAAAAAAAACATTAATTTTTCTGGTAAATCAAAATGTAAGGATTATTGATGGATATTTTTGATTTATGGGGTAGGCAACTATATTTTACGAACTAACCCCCAATTTCACAACCTCCGGTTGTTAAACAATAAAAATTTCATACAATTTGACAGCTATAACTGTAGGTTAGCTCTAACTGTAGGATAACCGGAGATTGTGGAATTGACCGTTAGAAATTGATTTTGTCCTATTCGCTTGTCAGGTTCATTTCCTATAATAGGCTACACAAATCGTCCATAGGCGGAATTTCCGATTTTGAGTTTTGACGTTCTTTTTCTAAATGGGCGATGTGTACCTTAAATGGATTACATCTACATATCTGAAATATTCAATTCTGCAAAAAACTTCAATGCCAAAAATTATGTCTAAATTGGCCCGTAATGTCGAAACCTCCCATATATACTACAGTACTCAGTGAATAGCGAATGGAAATATTAAAATATATGGCAACGGCAGCTATTATTCGGAAGCGTCTTGAAAAAAAGTAGAATTGCAGTGCTCCTTAGAAATCGATGCCGGATCATCTGAAATCACAAAAATAAATTTATTTCGTTTGGTAATCGTTATCCTCAGGTAACGCTGTAAATTTTTTTAAAGTTAAATTTTTGGGATCACTGTATAGAACTCGATTTTTGCGGGAAAAAATCGATTAAAATAAAAACTATTAACAAATTTGAGAAAAAAATTTACAGTGTTACCTCTGATAAAGTTTTCTGGTGCACTGAGTGACGTATGAAGCGCGTTTGTTTAAACTGCTGTATCTCCGTTAGTTTTGCTCCGATTAATCTCAAATTTTCACGCAAAATTCTTAAAAGATTCTCCATTCAGAATATCAAATAAAAGATGAATATTGGAAATATTCATATTGAGGGTCTAAATGGGGCGTTTCGCATCCATAATTTACAAAAGGAAAACCTATTTCCGAATCAAGTCTAACGTTGGTCCGTGCAGGACGGATATTATGTGAACAATCCATTGACGACTCAGGCCATTGACGACTAGATAGAGGCAGAAACCTCTAAAAAGTTTTTAATAAATTGAAAAGAAAGCATACCGTAAAAATGATTAATTATAAGTATTGTGCAAGCTACCAAATTCGCAAATTTCATGTGTGTTATGCTTTAACAAATTCCACAAATTGTTATTGGTTTTTTATGCTTCTGTCGTAAACAAATGTGTCAGTTTTGCCCCTTTTGGCATATATGAATATTCATTATTCATTTGTGCATCAATACGTGTTGATTTACAAAGTATATGATATTCACATGGCCTTATATAATGTTAATGTGTTTTACATTTTTAGTTCATATTTTAGATTATGTTTGTCTATGGGCATGTATGTATGTATGTTAGGCTGTAACGAAAAAGGCGTTTTTAATCATTTGAAATCCTAGTTTATGGTGAAACGAAGCCATTGTTTCACCCGTGGTTTCTTTCTGATCTCTATCGGCAGTTTAGTCTTGAAAATCCCAGTGTAATTGCTTAAACTTTTGTGGCCAATATGGGATTCAAAAAAATACCAAATATACAGGAAGCCCAAACTTCTTCCTGTAGGGAACTAAAGATGCTTACACCAAAACAATATTTTGCCATTCCCATAATCAACTCGTCAGGGCTCATCATTTGAAACCTCCTAGATAAGGAACTGTGTTATCGTTACAACCTAATATATATGTATACACACACATGCATATGTACATTTATAACATGAGTTCTTCTTCGCTAAATATACACATGTAAGAAATTTTATTTTGTATTAATTACAATATTATATGTATAAATGTACATAAGAACTTCTTCTGTACATATTTTTTTGTTAGAAAATAATCCAAAGAAAACCATTTTGTCATTTAATATGCCTCTGCCCCCAGTATACAATAATAAAATAATACAGAACTGTCGCACATTTATATTAATCATTAAAACGTGTAAAATGTTTTAAATTCAGATCATCGCGAAATGTTATTGCGGAATTTTTGTTTTGCATGGCGCGTTTTTTTTGAAACATGAGGATGGATTTTAATGATTCAAAATGAATATCAAAACAGGTATGAACATTTCAGTCGAAAATTTCAGTTGGGGTGGGAGTATACAGTCTATAGCCATTGCAAAAGTGGCCTTAAATCCAGAAGCTTTAAAGTAATTTATTGCACTATTTGAATAATGTTTTTAAATATCTCTGTAAATTCTGATAAATGTCCTCATCTCTTTTTTGCAGATTGCTAGGAAAAAATTAATACGTATAAAACAATCTTTTTGTTTATTATTGTTCTATGGAGGCATATTTTTTAAACAGAATTGTCGAAAAATTAAAGCAACCGCAGTAAAACAAAATACATTGAGAGATTTTCCTACAGAAGCTCATCGAATATGATTGGGGCTTAGGGTACTACTAACAATCACGACAAATCATCGTTATTGCCACAATAAATATAATATTGTTTTATAGATGATACGAAATTTCGATAAGTTTAACAACAACAAAACAGGTTAATGGCAGAGGTTATTAAAAAAATAAATATAACAATTCATAAAGTCAGCACTTGGAAACTCACGCAAAAAATCAACAAAATTAAGTTGCTTCGATATTTTTTTAAGTAATTTCCGAATGTAAATCACATTTTTGGTTGCAAAGTATATTTTGTAAAAATAAGATTATTGTCTTTCCTAATTCCTAGATTTTGTGGCGTATTTATATCAATTCTATTCGATACTATTTTGTTGTTTTAATTTTTCCAAAAACAAACAAAAAAATATAACCATTAAAATCGTGACTGTTATATTTGTCCCAATAACACTGTTCAAACGAGTAAAGTTGAAAGTATAGTAATTTTTAACAAGAATATCGTTAGCATTTCAAGTGCTATAAACTATTATCGTATAGATTTATTACTAGAGGAGACTATACCGCCAGCTTTTGCAGTACTATTTTTTTATGAAATATTAATATTTTGTATTAATAGAATAGAATGAATACATACCCCCGACACATATTTATGGTGAGCTTTAAACGTAGAGACAGGACAAACAATGATAACAAAGATAATGGTGCTGCCTTTCGAACGACTACATCAGGGATTTCCAAAATGCAGAGTTGTGGCTCTTTAGGGAGCCTTTTCGATTTCCAAGGGAGCCACGAATGGTTAAAAAAGTTAACATTTAAATCTACAGGGAAATTATGTAGAACGTATGTATGAGTTCCTTTGGAGGTTTTTATACCCTCCACCATAGGATGGGGGGGTATATTCATTTTGTCACTCCGTTTGTATATATATTCTTAATCGTCGCAAAATTCTAAGACGATTAAGCCTTGTCCGTCCGTCTGTTGTAGTCACGCTACAGTCCGTAATAATAGAGCTAGGTTGATCAAATTTGGTAGAAATATTTCGTATAATTGCGGGTTGTTTGGGATTGCAAATGGGCCATATCGGTCAATGTTTTGATATAGCTCTCCTATAGAGGTCGCTCCAAAATACTGCTTTTGAGCCGTAGATACCAGATTTTTAAATTAATTTAGCAGAAACCTTGCAGTTTGCATTATATTTTGCCAAGAATTCATCACAGCAAAAATTTTACAAATCGGTTCATATTTTGTTATACAGGGTGGCTGATATGTAATGCAACAAAGTAAAGCGTTCAAAAGCAAAAAATGTCGGAAATAACATACAATTTTAGAAACAGTTTAGATTTGTTCTAATTTGCCACCTTGGCACGAATTATGGCCTTCAAACGGCCGACAAAGCCATCACACGCTGCACGAAAGTGGCTCTGCGGTATTTTAGCCTATTCCCGGCGAAGCGCCGTCTTGAGATGATCGATACTTTGGTATTTTTTAGTGCGAACCTTACTCTCTAAAATGCCCCAGGCGCAAAAGTCCAACGGATTGAGATCCGGAGATATTGGTGGCCATTGTGTGGTAGAAATGAAGCGAGGAACCTCCTTTTTAAGCCATTCTTGGTTGACGCGTGCTGAGTCCTGTTGGAATTTCCATGGTCTGCGGCCGAAATGTTTGTCTGCCCAGGGCTTCAATACTGTCTTTAGGACATTTTCCTGATAATATTCGGCATTTATTTTGACCCCATGGTCGATGAATACGAGCGGGGAGCGACCATCGGCCGTTACGGCGGCCCACACCATTACCATCGGCGGCGCTTGAGTTCTGGTGGCCAATCGAAGGTGTAATTTTTCAGCTGACCTTTTTGGCAAGTAAACCCGATCATTTTGTTTTTTCACAAACTGCTCAATTTGGAATGGCTTCTCATCGGAGAAAGATGCCATTTTGTACAAAAAGTTAAAAGCATATAACATTAATGCCAGAAATACAAATACTTGAAATTTTGCGCAGTGGGTGTTATTGTCACTCCCGTGATGAGTTTTTAAAATGTCTAAAAATTACTTGAGAAGGTCTTACAAAAAACTAATGAATTTATCGTTTCTAATGGAAATTGTGAAATTTTCATAGAAATTGCAATTTTATACAAAATTGCATATTTGTTGTAAATTTAGTAGATGTTGCTTATTTTATATATAGAAAAAGACTCTTAATAGAAATCGAATTTTTATAGAAAATTAAATTAATAGAAATAGAATTTTTATAGAAAATTTTGTAAAAATTGGCATTTAACATTTTTTTGTCAAAATTGTATTTCAAAAAAAAAAATCATTGAAAAATTTATTTTCTATAAAATTTCCTCAAAATTGCAATTAAAAATTTGTTAAAATTGATTTTTGTTTAGATTTTGTCAAAAATAGATTTCTATTGAAAATTTTTTTCTAAAAAATCTTAAAAATTCATATCTCTAGAAAATTTTGTTGAAACCGCATTTTTATTTTTTTTTCAGAAAATTTCCTTCATCAGCCTTTAATAAAGTCAACAAACTTTTATTCGGGCAGAGGCCCTAATCAGTAGTCATCGACAATTTCAGCAAACTCTAATAGAAATCGAATTTTATAGAAAATTTTGTAAAAATTGTTATTTAAACATATTGTCACAAATTGTATTTAAAAAATTTGTTATAAATTGAATTTTTCTATAAAATTTCTTCAAAATATCATTTTTCTAGAAAAATTAGTTAAAATGGATTTTTGTTGGAAATTACTTTTTTTTAAATAATCGTAAAAATTGTGTATTTCTAAAAAATTCTTCGAAATTTCATTTCTCTAGAAAATTTCGTTGACATTGCATTTTTCTTTTTATTTTTTTCCGACGTTTAATTTTTCCAGAACATTTTCTTCATCGGACTTTAATAAAGTCAACAAGCAAATTCTAATAAAATTAAAAAAAAAATAATTGAACATTTTTTAGAAATTTAGATTTCAAAATTTTTCAGAAGGCTACAAATCTGAAGGAATTTTCTTGAAATATCGCTCACTAACTTCAAGAGTGACATAACTCAAAATTGAAAATTGGCAAGATGTCTAACTTTATGTCGGTATAAAATGATAATTAATATGAAATAAGATGTTTAAAAAAGGTGGAATAATCCGAAATATGGTTGTTTACTTATAAACTAAATTTCGCTGAGATTAATTAGTGGACATTTGCAAAATTCACATTTCTGTAAGGCAACCTAAAAAATTTAAAATTTTGAGTTATATCACTCTTGAAGTGAGTGAGCGATATGTAAATTTTAAGCAATTTTCTATATCAATTTCAAGAAATTTTGTAGTTTATGTACGATGACATTTTTTATAAAATTTTAATTTTTATTAAATTGTGTGGCGAAATGCAAGTTTAACAAAATTTTCTAAAGGAAAGTAATTCAACGATTTTTCTAGAAAAATACATTTCAAGAAAATTTTTGCAGAAAAATGCTATTTCGATAAAATTTTAAATAGATTAAGTTCGGCCATACTAAATCTTATATACCCTTCAACCATGGATCGCATGTGAATGGTTAGGGGGTACAAATAAACTAATTATACCAAATTTCAGCTTAATTTGTTGAAATTCGAGGTTTATTTGGCGTTACGAAGTCAAATCTAGAGGCAACTTTTGTATGGTGGATATACCAAACCATGGACCTATGACTACCGTTGTTCGGGTGAAGGATTCCGGGTATAAATAAACCTCAGTTACAATTGTTCAGACCGATCAGTTGATATTTGTGGTCTCTATGTGAGGGCATAAATAGGAATATGTGATTTCACTTTATTTTCTGAATTAGTTGAGATCTTAAAATTTTACCACATAAACATTTTCATTTGTCTCAGTTCAATTAAATATTACTGGAAAGTATTAAAGTAAAGGATTGTAGATTGTCTGTTGGAATATTCGCATCAGTAGTATTGAAGCTATAAGATATTCAATATTTCACTAATCTGTAACCATTTGTGGAGGTGCCGAAAGGAGTGGACCAAAACGGTACATCTACGAAATTAAACAACGTTTGGAGAAAATAAAGCGCAAATTACTTAAAAAGGTCGCAAAACGCCTGACCCGCCAAAAAAAAAAACTCAGGGTCTTAGATCACTACTTTGCTAGGGTTTGACAAGTACTCCCGCCCATATTTGCTCAAATGACATAAAGTGACAATTTCCGCCAAATATACATTGGGTCATAAGTCACTGCTTGGAAGCGTTATACGTTTTTCAGTAAAGGAGGAGTATAAAAACAAACAAATAAAAAAAGATTTCATCTTTCTAAACAAAACGTGTCAATTATACATAGCACATCAGAAAACAATGACAAGCTACATAAACTTGGATCACAGGTTTGGTGGTTTGGTTATCTTTAGAGGGCAAATCTTTTTATTTTGTTAATTTGAACATTTATTTTTTCTCTCTCCATAACTACCGGCAAAACGTAATTGTTTTCATTGTGTATATATAATTGGTTTTCTTTTGTTATGACTGTTCTTCTCTTATCTTGTGCAGCCAGCCATTATGCTAAAAGTATTTCATTTTTGCCGGTTCCTCTTCTGCTATCGTTAGTCATTCAATATTCAATACAAAGTGTGTGTGCACATACACAGTGTGTTCCAAATACATAATTGTGAAAAAACTGATGTGTTTCGTCTGAAAAAAATGGGTTGCTGGCTGGTGTTCTAAGTGTTCACACTACATTTTTCTATTTATTCATATAGCAACTACCTATACCTGTATTTTTTTTGAATGAAAGGGGCTGGGGGTCTTTTGATACAAATCAAATCAACCCAATATGGTCAAGGTTACTTAATATACTACTTCGTGAGCAATGGGTGCAATAGGTATTTGCTTTGTGGTTCTCCTCGCTGTCAAGTCTGTTTTTATGTTGTGACTGTTCACTTGGTGTCTTTTGCTATGTTCTGAGAGATTTGTGACATGTAGTACATGTTGACTGCCTGCAGGCCTCCACCACGCCATACCTTAACCACTATCGAAAGGTACACCACGCCACCACTAGCAGTTTAACAGATGTTGACTTTAATGTTCTACTTGTTGCTTTATTCACAACACGAGATTTTTTTTTATTTTTAAACAACAATAACAAAACAACCTGTTGTTATTTAATTTGTTGTACTATCTCATCATACATTGTTGTTGCTGATTTTTCTACACTTCAAGATTGCGCGAGTGCAAAGACATCTGACAATATGGCACGATAATAAACCTATTGGTTGTGCGGGACTTGGCGACTTTGTGACATACATTCATATTTATTTTCTAGCAATGAAAAATCATTTAATTAATTATTTGAGTATGATGTTATCAGCATAAAAGTTATGACAAATTAAAACAGACTTATGTGTTGTTTCGGTTCGTTATTATAGCTAGCAATATTTAATGTGATAACAATTGATGCTCTTTACTTATTAATTGTATATTTACCAAATATAAAATATATGATATTTGCCAAGTTAGGTTAGCTATAACCTTTTTGTTATTTTTACAACCACTCTTATATTCATGTTTATCTATTTACAATGAGGTTTTGAGGCTTTTAATTCTAAATTCTCTTTTTATTTTTTTATTTATTCAATTCAGTTTCGTAATATAAAAGCCTTTTTAGGCCAATACATCTATATTACACAGTAAATAATAACCTGAGTATCAATTTATATATAATAAATATTCATTAACTTTAGCTCATATACCAAACCATCATGCCATCATGGCTCCCCAGCCATAACAATTAATAACATCTTATCAATGTGAAAAAAATTGCAAAGGCAAAATTCATTTTATTATTTAAAAAATCATACAGCAAAAATAAAAACTTAATTTAGTCAAAAACTATATATTTTATAAATCTTTATTTGCTCAAATGAAAGCTTAGGACTTTTCCTTTAAGAGCTTTGTTGTCTATTAGTGGGATACGACTTGTCTAACTATCAAAATAAAGAGGGACGTCTAAAAAAAATAGAGGTTGAACCACATATTTTATCAGATCTCGAAAATTATTTATCCGAATTTGTCCAAGAAAGCATTAAAAAAAAAATTAAATAGCCTTCATCTTCTTCGGATACCTTTTTGTCATCCCATCTGCGGTTTAAAAGAAATCTTACAAGATATTGGAGAAAAAAACATTATTTGAGAACAATTTAATATATTTTTAAAATGCACAATTACTTTAATTTTTATTATTTTATCATAAAGTCTGATCGGTAATGAATAAAATGAGAAAATTCGGGAAAAAGTTCGCTCACTTGACATGGATAGAAGTGTAACACATCGAAAGAGTGACCTAA
This sequence comes from Eudasyphora cyanicolor, assembly GCA_963930755.1. Classification (NCBI taxonomy): domain Eukaryota; kingdom Metazoa; phylum Arthropoda; class Insecta; order Diptera; family Muscidae; genus Eudasyphora; species Eudasyphora cyanicolor. Next base: position 148,352,049 of record OZ005738.1, read on the forward strand.
AACCCTATATAAAGGGTGGTTAAATTTTAAAGGCCGATGTTGATTTTGAATAAAACACAAACTATTTTGGAAATTATTGTCATTTCTTTTTATTATGATAATATTTGTATGGTTCAATTATGAATGGAATAAAATATCGGCCAAATGGCCGCCGTGACCTCGGCGGCACACATCCATTCGATGGTCCAATTTTTCGATGACGCTGAGGCATAATTTAGGTTCTATGCCGTTAATGTGCCGAATTATCTCATCCTTTAGCTTTTGAATTGTCGCTGGCTTATCGACATACACCTTTTCTTTTTATAATCTTTATTAATGACCTTTTCTCCCAGTTACAGGATTGGTGTGTACCATATGCCTTTGCTGACGATATTCAGATATTTTTTAAATGTGCTCAATAGTTCTGCAATCTAAGATTGATTTGGTTTTGGATACTCTGCGTGCGTGGATGTTGCTTAACAAGCTGAACGTGAATCCGTTGAAATCGAAAGCCCTCTTTTTTCCCCCAGCGCCCATAACAACATCCACGTTAAATATAACGGTATTGATATCGAAATTTGTCCGTGAGTTACAGTGCTTGGGTGTCCAGCTGGACGATAAATTGAGTTTTGGACAGTACATTAATATGCAAATTTCAAGAATAAATTTTTCACTAAAAAATCTGTATGGTACCGATTTGTCTTTACCTCTTTTTGTTAAAGAGAGGCTGGCACATGGATTGCTATTACCCACAGTTCTATACTGTTTAGAAGTGTATTCTGGCACTACACATGGTAACTTGCATTTAGTACATCTGGCTGTAAATAGGGTGGCGCGGTATGTATATGTACTGAACCGGCGTGTTCATGTGACGCCCTATGTAACAAAATTGTTGGGCTGTAATTTTGTTGCATTTGTAAATTTACGGTTACTTCTGCTTTTTTTTTTTATAAACTGATTAAAAGTCAGTCTCCCCTTTTTTGTGCCAATCGATGGTGTTTTGTCATTCAACCTAGTAGGAGAAATCAATTACTTATTCCTAGGGTTGTTCACCTAATGAATGAATCGTTTCTAGTAAGAGTAGCACGACTTTACAATTCATTACCTAATGATATGAAAAATTTTAGCATTTCACTCCCTACACTCTTCTATAGGCTACTTCACCACTTTCAATAACATTTTTATTTGTTGTTATGCAAAACGGCGCTTAATTAAAGTTACGTAAAAATCTTGAATTAATGTTTCTATTTTATGGAACACTTTATAAATTATTCCCTATATTAGGATTAAACTTGAAACTGAGTAGCTCTTTAGTTATCCTAAATGCTTTTCTGTATACCCAATCTGTATTTTTAATATTTATTCCTTATATAATTATTTAGTTTTTAACAAATCATCATATACCAATGAGTAGTTTTTTACCCTGGGTTAAAAAGCTTAGTTATATGCATATTGTAATTTATGTTTAATTGGCCAGACGGCTTTAAATTACAAGTTTGTACGAAATAAATGAAATGAAATAACCTCCAACGGTGTCAAATCACATGATTTTGGCGGATAATTGACATCGCCACGACTTTAGATAACACGGCCATTGAATTTGTTGCGCAAAAGACCTATTGTTTCATTAGCTGTGTGGCAAGTGGCACCGTCCTGTTGAATCCACATATTGTCCACATCCATATCTTCCAATTCGGGCCATAAAAAGTTCGTTATCATATCACGATATGGCCCGATGACGTCGCCAGCCCATAAGCCGCACCTACGCACAATTCTCCCGATTATGGACACATTTGGTCGATTATGCTGATCAAAAAAACATCACGAAGTGTACGAAGTGCATTTTGATTTGAACGCCCATTTTCGTAAAAGGCTTAAACAACTAAATCAAGTCGTATGTCATGAATGGCACGTTCAATATTGACTTGTAAAGCTTGAGAAGAGTCTGGTTTATTTCGAAAGACCAAATAACCCCACAAGAAATAGTCTAATGGTGTTAAATCACAACATCTTGGAGGCCATTCAATATCACAATTTCTTAAAATAGTCGAATCTACTAACTTTTCTCGCAACAATTCAATTGTTTCATTTGCTGTGTGGCACGTAGCCACAATCGGACAATGCCAAAAATATAGCTTTTAACGAGAGCTAAAATATTGCTCATGGGTGTCAAGGTCGTAGGTCCACTGGAAAGTTTTTCTTTTTTGATTTAAAAAAAATGGACACCATCATTTTCAAATGTGAACGGAAAGTTTATTTTTGCTCTAGGTCCTTAACGGTACGTCGGATCGGGAATCGATCAATGGCAAAAAGATAGCTCTTAACGAGAGCTAAAATATTGCTCATGGGTGTCAATAAAACTGAATAATTTGTAAACGTTGTTCTTGTGTATATCTCTCCATGATGAAATTGTAAACACTACTGAATACAATGAAAAACAAATGACAGATCATGACATATTACAAATGGCCGAAACGACACTTCAAAATCATCATCCCTATTGGAAAACCCGTTATATAGAATATATAATATCACAGAAATTCAGTGCAACTATTAGATGAGTCTATCTATCCAACATTTACGCAGTCGGGTATATGCATTTCCTAGAAATATTTTCAAAATGTATAATTTAATTTAATTGATATTCAGAATGCTACACCGCCAGTTATTCAAATTAATATTTTAATACGTAAACATATTTTAATTCCACTACTGTATGATGGACAACCATGATAAATAAAACCTACTATAAACATATTTATTTCGAACGATGCGTGTAGTACTACGATACAAATATGTAATGTTTAACACAATTGCATAGCCAAGCCAGTATGTAGTACACCGAAATTCTTCCTGGCATAACAATAACAATATTAATATTTTGTTAACACTTGTTTAATCGAATCAGGTGATGTGCATTTACACTGTGTAAATATGTGTCTATCTCCCTCTCGTTGTGTGTGAGTGTGTGTATTATTTTCCTATCTTGACATTTACTGATGTAATTTTCAACTTTAGCTTTGAATACTATGCATAAGCACGGCTGGGCTAGTTCAACGTCATAGAAGGCCAGACGTTAATTAATACCTTCTACTATCAACAATATTTATTTGAATACATACTAATTTTTCTATTTCTATTTTCTTTATAGCCCTTGGTTGTAAAACCCGATCAGCTCATTAAAAGACGTGGAAAATTGGGTTTAATTGGTGTCAAGAAGAATTTTGCCGAAGTAAAACAATGGATCGCCGAGCGTATGGACAAAGACCAAAAAATTGGCAATGCTGTGGGCAAATTGAGGAACTTTATTATCGAACCCTTTGTACCACACACAGATGTATGCACATAAGTTTATTAAGTGGTACGAAATTGCTATATTAATCTTTTTTGTTTGCTCTTCATTCCAGGAAGAAGAAATGTATGTGTGCATTTATTCGCATCGTTCTGCTGACACTATACTCTTCTATCATCAAGGAGGAGTTGATATTGGCGATGTAGATGCCAAAGCTTTGAAGTTGGAAGTACCCGTGAATAATGATCTTTCCTTGAATGACATTAATAAGAAGCTAATGACTCATGTACCCGCTGCCAAAAAGGAGCGCGTAGCCAAATTTGTTGCTGCTTTGTACAAGACCTATGTTGACTTGTATTTCACATATTTAGAAATCAATCCCTTGGTAGTGACCAATAGTGATTTATATATTTTGGATTTGGCGGCTAAGCTGGACTCAACCGCTGATTTCATATGCCGTCCCAAGTGGGGAGATATTGAATATCCACCACCTTTTGGTCGTGATGCCTACCCTGAAGAAGCCTACATTGCTGATTTAGATGCTAAGAGCGGTGCTTCTTTGAAAGTAAGTGTAGATAAAGTATACCATAAAGAAATTCACTAACGTTCATTATTTTTTTTTTTTTAAGTTGACCATACTTAATAGAAATGGTAGAATTTGGACTATGGTGGCCGGTGGCGGCGCTAGTGTTATCTATTCGGATACCATTTGTGATTTGGGCGGCGCCAATGAATTGGCCAATTATGGCGAATACAGTGGTGCTCCCTCGGAACAACAAACCTATGAATATGCTAAAACCATATTAAATCTAATGACTTCATCCCCTAAACATCCTGAGGGCAAGGTTTTGATCACGGGTGGTGGCATTGCCAATTTCACAAATGTTGCTGCGACTTTCCGTGGTATTATTACCGCCCTACGGGAATTCCAACCCAAATTGGTAGAGCACAATGTCTCCATTTTTGTGCGTCGTGCTGGTCCCAATTATCAAGAGGGTTTACGCAAGATGCGCGAATTTGGCAGCACATTGGGCATCCCTTTGCATGTTTTCGGCCCCGAAACACATATGACGGCCATTTGCGGTATGGCTTTGGGTAAACGTTCTATACCAACGGCAGCCCAAGCTGAATTTTCCACGGCCAACTTTTTATTGCCCGGCGGTCAGATTGCTCAACCAGAATTGCGCACTCTGACAGGAGATTGCGGTTATGGTAAGTTAAAGAAAATTTTTGAAAATACATTTGCTATAGTTTTTTTTTACAAACATGTGGATTATTCAGGGAAAGAAAAGATTTCATGTATGTACATAGATAGGTATGTACAAAGGTATATACGAAATAAAAAGAGAAAGGGGGTTTAAAATTCTTGTAAAGAAGAAAAATGATTGATGAACTCTCCTTCCGGAAAACGAGAAACTCAATAGAGCCGAAAAAAGTTGCCCATTCTTAGGAAATGAATAAGATCCCGATACTTATTTATTTATCTATTTATTTCATTTATTTATCAACTAAAGCCCATATTTGGACTATACATTGATAGGAATACAGTTCATTGAGAAAAATTTCGTAATCTAGACTTAATCCTAAAACCCTTAAAACGCACATTTTCTAAACATAAACCACATGGAATTTATCAGGCTTTTATACATATGTAAAGATTGTCAGTGAGAACTCCAAAAATGAATTTATTCCTCTAATTGAGAATAGAAACGAAGTAGAATTTCCTTAAATTTTCTTGCGGTTATTGAAAAATTCTTGATACTGGAGGGAAGACGGTTCCATAGTCTTGCAATTCGTTCGGTTGAAGTGTTCAATAAGAATTTGAGAATTTCTACTAGAATTTAAAAAGATAAAATCAGATAAAAGATAAGATGGTCTGCCAGATTTAATGACACGAAAGAAAAAGCATAGACATCTCATATCGAGAAAGCGCTCAATCGAACAGCCCAAAATTTGTTTACTAAAGTGATCATAGTTACTTCTACAACGATTTCCATAAACATATCTTAAAATGACATGGAAGCAAGTCGAAAGTCTACGTATGTTAGATCTGTTAGTACCAGTAATAACTTCTATACCGTAAATTATATTAGGCATTAGAAGCGAATAGGCCAACAGATATTTTATTCGAACAGGAAAAATCACATTCAGACTGTACAGTTTTCTGAGAATAAGATTTATTTTAGAGCAAGTATGAGCAATATGGTTGGTAAACTTAAGGTCGCAGTCAACATTAAATCCAAGGCACGCTAGAACATCCGTTGAAGTAATAACACTACTTTGCACAATTATGTCCTGATCTACAATGGATCTTTGCCCTCTACGGATTATTACACATTTTGTCTTTTCGATATTAATTCTTAAATTATTTATTGTTGCCCAAGAGCAAATACGTCCTATATCTCCATCTAAAAGTCTTACACATTGATCAATGGAATTTGAATCCAACGAACAGAATACTTGAATGTCATCTGCGTAAATAGATGTTCAATGTTCAGAACTAACAACGGATAACCTGAGATCATTAATGTAAAGCATGAATAATGTAGGTCCTAATATTGATCCCCGAGGAACTCCAGAACAAAGATCACTTAAATTGGAACTACGCCCTTTATTAGACACAAATTAAGAGCGCTCAGCCGGGAAAGATGAGATTAGGTTATACAAGATGCATTTGAAAAATAAAATTGAGAAAAAAGTTTATTACGTAGAATGTTATGATCAATTGAATCAAACGCCTTGCTCAGGTCTAGTACTGCGAGTATCGCCGGCTGTCGCCTATCAACTGCGGGTCAGACATATTACCACATCTGACCCCTTTCAGATGATATGACTAGAAGATATTGAGGAAATTCGTGTCTAGTACGGAATATATGACTAGAAGATTCTAAGGAAATTCTTGTCTAATACCGACTTTCTATAACTCATGAGGGCAAATAAACACAACAGGCCGAACCACTGGCTTATGTATATGTCCATGGACATGAGACATTCAAATATCTCCTCACTTCAATCTAAGCTAACGCAGCTTAGAAAACGAAATAGGAAAGCAATTTTTGTTGAGTAAACGCACTGAATTATCATTTTTTGTTTTTTTGATATGGATTTGATGCTTTATGTGGGAGATTACAGAGTGGAGAAACAATCGAAATATTTTTGAAAACATTGTGAATTCTATTTTATGGAATACTTAATTTAATTAAAATCTTATCTAAGGGGACAGTACCGATAGATGACAGCTTAATATTCCGTAATTGAGTACTGCTTTTAATATCTCCAAACGCTGCAGTCCATAGTTGTCAACATTAATATTTAGCTCTAATCGATGTACAAAACGTTGAGCTGTGTATTTTTCTCAACATTTGTTCGCTTTGAGGTCCGAAGGGTTTATTAGTTTTCCATTGAAATATCAGATGTGATTTATACTCCTTGCTCGAAGCTATTCCTTATAGAGCCGAATTGCAAACCAAGAAATCACAGTTAAACTTTCCAGAAGTTTGACGCAGCAGTCATGGAATCGCTAGTAATAGTTTTTTTAAACATCGTATATTTTATCATTTAAGAGGCAAAATGATCTTTAGCCGACAGAATAGCCTAGGTATAAAATATCCTAATCTCATTTATGTATTGAAATTTTCGCCCATTATTTCATATAGGGCATGAAATCTTTTCACTCAGTCAATGTCACATTGTTATGCTTATGCTAATAAATACATATGTACTCTCTCTATCTAAAATATCCCAAAATACAGAAAATATTGTAACATTTATTTCCATCTTTTTCGTCTATTTTTCGTATGTTTTTTGAAAAATAAAATGCAATAACTAATATTTATGCATATCCTCTTGTTTGATGTAATTGATTATTTCCCCCACTTTCAATAACATAACAATGTTGTTGTGATAATGTTTTTCCCAATCTCATTACTATCATAATCATTTCTCTCTCACTATCTCTATTAACACGTATACAATTTTCCATCTATTCTTTTCTTTCCGTGACCTTCATCAATGCCAACAATCCTCCTCCTCTTCTTACATACCGCCAACAACATAACCATCATCCCACCTATACTTGTTTTTTGTTTCCTCATTTTGTGTGTGTATGTGTGCGTGTGACCGTGTTTTTCCTTTGAACTGTTTTTATTTTATTATTATTATTATTTTGGTACCACCTTCTTCCCATCTATGTGTATGTTCCTCCTCCCCAATCAACCACTCTTTGACGGATATTGAACTGTCATCACCACCATCATCTCCTACGTCCGTACCGTATACAATCCTGTTAACGCTGTGTCTCGTGATCGTGATCGTCCGTCCACTACTACTACTACTCTACTGTGCCTGCGAAAAATTCTCTATTGTTTATCAAAAAAATCAAATCAAAAAAACCATTCATTTCTGTGTGGTAATAATGTCATGAAAAAAATCACAACACACCCAAAATCAAAAATAAAAGGTTTAGGTTCACCCCAACAAACGATTAAACTACCACCTATCTCGGCAGATGATGTTAAAATCAACAATGATGCTGTTGATGGCGGCATTAACACAACGCGCAAATTTTTCTCGAACAAAACCAAGGCTATTGTGTGGGGCATGCAACAGAGAGCGGTGCAATCCATGTTGGATTTCGATTTTATTTGCAGGTAAGTGTGGAAATTTTTTGTAAAAATGCATTCATATTATTACAGTTGTTATCGCTTTTATTCAAATCCAAATTTGGTGCACTTCCAGTGCATATATAACAGAGAAATACATACATGCATATGTATGTATGAATAAAATTTTTGCCTTGGTATATTTAATGAAGGAGTGCAGATTTCGATGTGCTTATAAGCGTAAAATTCAACTCCAAAATTGCAGCACTTCCAGTGCATATAAAACAAGTAAAAACGGTGTTAAGTTCGGACATGCCGTATCTTATATACCCTTAACCTTGGATCGCATAAGAACGATTTCGGTTACAAAAAAATAATATTATCGAATTTCAGCCCGATTAATTGAAATTTGTGTTTTTTGATGCGTTAAAAAGTAAAATCAAGAGGGACCTTTGTATGGGGGCTTTACTAAAACAATGACAACAATTGTTCGTGTAAAGAATTCTGTGTATAAATAAACTCAAAATACCAATTTTCAGCCCGATCAGTTGAAATTTGCGGTCTGTATGACGTAAGAAATCAAATCAGATAGATACTTTAATATGGCGGCTATATACAAAAATGGACCTATATTGCCCATTTTAAATCCCAAGTTACCTTCAGCTATAAGCTATAAGCTAGAAGCATCTGTACTAAATTACAGTCATCTAGCTCAATTCTTATAATTGTAGCGTGATTACAAAAAAACAGGCGGAAAGACGGACGGCGATTATCTAATTTACGAAGATTAATTAATTGTCAAAGCATGGTGTATATTAGCGATAATTGCTGTATTTGCTAACTGGTCTTAAGTATTTTAAACTAATGCTATCACTACCTGAAATTATTTCTACTTAACAAAACAAAATGATGGCTTTTTAAGCAACTTTGTAAGTCATATAAAACAGAAGTGTCCATCAATTTCGTTCCAACTGTCTTCTCCTCAAATATTTATGAATATTTTTAATTGCCAACAAGCCCATAAATGATGAATGAATGTTTGTTGAAATGATGTAATTTCTATATTTTTTTTTGTTCTCAACAACATCTATGTATGTACACATATGAGAACCCATTTTAATGGTCTAATATGTCATTAGGAAGTGATGTAGATACATGAAAATATTAACATGTAATAAAATATACATAGATATTATTCATCAAAGACTGCCGCAATGTGGAGGAGTTTCGAAAAATAATGGACATACATATTTATTGCAGTGAAACTTGTAGAAGAGGTATTGGGGACGTTAATTTTAGAAGAGGTATTGGGGACGTTAATTTTTATACCCGATACCACTCGGTGGTACAAGTTATTAAGACTTTGTGCTATGCATTTGTTTGTAACGCCCAAAAAGACGAGAGATAGACCCATCGTTTATTATATTGATCGACATAGAATCACTTTTTGTGTCAATTTAGCCATGTCTGTCTGTCCGTCCATTTATTCTTGTGATCAAAGTTCAGGTCGTAATTATGGTTCGATCTTTACGAATCTTTGCACACGGACCTATTGAATTTGGTTAAAATCGGTGCAGATCTACATATAGCTCCCATATATATGTAAAGCAAAATTTTTTAACCGATCTCTATAAAAATTGACAGAGAAGTCTCTTACATTTATTAGACAATACTAATTTTGAGGAATATCGGTTCAGATTTTGCTATAGCCCCCCTATATATATGTTACCCCCGATTTCACCTGAAAGCGGTGTAGAAACTATGTTTTATATCCGATCATTACGAAATTCGGCAGAAAGAGGTTTCTTATTACATTAACAGAACAGTGCCAAATTTGGAAAATTGTTTCAGATTTAGATATAGACCCCATATATATGTTACCCCCGATTTCATATGTACGCGCTGTATGAACTGCATTTTATATCCGATCAGTACGAAATTCGGCAGAAAGAGGCTAAGAACTTTGTTAACTGATACGAAACCAATTATTCCAAAACATGCTAAGTGCAAAAAGAAAGTTTCTCAGGAGAGACAGTCAACGCTTTAGTATTAGTATTATTAAATTAGTATGAAATTTCTTTATAATCCAAACCGAACGACATGTATTGTTTTGTGAATAACTTTTGATTAGTTTGACGGATAAACATCAAATTAAATAAATAAATGATTTGCTTTCCTTTATTCATTCTACTTGGAATAATGGTAATGGGTATAGGGCCCCTTCCGACTTTAGTCTTTCCTTACTAGCTTTAATTTGACCATTACCAACCATGATTATATAGGGTTTGCTTCAACTACACCTTGTGTTCATTGGTAAAGAAAATCAAATAATTTCTCAAAAATATTTAAACAATCTAAAGGTCGTATTTTCAACCGATGTGTCTGTCTGACGGTTAGTAATTTCTGAGTACATGTAGCCAATATATATGTGTATAAACATATATGTATATCTTTCCGCCTTTCAAATATTTATTTATTTATTTTCTATATATTTTATAAAAAAATTTACAAAATATGATTGAAAGGCGCCGGATAACTAGATCATGTGCGCCTGTAGGTAATATACATGTTAAATATTTACAAATGAAAGATTAGGGATTAATTCGTACGCTTTACAAAGAATTATGAAGTAAAAATATGTTAGTTATTTACATAAGTAAGTGTATGTAAAAAGATATTATGAATATGACAGATATCGAATCTAGATGTCAAGATTACCATGAACATGGAAAGAAGCACGAATTCTGGGAAGCATGTCTCTTGTAGAGCAGTCAAGTACATTTTGGATGGGTTCGGATATTTTTGAATATGGGCAATCAGATAAAATATGAGCTACTGAAAGAATGTCCGAGCAAAATATACATCTGTTAGGATCAGATCGTTCATAATAATGTCTTGTGTTAAATATGGCTTTGTTTACTCTTAGACGGGCTAAAAATATGCAGTCAGATCTAGAGAAATGTTCATTATAGTTAGGTCTGTGTTCCGAAGGATTTAGACGTCTGAGAAAACTGTCTGAATTATTCCAGTGCTCAAGGTCTATAGTAGATCTAGTAGATCTATAAGGCGAAGTGATAGAGTATGGAAAGCAGGGTGGTTCTGAAAACTGTGATAAATTGAGTGCCCTCTTGGCAATCTCATCAGCCTTTTCGTTACCACCAATTCCAATGTGGGATGGAGTCCATAGCAGAATTACTCGAGCGGGAAAAGCTTGATATAGTATATAATCAAAGATGCCTTTATGGTTGCCTCGTATCGCCCTAATAACACTAAGGCAGTCAGAACAGATAAGAGTTGTTTCACCCAATAATGAAGCATAGGACATAGCGGATATAATGGCAGCCAGTTCAGCAGAGAAGACACCAACTCTGTCTGGCAAGCGACATTCGCTAATAGTTTCATATACTGAAAAGGAAATTTGTTTTATGACGGAAAAATAGGTTTTGATACCATCTGAGGATCCATCGGTGTACAGGACCGTCAGTGGATTGTAGGTTGAAATCTTATCAGCCAGGAGAGCTTTGTATACTGATGGACTTGTGTTGCCTTTGGTGTGAGCATGAATGCTGACATCTATTAAAATATTGTTATTAAAAGAGTCCCATGTAATAGGCCGATGGGGAATGCTAATATTGTAGCTAGATAGCTGTTGCATAATCTTGTATACAGAAGAACAAGAGAATCTAGTGGCAGCGGTAAGATGTTCCCAGAAGGCCTCATGGAGACCATCACAAGGTAGAGTTATAGCCCTTGAAGCTAAGTTAATAGAGAATTTCTCTAAAAGGTTACTGAAACTTGTAAATCTACCCTCGATTCTAAGAGAGTCGACTGCAGTGGCCCTTAATAGTAGCGGTTCTAAAACATTTGTTAGTAGCCACATCTATCTTGGACATGTTTCCTCTTGATGTCCAATCATAAATAGTAATGCCATGGGACAATATTACTGTTACGAGGGATCGGCAGATATTAACCGCAGTGTCTAGATGTGGTCCTTTTTTCTTAGAACATATGAGTCTTAGCAAATTGTCAATCTTTCTCAATTTAGATATTAAGTATGTAATATGCTCGTTCCACAGCAGGTTTTTCGTGAAGATAATTCCCAAAATCCTCATGCCGACATTTCCTCTGCCTGCATACATGTAAAATTTCTATTTTGTCTACTCGGTGAATGCTCGGTGAATTTCCGAGTGTGACTTAGCACATTTTTAAAGATTTTGCCTCTTTTTATCCTTTGGTTTCATTATCTGAAATAATGCTAATGAAATGTAGAGGATGCATATATGGGTTGTTTTGTAATTGTCTATCATAATTATATAATTTATTTTTCTGTAGTCTTCGCGATATATGATTTATTACTAAGTGCGATTATTATTCTGAAATAAGTAGTCAATTCTAAGCTACCTGCTGATAGGGTTTGTGATTATATTTTAATTTATACTCGTTTATTTGGCTGGGGAACCATATGAATTTTAATAAATTTTATAGTTTTATATTTTATTTATAATATTTTTTAAATTAAATTGCTATTATTCTACAGAAATGCTTGTACACAATATGTAATATAACTCAATTGGCCTCATAGGCTTTTCATATTACGTTAATTAATAAATGAAATGAAATGAATAACCGCACCTGAATGACTGGCCCATTCCTGAATTCTAGAGTAGATACCGTTTAAGTTGCAACGCACTGCTGCAGGTTCTCCGGATGAAACGATAAAAAATATTGTCTGCGTATATACCCACATAATCGATACCCGGGTGTCTTTCCATTGTCCTGGCGAGAGTATTAGCATAAATGTTATAAAGTACTACTGAGAGCGGCGAACCTTGTGGAATACCATTGTCTAGTGGAAAGGACTCGGAATAGTAACCATTAATTTTAACTAAAATTCTGCGGTTAGTGAGGAATGAGTAAAGTAAATATAAGATTTTCTGCCTTACGCCCCACCTATTAAGTTCAAATAGGATATGGGTCAGTACAACACAATCAAAGGCCTTTTCCAAATCCGCAGAGACGACTAATGAATGCATTTTGTTCGATAAATTAGCTCGTAAAATGTCTTCCAGCTGGTGACAGAGACTGTGGACCCCGTGTCTAGGTAGAAAGGCATGTTGTATTTTAGAAATATTGTCACCCGTATAGCTGAAGAATCGTCTAGCAATTATTTTTTCCAGTATTTTGGAGAGAACAGGCAATAACGATATGGGCCTATAACCTTCCAGATGACGGGGGTTTTTACCCTGTTTGGGTATTGGGGATAAAATAGCTGTTTTCCAGTAATGTGGGAAAATGCCTGAATTTATAATGTTATTATATAGCGACTTTTGATTCGAATAGGGGCGTACTTTACCATGGGATAAGTAAGTTTGTCAGAGGATGGCGTGGATCCTTTGAAAGTCAAAAGTATTTTATCAAGTTCGGGTACGCTGACTGGTTTTGACAATTCTGGAAAAACGTCTATGGTAGAAAATAGAGTGGAGATATCCAGATTTCTTTTAGAATCAATAACGCCTGGACTAAATGCATTGTCAGAGCTTAAGGAGCTCCAGGAAGATGCAAATTCCATAGCTATTTCTCTGGAGTTGGAAATTGACCTGCCTCTCATAATAATTGTGGGAAAAGACGGAGACTTCGAACTCCTTAAGCTATTAACTCTATTCCAGAGCATCCGAATGTCAAGTGAAGGGTTGAGGGAGTTTAGAAAATTTGTCCATGTAAGTCTCTTAGCTATTTTACATTGTCTCTTTACCATAGCACAAGATCGTCTGTAACACATACCGTTCTCCTGAGAACGATGCCTTTTGAATTTCCTCCAAGCCTTATGTCTTAAATATATAAGTTTAGCAATAGTATTGTTAAACCAGACTGGTTTGCATTTCGCAGGGGGTTTTCGACTAATCGGGATTGACACGTTGGCGGCCTTTCGAAAGAGACGGAGAATTTGGGCTGCCTCCCTATTAACCATGTGGGATTCTGGAAAACAATCATTGAATTGGTCTAATTTTGTTTTAAATAAATTCCAATCAGCATGTTTAAGAATAAATCGTGGAATGAATAATTTGGTGTTGGTCGATGAATTATTCGAAATTAGAATGGGGAAATGATCCCCAGCTTCTGGTACATCCAAACAAGACCAAGTCAAGTAGGGAGCCAGATCGGAACTGCACATAGAAACATCAATAGCGGTAAGTGTTTGACGAGTACTAATTAGAGTTGGAGATCCATCATTTAAAATGACGAGACCCCTGTCCTCAGCAAAGTTAACCCAGAAATTTCCTAAAGGAGAATTATAAGCCGAACCCCAAATAGTATTTTGGGCATTCAAATCGCCAATAAGCAAATGATGTCCAACATTTGGGTGTCCGCCTTTCAAATATCTAAGAGATTTTTGTTTAATGTGAAGAACGATCCCTATTGGAAATGGACTACCCTCGAATTTGATTTATTTATATCCTAGAAGGCACATTTTACACCGATCCGGCTTAAACTTGACAGAGGATATTTTGTTTGGTCTTAAGCCTTTCCAAAGAATAAATGCCCCTCTGATTTGGCTTTATGAAGGTCTTATTATACATATAGACCACGTTTTTTAATCGATCTGGCTGAAATCTGCGAATCTTAGAAGTCTCATTTTAAAACCGAACCGTCTGAAATTTTGCAATTTGTATTTTGTTTGGTCCTAAACAACTCATAAAATCGCCATCTTCAGGTTTGACTTAATAAACAGATATTTTCAAGTTTTGATAAAGCGCCCTTACAAATGTTTCTTTTGATTTGATTTTTTAAACAATCGGACTTTTTTATCGTATAACCATTTCTAACAGAAATATACCGTGCCATATTGGCCCTATTTGTGCTTCAGTCCCCATATAAATTTATTTTCCAATTGCTGTTCTTGTTTATATATTGACCCCATGTAAAATCATAAATCGAAGAATACTTTTTGTTGATTATTTCCCCTAAGGATAGAACTCCTAAAAAATCCTATAGAACTTTAATATTTTATTATTGTAAATTCGTTACTTACCCCTTATTTCAACATTACGCTTCAACTAATATGTATGCATTTCCATTTTATTTTTGCATTTCTTTTCTCTTACAGACGTGATGAACCATCGGTTGTTGCCATGGTCTATCCCTTCACCGGTGATCATAAGCAAAAATTCTACTGGGGTCATACGGAAATCCTTATTCCTGTTTACAAGAAAATGTCCGATGCTATTAATAAACACAAAGACGTTGATGTCATGGTTAATTTTGCTTCGTTGCGTTCGGCCTATGAATCCACCTTGGAAGTGCTGGAATATCCTCAAATACGCACAGTGGCCATTATTGCTGAAGGTATCCCCGAAAATATGACGCGTAAAATGATTTTGGCTGCCAACAGAAAGGGCGTGGCCATTATTGGTCCGGCCACTGTGGGTGGTGTTAAACCGGGTTGCTTTAAGATTGGCAACACTGGTGGCATGCTGGATAATATCCTGCATTCGAAACTCTACAGACCCGGCAGTGTGGCTTATGTCTCCAGATCTGGCGGTATGTCCAACGAATTGAATAATATAATCTCTAAGGCCACAGATGGTGTGTTGGAGGGTATTGCCATAGGTGGTGATCGTTATCCCGGCACCACATTTATGGATCACATTATGCGTTATCAGGCTGATCCAGATTCGAAACTGATCATATTGTTGGGCGAAGTTGGTGGTACCGAGGAGTATGAAGTTTGTGCCGCTCTTAAGGATGGTCGCATTACAAAGCCCTTGGTGGCCTGGTGTATTGGTACATGTGCTTCTATGTTCACCTCGGAAGTACAATTTGGCCATGCTGGTTCATGTGCCAATTCCGATCGTGAAACTGCCACAGCTAAAAATAAGGCCCTGCGTGAAGCAGGTGCCTATGTGCCAGATTCGTTTGATTCATTGGGAGATTTAGTGCAGCAGGTGTATGCCGAGCTGGTGAAATCTGGTCGTATTGTGCCACGTGAGGAAGTGCCACCACCCACTGTACCCATGGATTACGCCTGGGCTCGTGAATTGGGATTGATTCGTAAACCAGCCAGTTTTATGACATCGATTTGTGATGAAAGAGGTCAGGAGTTGATTTATGCCGGTATGCCCATCAGTGAGGTGTTGAACAAGGATGTCGGTATTGGTGGTGTCATCTCGTTGCTGTGGTTCCAACGTTGCCTGCCTCCCTATGTGTGCAAATTCTTTGAAATGTGCCTAATGGTTACGGCCGATCACGGCCCAGCTGTTTCCGGAGCTCACAATACAATTGTGTGCGCCCGTGCTGGCAAGGATTTGGTGTCGTCTGTTGTCAGTGGCCTTTTGACAATTGTAAGTATATGAACTGTTTTATCTCTGAAAATATATACAAAAAAGATACAGGATTCTAGAGTAATTGAGAAAATTTAGATTGCATTTATTCTACATTTTTTATGAGATTTTGAATTGGCAACATTTAATTAATAAAATAATTATCCAATTACGACCTAAGGACATTACTTTATGATAAGTTTTACACGAATTCTTATTTATTTGCTTTTTTTTTCTTCACAGGGTGATCGTTTCGGTGGTGCTTTAGATGGAGCCGCTCGTCAATTCTCCGAAGCCTACGATTCCAATTTACATCCAATGGATTTTGTTAATCAAATGCGTAAGAAGGGACAATTGATTATGGGTATTGGACATCGTGTCAAGTCCATTAACAATCCCGATGTACGTGTGAAAATCATCAAAGAATTCGTCATCGACAATTTCCCCTCGTGTCCGCTGCTGAACTATGCTTTGGAAGTGGAAAAGATCACCACAAGCAAAAAACCCAATCTGATTCTCAATGTCGACGGTGTTATCGCCACATCATTTGTAGATATGTTGCGCAATTGTGGATCATTTACTAGGTGAGTGAGAAGTTTATTTTTCGTTCGATTTATAGTAACAGAAGTAAAAATTTATCTTTTTCGTCTTTCAGTGAGGAAGCTCAGGAATACATTAACATTGGCGCCATTAACTCCCTATTCGTACTGGGTCGCAGCATAGGTTTTATTGGCCATTATATGGATCAGAAACGTTTGAAACAAGGTCTTTACCGCCATCCTTGGGATGATATCTCATATGTGATGCCCGAACAATTTAATTAAGGCAGTTTGATGCAAAAGGGGATAACATCACAAACAAATAAAATGTTCTCCAATTTTCCTCCCCCTCCCTCTCTACTACTCATTGCTAGGAAATGTGTAAATTCATACAATCATGTCTCATTAGTTTTCATTCCTTTTTGTAAAATTTCATTTCCTTACTTCCCCACTATTTTTTACATTTTTTATACTTAGCATGGCATTTATATCTTTTTTCGCTTATTATTTAATTTTGATAATTTGCTTAAACCCAACAAAAACATTTTTCTCAAATATCCTTTTTTTTCAAATTGATACTTAATTGTTTAATCAACCAACCTTAAAACTATTTATGTACACAATTTAATGTGTATTATATACATGTATTGATATTAAAGAGAATTTATTATATTCCATTACATAAAAAATAACTTTTAATTAACTCTACACATACACAAAATTGTTTGAAAAAGTGCACTCGAAATTTAAAATATAGCAAAAAATAAATGGATGTAATTGTTGACTTGCAAAAAATTCTAGAGTAAATGCACAAATGTTCAATAAATTAAAACAATTTATATTAAAATAGGACTCTATTATAATAACAAATACTACTTATTACTAACAGAATGTCTGTAGAGTAAAATTAAGAAAATATAAGAAATCTATAAAGGAAAAAGTAAAAATAAATATATATATATAAAAAATGTGTTACAATAAATGTCTTATACTTTAAAGGATATTTCAATACAATCGAGCCCTATCGTCATCAGAAACGAAAAAGGGCCTATCATCATGTTCGAAAATTTTACAGGAGAAGCAAAAAACTAAATAAAATGAAAAGTGTTGCCGTTAGAAAAACGTGGTTTTCAGGATAATATCTAAACATAATGATGCATATGTATATAAAATCACATAAACATGATTTGTAACTTGTTTGTGAAAATTGCGTGAAATATGATTTTTTAACTATGAAAAAAGAAATAATTTGTTGTTAGGCCATTTTTAATTTCGTTAATAAATTCGCCATTTTTAATATTACGCTGCTAAAAATTTGTCAGTATATGTATTTTGAGGCAGGGTACCGAAATCTATCAAAAACTGAGTTTCCATTTTTCTTGATGTTACGCCCTTTTCGTTTTCGATGACGATATATCATCGCATGTTTGTTTACATTTTCTCGAGTTACGAACGAATAGAAATTATTTTTCAAACGCAAATAAAATAGTTTTCCGCTGTCTTTTCTAGAACTTTTTTTGCACGTACCGATTGATATTAATTTTCTAATCATGATAAAAAAATTCCTATTCATTCGTCACTCTCAGCTACTCGTTATGTGACGGGACTTTGATATTTCTTATTCATCCAGAGAAAATTATTATCAGCCTTTTTCTAGCACATAATTGTCTTCTGATCATTTGCAATTTGTATTGTTCGCAGATTTCGTTGTTTTGAAATTCATACAAATTAACCGTCTTTTTGACAAGTCATGTTTTGAAATCAGCTGTTTTTAGAAGGAGAGCGCACCATCACGTCTGCTGTCAGTATTAGAAAGAGAGGGAGCGCAAGTAACGCGGAAAGTGTTACCACTAAAGTAAATAAAACAAAAAATGGGTTTTGCTCAGACACACTGAGGATTGAAGAGCATATTAAAAGATTTGTCGTCCGAATAATCTGAAGGGAAAGGAAAATATAGTTTTTGTTTTTCATTTTGTTACGGTAAAATTACATATGTACATTTCATATTTTCTGCTAAATTTTCGTATTTTGTTGACATCAAATGATTGCAAATGACACGGTTACGTACCGTTAAAATCAAATCCGTTCCGTTTTCGCAACATTTCCGTCAGGCAGTCGTTTAAGGGTGGTACTGACTTTAGCCTTTCGCATCATAATGTCCATTCTATATAAACAAGTAAATACCCATAATCTCCCTATTATTTTGAAACATATTTTCTCTCTAAGAAATTAATGCCAACCTTAAGTCCGGGTAATCGAAAGTTCGTTCGAGAGACACAGATTTCTATAAGTCTGCATTTACATGATACTTTTTTTTTAAGTATTAAGCATACTTATCGGCGTTTTGTAGGCGAGAGAGGCAGTCGGAAACGGAGGGAAAAAAAGTATGCCGTACTCGTACTTATCGTACTCATCGTTTTGTGTTTTTCGTTCGCACTTGGAAACAACAACAATTCACACAGGAAAAGCCGAAACAAAACAAATGAAAATAAGTTAAGTATTGAAAAAAAAGTACGCGTGTGAACGTAAATACTTTTTCAAAAGAGAATAAGCCGATAAGTTACTTAAAAAAAAAGTACCATGTAAATGGGGACTAAGGGAGTTTCGATCAGCTGGATTAATATTAATAAAATTTTTCACATTTTACATAAAGCCCACTTCAAACAATATGCCAACTTACCTCTATAAAGCTGAGAATGTAGTTATTTCAAAAACGCTATTTATCTATATTTGCAAACATCCATCCAGGGTATTTTGTATATTTTAGCTACATGTCGGACAACCATGCAAAAAAAAATGTATTGGCAACTCTAAGAAGAGTGTTTTTGATACAGACGTAAAAAATTGACGATATTATTACGGTAAAAGAAGGAGATTATTTGTTTAAAAAAGAAGAACATTATGCAAAATTATTTGCCAATTCTCGATTGCAAACGAATATTGAACAAACTGGAAAACGCGCAATTTGTATGTACGAAACCAAGAAGGATAGCCACGACAATTCGTCTATGAATAACTTCAGAAGACCAACGGAGATCACAATCAAAACTACAGAACAAATCGCAAAAAGGAAGAACAAAAATATCAGACGGACAGAATCAGATTATCATCATCGCCGCCGCCGCAGTCGTCACACAGTCACAATAAACGGCGACGACGACGGAACATCAACAGCAGCAGAAGGCCAACTGCAAGGAATACGGAGCACGAGGAAGAAAAAGGAGAAGTGTTCTTCACACAGACCAAAACATCACATTGCTGTGGCTGGTGGCGCTCTGCGTAGTTTCTAAGTAGTTTGTTTTATTTTGGAACGAGGAGTAGAATTGAATGTGTGGATGTGCAACACGAAGAAAACAGAAAACACATAAAATACTTCAAAAGTGGAGTAGACATTTTGAAATTGATTTTAGCGTTTGGAAGCGCTTTTTGCTCTTTTGTATTTAAAAATAACACCACCACCACAAGAAGAAGACGGAATAACTCGGGAACCCTCAACCAAATAATATATACACGAAGACAAACAAACGTACGATGTTTTCTTATCATCGTCTGTGGTTATCAATGCTAGTTTTAGCTTTTCTTACAAATACAATGTGCGGTTTTGCCAATGAAGTGGAAATTTCGATTTCAGACAGCACCAGCAGCAACAACGCAGATCTGAAACATGATGGTCATCACTTGGAGACCCAAGCCGCTGCAGGCACACTCAAGGACATAACAGACGCTGGTGGCGGCGGCGGTAGTACAGGGGGAGGAGGAAGCGGAGGAGATGTTGATGATTTAGGCATACAACTGTTGCATCGTTTGCGCTTTGAGCCAGCTCAGCTGGATTTCGGAGTGTGGTCAGTGGGTACAGTGCAATCACATACTGTGACACTGATCAATCAAAATCGTAACCGTAGTGTCTATCTGAGTTCGGTGTCCGGCAGGACGCCGGCATTCTACAGTAGTCTCTTTGAGGCAAAATCCGTGCCGCCCAATGGCAATACCACATTTGATGTGGTCTTTTTGCCCCGAGAACAAGGTGCTGTAAGCACAAGTTTACACATACACACATCATTTGGGAAACTGCTGCTAATGGTGAAGGGAGAAGGACGTGACTGTCCGTATAGGCTAAAGCCGCTAGTGGGAATACGGGCACCATTGAATGCTACACTAATGCCTATGATTCATATGTATAATCCACATGAAAAATCATTGCAGATATTAGAGGTGAGGCTAACTATTTGCTCTATATGTATGTATGTATTTATATTCCTTTCAGATATATTTAGAATAGTTATCGTTACGTTTTCAAATCCTAGGTGATTAATATTTATTCAATAATCGATGTTTCGCTCTTTCTACACCAATGTTTTGATTTGTTTTGAATATTTTAGGGGGACCTCATAGTTATCTCATTTAGTATTAATAAGCATTTGAAATGTTTTTACTTTATCTAATTTCCTTTTCAATAATACATATGTTCCTATTTAGCTTGAGGTAGGTTAATTTTAGTAGAGTATATATATTGTATTATTTAGTACGTATGTACTTCAACTCCCAGCCATTATCGTTTCTTACAGTTGATAAAAAAAAGAATGTTGTGGAGTTGTATTTTAAAAGATTCGCAATATTGTGACATCACTTTATATCAACCGAAGGATTTTTGCAAAACAATTTTTCGGTAGTACATACTGGCTGGGCTAGGTAGATTTTAGATTCAAATATATGTTTTTAGTAAGTCTCCAAAAGTCGAAAAATGTTATCAATCTTAATGGCGAGCATTTGAATACACAAAAATTGCGAACAAGAAGGATTTGCCAAGTTGTTGTTGTTGTAGCCACTGTTGCTCCTGCAAGCATAGAATTTAGTTAGTTAGTGGTTTAATCTTCTTCAGCTGACTCATCAACATCCAGTTCCAGGAAACGGGCCGCAGCCAAGGGCCAAGTGAAAGTATTTGCTGAAATGGGTAACTTGAAAAGATTTCAGACGAATCTTATGATAGTGATACGGTGGTCTGTATGGTGATGGCTCGTAAAGTGAGCTGCTGATCAAAACCTTCAGGTGAAAACTCCCCGTATTGATCGATTATACCTAAGCTCATCCAACTTTAACGAAGGAAACACAAATTTCGCCCTTGGAAGTGATTATACTCACGCCCAGTTTTCATCTCACCGATAAACAAAACATTTTTTTTTATTTTCCAATGCATTTCCTTTAGTGATTATTTTCCTCATTATTATTGAGAACTTATTTCATGCTATTCTAAGAAAATTTGTTGAATCTTTCACAGTATTATTTGTCTATCAAATTCCGGAAATATTTAAGTAATTTCTGGTTTTATATAAACCGCCGTGTAGCGATACATCTTCATGAAAGAGACAAAAACTACTTAGCACTCCGCTTGATAGGTGTTTGTAGATCAGATCTTATAGCAAGCAAAATAAATAAGGTCAATGCCAAATGAGCCTATTATCTTTACCAATGTCAATATAAATTCACTAATCGATGTTTTTTGTTAAGTCTCTCTTTATACACCAAAGCTTTCGATTTGTTTTGAATAATGGACACACATACGCACACATTTTATCAGGAAAATACTTATATGTATATGTATGTATGTAGTTCATAGTCCGTCACACCTCATTGTTTAGTCAGACGACAGAAAAGCAACCAACTACAGAGTAATTGCATCATCTTTATTATCTTTCGAATCGGATTTGAGTTAGCAACAAATGTGTCGACCCAAATGGGTTATCTGAAGACAATTCAGTTAATGCAACAGAAGCAGAAGAGAAATTGTGTTTAAAAACCGCTGTACTTGTATCTGGGGATCAAAAACTGAGAATTTCAGAGTATTCAGAGTAGCTCGTATGTTTAACTCATTACCGGTTGGCCTTAGGTACTTCAATACATCAGAACCTAGTTATCGTAAAAAAATCCTGCAACATTTCCAATCTTCCAGTTAGTGTTATACCTTGTACAACGCTAACAACTGTATTAGTACTAATGCCACTGTAATTTCATAATTAAACAATAATAATCAATATATCTATACACATATATAATTATAAAAATCATCTTTGTGCCTCTAAAAATCATGTTTGTGCCTCTTAATCTACTATTACTACTCGACAAATTTTGCGAGTAATATCTAGTAAATATTTTTTCGCTCTTACTTCACCCTCTAACTTTCCTAGTTCTAAAGTACTAGGTAGACGTAGAGTGTAAAGAGCAGGGTAGTTTATTATGTTAATTATCAATAATTTCTTTGATTTATTGCCCTTTTTACTTAGTGTGATTTATGACCCTTAAAGGAGCTTAAAAATTCTTGTTCATGGCATTGTTTTTTGCTTTTATGTAATTATTTTATTTTTTAATGTTTAATATCTTGTTACAGTAGAGTAGCAACTATAAAGTAGCAACCTGCAATTGTTATTATTACTTAATTTAATAGTTATTAAGTTATACATACATATATCTAGAACTATTTACGTTGTTCCGCTGTAGTAGAAACTCAAATTAAATACCTAAACCAATTTTGCGTTGAAGAATATTGTAATTTACCTATACTTGGCCTACAGGCTTTAAATTACATTAATAAAAAAAATGAAAATGAAAATGAAATGAATTTGTTTAATGTACATTTCATTGATGTAAAGAACCACATTCAAAAAATAGTTATATTTTTCACCAGGACATTTCTTAAGAGAGAGCTACTTATGTATTTTTCTGGTCTCTCTTTCTTCGTCTTTTTGTCACTCCAAGGATTGATTGAACTTAAGTTTATTTTTTACGGGGTTATAAGGAGAACATTTCTTCTACTTATGTATATTTCTGGTCTCTCTTTCTTCGTCTGTTTGTCACTTCAAGGATTGATTGAACTTAAATTTGTTTTTACGTGATTATAAGTAGAAATTTATTTTCGGCAATAATATTAATATTATTATTATTCGGCAATAATAATATTAATATTATTAATAAATTAAAAACTAAAAACTGGTGGTGTTGTTTTTAACAAGTTTTATTTTTATTTATTTCCGATATTTCGATCGCATTCGACGATCATCTTCAGGGATTTTCACTTAAAAAAATAACAAAGAACATATATTATTTAAAGAAAAATTACAAAAATATATCACGAAATAAAAGGTCAACAATACAAAAACCAAACATTATCAATAATAATACATATTAACATATTCTGAAAAACTTTACTTCTAAAGACTAAGCATTAATCTTAGAAAGTTATGTATGTTTTATAACACGTGGAATATCAATACAAAAGATCTTCCCTAAATTGTTATTTCATTTATTTCATTTAATTCAAACGTTGCAATGCATAAGCAATGCGCTTGAGTTTATCTGGGGCTTGAACAAAATATCGCGGCTGTTCTCATCTTAAATGAAAGCTTGTTTTGTTTAGTAAATATCCCCAAAATATTTCGGCTATGTCTTAAGCCGCCAGTGAGCTAGAGCAATATTACATAACCTCTAAAATTACTGTTTTAGAGGTAATAATTTTACAAAATGTTTCCTTTTTTTATAAAGGAATTTTATTGAAGAACAGAATATCATTTACATATATATATATTGTTGATTATGCTGTTCGCGATGCAATATGCAAAAAGTTTGCTGTGGTCAGGGGATTGTGGACATCCCTATTACACATTTTTAAATATAATTGGTAAGGTATGTCCACAAGCCACCGACCACAGCTTCTTTCATGCAAAATTACGACCTCAAATCGTGAATAATTTAGGTTCTATCGGCGCGTGGATTATAATATTGTTATTGTTTTAAACATCGCACTTTAGTCCAAGGTGTACGACATATGCAAGAAAAACATGAATTTTAGAGGTTATGTAATATCACTCTATCTCACTGGCGGCTCAAGATATGGCCGACATATTTTGGGGATATCTGCTAAACAAAGCAAGCTTTCATTTGGTATGCGGACAACCGCGATATATTTTTTTTGACCCGGCCTAATATACATATTGTTCAAATGACATTTTTTTCATTTTTAATAAGCAATTATTATACCTATATTATAATTACTTCTAATATAATATAGTGAAACCTACTAAATCGCCTATTTTACACTTTCAGATATACAGTAGTGGAGGTCAATTTCAATTAGAATTACCCAGTGGTAATCCTGAAGCCCCACAGGGTCTATGGGAAATACCACCCTATACAACAAAACCCATAATACGAATACGTTTTCAGGGTTACACAGCGGGCAATCATTCTGCCTATATACGCATAAAAATAGCTGAACCACAACACAACCGCGATGGCGATGGTGATGATGATAAAGAAGATAATGAGTCGTCGTCAACATCATCATCGCACACCAAAGAACAAGTATTGGTAATACCCGTTGAATTTGAAATTTTACCCGAATATGGTCTATATGCGGTAAATCCCATATTGGAATTTGGCTATATAGCCATAGATGAAGAAACCACAACAAAGCCTTTTAAACAAAAACTATATTTAAGGCATTCCAAAACTCAATTGGAATTAAATCAATTGAAATTCGAATCAATTACCTATATAAGAGGTGTTATGATGGCCACTACTGAAGATGATGCGACAAGCAATGATGAGATCTCAATAGATCCTAAGGATATTATTGAACCGGTGACAAGATTGAATGAGCGATTGCAGTTGGTTTTAAAAGACACATCCGCAACAGCAGCAGCTGCAGCGCAAACATATCATAATGTAGAGCTAATTATACGAGCGCATATATACAAAGGTTCACTGCACTATGATAAAAATTCCACACAGTTTTTGAATCACAAAGTGCCATTGTCCACAACGGCGGCGTCATCACTTGTAGCGGACAATGTTGAAAACTTCTTGGAGAAGGAGAGACACATTCTGTTGCGCAATGATTTTCAAATTCCTTTGACCATTTACAATGTCACAACGGCACCACATAATGATACGTCTAAGCTAAGCTTACACCTTCAACCGTTTGAAAACCGAGATGGAGATCTGGTCTTGCAGCCAGGTCTCTCATTGGAGCTATTAGTGGCTTTTAGATTAGCTAAAAGGCCAGAGCAAACCCAACAGCAACAACAGGAAGATCTTAAAGATCTTACAAGAAATTATAAGACTGCCATTTATGTTTACACGAATATAACAAATTTTCAAATACCCATTGTTATAAGTTCAACACGTCTGTTTGTGAGCACACAAACGTTGTCGATATGGCGCTCAAATAATTCCGTTTATACCAAAGAATTACAATTAAGTTCCATACCTTTTCGTGAAGTCTCACACAAAGGTTTTATTATATTACAAAATCTTAATTCAATTCCCATCAAGCTGAACAACTGGGATTTTCAAAAGGCGCCGGGTATCTATTATACCGTCAAATTTGCCGGTTCTATAGAAGCAGTGGACATTAAGAAGAAGAAAAGCAATGACTACACCGTAGACTTGGAGAAAAGTGATTATAAATTTAATTCTCAGCTGCAAGAAGGTGATATAGCCGTGTTCGAGTTGACTTTGCGACCGTATACAACGGAGCTTAGTACGGCCTACTTGAAAATAGCCACCTCATATGAAAATATAACCATAGCTGTAAAGTTTTCCATAGTATTGGGGAAACTGGAAGTGGATCAAGAGAAATTACATTTTGAAAATTGTTTTCCGGTGAGTAGAAACAGGAAAGGCTATATTACATAATGAATCACTTATACATAATATTTCATTTATTACAGGGAAAAATATGTTCCTCTGAATTAAGTATACGTTCTAGTTTCAAACAAGCCATACACATGAAATATATCAACTTTACCGATACGGGTCTGAGATTTGAAGATCGTAACCCCCAGGGCTCTAAGATAGCTCCACATTCGGTCACTACAGTGGGTCGTATTTATTTTGAACCCTCCGCTTTGTGTGGTACACGCTGTTATATACCTCAACATACCGACGAAGCCAGCACCTTTCCCACAAGCTCTCAGCTAGAGAACACTTTAAATATGCCTCCATTTGATGAAGTGGAATTGCGAAGACGTACCGAATTGTATCGGCATTTTAAATATTATTTTCAAAATTTAGATTTCACAATGACCACAAAGGAAATGCAACATTTTCAACTGAATCTTATGATAGAGATACAATGGCCTCAGCTCGTGACGTCTCGACAAGTGTTGCCGACCATTGAGGTGAATAAAACCCAGCTATTTGAAGTGAAAATTTCCAATCCTTCAGATAAACCCATATTGATGGATTATATCTTGGCTGATCCCACTTTGGCGAAAGAAACACAAATCTCCTTGCCTCTGGAGGTGATCATACTAACTCCCAGTTGTTATCTCACCGATAAAGGGGTGTTTTCGCTCGTCAGTCAGCCGCCAAAGAAACCTATTTTAATACCAGCTTTAACGTCCATTAAGGTGCCTATACAATTTCAAGCTTCATCTATGGGTAATTATTGTACTCTGCTGCATATACGCAATAATTTAACATTGTACGAGGGAATTTGGATTAGCGCCAAGGCGGTGCAGTCCCAATTTCGTTTGGGTAATCGAAAGCCGGGTTCACCAACACCATTGCTATTTGAAATTACGGAGCAACAGCTGGCGATGGCTTGTGCGCCCAAAGAGGAGGTCGGCAGAGGGGGTGAGAAGCCCACAACACAACCGCAGGTAAGGATAAAATAAACTCATGTTTAGGTCATATATCGTTGTCTCTCAGATAATCCAGGTCTATAGTCAGTTTGAACTGAAATATTAACAATATGACATCTGGTGTGGGAATATTATGAATTTATCTATATTTAGGTCATATATCGTCGTCAGAAACGAAAAAGGTCGAATCAACAAAAAATCCAAAATTGAGTTATTGATAGATAATTGTTAATAGCTTGAAAGTACACATGCTGACAAATTTGTAGCGCCACACTATCAAACATGGCGGATTTATTAACGAAATTAAAAAGGCCTAACAACAAATTATTTATTTTTCCTAGTTAGTATACCCATTTCACACAATTTGCAAAAACAAGTTATAAATTGTGGTTCAATTTTATGTATGAATAATTATGTTTGGGCATTATCCTGAAAACCCCGTTTTTTAATCGAAGTTGTTTTTGCTTCTCCTATAAAATTTTCAGAAATGATGATTGTCCCTTCTTCGCTTCTGATGACGATATGCATATTTAACATAATAGGTCTACAGTCATTTTGAACTTCTGAACATGAAAAAAACTGTGAAAGTCGAACCATTTTCTCAATATTTTGTAGTGGTTGACGTAAATTATAGACGACAGTATTTACAGAGATTTAATAATAACTTTATTTTCAAAGAATTCAAATTCAAATTCATCTTTGAAATAAAAAATTCATCTTTGAAATATATAATTCATCTTTGAAATAAATAATTCATCTTTAAAATATATAATTCATCTTTGAATTAATAATCGAAGATCGACCATGTCGGTCCAGTCCTTCTAGTTCCTTTCCCATAATATTAGCTATGTCTATTCGTCTGGCTGCCGTGTGTACACGATAAGTTTTGACAGCAGTGGCCGAATTACTTCAGATATTGCATGCGATAATATTTTCGTAAAGCTTACTTTAAATACAAAGATGGATCATATCGGTCCACTCTTTCTATGACCCAAAATGTTCTGCGAACTTTGATACTTAACTTGGTATATTTGAATAACTTTGTATTCGGCACTGTGCAATGCTTTTTTAGCGTTTATTTTTTTAGTAAATGGAAAATCCACCAAATTTATGTGATACACTTGTGGCCATAGCTTAAAACGAATTAAAAACAAAACCTGTAACCCTTTTGACAGATATCAAATTCTATATAGAGAAATTAAGATTCTAATCGAAAAAATCTATTTCAGGTCTTCTCACGTCGTGTTTTCACAGCTCGTAATTCTGGAGAATTGCCCATATGGATAGATAGTTTCTGGATTGGCGATCAGCCTTGTAAAGGTTATGGTTTCCAAGTAATGGATTGTAAAAGTTTTGAACTTAAAGCCAATTCCACAAAGGTCATTGAGATAGTTTTTCAAACGGATTTCACGGTAACTCGCATCTCAAAAACCCTAACGCTCAAGACAAATCTTTCTTATGCTGTCAATTATATGCTGGTGGCTCAGCTGCCATCCAAAGGCCTGGAGCAATGCACAGCTTTGCTGCCCAGACCACCGTGGGAGGAGAAAATACGCAATGCCACCATTGTTATGCTAATGATAACATTCGTGTTGGTTATCATTGCCGTTCACATAGACTATGGCAATATAATGTATACTCAATCAACACTATATGGAGCCCGTGAGAAGGGACACATACACCCGACATTTAATTTAAGGAACATAGCCATGCGTTCCACAAGTCAGAATAATAATGAAAGTCCGCTGGCAGATGGAGAGCTGACGCAAAGGAGTAAAGCAACTACAACAGGTTTAAAAAAACGCAATGTAGCGGCTAAAAATCAAAAGTTGACCAATGGAGAGACCACCACAACGACTTCTTCGTCGTCCTCTAGTTCCTTTACTGCATTGCCAAATTTAACGCTGGCCGAAATGGTTAGTTGGACATTTGGTACGAAATCGTCTAAAAAGGCAAACAAAACAAATAAAGGCAAAGAAAATCAAAATACCACGGCGACAGTGTCAGCAGTGACTGCCAGTAACTTGGCGGCAACAAGCGATGTAAAGTCGGCAAAAACAAAATTAAATGAAAAATCTTTAGTAGATAAAATGGATGAGGATATGAAAAAGGCACAAACTTCAAGCAGCAAAAAGCCAATAAAAAGCGTTGAGAAAACCAACAGTAGAGTTAATGAAGAACCTAAACCTACCAAAGATGAGGCGACGGCGGATAAAGAAGTGAAGAAAGAAAGAGTGGCCATCACAAAGGGTACAACCAAAATTGGGACAAACACAACTACACCTACACAAGAAACCCAAAATTCACCCAAAGAACATAGAAAATCTCTGGAGTCCTCGAGCAGTGCGACTAACTTGCAATTGGAATTACAAACAAGACAAGCTGTAAGTACACCATCGCCGACAACCACATCGCCTTCAGCCTCACCTTCCTCGATGACGGCAAGCAAAACGCCGCTGGCACCTCTGATAATACCTATGACGGAAATTACAAATCAACAAACCCCTTTGGCTAAGGATAATGCAAACGGTCGTAAACTGGGCAAGACACCCGGCCGCGAAAGACGCAAACAATCTGTACAAAATACTTCGCCAGCCACTTCTTCCTGTTCTTCGAACTCGGCATCTTCTTCCTCTTGCCCGGCTACACAACAACACGGCATGGGCAATGGTGCCGCCTTCGCCTCCACTGCTGGTGGCAAACAACGTTATGAACGCAAATTGAAAAATAAAGCTGCAAATTCCCTAAAGTTTTCACCAAACAGCCATAGCCACCACAATGGTGGACATTTATTATACTCTTCTTCGGCCGCCGCCATGGCAAATGCAGCTAATGGCCATAATGATCAAACGTTTCATCAGGATGTTCTATCACCCTGGGATTATAGCAGTCACATAACATTCAGTGATGTTCTGCAACAGACACAACAATTCGCTAATTCACAAGCGGCGGCCATGAATTCTTCGACAACATCCCCGTCGCTGCTTCACAACAATACTGATCTCATGCAACAATATTCTACGTCTTCTTCTATGTTTGATGCAATGTCGCCGGCTTCGACAGCACCATTAACACCCAATTTGGCGGCTCCTACTTACAGCGGGTCGCAGCAATTTTCTAGAGGTGAAAATTCCGAAATAACCGCAGCGCTTACACCAAAACGCCCCGTGAAAACGGCTAATGATTTGGGACCCATAGGTTCGCGTAAATCACCTTCGTCAACTCCTGCCTGGGAGCCCTTGAACAGTGCCATAACAATGCAACAAATACCAAGGCCATTGAATACAACCATACCAACTACTTCAGCAACCACTCTACCATATGATTTACAACAAAGTCCTAATTTTGGTTTTAACGATTTGATCACAGCCCGACAAACTATACAACAGATAGCTTCAGCTCCCTCACAACCACTAGCACAGCACAATCAGGCGCATGATTTTGATATAGCCGCAAAGTTAAGGGCCATAAAGGCTCAAGAGATTATGAGATTGCAACAATTGGAACAACATTTGTTGATGCAGCAGCAGCAACAACAACAGCTGCAGCATCAACAATATTTGAATTATACTTCAGGTTTGAGTAACAATTGGCCTTCAGCTTCGGCCTGGACGTCTTTTATGGGTAATGGCGGTGTTAATGGTAATCTTGCAAACTGTAATCCCTCGGATGTGTTTGGTACAAATACCTCCACATCGCCATCGTCATCGTCCACCTGGAGTGCCACACCATCAGGTCTGGAACATCATTATGCAAATCAACAACATTTGTCGCCCTTAACTTCGGAGGCTTCTTCTTCGTCAGTTTCTGCCCCTAATTCATCGGTATCGCCTTCATTCGATAACAATAATACGACCACCACAACAAACGGTGGTGGTGGTGGTTTAAATTCAACTGATAACTCAGCTGATAATATGCCCATGTTTAATTTATTCGGTGGTTTGAGTTCCATTTGGAATGATAATTGGAAACAATATACTCAGCAAAACCCACAAACGAAACCGGAGTAACTTGCAGAACAACTCTTGAGGTAAGTGGAAATTTTTTGAGGTCGATGGCCTGGTATAGAGTTGGCGTATTTTATAATTTTGTTCTCTTGGAAGATATTGAGAAATCGGAGAAAAAAATGACGAAGTGTAACCTTCCCCATATTCTAGTTTTAGACGGCTGCAAGAATCGGCAAAATATTCTTGCCCGTTCTGGCATCTTTCACGCAAATACTAAAGATTATATTTCTCTAAAGGTGAAGATAATTCCTCAGTCAATTTATCATTCTGAACCTTGAAATGGATAGATAGTACATATGGTTTTTCGAGTAGTGCATGTACCATGC
The DNA here is from genome assembly GCA_963930755.1 of Eudasyphora cyanicolor. Taxonomy (NCBI): domain Eukaryota; kingdom Metazoa; phylum Arthropoda; class Insecta; order Diptera; family Muscidae; genus Eudasyphora; species Eudasyphora cyanicolor. Next base: position 148,383,748 of record OZ005738.1, read on the forward strand.
TGTGCTCTTATCTTTCTAATAGGCGTCAATTGGTATATGTTGATAGTAGGTACAGTAATATTCTTCCTGTTAAAAGTGGTGTTCCGCAGGGATCAGTGTTGGGGCCGTTGCTATTTATAATATACATAAACGACCTTTTCCCCCGTTTACAAAATTGGTGTGTTCCTTATGCTTTTGCAGATGACATTCAGTTGCTGTTTAAAGGCCACCATCATTTTGCGGGGACTCTTCAGTCTAAAATTGATCTTGTTTTCGAAACATTAAGTGTTTGGATGTTGCATAATAAGCTTTGCATAAATCCGTTAAAAACCAAGGCACTATATTTTTCTTCCGTTTGCTACAATAATATTCAGTTAATATGTAATAACACTCGAATTGAATTTGTCCGTCGCATGGAATGCCTCGGAGTTCAGTTAGATGATAAGCTTTGTTTTGAACACCACATTAATATGGTAGTTTCGAGGGTGAATCTGACCTTAAAAAACCTGTATGGTACAGATTTATCTCTGCCACTTTTTGTTAGGGAGCGGCTTGTGCATGCCCTGGTTATGCCAACTGTTTTGTATTGTTTGGAGATATATTCTGGGACTACACAGAGAAACATAAGTCTGATACATCTGGCTATAAACAGAGCTGTGCGTTATGTGTACCGATTAAATCGACGAGTTCATATAACCCCTTATGTTGAAAAATTTCTAGGGTGTAGTTTCTCCACTTTTTTGAATTCCCGGTTATTAATTTTCTTCTACAAGCTGATTAGGAATCAGTGTCCGAGTTTCCTGGTGAGATCATTTGAGTTTTGTCACTCAACTAGAAGAAATCAGATATTAATACCTAGGGTATTTCACCTTTTGGATGATGCATTTCTTGTAAGAGTAGCACGATTATACAATGCTTTACCTGCTGAATTAAAAAACTTTAGTTTATCAATTACATCTTACTCTAATCGGCTTCTTCAACATCTTCAATAAATTTCTTATAAATTCTGTCTCTATTTTGATTATTTCCATTTATGAGTAGTTATTTAATTATCCTAAATACTTTTCCGTATACCCAATCTGTACTCATATTATGTATTCCTTATTATTTTACTTAGGTTTAAACAAATCATATACCACTGAGTAGTTTTTTACCCTTGGTTAAAAAGCTTAGTTAAATGCATATTGTAATTAATGTTTAATTGGCCAGACGGCTTTGAATTACAAGTTTGTACGAAATAAATTAAAATAAATGAAATTAAATATCTACCAATACAATAAATAAGCAACATGATCCACAAAATATGAGATACGCCTTATCTATATTAAGCCATCGACTGAATGTTCACCTCTTGGGAATTCGCATAAAAAAACTAAATATTGTATTTTCTTTATAGTGAACCGCTATCAAGTACGACGCACGCACACCGTTTTGAAACCGCCAACCGCCCCTTAAACTGTTTAAAAAAAACAACCATCACAAACTTCGCTCACTTTGCGTATATTGAAGATATCTATTATCTATCCACCTTCCTTTGAGAACTTCTTTGGATCTTAATGCTTTTGATAACTTATATATTATTATTACTTCAATAATAATGGATACACCTGGCAAATTTTAAAAGCTTAAACTCTTTCTAAACAACTCAAACTTGACCATTTTCCAAATTGTTTTTCTTTTTCTAACTTTTTTGTTAAATAATTTTAAAGTTATTACTTTTTTCGTAGAGTTTTACAAACACACACAACCCTAAATCCTTGGGATTTTCTAAAAACAAAAAGGATTAAAAATTTTTTGTTGTCCTTAAAAATACCAAAAATAAGAAAATAAAGCCAACAAACAAACAACAGCAAACACTATAACCAACAATATATACTTTAAGTAATTATCTCAATAAACCCTACTCCAAATATACAGAGAATAAATTGAAAATAACCGCGCCGCCCAACCAAACCACACACTCACACTCACACACAACATTCAATACCTTTAATTTACAAAAAAAAAAATTATGTATTACCTAACAAACCCCACAGAAATAAAAACAGAATAAATACTCAAATGAACAAAAATAATACATTTTTTTCTTAAAAAAAACACTTGAAATCAATTTTTTTCGTTTTTTTTTTCTTTTATTATTCTTCTTCTAATATTTAAATTAGATTAAGACATTTTGTTCGTTTTTTCACTATTTAAAAAAAGTTCGTTTATTACATAAACCATTTCGAAAGAAATTTGTTAAGTTTTTATTATTTTTTTCTCAAAAAATGTTTAAAAAGGCGCTAAAAAAGCTTTCAAAATTTTGTTCTTTATTGTTTCATTAAAAAAATGTAAGAAATGAAAATGTGTTTTATTTTTAACAATTCTCAGATGAAATCTTGTTGAAAAACTTCAACCAGAGGATGAAAAAATATTTAAATATGAATAAAAACAAGCATTGAAAAACCTACAAAAGGTTAACACAAAAAACACCCTAAATGGAGTTTTATTAATTTTTTGGGGAGTGGGGGGATTAATTAATGTCCCTTATCGCGAATAAAAGGGGAAAATTTGTTTCCCGGGAACAACTTTTCTAAAAACTAATTTTTGTTGGCCCGAACTTTCACGATCGATTTTTCAGTTCATATCAGCAATTCTAATTGTAAATTGAACAGTTTTCGAAAGTTTTTGCACTCTAACACATAAAACGAACCAATTTGTTATCTAAATTTAGGGAACAGGGAACAAATTCCACGTGGGACTTAGTTCGCGATAAGGGCGAAATGTCGGTGCTTCGCTTATTTCTCTTTGTAACTTATGATGCCTTTTTCTATTAAGTCGGGAATTTCAACAGCCAACCAGGGAGCCAACTGAAAAGGAAAGAAATGTGAGTGCAAAATAAGTAAATTTTGTATTAATCGCAAGAGTCGTGAGAAGAAAAATTAAACGATTGTGATTCCACAAAACACACAAATTTTAAGTGCATCGGAATTGAAGTACAGATTTAATGAACAATGAAGCTATAAACAAGGCCTAGAGTAGTATAAGTTGTTTTCTTCCAAACATGGACATTTTTTTATCTCAAAAACAAACAAAATATTCGCCCATGGGATGACAATCGCGTGAGTTGAAATCGCAAAACGCCAAATTTGTTCCTTAAATGTTTATGGTCTTTGAAATTTAATAATAATGAAATGCATACGTGGATGTTGCTATTATTCTCTGTAATTAATAATTTGAATCTAATAACACAAAAATGTTTTGCTACAAAAAAATTCAGCGGATCGATTTTGTGTTTTGAAAACGAAATCGCCAATTTCAGGCGAAATGTGATTGCCATCACATGGGTGATTAGCTTATATCGTCGGCTTATTGCTATATTGATCCATAAGCCATTTTTATATTTTCGGAGCTAAAAATATGATGTTATTAAGGAAATTCGATCCACCTCTACTTTAGGGAAAACTATTTGAATTTTTCTTTTCCATGAAGTGTTGCCAGAAATGGCGATTTATAGTAATTTTCGATTTTTAAGGCTAAAAATAGAATATTACGATTTTTAGTGATATAGACAAAATTTAACAAATATCTTTAATCGTTCACATTGAGGCTTTTAATAATTTTTTTTTCGCGAAAACCTTGACTATACTTTATTTGACCTCTTAGTTTTTCTATGTATTGTTGTTAAATAAATAAAACTTATATTCTTTTTTGGTATTATAAAGTGCGTGCTCTTTGAAAATGTATCCTCAATGAAAACTTATCCGCATAGTCTGAACCCCCTGAATCGAATGACATCAACTGTTTAATTTGAATTTATTTTAAGAAATACGATGTATTTAAAAAACCATTGGGAGTAATTCCAGATAAAAAGGTCACACACATAATTTTTTTAAAATGCTCTAACTTTGGACTGAGCAAATTTTTGTTTGTTTTTTTAAAGGAAAACTGACATCGTGTTCTTAAAAAAAAAATTGTACGAAATTTAAAAAAAAAATTAAAATTTTAAATAAAATTAAATTAAAAAGAATCCACCTTTTTATTTTTTTGCATAGTAGTTTATATAATCATTAATACCTTTAGAAAAGACGCCATCATGTCTTTTTAACTTGTTGAGAAAAAAAATTAAGATGAATGAGACATTTGAATTTTTTCGATTTCTGAGCAATTCCATGTGAAGTGATCACATACAATTTTGGCTCCTTCATCCGATTTTGATGAAATTTTCCGGATATGTACTTTGAAGTGTGCACAACAAGAATTAAGAATTAAATAAAATTAAAAAAAATAAAAAAATGTTGGAATTTTTTATATAAAATTCCTCAAACTTTAGAGTGGAATAAAAATGTTCGTTTTGTTTTTTTAAGGCCAACTAACAGATTTTTTTAATAATATTTCTTTATTAATTGTCATTAATACCTCTAGTAAGTTTAATGGACGCCATCATGTCTTTTTAACTTGTTGAGAAAAAAAATTAAGATGAATGAGACATTTGAATTTTTTCGATTTCTGAGCAATTCCATGTGAAGTGATCACATACAATTTTGGCTCCTTCATCCGATTTTGATGAAATTTTCCGGATATGTACTTTGAAGTGTGCACAACAAGAATTAAGAATTAAATAAAATTAAAAAAAATAAAAAAATGTTGGAATTTTTTATATAAAATTCCTCAAACTTTAGAGTGGAATAAAAATGTTCGTTTTGTTTTTTTAAGGCCAACTAACAGATTTTTTTAATAATATTTCTTTATTAATTGTCATTAATACCTCTAGTAAGTTTAATGGTGGTGTCTCTTCATCTTTTGGGAAAAAAGATAGAAGAGAAAATTATAATTTTTTTTCCAAAACAAAAGTTTGTAAGCGGCTAAAAATATTTTTTTTTAAATACTGATTCTTGTTTTGCAAACTTCAAAGTATGTACATATCTGGAAAACTTCATCAAAATCGGCGAAAAGGGCCAAACGGAATTACTCAGAAATCGAAAAAAAGCTCATTTTGTTTTCTTGTTTACTCAATAAGTTGAAATTTCACTATCATGAAGCTTCCTAGAGGTATTAAAGAAAATATAAGATTAAGGTTTGGCTCTACTCTTTGAAGTGTGCATAACAAGAATATTGATTTTTTAAAAAATGTATGCAGTTATGGCCGCATGAAAAATTTGGTATTATGTATTTTAAAAAAATCTTCTAAATTTGGACTGAGTTGAAAAAATTGAGTTCTTAAACAGACCGATACTAAAATTTAAAAAAAAATTGATTTAATTTTTATTTTAAATTAAAAATATTTTTTTATTATTTCTATCTTTTATGAACTCTATTTTTTCAACTCAGTCAAAAACATTATTCTTGTTCTGCACACCTCAAAGTAAATAGCCAACATTTGTGTGATCACTTCACATGAAATTAAACTTGGGTTGCCATAAAAGTGTATTGTGGGGACCTATAGTTATTTTTCTTACAAGGAATCTTTTTATCGAATACATCACTCAAAAAATGCATCGATATCTATCAAAATTGATTTATCATTATTTTTGGAGTGAGCTTATCAGTGGTAAGGAAATAAGGAAATGTACCAAAACGGTAACTGAATTTACTAACAGATTGGTTTCCCCCCAAAAACTATGTAGCTTAATATAATTTTAAAACCATTGGTTGGCCATAGAAAAGTGTTGTGAGGACCTACATAAAATTTTTCAAAATTTTATAATTTCTAGGTGTTTATACAAAAATTTCGTGCACTTTAAAATGTTAAGATCAAAATTAAAGATTGATTTATATATAACTATACTTCAAATATATTTGACAAACTTAGAAATAGATTTTATCCGATTCGCTTGTCTAGTTAATTTTCTATAGGCTACACATTGGCGAAATTTCCAATTTTGAGTTGTGTAGTTTTTGCATGGCCCAATGGATTCAAGATCCAAAATTCGATTTGATTTCATGATCGCTCGCCCCAATATCCTGCTATAGCCTATTTGGCAATTTATTAAAACTCAAGCTTTTCTAAAATCCATTCTGAAATGGAATTCCTATACACCCAAGGAGGCAGGTACAACAGTTGGTACCTTATGTCTCCTGCTGAACTAGTTCTGTATTGGTCGCGTTCATACCAAGATCATTATCGGAAAACAAATAGCAAAGAAAATCGTCCAAACTTCCTACAACTATAAGTGCTATACAATGTGAAATCAAATCAATTTTACAACAACTCTAAAACCACACCAACCTACCCCCAAAGCCATGGCATGAGCTATGCCGAATTTAGGTACATTCCTAGCCCACAACGGTTTAAAATGGTCCGTCAAACAGATTTTGCCACCACGATACATTTTCGCTGTTTTACCATCCAATTCTGGTAGAGCTATTTCAGGGGCCGTCACTGGATACGTTATAGGTATCTGAGGTAAAGAAACATAAATATATAAAATACCGCATCTAATCCATTAAAAATAAATAAACAAAAAAACCTACATCAAATTCCACATCGAACTCGTACTTCAGAAGATTGTGCATGTACCAACATTTGCCAAACCATTTGGTACCTTGAAATTTGAAAATATGGTAAATAAGTATAATAAACATTTAATGTCATAGAAAAATTTTAATAATTACCTTCTTTATTCGACTCCAGATGAAACCAATCGGAGCCGTTTTCTTTGTTATTTTGTACATACTGAAAAAATAAAACTATGAATCAGAACGAATGTTTGTTCCAGCCGCTGTTTGTTGTCCAGTCAACTTACTTTAATCAAAGCCAGATATTCTTCTTTCAGACGTTGCACCCAAATATCTTTGTCTCTGGGGCCGGCTCTGGTCTGTAGCAAAGGTATGCTACTTAAGGTTTTCTTGGTGCATTCATCTACCATTTTTCGTTAGGATTATTTAGTGTTAAAATTAAACTTACAACTCAAATTCCTTTCTTGTCAAATTCCAGGTGACACGTAAATATTAGCAGAGTTGTACCAAATGTACTTTGATCCCTTTTAAACAACTATGTAAAAACATATGTTGTACAAATAGTATAGAGTGGGTATGTTCAGTGTAGGTGGATTTCACAGAAACATAGATTCGTGGCGAAAGGCGTATCGCAACGTATTACGTAACGGAACTAATGTAGGTTTCATTGAAGAAGACTGGTAGTATGTACAAATGAAGATCAAGCTTGATACAACGGTGTTTTAAATCTCGACCTATTTTATAATCAGTGGTTTGTTGATGTTCTGACTAAGGATTTTCTAGATTGGCGACCCGGTAACACGGGGATATATGCCTGTTAAACGAATCACGACTATATTTATATATCTCAAAACTACTGAAATGGAGATACTACTTTCTTTTTAGGGCAAGTACACCACACTGTTATATAGGGTATTATAAGTTTGTCTTGTGCCAGATGTTTATAACATCTTGAAATAATACACTTAGACCCGCCTTAAAGAATACCGATCGACTCAAAATAGCTGAGTCGATTTAACCATGTCTGTCCGTTCGTCTCTTCATCTTATGTTGTTCGTGAGTACAGGTCGCAATTTCATTCCGATCATTGTAAAATTTTGCAGTTGAGAGTTTTTTGCACTTGGAAAGGGCCCTATTGAAATTGATTGAAATCGGTTCAGATATAGCACCCATATATATGTTTCGTCCGATTTGATCCTTTAGCCCAATACAAGCTGTATTTTACATCAAATTGCTTTGAAATTTAGCATGGTGGAGTTTATTGATCCATGGACTAACATTTTTCCATTTGAAGAAAATCGGTTAAGATTTAAGTATAGATCCCATATATATGTTTCGTCCGATTTGGCCCTTTAGCCCTATATAAGCTGTATTTTAATCTAATTGTTTTTAAATTTAACATGTTTAATCTATAGAACAACATAGCCGAATTTGAAGGAAATCGGTTCAGATTTAGATATAGCTCCCATATATACATACATATGTTTCGTCCAATATGGCCCTTTAGCACTATAGAAACTTACTTTACATCCAATTGTTTTGAAGTTTAGCATGGTAGAATTTCTTGATAAATGGACCAACATAGCCGAATTTGAAAAAAACGTTATAGCTCCCATATACATATATTTTTCGTCCGATTTGGATACAGAGGCAGAGACGTACCAAACGTAAATTGTGTAAACAAATTTTTGTTAAAGAATACAGGGTTTTCCAACAAGAGGTGTTATTTAGAATCTCCCGGTATTTCGGTAGCTGTCACTTTTGAAGCTTTTATTCTTTGACATTTGACAAGACTACGCCATTGCTAAAAATGGAACGATACACGATTAAACAACGCATTGAAATTATTAAAATTCGAAAATCATCTTGACTGATGAGGCCCATTTCCACCTCGGTGGCTACGTCAACAAGCAAAATTGTCGCATCTGGGGCTCGGAAAACCCAAGAGTTATTGTTGAGAAGCCTCTCCATCCTCAACGTGTAACTGTTTGGTGCGGTTTATGGTCCGGCGGGGTCATTGGACCTAACTTTTTCGAAAATGAGAGATGATTAATGATTTTTTATTGTCGGAGTTGGATGGTATTGATCTGGACAACGTTTACTTTCAACAAGACGGCGCTACGTGCCACACAAGCAACGAAACCATTGCTCTGTTACGGGAAAAGTTTCCGGACCGAAGAGGTAATCACAATTGGCCACCGAGATCTTGTGATTTAACACGTTGCGACTTCTTCCTTTGGGGCCACGTGAAACATAAGGGTTACGCCAACAGCCCAGCGTCGATTCAAGACCTGAAAGATAGAATTCGTGAGGCTATCGAGGACATAGGGCAGCCACTTTGCGATTTGGTTATGGAAAATTTAATGAAAAGGATATGGTCCTGTAAGCGTGGTCGTGGTGGCCATTTGGCTGATGTTGTTTTTCATTATTAACGGCATACCTTCCTCTTTATTATGAAATAAACATCCGATCATTTATCTCAAAAAATGACATTTTTCTTTGAATACCAAAATAACACCTCTTGTTGGAAAACCCTTTACAATAGATATTTCGTTGCTATCCAATCTTACTAAAGTGGTGTAGGGTATCATATAGTGGGCACCGCCCGAATTTAGCCTTTCCTTACAGGTTTGTGCAAAACATGGAAAATATCGCAAAAGTGTCTCAGTTCGTGTCATTCTCAACGAAACTTCCTGTCTAGTAAAATATCTAAATATTATGCGCTTTCGGAGAAAGGAATTCCTATACCCCCAAGGAGGCAGGTACAAAAGTTGGTACCTTATATCTCCTGCTGAACTAGTTTTATCTTGGTCGCGTCACACCAAGATCATTATCGGAATCCCGGCTTGCGGTGGTATTAAGGTCCTACATTGGAATGTCTCTGAGAGTACTCGGAAACTTCCCTCTAACCGCCATTGCCCCGTCATCTGCATTGGTAATAACCTTAACATTCATTTTCTACAGAGAACGCAATATATTGTTCATGCAGAGATTCCATAGCAGTTGGGACGAAACTCCCCTTGTGACGTTCCCCTACTGACAAATCAATGGAGAGGAGGGTTGACCCAAACCTAGCAGACATGCGTCTCTTAATCAGAAGAACTTAATGAACTTACATACATACATATACTGCTATCAACCCCCAGGGTTGCCAGAGTCATAATTAAAGCGGCTGGATTTATGCGATCCTGTGATCAATTGTATTGGTCGATTAAACTCTCCAGAACTCTCTGATATAAAGGTTTAAAGATTTGTACAGCACAATGAATTTAAGATTCGGCTGGCTAACACTGATGACTTGCATTTCATGGGGGATCCATTGAATTATTCAATTCCTCTTAAGAGTTGCCCGTAAAATATGAACCCAGAACACCCCTCCTCACTGGACATAGTCAAAGATCTATCATCTTTTTTGATGTACTCAGTTGTACGAAGTGTTGGGGCTAAATTTTTCGGATATGGTGGCCTTTCTTGACATAGAAGGTGTACTGGAGGAGTACGGTCTCCAATAATTTGGAACATAGCGTCGAATGGAATCCTGTCAGATCTAGAATGTTATGGCTGCAGTCGTGCCTTATGCGGATGACGTGGCAACGTCCTCAGAGACATCCTACAGGTGCCTCTGAACAAATTGACTAGATTGGCAGTGGTTTGGGCGTTAACTCAAACAAGACATAATTGGTTATCTTTACTAGGAAGAATAAGGTTTCACATGTGGGCCCTCCGCGGATAAATGGAACGGAGCTGGTCTTTTCTGAAAGTGCAAAATATCAAGGAATTCTTCTAAATAGAAATTGTCATTCAGAGTTAATGTCGATCTCTCCTAAAATCGTCCATTAGTTATATGTATGTAGCAGTAGTTCGTCCAATACTGTTGTACGGCATTGTGGTATGGTGGGATGCAACTAATAAACTACCCATTATTGCAATTATGAAGGGTTCTGAGAACCGACTAAAGCGACGGAGTCTCTAAAAGTCTTACTCCATTGATATTGTGGCGAGAGAAGGTGTGGATGCATAAGAACTACCACCACATGAGGATATCACAATATAACGTTATGGTAAACGACCCTGTGGACTATATACCAACGGTGTACACCTTCGAGAGGAACTTCACCACTAAGATATCTGCCGGAGAGGAATGGGTTGGCAGAATACCAGGAAACATAAACCATTTCCACTTCTTCACAGATGGTTCGAAGCTTACTGATGAGGTTGGATTCGGAGCACACTGAAAGGAACTTGATATACATAGCTCACAGGCTACCAGATATCTGCAGTGTATATCAAGCCGAAATAATGACACTAAGGGAAGTCGCCAAGTGACGGAGTCGCATTGTCTTGAACAGTCGGGCTGCCATCAATTCTCTGGAGGCAACATCCCTAAATTACAAACAGCCCTCGACAGCCGCTGGTCTCTTAAGGAGATGAATGAGCAGTTAACATACACCTCATATGGGAGCGGGGAACTTCAAAGCCAATGAACTTGCTAGGAAGGGACAACATTATAAATTATCGAAGAATTTGTATATAATGATGCGCCACTGTCTACATACATACAAGCTTTGGCTTAGGCAGGAAGCAATCAGGCAATCGAATGAAAATGGACAGAAATTGGCAACTGAAGATTAGATAGACAAATATGGCCAAGCCCACATTAAGTAAACGACGTCTGGATATATTGGGGTCGGCCTCTCTAGGAAGTCTGACAGATCTTTCCGGTACCGAATTCGAACTATTGATAACTGTGTTTGTTTATCAACAGAATGGTTTCGATGGATCATTGAGCCCGTGGTATCACTACGATCTATATGAGCTGATACCCTTACTTAAACCAAACCTAATGCCACCAGTGTCTAAACCGCATCAAACGGTTTATTTTCCTGAATGTAATGTAGTATGTAGTGTCTGCTGTGGATTGATCTCACTCCATATGCGGCAATTTTATAGGGTTTTCCAATAAGAGTAATATGATTTATTTGAAAAAAGAAACACACTTATTGTTAAGGAAATTCAAAAGTTTTTTATTTAATGTGAAGTACAATCGATATAATTAAGTTCTAAATAAAACGTCATTCAAATGGCCTCCACGAATTCTGCAGGAACGAATTCGATGAAGCCAATTTTCGAGCAATTTTTCCACTAAATCAAGTCGTATGTCATGAATGACACTTTCAATATTGACTTGTAAAGCTTGAAGAGAGTCTGGTTTATTTCGAAAGACCAATGACTTCAAATAACCTCACAAGAAATAGTCTAATGGTGTTAAATCACAACTTCTGGGAGGCCATTCAATATCATAATTTCTTGAAATAATCGACAACAATCCAATTGTTTCATTTGCTGAGTGGCACGTAGCCACAATCGGTCAATGGCAAAAAGGTAGCTCTTAACGAGAGCTAAAATATTGCTCATGGATGTCAAGGTCGTAGGTAGACTGGAAAGTGTTTTTTTTGGAATTAAAAAAAATGGGCTTAGCATCATTTTCAAATGTGAACGTAAAGTTTGTTTTTGCTCTAGCTGCTTAACGGTCAATGGCAAAAAGATAGCTCTTAACGAGAACTAATATATTGCTAATGGGTGTCGAGGTCGTAGGATGACTGAAAACAGTTTTTTATTTTTATTTTTAAAAAAAATGGATTTAGCGCACGAAAAGTTGCAATTGGAGAACGATTATTTTGATAATAAAACTCAATAATTTGTAAACGTTGTTCTTGCGTATATCTCTCCATGATGGAATTGTAAACACTACTGAATACAATGAAAAACAAATGACATCATGACATACAAGTATAACAAATGGCCGAAACGTCATTTCAAAATCATATCATCCCTATTGGAGCACCCTTTATTAACAAAGCCATTAAGCCCAAAAATTAGCCATAAAATTACGCGTCATAAAATAGTAATTTTCACGAAATCGTCTATAAGTTGTGCGAATCGATGACTTATTTTCAAAGTAAACTTGGATAATTTGGTAGTGTTGTTCAAGAATGAATCTATTCATGATGATTTGCCAGAGGATACTGATCATAAATGTCAAAAGGAGCGAATTATGACAGTTGGTTTGACAGCTTACCATTTCGTAACTTCTGTCTAAGCAAAAAAAACTTTTATTTCAATGATATCGGAACCAAAACTGGAGAGAGATCGATAACAAAATATCTGAAGATGAATATTTTCTAGAAACGTTGTATTTACCTTGACGCTCTATTTTGTACTGAATGAAATCTTTGAGAAATATCGAACAAGAAAACTAAACATGCAGTCCTGCAAAAGACGGCAGACTGGTCAAATGTACCAGTTTCACTACTTCCTTTATAAAAAATATTTCCAACGTATAAAAACGCACTCCACAGGAAAGATCTGTAGGGGAGAAGTAGTCAAATTTCGTTTGCCACGGTTAGTGGCATTTGGTGGTTTCTATTTGGGCTTCTTCTTTGCGGAGTATACATACGAGTATGTACAGACCTACCAACCAAAATACATTGCATCGTATGGCGAATGGAGATATCAATGTTTTGTCAACGTTTTAGTTATGCCTCCCAAGCGTTACAAATCATTCGTGGTAAATATTTGGAAAACCAAAGTCGAGGCAACGAAAGCGCAACCGCAAACTCAACAATTGTCATCCCGTGCAGAGCGATCCTCGATCCCCTTCTGTTCGCGTCGACGAAGAAGAACAGCAAACGACGGCGACAATGGCAGCCAAAGGAGAAGCGACCACGATCACTCAAAGAGCATTACAAATTGTGTGACAAAAACAGACGGTATCTGAACCAAAATAGAATAGATCATTTTGATATGCCCAGTGTGATCCAACCGAAGAGAAGCCCAGCAGCCGAAACGACAAAACAAAAACGAGTCCTTGTTGCAGGACAACACAGCACAGCACACAAGGCAATTGCACTGTTGGAAATCCACAAAAGTTGGTAGCAGTAGCGTCACCACACCATCGTAGCCAATTTCTTCATTCTTTCAGAGTTGTCCAAGGTTCCAAGTGACTGTTGTTGTAGTCTCTCTTCTCTCGACTCTTCACAAGTCGCCCAGAGGATCCGCCGACCACAGCAAATCGAAGAACTCTGCAGGTCCCGGGCAACAGCGGGGGTTTTCATAATATTTTGGTTTATTACTCCTGTTTCTGCAAGCAGAACCAATTTGTCAAACCCAAACCACGGCGCAGCGCAGCGCACAACGTCTTTGCTAGAGCAACAAAACACCAGGGGCCCGACTAAATGCCATCTTTAGTTAAATTGAGTCGTTACGCTTTGTAGTGTAGTTGTTGCTGTATTGTCGGCACATTTAAGGAGTTTCCTTGTTTCTCTCCACATCGCTATCTTCCCTCTCGCTTACTCTTGCACTCTGGTATTGTTGTGAAATTTTTTTCATATGTTCCGTTTGTCAATTCAATATCACTAAAGAAGTGTAAGACGTCGTAGACTACTACTCCTCCTCCTTGTTCTCTTCACTCATTGTTATCATGTCATGTTTACTTCCATATTTCAGAGTTGTTGGTGTTTTTAGGTGGCATTTGAAACAATTGTTGTAGTACATAGTTGCTTGTCATCGCTGCTTCATTGTCCCGTAGGTGTTGTATTTGTTTGTCAACAGGGCTGGCCACGTCCATCGTCTCGCATACAACTCAATTGTAACAAATTATCAACTTTAGGTGGTTTTGTTTTTCGGAAATTGTCTCCTTAAAAAAGATACCATACTGTGGTGGTATGGGGAGACAGATAGCGTCGAGAAAAAATGACCTGATCTCTGGGCTTTTTGTTTTCCACACTGGATATTAGTATGTGCTAATTTTGCAAATTGTCTCATTCAATTTTGGGTAATAGTTTTGAGAAATCATGGAGGCTGATAATGATGACACCATTACTGCAAGAGTTATACTATAAAATATGTACATATTAGGAGTTTACATGCCCCCAGAATATGTTAAATTTTCACAAATCTGCGATCGACAATTCGTTTGCCTGATGTGTCACTATGTGACATTTTTCGATAACTGGTCACTTTCCGATTACACTTGCATAGGTATGTTGGTCAACTGAAAAAATTGTTCGGGGAAGTTGTGGTTATCACAAATTTTGTTCGGGAAAAGATTGTTCGCGGGAAATAAACGATCACCTTTTATTCGCGATAGATGGAATTTTTTTAACGTCAAATAATTTTATTTTGATAAAAATTAAAGATTTTCTTCTCTGGGATATGTCCAAATTTGCATATTTAATGAAAATATTTTCTGAATTGCCGCTATTTGGTGGAGATTACAGATTTTTCCTATTTAATTTCCTCATTAAGGAATTTCAAAGAGATTTTCCAGAAATGTATATTTTTCAATGACTCTGGCGTATAGATCAGACTGAATTTTACCGATGGCATGGGCTATGTTGGTTTTGAGGACCGTTGTGGATTGTTTTTTTCGCTTAGACCAGAGACTTAACCCAACCCCAACCCCATTCTTCTGCTTACACAACGAAGAGTTAGAGGACGTGAAATCTTTTTGCTATCTCGGTACAATCATAACACAAACAGAAGGCTCAAGCGCGGATACTGCCAATCGCATAAAAAGGGCTTTACAAGCTTTTGTTCAACTTCGAAATGTATCTTCTCTGCTCTACGGATTCGAAACCTGCAACTCAGCACCTAGAGTCAACCAGGCGTTGTCCAAGTCGTCATCTTCACCAAGGAAAATATCAAACAACGACCTATGGTATCGAATAAATCTGCCATGAAAACCGAAGAAGAAAATGGAATTGGATCAGACAAACCCTTCGCAAGGAACCAACATACATAGCAATTGCGTGGAACCCACAATGTAGCCGTAGAATAGGTCGACCAGCTCATACGTGGAAAAGACAAATCGATGTGAAAAGATAAGAAAAAGCTATTCCAGCAGAAGTTAAAAATATCGCCAGAATGGAGAAATCTTGTAGACGGGAATAATCTTTATATATAAAATCCTTTGTACGTTTGTTAGTAACGCATGATCTTCGAAACCATAGAAGTGAATGGGCTGAAAATTGAACAATATATTCAGTTTGGGGTCATTTGTGTTTTAGAATCATTTTCAAAGCGATAAATTGCGGAGTGGGCAAGTTATTTGCAAAATTCGCATTTCCAGAGCGATTTGACTGAATTTTAAAATGTAGGTGTGGTTTGTCCTGATAATAGTTTGTATGTGTGATTCTAACCGGTAGATGGCGCTGTAGCGGACATATGGTCAATATAGATTTTATTGATGATCTCGGAAAATCGAGATGTATGAATTTTTGAATAAAATATCAATAATTAAGAAACCAATACATCCCAAACAGGACGGGCAGGACAACGTCTGCTGGGGTCAGCTAGTAAATCTGATAATATAAATCTGACGCTCTTGGATCTTGGATATGTGGATTGGCATCGTCCGGAATTTTAAAATTTTGTTGTCTTACGCATTCATCAAGAAATAGCTGGGAATGGGAATCGGTGGCGAAGCGCGCGGTTTTGTTTTCTTTTTTGTTTCTTTCGGATGTTCTTTTACGACAGTGATAAAATTGGAAATAGACTTTTTTGGCAAAGTACTAAACTCACAAAAAAGTAAAAAAACATTCCATTAAAACATTAATTAAAGTCAAAAACCTATAATGGAAGAGATAATCCTTCGAATATGCAATCTAAAAATAAATAATCCACAATGGACGATATAGACATATAAACTGTTATAAATAAAAACACAAATAATGTTACAGATACCCGGCTAACTACAAAACAATCCACCGGAAACTCGTTTTTGCCGCCTATTTTCATGAGCAATGTGAATACATACTAAATCTCTCGTGCATAAACTCTAGTCAAAAAATTCAGGATAAGATAAATAACACTTCTGGGGCCAAGAAAAGCTGTATTTAATTGATGTATTGATTCAATCTGAAATGATGCATTTACTAAGAGATAAGGGATTTGATACCTATTCGCATACTCTCAAGGAGTTAAAACATTAGAACTTCATCTGCAGAGATATTATATTATAAGACTGATATTGAAGACTATATTGAAGGGATAGGTTTCATATTTTAAGATTGATATTGAGGACTATATTGAACGGATCTTCCCACATACACTTGATGTGTCAAAGTGTTGTACTGATTACTTCCGGAAGAAGTGATTCGATACTGATATGTTCTTGATTACTCTAAAATTGGGAAGAAATCTGAGTAATTTAAACATTATAGGACGTAAACGTCCTCAGAGACATCCTACAGGTGGCTCTGAACAAGTTGGCTAGATGGGCCAGAAGCAGCGGATTGGGCGTTAACCCCAACAAGACAGAATTGGTTCTCTTTACTAGGATGAATAATGTCCCACATGTGGACCCTCCACCTCGGATAAATGGAACAGATCTAGTCTTTTCTGAAAGTGCAAAATTTTTAGGAATAATTCTAGATAGGAAAATGTTATTTAGACTTAACGTATTGGAACGTGTAAGGAAGGCCAACGTCGCCTAATATATCCTGCAAAAAGGCTGTAGGGTCGCGGTGGGGACTCTCTCATAAAATCGTCCACTGGATATATATAGCAGTAGTTCGTCCAATACTGTTATACGGTATTGTGGTATGGTGGACGGCAACTGACAAACTAACCATCACCAACCTACTAACAAAGGTTCAGAGAACTGCCTGCCTGAGCATAAGCGGAGCCTTAAGGACTACAGCGACCGAGTCTCTACAAGCCCTACTCCATATCCTGCCGATTAATATTGTGGCGAGAGAAGTTGCAACCAAAGCGGCAATAAGATTAAACTGCCTATCAATGTGGAGGTACAAGAACTATGGTCACATGAGGATATCAAAGTGTAGTGCTATGGTAACCGACCGAGTGGACTATATACCAACTGTGTACACCTTCGAGAGAAATTACATCACTATGATTCCCGCCAGAGATGAATGGGTCGGCAGAATACCAGGTAATAGAAACCATCTCCACTTTTACACGGATGGTTCGAAGCTTGATGAAAAGGTTGGCTTCGGAGTACACTGTGAAGAACTTAGTCTGGATGTAGCTCACAGACTACCAGATACCTGCAGTGTCTATCAAGCCGAAATAATGGCAATATGGGAAGTCGCCAAGTGGCTGAGTCGCAACATAGTAACAAACACTGGCGTTGTCATTTACTCGGACAGCCAGGCTGCCATCAATTCTCTGGAGGCAACATCCCTAAATTCACAAACAGCCCTCGACTGCCGCAGATCTCTTAACAAGATGGCTGAGCAGTTTAATATACACCTCATATGGGTGCCTGGGCATAGGGATATCCCGGGGAACTGCAAAGCCGATGAAATTGCTAGGAAAGGGACGACATTACAAATTCTCGAAGAATTTGCATATATTGGTGCGCCACTATCCACGTGCAAGCTTTGGCTTAGGCAAGAGGCAATCAGGCAGTCCAACGAGAGATGGACAGAAATCGGCACCTGCAGGGTAGCTAGACAAATCTGGCCAAGGTATGACCTGAGAAGGTCAAAATATCTCCTCGCACTAGAGAGGAAACGATTGTCTACGTTAGTACAGGTTCTGACGGGACACTGCTTGATCGGCGAACACGCCAAAAGATTGGGTATTGACTCCAATGACTTCTGCCGAAGCTGTGGAGATGAGGAAGAAGTGGAGAGCATTGAGCACTTGCTTTGCGACTGTCCCGCTTTGAGTAAACGACGACTGGACATACTAGGGTCGGCCTTTTTAGGCAGCCTAACAGATCTTTCCAGTACTGATATTCGTACTATCGATAAATTTATATATCAAACAGGTTGGTTTCGATGAGGGGCATTTCAGCCCGTGGTAACACTAGGGACCTAAACTGGTCTATGTGAGCTTGTAAAAAAAATACGGCTGCCACCCTAACCTAAACCTAAACCTAAACATTATAAGAGAAATTGTATGCTTTTGAGAGGCCTAAGAGTAGTTTTTTCGGCTGCGAATGTTTATAGAGCACTCAAATTCGAGAGGACTTCGGATAGATGGTTCGCTAGTCTTTGTCAAGAATCTAAGGAAAGTTTTTGTTCGGTATCTTTTGGCAAGTCACCATGGAAAGACTCACACCACAAGAGTGTCCGCATATAATCCGGTGTTTTATCGTGAAATTTTGTTCAGTGATGAAGCACATTTCTGGCTCAATGGATACGTTAATAAACAAAATTTGCCGTATTTTGGCTGATGAGCAACCCGAAGAATACCAAAAGCTACCATTACATCCATAAAAAACCACGGTATGGAGTGGTTCATGGGTTGGTGAAACTATTGGTTCAAAAATGAGGAAAATCAGAATGTTACCGTAAATGGAAACCGTTATCGCACCATGTTAACGGACTATGTGCTTCCTAAAATTCAAGCGTATGGTCTCGATGAGCTCCGGTTTCAACAAGACGGCACTTCGAGCCATACATCGCGGGATACAATGACCTTGTTAAGAAATCATATTGTGAGCACCTAATTGCACATTTTGCTAAGATAAATTGGCCACGTAGATCGTGCGATATCACACCTTTGGCCTATTTTCTCTTGGGATATGTAAAGTCTGAGGTCTTCAGGAATATGCCAGCTACGGTTGACGCTTTGGAAGCCAAAATTGCCCGTGTTATTCGCGAGATATCAGGTGCTATGATCGAATCGAGTCGCCTAAAATTTAGCTTCCGAATGGACCACTTCAGAAGTAGTCATGGCCAAAATGTACATGATATCATTTTCAAGCAGTTAATACTATAAATTGCTCTTTTAACCGATAATAAAAATTTTAAGTTTAAAATTTTAATTTATGTATTTTATATTAGGCATGTTTTCGTTACAAGCTAGCACTTTTAGTTTAGCACTTTGCAACGAAAACAACTGACTTCCACTAACTGGCACATAAGCAATAAGTGGCGGATTTTCACTATCTGGTAGCAATGGTGTCATGAGTTGCGAAGAAAGAACAGTGCGAAACAGACAAAAAAAATCGTGAAAAGTATTTATAAAACATATATTTACAATTCTATGTTCAATTGTTTACACTCTTTTTGCAAATATTAAAATAATTTCCCATTTTTGTTCTTCTTCTTCCCGATAATTCACAATAATTGATAAAATCTCTCCAAAAATGGGATGCCATATTGCTAAATATAGGGTGCCCAATCTGGCAACATCATACTCGATTAAGACATGAACACAAGCACCAAACTTCATCGGGAACTAATAGTGCTTAAAAGTGCTTAGCTCCCCATACAAATTAAGCACTTATGGTGTAACGAAAACACGCCTATTATAAATCGAACCTCACGGATTAAGGTGTATGTAGCCTTCCTTAGGAAC
This sequence comes from Eudasyphora cyanicolor, assembly GCA_963930755.1. Lineage (NCBI taxonomy): Eukaryota > Metazoa > Arthropoda > Insecta > Diptera > Muscidae > Eudasyphora > Eudasyphora cyanicolor. The sequence continues at coordinate 148,403,500 of OZ005738.1, forward strand.
TACAATTGCTTATAACAAATATGTACATTTGGAATTAAAGGAAAGGAAATTTGAAAATGAGTCTATGTGACAAACATACTATGTAGTATAACTTCAAAATTTTTCCAAAATTCAATATTTTCAAACTATAATCTTAATATATGTACTGAAGAACCCCGAAGTGGTAGAGTAGTTCTGATGTCATACTCGGATTCCACGAGGCATAATCGCTCGAAAGGAAGTCTAATACTGTCACCATTAAGTGACTTCTGAAACATTTGACGTGAGATTTTTTTTAATTATTTCATTACTTTTTTCAATGGTACGAGAATTTTTTCTCCCAAGATGTTGTTTTTGACAAGGTGTACAAAATATGTAATAAAAGAAATAAGCCGTTCATTTAAATGGAATAAAAAAGTAATCGAAAAAGTCAGTCAATTACAAATGCATCTGCAAAAATATTAGCAAATAGTCGCATATATTTTTGGTGCCAGGACACTGCGGAGCGATTAGAAATCAACAAGTAAATGATTTGGCCTCAATGGACAGATAACTTCCAAGTAATAAACTTGAAAACTTGACACGAAAAATGAGCTATGACTCATAAATTAATGTTGAACAACGAAAAACAACGAACCAAAGAAAATATTTCTTGCATATACGGTCTTCGTTCGGGCTTAAAGACCTCATTCTATGGGCAGGCTCAAAAATAGGATTACAAAGAAAAGTTTTTCTGAATGGCCAAGAGTCAAAAGTTGCTTCTTTGGAGCATCCGCTTATTAATTGCTTGGAGATGAGTTCAACAGATGAGTCAAAGACAGCGGCAAAAGGCTATCTTTTTATTTTTGAGATTTTGCACAATGAAAAAAGAAATATGAAACATCGTTAACATTTTGGACGATTTTTCGAACCATTTTTTAGAAAATTTTTATTTTGACATTTGTATAATGACTATTGCTGTCCATTATTTATAGGAAGTATGTATATTTAACTTTATACAAATTTTGATAATAATTACTTTTTTAAACTAAATTCCCCAAAAATCCATGCATTTTTAGAAATTATTCCTGGATAACCGATATTCGAAGCGTCTATGGTTATAGCTGTCTGAATACTTTAATACACAGTAGTACTCTTACATTAAATTTTTCAGTGTGGAAAATTACCTTTTATTGTTATTTATTTATGTTAGATAACAAAATGGTACAACAATTTTCATAAATATTCTTCAGGTCAGACTACAGGACCGACTTGTTTTTGATAACAAATTTTGTGGGAACATTTAATTTTGTATATTATCGGAATAAAATAATTAACATTTTAACAAAAATATTACAAAATTTTTGTTTTTCTTACCAAAAAAGTGTATCAGAAGTTTTTTTTGCGCTGTAAAAACACTTTCTTGATATAGTGTAAATGTGTATATCGGCCGGTTATCGTTAACGGGATTTTCGATAATGTACATAAAAAATAATCAGCTGTTGTTTACTTTGTTATTCATTGTTGCCAAATTTTTACTGGACAACGATCGCATACTTTTTTGACAATCGTTACTCTCTGGAAGACAGTTGCTAAATGGACAGAGCTAATTTCTTTAACGGTTTATTTGTTTGTGCAACTACAAAGGGTTTAATCTATTTTGTTTTTCAAGAGTAATAGAGCAGTTCAAATACCATATTTGCCCTTTGCGTCCTATCGTAAAACTCAGTTTATTTTCCAGGAGAGAAAAAGGAAAAATGTTCTAACCATAAGTTGAAACTGGCACCACAATCGGATACAAGGACAACGTTGGGAAAGTGAAATGTTAATAAAGTTAAACACAAAAGTGAAAATACCAAGAATATTCAACTTCTAGAAGGCAACACCGTTTGATGACATACATACCAAAAAGGGGTTAACACTTTCTCAAAAAGTTAAATTAACGTTAAACGAAAGGTGACCGGTCCTTGGCGACAAATATACAGGAAATTAACGGAAAAACTATTAAGGAAGGCATCGACGTCAGCGCACTTCCTAGGAAATCGCACATTCCCTCTGCTAATAATAATTGAATTCAAAAAGCAACAAGGGCGCGAGAGGCGTTTTACATGCCCTTCTTCATTGCCGAGCGAAAAAGATGGCCCAATAAAAATAAATTGTACCAAAAAAACAAAGCCCTAGCCATAGGAGGACAACAATAAAAATATTTAAACTATAAGTTTTATGAGTTTCTTCTTTATAGACAGGTACGATACTATAGATGTCCTCTTTTTGTTGTTTTGCTGGCCAGGAAGAACGCAGAGCTGCGCTGCTGCTCAATGTCATCATGACGCGCCACGGAATTTTTGGGAAAAAATACATATTTGTAACAAAAAATTAGAGCAGCACACAATTATACGGCGGTTTCCTGGTAAAAACGCTGCCGCCGCCGCCGCTGTAAAACAAACCCAAAACTCAGAAATTTGCTAAACAATGCGAGCAAAACAAAAAACTTGATCTACTTTCATGATACAGTTTTGGGCCTCAAAACGACAGGACAAATTCCGCGAACGCGGCCATTGTCAATAAAAAGGCCCACAAAACAAAAATTAGTTCAGAAAAAATCAAGAAAATTCGGTCAAGCGTAAATATTTAAATACTAAATCGCGCGAGGTCAACGACGAGTCATAAAAAGGACATGAAGCAGACGAGAAAAGAATGAGGGCAATCTAGTTGCTAGCTAGCACACACAAAACCTGCGTAGAAAAAGGAAACTAGAACAGCCATAAAACGATACACAAAAAAACTGATCTACTTTCCTAATACAACGAGAGCATCTTTTTTGTAGGAAACCAAAAAAGACGACCGGACGGACGGACAGACAGCCATCCATCCCACCGTGCACACAGCATATCCGCAAACTATAATTGTTTGTTATAATTTTTATGGCCTTCTTTGACAAAAATTTGAACTAATAAAAATATTTTCCAAGCACACACTCAAAAATTCTCTGCATAATTGTGTCTTCGCATTGTTGTCATCCATCAATATTCTACCTAAACCTCTCTGAGAACAAAACAAAAAATGTTCCAATTTTTAGAAACAATTTTCTTGTAAAAATTCTAAAACGAAACAAGGCCATTCGGATATGCGTCTTCTTTGCTAGTGACGGAGAGGACAGAAATGACCTGCATTTCGGCGATAATTAGTGCGCGATAATCACTGCCGTCATGTTTTTAAAGTGAAAAACGGACGCGGAACAATCTCTTGTCTTGTACAAAAAAGCGTTTGTGTATTTTGTTGGCCATAAAAAAGGGCAACAAACAATAAGGCTGGGCAAAAAATCGGTCTAGCAATACAAAAAATCTTTGCTAAACAATGGCAAATAATAATTAGGTGATATAGTTTTTTTGTATGGTGCGCGGCCGGCTACTTCTAGAGACGCGCGATCGCCGCACTCCGTTTCTAAAGTGTGGACGCCTGGTTAAAAAGGTACACGTTTTTTCTCAGATTTTTGTTGCATTGTTTATGTGTTTGGTTTTTTTCCTGCTCTTTCGGTGATTATTTTTGTGAACCAATAAAAAGCGGGAAACGAGAGTACGTTCTTGAGGGTGCGTGCGTTTTTGTATCATCATTGATAGTTCGCAGGGTAGGAACATGTTCAATACAAAAAACTAGAGCAACAAAATGGTGTTAATGGTGTTTGAGAAATATGGTGTATGCGTTTGTGTAAACAAATGAAGGAGAGGAAGAGAGAGAGAGAGAGTACGTCTATCTAACTTGTGGGAAGTGATCGACCTTTTTTATTTTGTTTATAAAACGAAACTTAAGGCACTTTAATTAATACCTACATATGTATAATCAATAAGTAATAACTCACCGATTGGTTACACGAAGTATTGCAAGGGAATCCTGAAATTTATTATTGTTATGCTCCATAGAAATTTGTACACGTATATAGTTGTCGTTGTAGTAATAAGACGCCTGTATTTATACTTAACAACTATTTATTTCTATTTATTACTATTAAAACTAGTTCACAAAATCTTACGAAGTATTACTAGAAATGCTACCGCTGACGGCGAAAACTTCTCGTGGAATCAGCTGTTGTTTTCTCCTCCTCTGGTTCGTTACAAACTTGCCAGATTGTTTGTCATTCGAACACGACGGTCTTGGTGCTGCCACAGCCACAGCCACTCCCTCTCCAGTGACCAAGTCAGGATCCGATACCCGATCAGCTTGGAACGATATTCTCCTAGTTGGTGTGTTCCGCACAGTTGGAAGTTCGGTGGACTGTGTACTCTGAGTTGATGTTGATGAGTCTTGAGAGAATGTCTGAGGACTCGGTAGAGGTGTTGCTGTTGTTTGAGGACTCGGTAGAGGTGTTTGTGTTGTTTGAGGATGTTCAGGCTCAGTATTATTGATGATGAAAGCTGGCTTGAGTCGATCTACCGATATGTTCACGTCCTTGTTCTTAATTCGTATCGTATATAACCGATCTGAAATTCGTTGAACTATCTCAAACGGTCCAGTGTAAGGTGGTTCAAGTGGTCCTCGTACTGCGTCCGTCCGAAGAAAAACGTGAGTGCAATCATCGAGGTTCTTGAAAATAAACATTTTGTTTTTGTTGTGGTGAGACACTGGAATTGGTCGCAGGAAGTTGAAGTATTCACGAAGTTTCCTTAAAAATTCAGATGAATTGGCAGGAATTTCTGATTCGGTGAAGAATTCTTGAGGTAACCGTAAGTGCCCACCATAAAGAAGATCCGAAGGTGAAGCTTGAAGATCCTCTTTGACAGCTGTCCTTAATCCGAACAAAACAGTTGGAAGTATATCGACCCACGATACTTGTGAATGACACATTAAAGCTGCTTTGAAAGATCTGTGCCATCTCTCGATCATTCCATTCGATTGTGGATGATAAGCAGTTGTTCGAGTACGTTTCGAACCTATTAAATTCGCTAAGGCCTTGAATAACGCGGACTCGAATTGTGTGCCCTGGTCTGTCGTAATTGTCTTACGACAACCAAAGCGTGAAATCCAGTTGGACCAAAATGCAGTCGCGACCGTCTGGGCCGACATGTCCTTCAGAGGAACAGCTTCAGGCCATCGTGAAAATCGATCGATCATGGTGAGACAATATCTATAACCCTGTACTAACGGCATTATCACGATGTCCAAATGAACATGATCGAAACGATTGTCTGGGACATCCATCTTATCTGGAGTTAGGCGGTTGTGTCTGGTTATTTTTGCTCTTTGGCACGATATGCAATTCCGAGACCAATTTAGGATTTGTTTCTTCATTCCAGGCCACACGTATTTCTCACGTATCTGTTGAAGACTAGCACGGCCGCCAGGATGTGAAAGATTATGAATTGAATTGAAGATTTGTTGACGTAGTGAATCAGGAACATACATTCGAACATATCCTGTGGATACGTCACAGTATACTGATGTCGTATCAAAATGTACTATTTGAAGTTTTAAAGAATTTGCGCCATCCAAAATAGTTTTTAACTCTTCGTCCATTTCTTGAGCTGATTGCAGTTCCATTAGAGTGACTGATGTTGGCATTGTGACAGTGCATCTGCCACTGAGTTTTCAGAACCGGACAAGTACAAAATTTCTGTCGTGAATTGCGAAATGAAATCAAGGTGCCTCAATTGTCGAGGCGAGGCTTTTTCTGGTTTTTGCGAAAATGCATAGACGAGCGGTTTGTGATCGGTCCGAACTATGAAATGTCTTGCCTCCAGCAAATGGCGAAAATATCTTATAGCCTCGTAGATAGCAAGCAAGTCTCTGTCATATGTGCTATAATTTCTCTCTGCCACAGATAATTTTCGAGAGAAAAAACCGAGTGGCTGCCAAATTTCATTTGCTTTTTGTTCCAATACAGCTCCAATGGCAATGTCTGATGCGTCGGTTGTAAGGGCCAAATCAGAATTGGGTGCTGGATGAGCTAGCATAGTTGCTTCACGAAGGCTGCATTTGCAAGATGCAAAAGCATTTTCAGCTTCAAGTGTCCAAGGAACCTTCTTCTTATCATTTTTCTTGGAGTCCTTAAGGAATTCATTGAGTGGTGCCTGTAGCTGAGCGGCATGTGGGATGCAACGACGATAAAAATTGACGACACCGAGGAATCTGCGAAGCTCGCAAATAGTTTCAGGTTTTGTGTAATTTTCAATAGCGGCAACACGATCTGTTGGAGGTGTACAACCATTGCCGTTGATGATGTAACCAAGAAACTGTACTTCAGATTGTCCAAATTTACATTTATTGACGTTGATTGTCAGACCGAATTGTCGAAGGCGGTCAAAAATCTGCCGTAAATGTATTTGGTGTTCCTCAATAGACTCAGATATAACAATCATGTCGTCAATATAACAATAAACAAAATCAAGACCTCTCAAAACGGAGTCCATAAACCTCTGAAAGGTTTGTGTGGCGTTTCTCAACCCGAATGGCATATATAAAAATTCCACAAGTCCAAAAGGGGTGCACACTGCTTTTTTTTGGATGTCTTCTGCAGCCATTGGTATTTGGTAATAAGCCTTAACAAGGTCGAGTGTAGAAAAAACTGACTTACCATATAATTTCTCACAAAAATCGTTGATGTTGGCAATTGGGTATCGGTCAGGTACAGTTTTGGAATTCAGCTTTCGGTAATCCCCACACGCTCGCCAACCACCATCTTTTTTCGACACCATATGAAGCGGGCTAGCCCACGGACTTTTGGAGGGACGACATATACCATTGTCCAATAGGAAGTCAATTTCCGCTTTAGCAGCTGCAAGTTTCTCTCCAGAAAGTCTTCGTGGACGATCTGCAACGGGGTTTCCGATTGTTTCGATGTTATGAACAATAATTGCATCACTCGTTGATTTACGCGTCAAAGTAGTAGTTGTGATGTCAATAAACTCCTTTAGTAATTCATGGAAGGGACCTGTCGAAGGCGATAATGTTGAAATACTAAAATCTTCGGTTTTACGAATTTCACCACGGCTTGTTAAATTTGTCGTATTATCGATGAGGCATTTCCGTTTTAAATCAATCATCAAATTGTAATGAATTAGAAAGTCTGCCCCAAAAATGGGCGACTGAACATCGGCAATGGTAAACAACCACTTGAGTTCACGACGTAGACCTAGGTCTAATTTAAGACCACAATTACCATAAGTTTGTATTTCACTGCTGTTTGCAGCAAGAAGTCTCATGCCGGACGGCTTTAGAGTTGTTCTGATTAAGGATGGGGGTACAACTGACACCACTGATCCGGAATCAATTAAAAATCGAGACTTTGTACATGTGTCGTAGATATGTAGACGATTCTCCTTTACTGGGTTGTCATTACCGCTATCGCCAGCCGTGTTAACTGACGACAGCCCTATTAATCTTCTCGAACTAGTGTTGTAGCGGGGACAATTCGGTTTACAATGTTTGGCAGAATGTCCAAACTTTTGATGATACCTGCAATTTGTTGTTAGAAAGTCTATTATTTGAACGTGAATGACTGTGAGATCTGGATCGATGATGACCGTATCTGCTTTTATTGCTCGCTTGAAAGGTGTCCACTTAGCAGAAAGATCCGTTAAAGTCTTGCAAATATCAGCTAAAGACACAGGCGAATTAATTGCGTCAATCGAAATGTTGGTATCAGAACGTGGTGGTGCCTCGGAGACAGCATACACACGTACTTCAGTATTTTAGTGTGCTGCTATGCTGTGCACTTTTTCCTTGTTGTCAAGTTTATCGATGTTTTCAAAATCAGCTGTCCCTAATATACATTGCCAGAGCTTTGCCATGATACAATAATAGAAGGTAAAATCATTTGCCCAACAACAAAACTGGGATACAACCCTGTGCAGTATTTTCGTACAATAGCTTGTCAAAATAGGTAGCCGACTCGAACAGCTGACCAACAATTGGTGTCAAATAAATTTTTTATTTTGTTTAAAAAAGAAATTTTTTTCTAATATTTCAAACTTACGTATAATTACCCTATAATGTAAATCTGGTGACTGCATTTTTATTCAGTATAACAAGGTTTCGCTTGTATTGGGATACACAAACAATGTAAGATTTTTCTTTAAGAAACTATAAAATTTAAATAATTTTCTCATTTTAATCTAGGAAGGGCAGATGTTTTGATTATATAGCTGGATATATGATAATGTGTTGTTATCCGACATGGCACCCAGATGTTTTTGTTGTTACAGTATTGAGTAGAATTAATGATGGAGGCATACATATACATACATACAATACTGCCCAGTCGAGCTTTTTAACGATTTTACTTTTTTGGAATACATTTTTTAAAAGGTTTGTCTCTTCAGAAATGAGTGGCGAGAGGCATAGGGCCTGTTTCTGTAACTTATTTTCGTTCGTCTACGGCGAACGATCAAAATTCTCTCAGCTATTACCTGAATTCTATAAAACGCAGGTTAGAAATATTTTAAGAACAAGCTTTTTACATGATTTTCTACAGACACAACGAATTATAAACTTCTGTGACTTATAGATTTCTCGGAATAACTGAGTGATTTTTGATCGTTCGCAGTAGACGAACGAAAAAAAGTTACAGAAACAGGCCCATAAGCTGAATGTGGCCAAACGTGTCGCACATATCACCCTTATCAGTAAAAAGGCAGAACAGAAAAAATAAAGCTGGGAATGCATAAAATGAAAGAGGGCCGGCCTCTCGTGCAATGGAGTTAACTCGAAATGCCGACAACAAAATCCTTTACGGCAGACTGGGCCTCCTGATTACGTAGAAGGCTTTGGGTTGAGAGCTACTCATCATGTTAAAACCAATTTTTAGGTCGTATTTAGTATCTAGTTAGGAAATAACTTTCTCATGTTTTATGATTAATATAAGAAAATACATATGTATATGAACCATTTTTTAAAAAATATGATGATGGAATAATGTAAAAGGAATTAAACATATTATATTTTTTTAATTTAATAACTAGTTTGTCGTTGATACAAATAATAAGTTGTTAACGCAACATTGTCCAAGCTACATCTGTTTAATTGTCCGGCATTTATTCGGTTTTATCAAAATGGGTGTTGTCTTCGGATTTTGTCTTCTGCTTCGTTTACCATTTGTTGATGAACTAAATTGAACAAAAAAATCGTGAACATTGAGACGATTATAATCCATACGAGTTCCAAGTACGATCAATTCATACCGAAAAAGTTGCTGTTTTATGTGGATTTGGGGCTGACTAACTTAATTTGGACTGCATTGGATGATATGGACACTAACATGTGGTTCCAACAGGACAGCTCTACGGCCACACATCTCATGCTACATGGCATGATCATCTCACGAGGAGGTGATGTGATGTGGCCACCGAGGTCGTGCGATGTGAGCCAATTTGAACTATTGTGGAATTTTGTTAAGTGGCACGTCTATGAGAATAATCTACAAACCATAGCAGACAACACAACCCATCACATCGGTAAAATTCAGCTTGTTTCATGCGCCAAAGTCATGTAAAATCGGACATTTGCAAGATATTATATTCCATTTATAATGACATCAGTAGGCTTTTCAAACGAAACTAATAAAGTTATGTGATATCGCACATACACACATTGCTTTATTTACATTTAAATATAGGAACTGTCAAATAAAATTTACATTATTTTTAATTTGCCTGAATTTAGTTGGATTGCACACTATATTTTTTAAAACGCCCCAACAACAGTAAAATGTAAAAAAAAATCAAACGTCATCTATGAGTTTGACAGTCCATTGAGCTCTAAAAATATGACGAAAAAATCAGCTGTTCGCTGTACTCTACCTTGTTTAATATACCTTGAGCTTTGCCTTTTCTGTTTATGTTATGTCTGTTCAGTGTTGCCAACTTTTAGGTGGCAAAAGGCAGGCTTAAAGCGAAGACAGCCAATGTTAAAGAAATTGTTCTTTGGGATATAAAATAAAAATATTCGCATTCGCTTTCGGTAAAATATATTTCAGTATTCGCTTCCTCAAGCAAAAAAAAACAGTGAAGCTACTTTTTGTAATATATAACTTGGCTCTACTTAACTTTGAATACTGAATTTTTCGAAAGTTAATACATACTACTTATATAGTATATAAATGGTATGAATATTTAATATCGACCTATGTAATTTATTTTTGGCTAAAATGTTTATTTGAAAAAATTTTATGGGCATTTTAATTTTTAAAAAAATTAAAAAAATGTTTGTAGAAAAAATTGCTCCCCTCCTCGATTTTCTTCAAATTTTCACAGAATATTCGTCTCACTCACAGGAATTGTTTATATATTTCCTTATCATTTAAATGGTTTTTCATAGGATATTCACTATTTATTAAAAAAAGGCAAAACAAAATCAACAACAAGCCGTATGTTAAGAAATCGGGGTTTATTATCTGCCAAGGTATGCAAATATTTGACAAATTCTGCAAATAATGGCTATACAAATTCATATTTCCTGATTCACACGAGGCAATTTTTTCCAAGCAATTGTCAAAGTTTCTATGAGAGAGAGGCAGAGAGTTCTTTCCGTCTGCCTCTCTCCCTACAAACTTGAAAATAATTACCTCGAGTGAATCAGGAGTATTATAAAAATTGAATTGAATTTCCAACTCCAGGAAGATACATACATATCTAAAGAGCTACGGCTCCTCGCTCGAAAAGCCCTGGTCCACTTGACTATTTAAAAAACCTTCCTTCTTATAAAAGTATTAATTTTCAACACCAGAAATCTATCTAGAGTCACGATTCAAGAAAAAATACTTCCTTCACTTGGCAGGAATCCTTTGATCTTGATCTCAGCTTCAAAGTGAGATAATCATAGAATAATGTGTAGTCTCGACATAATTGGAGCCATTAGGACAACACACAAAAATATGAAGCTTTTTTCCAATGATATAAGCATTACACCTTTGATGTATCGATACCTCCATTCCAAAGTATGCCAAGTCGAAACAGCATATCGTCACCTGAAATCCAAAATAACGTAACCCACATGTTCATGACTTTTCAAAAAACAAAGTAAAGTAATTTTAAGCTTTTGACCAAATTTAGGGATTTCAGACTATTAAGGCGAAATCAAATAACAAATCTAGCGCAATCAGTTGTGGGGTACATTCTGAATTAAATAAAATAAAATTTGTTTAATCTTTCCGCTTTTTTAATGACCTTGTTTGCTGTAACGTCATTTTGAATATCACTCATAAAAAGGTAAATTTTTGATATTGAACTCCAAAATTTTGTAGGAATATGTAGTTTAGCCTAATAGACTATAATCAATCAAAAAAATAATTTTGATTTTTTTGATGTTACGTGATTTTGGATTTCAGATGATGATATGCTAATGTGTATGTAGATAGTCGCAGACTCAAGAATGGAGCATATTTAATAGACAATTTAAATGGAAGTAACACCTACAAGAAAGGGGCTATTATAAAAGTACGCTTCTGTAGTATGAAGAACATCAATAGATTAGAATAATAAAATAAAAATCCTACAGAAAGTCCAACGATTGTACTGTATCGATATACATCGATATACATGTAGGTGAAACAATCCGAACTGCCCTAACTGGAGCCTGAAGAACTACATACATATACGGCAAACCAATATAAATTCGAATAAGGAATGAGGCGACACTAACAGCAAAAAAACTGCAAGAGATATCGTCCAAGATTCAATAATGGAAGGATGTATTCCGGCTAAACTGGACCTTGGTGAAGATGTCCATGAGAATCCATTGCAACAAAGACGGTTTTAAGGTAGGTATGAAATCGGAAGTGGAATTCGTATCTATTGCAGAACTCCTAGACTACAATGCTGTCTTTCAAGCGGAAATCCTGGAGTTTATACATAAACTGAATAAAAAGTACTAAAGAATGTGGCAAATTTAAATTGGTTTCACTGTGATAAAACAATCTTTTTGTTAAATGGCCTGAAAGCAGAATTGCCGTTTTTGAAGACAATGGAATAAAAAATGTCAGAATGTTGCAATGTGTGGAAATTGGACTCCAGATTACGCCTTGTAAAGTTCAACGTCTCAACATTTTAGTTACTGTAGCGGTAACTTTAACGGCCAATTCCACAATCTCCGGTTATCCTACAATTAGAGCTAACCTACAGTTAGAGCTAACCTACAGTTAGAGCTAACCTGCAATTTAGCTGTCAAATTGTATGCATTTTTTATTTTTTAACTGTGAGTTAGCTCTAACCGGAGGTTGTGAAATTGAGGGTAAGTATCAAACCTAAAGTCAAATTATTAGCGTAAACAGTTATTATTGAAGAATTTTGTAATTTACCTTTAATTGGCGTACTGGCAGAAAATTACATTGATAAAATGAAATGAAATCTAGGAACGTATTAAATTGCAAAAGATTTTAAAATTACTATTTTTAAACTGTGAGTTAGCTCTAACCGGAGGTTGTGAAATTGGGGGTAAGTATCAAACCTAAAGTCAAATTATTAGCGTAAACCAGTTGTTTTTGAAGAATTTTATAATTTATGTACCTCTAATTGGCGTACTAGCTTTAAATTACATTAATAAAACGAAATAAAATTTAGGAACGTATTAAATTGCAAAAGAGTTAGCAACGATTATTGGAAAAATTACAATTTGCCCTTCATTTGGGTGCTAATGATTTTTCATAAACTTGGAAAACACAAAACTCTTTAGAGGTCACGAGAAAAAAAGGATTTGGAACGGAGAAAGCACTCTGAAGCACCATGAATCTACTGGCTGACTCAAAGGAGGACAAAGCTAGGAATATACAAATTATATAAATTCAAGATTGGATTGAAAGATGATTCTCCTTTGAATGATCGTCTTCTCCTATATTGAAAATAGAAAATACAGTTTACAGATACTTCAGTAAAATCATGAAATATTGTTGCAGAACTTTTTGTAATTATGTATATGTTCTTTTTTTACATTTTTTTAAAAACGATTGCGTAGATTCATTTGTCATAATACAGGATTATTACGCTATATTGAACGTAGAAAATGCAGTTCACTAATATCATCAGAACTTTCTATTCGTAATTGTAATATTGTAGCTATTCTTTTTGTATTTTTTTAAAGAAAATATTTTAAGAAAATATACATATTGAAAATATTAAGAAAATATTGTTGCAGAACTTTTTGTAATTATGTAGATATTCTTTTTTTTAAATTTTTTTTTGTAAAAAGATTGCGTAGATTTCTGTTTCATAATACAGGATTATTACGCTATACAGAAAGTAGAACATTCAGGTCACTAATATCAGCAGAACTTTCAATTCGTATTAATAATATTGTCGCTATTCTTTTTGATTTTTTTAAAGAAAATATTTCGGGGATAGCTCTTTCATAATATAGTAATATTACCCAATTTAGAAAATCTAGCAAAAAGAATTTGTAATTTCAGGCGATTTCGATCTAGATTTTTCAGAACGTTAATATTACATTTCGCAACAATCCCTGAGTACATACATACTTATGAATTTAGGCAACCAGGCTTCGTTATTCCTTGAAGAATTTGCAAAAACTTAGGAAATATTTGCTAACTAACTAGGAAGTAGATTAACTTAAACTCGAGATTAAAAATTCAGATTATCTGGCAAATCTTGCCAAACGTTATGCTAAATCCTGACTAAGTCCCCCGACTAACAAATATTCCAAAATTGACACAACACAACATAACAAAGATTTCACAAAATTTCATAACACTCGCAGGAACATATTACGGCAATGTTACGATTTCCAGCATTTCGTTGAACACACCCGAGAGAACTGACTTAACTTTTGACACAGAACATCACTGGATAAATGGAAATATGGGTGTGGCCGGCCGGACAGACGGAGTGTGACTTTACATGTTGTAATGTGTCGTCGTCGTCATTCGGACATTGCCGTTTAATCTGTGGATTACAACAATTACAATCCGTTTTGAGTTAATCTAAGGGGATTAACGAAAAATTAGAGCAAAGTTGTCATCTCGCGGTACAACAACATCGCAGGTCTTTAGAGACGAGGCAGCGATCTAAGAGTCGGGGTTGACATTGAAGAACGGGCAAAATGTCCTGCCATTGTCTTTGACAATGAGCAGGACAATGACTTGATCCCGTTGTAAAATCAAATAAATCCACGAAAGTATAATAGAGAACCGATTACGTTAAGTAAAGCAGCAAAAGGTTGAACGGCCGGACAGACGGACACGGTCGGGTAACGATGTCGCCTATATGACAATGTGGTCGCAAAATGGCAAAAAGGGAAAGAGGACATTTCGCCCTTTCTCTGTGTCCGCTTCCTTTAACCATTTCACCTAGTTTTCATAATGAAACAATATAATTCCAAATAACTCAATAAACGCGGAGCAACAACAACAATACAGTAAATCAGTCCGGAAAGTGCTCTACTTTCGTGAAATTCATGCCATCGAAAGTACTGAAAGGCGCAAACGAGCAAATGGGATTGTGGGTGTCCTTCATAATCCACTGAAGCAGTGTTGGTTGTTCCGCTATTGGGTTGTTTGTTCGTTGTTTGTGTAATCGATTGTTCAAGATGCTGCAATAAAATCTAACTCGTCCGTCTGTCCATCGTTCAGAGTAAAAATTAACTAATAATAACGCTGCTTATGGGAAACGGATTAAGGGCCATAGTTCATAGCGTTTAGTGTTAGTGTGAAGAGTAGAGGTAACTGGGCAACTAACACTTTTAATCCCTTTCGTTTTCACTTTCGCTCCGACGAAATAATCATGCACAAAATATTTTCTGTGCGGGTTCTTCCTGTGTACACGAGAGTTGAGAGACTGTGTGTGCGAGTGATTGGGTTGACGATAATGACGAGGGTATTTTAAGAAGGTCGGGAAAATGTACGCAGTGTTTGGATGGCGATGTTACACTTCACAAGGGAAAATAATTGTATATTCTTTCGACATATGATGACGTTGTTCCAAGCTAACGAACAATGAGTCAGACCAGGGGAAGACATTATTAATGAAAGATATAAGGAGAGTTTATGAGGGAGATTATATGAGATCAGCGGTAGATTGCTCTCGTGATCCGATACGATGCTCTTGGGTCAGCAATTCCAAACTACTTAAGCATACTAACTAACCATGCTTGTACAGAATGACAAACCGAATAGGAACACGAGAATGCCCAGTCATCGTTTAGGGTAGAAAGGAATAACAATTCGATTGGGAACTTCAGAATGGATCCGGTCGTGCGAAGAGGAAATAATATTCCTAAGGAACATTCCCTGTGAGGAAAGAATCACTCGGGCGAAAAATAATAGAAGTACAGAATCGTCTAGATATGATGAATGGATCTACCCATTTCAACGAAGCGACCAAAATAAACCTTGAAAAAATGGCATGTCGCTTTAATCGCATTGGTTGTTCTGACTATCCGTATAACACGATAGAGTTTAAAGGCCGGGTTACGCAATCATATGAGTAACTTTACTTTAGCGCAGCCTTAACGTTGCCCGTTGGAGCAATTACCCACAACTTGAAAAACGTGCCATATGACTCACACATTCACAACTAAAATTTAATTTATTACTTATTTATCATTTCATTTCAAAAGTTTCGCATAAATGTCTTCTTTTTTCGTTGTTTTGTTGATTTTGTTTGCAAATGCACGTAAACGTACCGTCCAAATCAAATTTCAGCAGATTCAGCTGTCCGTTTACGTTTACGTTTCGTTTCCGTTGGCCAATCGTTTACACTGATTTCCATATGTCAGATTGAAACAGCTGATTCGTTACGCTACGGGGGCGTTATGGTTACGTTTGCCTAACCCAGCCTTAAACAATGAAGAGACGTACGTGCCGTATTCCAGAGATAAGTGTAGCATATCGCTGAATATGTCGTGAAACGTCTAGTGCTGACAGAACCGCAAATAAATATGAGGGATAGTTCTCAGAATTCTCAAATAAGTCGACCAAGGGGGGCTTTGATGTTATAGTCCGACATGTCGCCTACTTCTGACAATAATGGCGAGTGGAACGTGTTCGCATTCCTCTGTCTCCTAAGGAGTGGTTGCTGACGATCAACCTTATGAGGACATGCCAAAGAAAGGAGTGCAAATACCTTAGTTTCGCCATTATTGAGACTTTATTGGTATAACCGGTATAACGGTATAAAGTCTCAATAATGGCGAAACTAAGGTATTTGCAGTCCTTTCTTTAGCAAATAGTGGTCCTACCCGATCTATCTTCGATGCCTTCTCCATTAGATGAAATAGTGAATCGTCGGAGAGGATAAGGTCACTGATTAACACGAGATAATTTACTTCAGATTTAGTCATGAAACGTCTAGACCCAATAGGATAAAATAATGTCGAAACTAACGTGTTTGCACTCCCCTCTCTGGCAAAGATTGGTCTCTTAAGATCTATCCATCGGTGCCTTATCCATCGGATGAAGTAGTGAAACGTCTAAGACAGGGGCGCCGTTTACCTATTACAAAAAATTATTTTTCAGATTAAATCGTGAAAAGTCCTGTTCTGACAGAATCACTGATAAATGTGAAACATAATTCTTAGAAGCAACTCTGTCGACCAAGGCGAACTTCAAAAATCGTCCTGTTTTGGCCAATTTAGCTCATATTTCAGATATACCTTAGTACCTTCTCCATCACATGAGAAAGGGCATCGACGAATACGAGAAGTTGTTCGAAACCTATTCCTTCCTACGTACTTGCCATTCCATCTTTGTCATAAAGTTATTGTCGTAGATCTAGCTGTTGACCTATCCCAATTCAGTTGTCTAAAAGCGATCAAGAAGAGATGTGGAGAAGTGGAATGATAAATGATCTGTTAACACAATGCCCACAAAAGTGAGAGTATGACTGTGCTTTACTCGTTACATTAAGATCTGAACCATCCACAACAGACACTATCACAGAAAAATGATGGATATACAGAACTTACTAAACAGACCTTGAAGTACAGGTTCCCATTTTCTTCTTCAAAGTAGTAATATTTATCAAACCATTGAGGACCTGCCTAGAGTTGATCAAACACGATCCTGAAATAAAGAGGAGAAATGGCATATTGTGAGTTAATGTAATAATGGTAACAACAATGAGATCATGACTTCACATTCAGCTCTAAACCTTACAGAGCAGACAGAATCCCAGACAAATGTGAGATATAATTCTCAAAACATACCAAACATAACTTAAAGTACGTCTTCCCTTTTACTTCTGCTCCAAGACGTATGTATCTGCATTTCCCTCTGACCAAATTATTCATATCTGCCCATCCACTGAGGACCTGCCTAGTGTGAATGATATTATCATCGTCAGAAAGTCAGATGACCAATCCCGATCAAGAAGTAAAGTGAAGAAGTGGAGTGATCAATTGTCCATCTTGAGTTCATTGAACTATGCTTTTCTTATCACATAAAGCTATAAACCTTCCAGAGCAAACAAAATCACAGACAAATGTGATAGATAATTCTCAGAACCTACCAAACAGTCCTTGAAGTAAATTTTATTTTTGCTTCTGATCCATTAAGCATATGCGCACTTCACTCAGACCAAAGAAGTCATTTGTGCCGATCCACTGAAGATCTGTCTAGAACCAATGATAGTATGCCGGTACTTTTCATTAGATTTCGTAGTGAAACAGCTAAAGCAGATATCGGGGACCTGTCTAGAGCCAACGATAGTATACCGATGCTTTTCCATTGGATTAGGTAATGAAAGATCTGAAGTAGATAAATATGATAACTATAAATTCTCGGAACTTACTCCGCCCAAGCAGTTATCAAAAATCGATCTTAATGTCCTGATCCGACTGGATCTGCCGATCTTGGCTAGACCCAACGATAGTATACCGACGCTTTCCCATTGGATTAGGTATTGAAAGATCTGAAGTAGATAAATATGATAAACATAAATTCTCAGAACTTACTCCGCCCAAGCAGTTCTTAAAGTCCTCATCCGACTGGATCTGCCGATCCATTCAGAACTAGCCAAGAGCTAATGATAGTATAACGGGCTCTCTATTGGATTAACATCTGAAGCCGATATGGAGGATCTGCCTAGGCTAATTGTGAAAAACGGAAATCCAGATCACTGCGATCAATAGTGGGAGAGGCTAATTTAAAAAAAAAAACAGAAATTCAGGTCACAACACACGGAGTAAAAATTCTCAGTATCTTCCAGTCATTGCCAGTCTTGACTCATCTCAGAAGATATGACTGGTAGATACTGAGAAAATTCGAGTCTACTACCGATTTTCTGTAACCCGTGGGGTATAAAAATTATAAATAAGGAGCGCACAACAGGCCGAACCACTGGCTTAAGTGTATGTCCATGGACATGAGACGTTTAACCGTCTCCTCTATTCAACCTAACCTAACCTAAGGAAATTCAAAAGTTTTTTATTTAATGTGAAGTACAATCGATACAATTAAGTTCTAAATAAAACGTAATTCCAATGGCCGCCACGACTTCTTCTGCAGGAACGAATTGGATGGACCAAATTTTCGAGCACTTTTTCCACTAAATCAAGTCGTATGTCATGAATGGCACGTTCAATATTCACTTGTAAAGCTTGAAGAAAGTCTGGTTTATTTCGAAAGACCAATGCCTTCAAATAATCCCACAAGAAATAGTCTAATGGTGTTAACTCACAACTTCTTGGAGGCCATTCAATATCACATTTTCTTGAAATAATCTAATCTCCAAACTTTTCTCGCAACAATTCAATTGTTTCATTTGCTGTGTGGCTCGTAGCCACAATCGGCCAATGGCAAAAATATAGCTCGTAACGAGAGCTAAAATATTGATCATGGGTGTCAAGGTCGTAGAGCGACTGGAAAGTTTTTTTTTTGGGATTTTAGAAAAATGGACAGCATCATTTTCAAATGTGAACGGAAAGTTTTTTTTTGCCCTAGCTCCTTAACGGAACGTCGGATCGGGAATCGGTCAATGGCAAAAAGATAGCTCTTAACGAGAGCTAAAATATTGCTTATGGGTGTCAAGGGCGTAGGTCGACTGGAAAGTATTTTTTTTGGATTTTAAAAAACGGACTTAGCTCACGAATAGTTGCAATTGGAGAACGCTTATTTTGATAATAAAACTGTATAATTTTTATAAACGTTGTTCTTGCGTATGGCCGTATGGCATATGACAGATGGGCGAAACTTCACTTCAAAATCATATCATCCCTATTTGAAAACCCCTTATCTATCTTAGCGAAGAAATCAAGAGCATTTTATGCCATATGGGGTTGATTGATATCTAATTAGTCAACGCCCATACGTTACCATAAGCTATTGGTATTGGGCATTTGGTGCAAGAGCGAGAATTCCGGAAGGCTAATTGTAAAAAACGTAAATCCAGAGCACTATTCATGGAGGGAGTTTAATATGTACAATTGCGAAGACGGCAATTCTGGCGATTTTCAAGGGAACCCTACTCTACAATTTGGAGAGGAAGAACTCTACTGAGAGAATTATTTATTCTCTTCATTAAATTAAATTTCAAATGCATCTTGTCATCATTGACAAAAATTTTCCACCATGCTTAGATCCTGCTCAATTTCTCTACATTATCACCTCATCCTCGTTAAAATTTATTGCCTTCAGAACTATTGCCTGGCTTTGTAGCTTTAACTCGCTGATACCCTTTTCAACAGGATACTCAGCCAAGCAGTCACTTAGTTAGTTAGAGTTGAAAACGTTTCATTTGCTCATATCCGAAAGAGTATTGTGCCTTGGGTTGGGTTGAGCGCGGTTAGATTTACCTGTGCAGGACTCTGTGTGTTGTTATCATCCTTCCGGATACTTGTGATACATTTAACTCTCTTTTGGGTAAAATGTTTGAAAATGATTAGCATACATATACAAATTACTCTAGTCAGCCAACAAATTCACGATTGGTTTGGTTTGGTTATGTTGGGTTGATGTATAGGGGTATAGCTGACCAGTGTAGTCAGTCACTTTTCATGGTTTTATGACTTATAGTAATGCATTGTCAAATTCCGCACACACACACACGCAGGCACATTGAAAATATTATAATGGGAATTATTGGGTTAGTAATGTAGTTGTTGTTGTTATTGTTGTTATATGATGGCTTGGTTGATCTTAACTGGTTTATATTTAAGCCGTTTTCTACAACATTTTGGGAAAGTCCTTGAAATCCTTGCTGCTCTACATAGTGTTAATAGTCTGTCTCTCATATTTGAATATACATCAGAGTATTTTAGAAGAATTCATTTGTCCTCATATTGCGCTACAACACATTGCACTCACTCTTAACTAACTCTCTATGTAATAAATTTGTGAATGTGTTGTTGTTGTTGGCCAATTTAGAGTTTTTCCCTTTTTTCATTAGAATTATTCGGCGGATTCGCTGGAATCTCAAAGGGATATTAGGCCAAAAAGGAGGCGGAATGTTTGTAGGATTGTGTGGAAGAGCAAATTGAAACATGTGACGGCATTGATTGTATTTTAATATCAAGTAATCCGTTCTGTCACGCTCTTTGGCGGATTTGTGGAGAGAAATTTTGCAAGTTTGCCTATTTAGATAACAGGATTAACTTTTTGTCAAGGTTAACTTTGCACACTTACCCCTGATACACATTAGCGGCGACTCGAACCAATTTTGATTGAAGCAGAGAGAGAGAGAGTGACAATTCTGAAAAGAAAATAATTAAAATGTGTATTAATTATTAATTTTTCGCGTAAAATTTAACTAATTAGCATATTCTTTTAATCATCTATTTAAGCAATGTTTTTAGCGGTCTGATAATTAATTATGGGTTATGATTAAAAACTGATTAATATTATAATTTATAAATAACGGTAAGAAAGCAAATGTGACTCAAACCAAAATAAATTTAAATGATTCAGATTAGATTTTTAGTACTTTATTCCATTTTTCAATTTAAAGATCATTTTCAACATTTCTGGTTATCCTACAAATAACTCATAGCAGCTATAGCTGTTAAATGGTATGAAATTTGGAATTTTAATTATTGTTTAGCTTAATGTAGGGATCGTGAAATTGAGAGTTAATATTACATATATAACTTTTGTGTGTGACAAATATAACATATTTAGAAAGTACCCTAAACATTTGTACAATTCAAGCAGAATATGTTTGGGAAACTATACTACTGAAGCGATTTTTTTCAGTGTGTAACATGAAGTCAAACCGGACAACCACATCTTAATTTCGCGCTTTCCACCATTATCCTTAACTTCCGTATTGTGATCTTTGGTTAATCTAGTCAACGTCTAGGATAGAGTCATGATTACAGTGAGCAAATGGAGATTTGACAGCCACATAACAGAGGAGGACAAAAGCTGGGAGTTTAAACAGGATCTATTCCATAATCCAAGATTTTACCCCTTAATAATTAAGCCATTTAATCGCAGGTGGCTTATCGAATAACAAATTATTTTTAACTTTATTGATGAATGAGGCTGAAACCCAGAGAGTGATACATTTTAAATTTAAATCAAATTGAATTTTCCGTATAGAAGAATAAGTGACTAAATGTGCTTCGTTTTTTTTCAGGTTAGTAGTAGTAGGAATATTTTTCTCAAAGCCACCAATTAGAAATATTTGATTGAATTTTTTTAGGGTAAGGGGGTGACAGGTAAGGAGGACTAGTTTGAGAGAAATAATTTTCCAAGGGTCGCCTTTATTGCGTTCCTTGGACTGAAGATTGTTTTCCGAAGCTTTTCACTTTAAATTCAACTGCGGGATTACAAACCCTACTGATTTCCCAACAAACTTTGTGGTCGAATATATCGGAAACAAGAGCAAAAGGTCTCCTCTCTGTTAATTTGATAATCGACGGTGGGCAGAAGATATTGCTAGCCAAGCAGAGTCGGTGTTTGCGGCTCATAACGGGTTTTCCAACAAGAGGTATAAGTTTGAATCACCTGGTATATCGGTAGCTGTCACTTTTGAAGCTTTTATTCTTTGACATTTGACAAGTATAAACTACGCCATTACTAACCAGTAAGGAAAGGCAGAAAGTCGGGCTGGGCCGACTATATAATACCCTACACCTCCCTAACAATGCGATAAGGGTTATTGCGATAATAATTTGGAATAATTGGTAAATGGGTAAGAACATATATATGCGGATATATCTAATTCTGAACCGATAATCGCTAATTAAGCAATATACGTTCCTAAATTGAGAAACATCTTTCTGGAGAATTTTGTAATGATCGGAAGTAAAGTACAACTTCTATAGCGCTTTGTAACCAAATCAGGAGGAACATATATATGGAGCTTATATATAAATCTGAATCGATTTTCCCTGAATACTCATTCATGTAAAATAGAAACCTCTTTCTGTCGAATTTCGTACTGATCGGATATAAAATACTGTCTCTACATCGCTTGAATGTCAAATCGGTGCTAACATATATATGGGGGCTATATCTAAATCTGAACCGATTTTCTCCAAATTTGGCAGTATTCCTTCGTGTAATAAGAAACCTCTTTCTGCCGAATTTCGCTGTGATCGGATATAAAATACAGTTTCTACAGCTATTGAATTTCAAATCAGGGGAAACATATATATGGGGGCTATATCTAAATCTGAACCGATTTTCTCCGAATTTGGCAGTATTCCTCCATGTAATATGAAACCTCTTTCTGCCGAATTTCGTACTGATTGGATATAAAATACAGTTTATACAGCGCTTACATGTCAAATCGGGTGAACATATATATGGGGGCTATATATAAATCTGAACCGATTTCCCCCAAATTTTGTATTGTATCTAAGTGTATCACGAGACTACTCTCTGTCAATTTTTGTACAAATCGGTTACAAAATGTTGCTTATACAGTGCATATATGCCAAATCGGAGGTACATATAAATCTGAACCGATTTTAACCAAATTCAATAGGGATCGTCCTTGGGCCTAAAAAAAGATATGTGCAAAGTTTCGTTGAGATCGGACCATAATTGCGACCTGTACTTTGATTACAAGAATACGTCTACAGACAGACAGACGGACATTGCTAAATCGACTCAGAAAGTGATTACAAGTCGATCGGTATAATAAACAATGGGTCTATCTCTTCACCTTTTGGGTGTTACAAACAAATGCACAAAGTCATAATACCCTGTACCACAGTGTGGTGTAGGGTATAAAAATGGAACGATACACGATACAACAACGCATTGAAATTATTAAAATTCGAAAAATCAAAAATCATCTTGACTGATGAGGCCCATTTCCACCTCGGTGGCTACGTCAACAAGCAAAATTGTCGCATCTGGGGCTCGGAAAACCCAAGAGTTATTGTTGAGAAGCCTCTTCATCCTCAACGTGTGACTGTTTGGAGCGGTTTATGGCGGGGTCATTGAGGCTTACTTTTTCGAATCGCTTCTGTAGTATTCAAATATTCAGCTTGAAACATAAAAATGTTTAGGGTACACTCCAAATAGACATAACGGGTTTTCCAATAGGGATGATATGATTTTGAAGTGACGTTTCGGCCATTTGTAATATGTCATGATCTGTTTTGTTTTTCATTGTATTCAGTAGTGTTTACAATTTTACAATGGAGAGAGAGATGTACGCAAGAACAACGTTTACAAATTATTCAGTTTTATTATCAAAATAATCGTTCTCCAATTGCAACTTTTGGTGTACTTAGCCATTTTTTTTTAAATCAAAAAAAAAAACACTTTCCAGTCGACCTACGACCTTGAGCAATATTTTATCTCTTATTAAGAGCTTTCTTTTTGCCATTGGCCGATTCCCGATCCGACGTACCGTTAAGGAGCTAGAGCAAAAATAAACTTTCTGTTCACATTTGAAACTTATGCTAAGACCATTTTTTTAAATAAAAAAACACTTTCCAGTCGACCTACGACCTTGACACCCATGAGCAATATTTTAACTCTCGTTAAGAGCTATCTTTTTGCCATTGACCGATTGTGGCTACGTGCCACACAGCAAATGAAACAATTGAATTGTTGCGAGAAAAGTTTGGAGATTCGATTATTTCAAGACATTGTGATATTGAATAGCCTCCAAGAAGTTGTGATTTAACACCATTAGACTATTTCTTGTGGGGTTATTTAAAGTCATTGGTCTTTCGAAATAAACCAGACTCTCTTCAAGCTTTACAAGTCAATATTGAACGTGCCATTCATGACATACGACTGGATTTAGTGGAAAACGTGCTCGAAAATTGGGTTCATCGAATTCTTCCTGCAGAAGAAGTCGTGGAGGCCATTTGAATGACGTTTTATTTAGAACTTAATTGTATCGATTGTACTTCACATTAAATAAAAAAATTGAATTTCCTTAACAATAAGTGGGTTTTTTTTTCAAAGAAATCATATCACTCTTATTGGAAAACCCAGTATTTTATTTGTGGAAGTCAGTTCGGAAATATATTTTGTTCATATATGTATTAATAGTTGGAGTTGCTTCTAAGTGAAGGAAGTTATTTTGAATAGTCAAGTTAAAAAAGCTGTCACTTTTTAAACTTTTATTCTTTGACATTTGACAAGTAGAAACTACGCCATTACTAAAAATGGAACGATACACGATTCAAAAACACACTGAAATTATTAAAATTCGAAAATCATCGAAAAATCATCTTGACTGATAAGGTATATTCCTACGTCAACAAGCAAAATTGTCGCATCTGGGGCTCGGAAAACCCAAGATTTATTGTTGAGAAGCCTCTCCATCCTCAACGTCTGAATGTTTGGTGCGGTTTATGGTCCGGCGGGGTCATTGGACCTTACTTTTTTTCTAAAATAAGGTTGGATCAACAGTTACGGTGAATGGATTGCGCTATCGAGAGATGATTAATGATTTTTTATGGTCGGAGCTGGAATGTATTGATCTGGACAACGTTTACTTTCCACAAGACGGCGATACGTGCCACACAAGCAACGAAACCATTGCTCTGTTACGGGAAAATGTTTCCGGACCGTGTTATCTCTCGAAGAGGTGATCACAATTGGCCACCGAGATCTTGTGATTTAACACTTTGCGACTTTTTCCTTTGGGGCCACGTGAAAGATAAGGTCTACGCCAACAGCCCAGCGTCGATTCAAGACCTCAAAGATATAATTCGTGAGGCTATCGAGGACATAGGGCAGCCACTTTGCGATTTGGTTGTGGAAAATTTCATGAAAAGGATATGGTCAAGTAAACGTGGTCGTGGTGGCCATTTGGCTGATGTTGTTTTTCATTATTAACGGCATACCTTCCTCTTTATTATGAAATAAACATCCGATTATTTATCTAAAAAAATTGCATTTTTCTTTGAATACCAAAATAACACCTCTTGTTGAAAAAACCTTTATTACTATATCCTAAATGTTAAAAATATATATTTTTTTAATATATTTACGTTTCTCATTATGTATTTAAAATAATATTTATTAGATTTCTTATTACATGTTTTCGCCCCTAAAATTAAGCGTTATGTCAAAGTACAAAAAGCCATAATTCAGTTAATTAAAAACACAAATTGACAATATATGTTCATTTTACATGATCACATCTTAATTTGTCTTATAAATGTCAATATACGACTAGGCAAAGTAGATATGTATGTCGGTTTTAAATAAATTTTTATGTGCTTTGATAAATATACATAAATATATGCATATACATATTCATATATAGGCGTATGTACAGTGAGAAGCAAAATAAAATCTCAAAAACTACGAACTTTATATTCTTTAATTAGAAGAAACTTAATTTGCTGTATGTCGAAGCAAATCAATGAGATTTGTTTTTAATATTTTTGTTAGTTTCGTAGAACTCATAGATGAAGTCGGGCTGCAAAAGTTTTCTTTTAGTTTAAGCAATATTTTCAGTAAATTAAAAATACATTTAAATATTTTCTTGCAGCGATATATTTTTTTGATTATGTATCTTTCTGTCATTTTTTATTCAAGAAAATATAGTTTAAATAAAACATCCGATATTGATTGATTTTTTTCTGTATGCAAAGTTTCGTTTGCCACTGTATAGATTTATCTAAATCTTTTTAATAACAACAAACACTGAGAAAACTCTGACAAATTTGTAGCCATAAAAAACGTATTTCAAATAAACCATATGAGGTTTTTGAGTAGAGTTGTTGCTGTCTACACGTTCCAAGTTCATATGAAAACTCATATGAAGATATGCTCAACTACTATATCCTCATAGATCCAACTAAACACCCAGCCACCCCCAAATGAATGAACGAAGAAATGAATGAATGTAATAAAGTAGGAATAAGAGAACATTTATTATGCCTTTAACGTTAAAACTGCCAAAACTAATAAAGCATTGGAACTGCTGATGATGCCTGTAATCCGTCCGTCCGTCCGTTCAGTTAGCCAGTCACCCACCCAAACCTAATAAAAGAGACAGGCTGCTTCTGCTGCTCCTGTTCTTGCGCTACTGATATGATACTGAAAATGTATTATGGGTTTTAGCACATATGTATCCAATGGATTAGTACACAGAAAAAAATATAGTCATAAACTTTAAAGATTTGACATCAAAAAAGTCGTAATCCTTAAAATCAGTTCATTTTGTACTTAATATTATTACAATTGGCTTAATATTAATAAAACAGTATTTATTTTAATATTATTTTATTTAAAACGGTCTTTTTAGGTCTAAGTTTTAATATAAATAAAAGAAGATGGTTGCTGTTGGATTTCAAGGTCGTTTTCTTTTTCACTTGACTATTCAAAAATACCTTCCTTCACTTTGAAGGAACTCTTTGATCTTCAGCTCAACTCTACAGTGAGAAAAACCATAAAAAAAAGATTATTTATTTCATTGTTTGCATCCGACGTTTCGCTGGGATTTTTCCAGCATCTTCAGGAATGATTAGTTTATTGGATCTGGCAACAACATAATATGACAACATAGTTAGAAAAGCGAATCACAATAAGTTTAATGAAAATAGAATTTGCGCTTCAATTTAATCTTCGTTTAGATTTACATTAATAAATTAATGTCTTAGCAACACAAAAACTGCACAAAATAAACACACAAAATTTAAAAAATAATTGCAAATATAATATAATCAAAAACATAAAAACTAATATCACAGAGCAATTGCCTACGTTCCATATCACATTTGAAATTCGACTAACTTAAACTAATGCTATGGTGTAAATTACATTCGTGTTGTCTTCTTTGAGGTTTATTGCACTTTTAACTTGTTCGATGAGCAAGTTTAAAATTTAGTATTAAGAACTCCATTTTGAAATAAAATTCTTTACAGAGGCAAACATGATCTAAAGCATGGAGAATATAATAATTACAAAGCAAAATTTTAATGCTTATGCGGTCATTCGTCAGTTATTCTTAAAGTTTATGAAATTTTTTTCTGTGTTCCCACATACATCTGTCCATATAAATGTACAATACACATTTATATGGACAGACCTCGTATACTATATTATTAGCTTTTGTTACTATTTCATTAAATTGCCCTAAAAGCCAAATAATGTGAGTAAAGCCAGCAACGACAACAACTATAGCTTCATCATTCAACTTTTTGTATATCCACATCATCCCAACAATAACAACAAACAACACCACTAAACGAAGTGATGAAATGATAGGGAGCAGCTCCACCACCACCACCATTAGCCGGGGCAGTAGCAGCAGCAGCATCATCAGCCATGGCAGCAGAATGCTGAAACAAAGCCAAATCTTTATAATCATTTCTAAATGAAAAAATAAATAAGAAATGTTTTGGCAATACAGCTAAGCTTGTAAAAATAGCAAAAGCCAAAGAATTAAGTTATTCAGTGTACGGTTGGTTTTAATCGTAATTTTATACAACTCTGCTTTTGATGCTGAATTGTAAATAAGAGTTGAATTGTTATCATGTGTGTCTACGAACATAAACATATACTGGAATATGTTATTGTAATCATGAAACAATTACAAGGTAGTGTACAGCGACCAGTTCTTTACATTTGATCAAATTCACTGCTGACATTTGAAATAAATAATTAATATTTTTATTATTTAAATTATTTCTAATTAAAGTGTTTAAATCGAAAAAAATATATTTGGAACACAAATATTAAATATTTCTGAGCAAATAAATTTTATTTGAAAATCAATAAAATTTATTTGGAACGCATATATTAATATATTACAGCAAAATATATTTGCAAACTAATTTTCTCAAATAAAATATGTGTTTACATACAAATAAAATTATTATTTTCTCCAAAACTTGCAGATGTTTCGAATTTAATATTTAGTTTTTCATTGTTTTCGAGTAATACCATAAAATGTATAATGACAAAAGTAGCATAACATTTATTTTAAACCGCTATTTGGTTATTTCTATTTATTCCAAGTCATCATTTGTTATCAACCCTTCAAGTATATAAGAATTTTACAAACATTTAAAATTTCACAAAAAGAATTATCGTTGAATTGCTGCAAAACATTAAACTTGTCTTAATATTAATGTACTTATATTGATATATTTTCTGAATACTTAAATGCAAATAAATATGTGTTTCATAGATAAAAGTCCCAAATGAAAAATATTAGGGCATAAACACATTTTTTTTTAAAGGGTGGTTAAATTTTAAAGGCTGATGTTGATTTTGAATAAAGCACAAATTATTTAGGAAATTATTGTCATTTCTGTTTATTATGCACGCTGAAAAAAAATCGCCTCTGTAGTATATTGTCCCAAACATATTCTGCTTGAAACATATATATTTTTAGGGTGCACTCCAAATATATAATATTTGACAGATACAAATATTATATGTTTGGGAGGATGTTGTTCTAAACAAAACTGTGTTTACATCCTAATATTTTTTATTTGGATATGTTATTTCCCAAACAAAGATCTATTTGCGTGAATATATATATATTCTTTAATTGTTTAAGTTTTCAGCAATTCAAATGTAATTTTTAGAAATTTTTAATGTTAGTAAAATTTCTTTATAATTGAAAATAATGAGTTGGAATAGTTAGAAAATAAAAATAAGTGGTTTCAAAAAGATGTTAATGCTTTGCAAGCCAATTTTATACCTATTAAAATAGGCATAATTCGAAAACAAGGAAAAAATTAAAACTAAAATTCGAAAAATTCAGCTAAGCTTTGAAAATCGATGACGCTGAGGCATAATTGAGGTTATATGCTATTGAATTGTTGCTGGCTTATCGACGTACACCTTTTCTTTCAAATAACCCCAAAGAAAGAAGTCCAACGGTGTCACATGATCTTGGCGGCCAATTGACATCGCCACGACGTGAGATAACACGGCCATTGAATTTGTTGCGCCAAAGAGCCATTGTTTCGTTAGCTGTGTGGCAAGTGACACCGTCCTGTTGAAACCACATATTGTCCACATCCATATCTTCCAATTCGGGCCATAAAAAGTTCGTTATCATCTCACGATAGCGAACACCATTCACAGTAACTACTTGACCAGCCTCATTTCGAAGAATTATGGCCCGATGACGTTGCTATTTTAATAATAAAAAACATGCAAATCTGCATGTAAATCATTATAAAATTCATTGAGGCGATACATTCTAGATGTGCTATGGTTTTGATGGCGATAGTTGGGAAATAGGAATTTCTTACCAGTGACATGACTGATTCGCAGGTATTAATTTAAGAGAGTTTTCACTTGGAACTGGTATATGAACTATCGGAAGATAATCTATAAGGGGATAATTGACTATTTCTATGACATCCCGATTGATTTTAAACTGACCGATGAAGTGTCCAGTCAGGGAACCATAGGATTCGCTGAGGTCGGTGAAATCTTCACTTTGGTACGGTACCATTGTCGATTATTACATATTCAATTGTAAATTCGTTACATGTCCATGCATATCATAAAGGGTGGTTACATTTTAAAGGCCGATGTTGATTTTGAATAAAACACAAATTATTTAGGGAATTATTGCCATTTCTTTTTATTATGATAATATTGGTATGGTTCAATTATGTATGGAACAAAATATCGGCCAAATGCCCGCCCCGACCTCGGCGGCACACCTCCAAATTTTCGATGACGCTGAATCATAATTGAGGTTCTATGCCGTTAATGTGCCGAATTATCTCATCCTTTAGCTCTTGAATTGTTGCTGGCTTATCGACGTACACCTTTTCTTTCAAAAAAAGAATGAAGTCCAGCGGTGTCAAATCACATGATCTTGGCGGCCAATTGACATCGCCACGACGTGAGATAACACGGCCATTGAATTTGTTGCGCAAAATAGCCATTGTTACGTTAGCTGTGTTGCAAGTGGCACCGTCCTGTTGAAACCACATATTGTCCACATCCATATCTTCCAATTCGGAGCATAAAAAGTTCGTTATCATCAAAAACATCACGAAGATTTTTGGAAAAGGCTTAAAAAACTTTAACGCGTTGATCGATTGAGTATCTTTCCATGGTTCAAATTGAGTCTGAAATTGAAAAATGCCAAATGAAATGCAGAAAAAAACTTGACGTTTAGGTGTGGTTCACATTCAACATCGGCCCTTACAATTTAACCACCCTTTATATATAATAAAACAACTATTTGTGAAAACAAATAATATTTTAATACCTTTTTTGAAAAGATGAACATTAGAGTGAAGATGTGGCAAGTCATTCATTCTTATATCCTTTATAAAAGAAATAAAACAAATTCAATGTTTTTATATAAAAAGTATCTATAAAAGGCCAAATATATTACAATAAATTTCATAATCCAGTCTTTTCATTAAACTTTCGTTGTGCATTAAAATAAAAAGTAGACGTAACACTCCAATCCATTGCATATTTTCAACATTTCGATCATACAAAATAAACTTAAAGCATTCTGAGACGCGTTTTATTTCACTATTCCCTTATAGTGAAATAAAACGCCGTTTTTGTAGAAAAATTGTATTATTTCGTTGTAAAATTTTTTTATATTGGTCTCATTTTCCAAAATTAACAAGCTAAGCGCGTTAGTGTATAACGGACGCTAACTTGTTAACAGCTGTTTTATTTCGATGACTCCCACTTTGTTCGTTGACATATCCTAGTGTTGCCAATTAAAAGGTGTTTTAATTATATACTGGGAAACTAAATTGCCACTTAGAATACGCATCTATCATAAACTAAAATGTAAAGTTGCAATAATATGATGAAAAAATATTTTATTTTAAATCATTTGGGTGGAAATAATAAATAATAAGCACACTTACGAGTAATAAGAAACAACATCTTGTAATAAATACAGAGGTAGAATAACAAAATGATTTTAAAAAAATCCATGAAATTTTTTTCGGCGTTAACCAAAATCTTCGTAAGGACTGTCTGGTAGGTAGTATTGGTATCCATTTCGGAATTCCTCTATCGCTTCGCTTTTTTGAGATACATTTATTCACCTTTTTGATTGATACATTTATTCACTGATTTTTGGCAATATTTGAGGATATACTACATCACATTGACTCATTAATTCAGCAATTGATTTACGGATTCTTGCATGATGAAAAAAATTAGTTTCTGTAGAATATTTTCAGAAACATCTTCTGCTTGAAATACACAAATCTTTAGGGTACACTCTATATATATTTGGCACACACAAAAATTATATAATTTGGAAGATGTTGTTCTACAAAAAACTTTGTTTTCGTCCTAATATTTTTTATTTGGGACTATCATTTACGAAACAAATATTTATTGGAATTTAGGAACTCAGAAAATATATTAATACCCTAATTTTAAGACAAGTTTTATGTTTTTTCAGTAATTCAGGGTTATATTTTCGGAAATTTTAAATTTTCGTAAAATTTCTTCATAACTGGAATCGTATAATGATGCATTATACAGGATGGGTAGACAAACAATGATGAAAATTAGCGCTTTAAAACAAATGTTATTGATACTTCTGTTATTTTATCTTATAAGGTATAACTCGAAATCAATGAAAAATTAAAAATGAAATTCGAAAAATCTTTTTTAAACAAAATATACTCGTATGTCGTGTAACTCCTAAACAATAATTTATTCCAAATTCCAAAATAAATCCAAATAAAATTTATTGATTTTCAAATAAAATGTATTTGCTCAGAAATATATGTATGTATGTATAACATTTAAAAATTTGTGTTCCAAATATATTTTCTTTCGATTCAAACCTATCAAAAAAGGCGATTTTGACCCGTGTAAATATTGTAATCGAGCGTTCCGGCGCATAAGTTGGTAACGCCCCCGCTTATGAGCTTCATAAGATCGATTCGCATCAGAATATTCTTAACATGTCCATTATAAAAATTCAATTCGAAGAATTGTGAAACGTGTTTTATATCACAATCCGCTTATTTCTCCCATTGGTGTTTTTTTTATCTCTAAGATTATTTACTATTTCATTGTAAAATTTGTTTATATTAGTAATAT
The DNA here is from genome assembly GCA_963930755.1 of Eudasyphora cyanicolor. Lineage (NCBI taxonomy): Eukaryota > Metazoa > Arthropoda > Insecta > Diptera > Muscidae > Eudasyphora > Eudasyphora cyanicolor. Next base: position 148,435,829 of record OZ005738.1, read on the forward strand.
TTTCCCAAAGAAACAAAGCATGATAATTTATTATTTAGCTAACTGATATTTCAGGACGCATCTAAAGGGTGGTCAAATTGTAAGGGCCGATGTTGAATGTGAACCACACCTAAACGTCAAGTTTTTTCTGCATTTCATTTGACATTTCTCAATTTCAGACTAACTCAATTTGAACTATGGAAAGATACACAATCGAGCAACGCGTTAAAGTTTTTTAAGCCTTTTGCGAAAATAGGCGTTCAAATCAAAATGCATTTCGTGTACTTCGTGATGTTTTTTTGATCAGCATAATCGACCAAATGTGTCCACAATCGGGAGAATTGTGCGCAAATTTCAGCAACCCGGGTCTGTAGGAGATGTGAAAACACCTGTGCATGCTCGTCCAGTTCGTTTGGTGCGGCTTATGGGCTGGCGACGTCATCGGGCCATACTTCTTCGACATGAGGCCGGTCAGGCAGTTACTGTGAATGGTGTTCGCTATCGTGAGATGATAACGAACTTCTTATGGCCCGAATTGGAAGATATGGATGTGGACAATATGTGGTTTCAACAGGACGGTGCCACTTGCCACACAGCTAACGAAACAATGGCTCTTTTGCGCAACAAATTCAATGGCCGTGTTATCTCACGTCGTGCGATGTCAATTGGCCGCCGAAATCATGTGATATGATACCGTTGGACTTCTTTCTTTGGAGTTATTTGAAAGAAAAGGTGTACGTCGATAAGCCAGCAACAATTCAAGAGCTAAAGGATGAGATAATTCGACACATTAACGGCATAGAACCTCAATATGCCTCAGCGTCATCGGAGATTTGGACCATCGGATGGAGGTGTGCCGCAGAGGTCGCAGCGGCCTTTTGGCCGATATTTTGTTCGATACATAATTGATCCATACCAATATTATCGTAATAAAAAGAAATGACAATAATTTCCTAAATAATTTGTGTTTTATTCAAAATCAACATCGGCCCTTAAAATATAACCACCCTTTACTTCGTTTATTGACATATTCTAGTGGTGACAATTATGATAAAAATGTATTTAAATTATGCTCTTAGAATATTCCAAAAAATAAATTAAAATTTGAAGTTGTTATTACACCGGCCAACAAAAACAAACTATTTTCTTTGTTTTCTCTTTTAATGCATAGATTCTGATGCAAGACATCAAAAAACGCCAAAATATCCATTCGTAGCTTTTAAAGTTTGTTTTTGTAAATTTTACACCGATAAGAAAGTTTTGAAGTTAAAACCTTACTAAATTAACTAAAATTTGTTTAATGATGCATAGATTTTCTTCGGAATGGGATCATTAAATTCATGGCCGATCTGACTTTACGATAAAGTCATAAAAATATAACAATTGTGCTTTTTAGATTGTTTAATGGGGCTTTTATTTGAAAATTATTAAAATTTTCTCAAAAATATGATTTTTTTGCCAATGTTTTGTAAAATATCGGCGAAATCGCGGGAACGGATGGAAAAGGGTGTTGTAAAAATTTAAATTTAATTTTGAATTCTTTGAAACTTTCCTGATTTAATTCGGATAAATGGTTCTCGAGTTATACCAAAATATGTGACTCAACCTCTCTTTTTTTTCAATATCACGGTTCATAGCGAGAATCCAAAGAAACAATCCTTTATGCTAAGAAAAAAATAGGTTAAACCACATATTATGGCATAACTGTAGACCCGTTTCTCCGAAATGGTTAAGGAAAGTTTTATAAAATTAAAAATTATGTTGCCTTCAAACTCCTACAATACTTCTATCCATTCAGCGGTTTCGACGATATCTTACAAAATAATGCGAAAAAAAAATATATTTTTCCAGAACATTTTAATATTTTTTAAATAAAAGCCCATTAAAAACATCTAAAAATACACAATAGTTATATTTTTATGATTTCATCGTAAAGTCTGAGCGGTCATGGAAAAAATGAGACCATTTCGAAAAAAATCGATTCATAATTTAAAAAGTTGTAGTCACTTCTTTTGAAATTCGAAAATTTGATCTAATTTCTACAAAATCAAAGATTGAAAAAAAAATATTTTTCCCCTTATTGGTAATAGAAAAGAAACCAAAATTTTACACTTATAAGTCAGATCCAAAAATCGTGTCGACCATTTGTTATATCATATAAAAAAAATTATTGCGTTTAGTATGTTTCTTAGGGAAAATAAGAGCAATTTAAGAAAATTTAACCACGAAATATATAGTAAAATTATCTTAAAGAAAAATAGTAATGGGAATGATAAGCGGTTGGGGGCACAGAGTAATTTTTCAGTATTATTACTGCATTTCCATTTATTTTGATATAAAAATGTTGTTTCACACAAATAACAGGTAATGTTCCCTACGAGAAATGCGGAACAGATTAAATTGGAACCTATCACTGATTTGATCCCCTATGGATTGATTGGCACACACACAGAATACAGTTTGGTTGCATCAACCGAATTATTTGTCAACCGAATTTTGGTAGTTCTATCTACTATAATGCGATTCCATCAGGACAACCAACATTTTGGTTGTGGTATGCTTCTGCTTCCATGTTGACATCATATTTGGTTGCGCCAACAACGAAAATGGTGGCTAAAATTATCTGGTGTATGTTGCCACAACCAACTGTTGGTTGTTCCGGCAAATTGTCAGTCAGATACTACCGACAATTAATTAAAAATGTTTATTCTATTTATTGAACAAAGAAACCAATTCATAACAATTTATCACTATTATGTACTGTGGAAATATTTGACACAAATTTTAGTACACGAAAAAAAAAAACAAAAATTTATGCAAATATTGCTTAACCCTATGCCTTCAATTTCATGATTGTTGATTTTATTTTTTATTTATGTAAAACATAAATATAATCAAATTCCAACCAATTATTTTCCTGGGTGCATTATTAAATGAATGCTTCAGTGCAATATACTTATCGATTAGTCTCAGTGAGTCGATTCACCTCCAATGAAAATGCTACATATGTATATTTAAGATTGTTTTCATATAAAAAGTACAATCTGGGAACCGGTCCCTATCCTTAAGCGTCCTATCAAGAGTCTAGTTTCGCTCGGTTCTAACTTCCCGTGGTGAACTCACTAAAAATTTCCCATGTAAACTTTAGAGATCAATCGGTTCTGCATACGATAAATAATTTTTCATTTTCAGTTCATTTCAAGTTAATTGTTCTTTGGAGGATACAAAACAATCAGTGATTTTTATATTTTCTGTTAATCTGTTCAATAAGTAGCCTGAAAGTTCCAGACTCTCTTCTTCTAATTTACTTTCGTAAAATGTTACGCTTAATTTAATTTAAGAGAAGTGCTATGATAATACCCATCACTGTGCGACTGAGAAGTATATCACAGCAGCAGCAAGCATGAATAGATAGATGATAAGCTGCCTGATGAAGCAGGAGCAGCAGCAGCAACTATATAAGAGAATAAGAACACCACCAACAAAATACATAAATACCCAATACTAAAAAGGTATAATAATGGCTGCTGCTTTGTTGCTTTGGTTGTTGGCGCGGGTAACTAAAACCCAAAAGCAGCAGGCCAGAAACTCCCCACATCTCCCCCCACCATTATAGCACCACACCCAGTTTATTATTTTCTGCTATAGTACAGACACACATACATACGCGTACAGATGTATGTACCCAGAGCACAGCCAGTGATGATAACAACAATACCCCATTATTGAAGTTTTGCTTTTCAGATTGTGGCTCCCTTTCGCACGCATTCACTTTAAATGCTAAGTGTGGGAGTGAAATGGCTGATTTTGCTGTTACGAGGCTATGAATACAAAATTGTTGGAGAAAACCCAAAAACGAAGTATGGGGTTAGCAACGGGGGAGCCGACTGGGAGAGAGAGAGGGATATTTGGTCGAAGAAATACTTATTTGTAGAGAGGTGTACAATGACGAAGGCGACAACGATGACGTTGACTACGTTTAGGGATACCTACAACAAACATTTATGGCACCCGTTTTTAAGGGATATTATAACTCAATTATTAACGCTAAAGTTAGTGGCAGTGTTTGATGATGTAGAGTTGTTGTTTTTGTTCTTATGGTTTTATATACAATTTATATTGGCTTCTCTAGATGACGCTGCGGGATTTGTGTAATGAATAAATACATTGTTGTTGTTGGTCTCTCGCTAGGTCTCCTAAAGAATTGAGACTATTGCAATTTTGGTTTTTAATATGCCTCTTAACCATAGTCTGTCTGTCTGTCTGCATATGTTTGTTGTTTCTGTTTTATGCTGTGCCTTCTTATTTTTAACGAATCATAATGGTTTTTCCTGGAATTTGCCCAAAAAGGCAACAACAGCAGCAGCAGCAAAAAAAGCCACATACAACAACATTAGGGGCCAAGCCGAGAGTTGTCCAGCGACAAATGTATCTCAGCTCTGTGTACTACTACTATTCATACACAGTGAGGTTTTTTATAACCATTGTTCTAACATCGTAATCGTTGTCATTGCCACATTATCATCTGCGTTTAGTACCAAAATAATTGAGAAATGTTTGCACATACCCATGTACCCACAGCGATTTCCATCACAGGCTCTCTTATTTACTCTCTGTCTCTCTGGCATAGATGTAAAACCACCCACTGGTCTCTCAAATTTACACTTCATCATTAGCTCTCTTACAACGAGAAACCAGCAACTCAGTGAGAGCAGACAAAGAGTGCCGGTGTATGTGTGTGTGCTTGCAATTACAAGTGACAAGTCAATTTGTGTACCTCTCCTTAACAACGGCAATTGTTGTTGCGCTTATTGGTCGATAACAGGCAGGCATTTCAGCCAGAACGAATGGACGGACGGACAGCCTGACAAACAATGGTGCTGCATGCATGTGTATGTGTGGTAATTTCCCGCACAAGAGCACGCCTTTAACTTCTTGTTTGAGACTCTCCTCGCTCCGCTGGCCAGAGACGAGTATAAAAACACCCTCCGGTGGCTGAGAAAGGCACACTTGAGCTGTAGCATTCTAACAAACAACATCAGCAAAACAAACAAAAAATTAACAAATTATTTTCAAAGAAAAATATTTTAAAAATAAAGTTTTATTTAGAAAAAGAGAATAAAATAAATATTTTTCCGTTTTACCCAAAAAATAAAGAGAATAAGAAAATTCCCAAAATATTTACGAATATACCAGTGAACATTTAAAAGCAAAGAACAATAACAAAAAAGTGCAAACCACAATTAAAAACAAATCAATTTGATTATCACCTACCACCAACAAAAACAACCACAAACATGCATGGATACAGATCATACGCCATGGAAAACCATCACAGTCATCATCATGAATCGAACGATCAAAAGCCTTTGGTTGTGGACTTAATGTCCGGCCAATATGGCAAACCACAAACTCCACCACCTTCTCCTACCGGTAAGTTTTCACTACAAGGATTTTAAGAGTTCTCCTACAAAGCGAAATTCCAAAAATCAAAAACACTCCGTCCCTTTGCATTCGACAATATACTTATGATTTGTTTTCTTCTTTCTTATTTTAGAATGCCTCTCAAGCCCTGATACCTCTTTGAATGGCAGTCGCAACAACTCTTGCGAAATTCCCGCTGATCCCTCGGTTCGTCGCTATCGTACCGCCTTCACCCGTGATCAGTTGGCTCGCTTGGAAAAGGAATTCTACAAGGAAAACTATGTTTCCCGTCCCCGTCGCTGCGAATTGGCCGCCCAATTGAACTTGCCCGAGTCCACCATCAAGGTTTGGTTCCAAAACCGCCGCATGAAGGACAAGCGTCAACGCATTGCCGTTGCCTGGCCCTATGCTGCTGTCTACTCGGATCCCGCTTTTGCCGCTTCCATCTTGCAAGCCGCCGCCAACAGTGTGGGTATGCCCTACGGTCCCTATCCCGGTGCTGCTGCCGCCGCCAATCCCATGTTGGCCTCAGCTATGCCCACAATGCCCGTGCATGGCCACAATCCCTATGGACAATACCGTTATGCTCCCTATCATTTGCCCGCTCGTCCCACTCATGCTGCTCATCCTCATATGGGTCATGGTATGCCACCACACATGAGTGCCGCCGCTCCCATGGCTGCTGCTGCTGCCGCCGCTGCCTACCCAGCCATGCTTGGAGTTATGCCACCCACCTCCGCCTATGCCACCAAAACCCAAACACCACCATTGGATTTGCAATCATCCTCCTCACCACACTCATCCACCTTGTCGTTGAGTCCCGCCGGTTCGGATCACACCAAAGTATTCGACCGCAGTCTCAGCCCTCTGCGCTCCTCATTGCCACAGCAACCCATCCAATTGCCTTTGTTGCATCCTCATGACAACACCTCCTGCTCCTCGTCCAGTGCCAGCATGCATTTCAATGTTGCCGGTCCCTCGTCAGCTGGTCTCCTCATGCCTTCGGCCAAACGTCCTGCCTCCTCCATGTCGCCACCACCCCAAACCAGTGGTTTGGTCTCGGATCCCAAGCCCAAACTCTTCAAACCCTACAAGACTGAGGCTTAAGAGGCTGTCGGACGGCTCCTATGGAACAAAGAGAACTGCTTGCAGTCTCTCTCTAAACAGAAAAGCGAAACCCAAACCAAAATATAAATCTCAATGTGATCGTGGTGCTATAACTCAAAAATCAAATCAAAATTGTACAAATCTCCCCTCCCAAAATCAAATTTTTATAATTTTAATATTCAATTTTAATTTTTTTATTATTATTATTATTAATTGTTAATTTATTATAATTGTACATAGCCAAAAGACCCCCAAAACTAGTATTAAGTCATCGAACAAATATGAACATTTATATATAGTTTTTAAGAACGAAAACAAAGTGAAGAGAAGAAAAAATCAAAATTTTAAATTTAATTAATAAAAAACACAAATTTTTCAAAATATTAAAAAAAATCTAAAAGTTTTTTACTCAAACAACTCCAAAAGGGGAAACAAGGGAATAACAAATAAATATTTAAAAAAGGAATGGGAAAGAAGCAAAAACGATTTATATAGCTAAAGACCTAAAATTATTTTAGATCTTTGCTATATATTTTTTGAATCATCAACACTCATCAATATTGGATTATGGTTTTGCTAAATTCTTGTGATTTATCAGAATCTGGACTCGGAGTTTCTTCATCGGCAAGTTATAGCATTGAAAGAAGTTCATAAATTTTAATGATTCCAAGTGCTTCCTAGCCATCAACAATCAATATTAAACCTAAACCATCCTTGGAATTTCTCCGCTTCGTCCATGAAGCCTTGACCCTGCATATCTGCATTGGTAAAATTTAAAAAATAAAAGATTTGAAGAATTTAAGTGATTTTAGGAGTGTACAAAATATCTGTTGGATCATTAACATCTTGCAATAGGACTCAATTTTTGGAATACATATAATTCTAACATTTAAAACCCAACCTTGGAATTGTATTAAACTGTCTAAGCAGGTCTCAATTTCGATCATGTTGTCTGGGCTAACATTTCAAAATGTGCTTGGAAGTATATTGAATTTCCGTAGCAGGACTCCAATTTTGGGAATCTAACGGGTGATCCCAGTAGAGATACTCTTCAATAGCCTTTTTTGACAGATCACGTGTGAGTCGTGTCATGTTATTTTTGTTAACTATTGTTTGGTATTTCATCATGGAAAGACTTACGCCTAAACAACGTTTACAAATCGTTCAACTTTATTGCGAAAATGCACGTTCTGTGGCCTTCTTATGGTCAACATAATCGGCGTACTGAGGGTACTATTCGCACGCGTGTCATTCGCCAGTTACCAATCGAAATGCTCGAACGAAAGATCTGAAGACAAATTTTATAAAGAATAAAGCTTTTATACCAAATCGGAAGGTATATACGGAAAGACGAGAGGCCATCTTCTGCCGCAACTGCTTGTGCACCGCTTGCACTCGAAAATTTTTTTCCATCTTCGATCTCGTGACGATCGACAGATCTCTCCGTCGCCTTTCGATAACCCGCTTCGAAAATTGGACTCAACGGGACTCAAAAAAGTAGGGAATCTCGAAATGGATCACGCTATAGTAAGAACTGTCTAGCTCCTGAAAATAACCATCAACCACAACCTCCACCTTTTCATTGCTGGTAAATATTTTTCTGCCGGGCCTTTTTTTTTAAAGTTTGGAAACAAAAAATAATCCGAGAGAGCTATATTTGGCGAATAAGTTGCGTGCTGAACCAATTCGAACTTTAATTCATTGATTTTGGTCATCGCAATGGTGGATGTGTAAACTGTGAGCAAACGCGGCACCCATCTTGCGCACAGCCTTCTCAACATCAAATGTATAGCACTTTTTAAAATGCCTATGACTTCAGCTAGCTCACGGACCTTCAACCGACGGCCATCCAATACCATTTTGTAGATTTTTGTATCCATTTCTGCCGTGTACACCTCAATTGATCGACTGTGTTTGTCTTGGAAGCTCGTACGGCCCCGTTTAAACTTTGTCAACCAATATTTTATAGTTGGTCTGCTCCATCCTTTACAACTATAAAATATTGGGTGGCATAGTTGAAACGTGGCCGTACGAGCTGTCAATTGAGGTGTCCACACCAGAAATTGTTAAAAATCCACAAAATGGTATTGGATGACCGTCGGTTGAAGGTTCTTGAGGTAGCTGAAGTCATAGCCATTTCAAAATCAATATGATATACATCGCATATTGACGGAAAATTTGATGATGAGCTGTGCGCAAAATGGGTGCCGCGTTTGCTCACAATCAAGCAATGCCCCAGTTCACAAATCCACTATTGAGATGGGCAAAATCAATAACCAAATAATATTCGAATTGCTTCAGCACGCACCATGTTCACCAGATTAAACTCTCTCTGATTATATTTTGTTTCCAAACTTGAAAAAATGGCTCGGCGGAAAAAGATTTGCCCGCAAAGAAGAGGTGATGGTTGCGGTTGAAGGCTTTTTCAGGAGCTAGGAAGTTCTTACTATAAACAGGGTATCGAAGTTATTGAAAATCTCTAGAAAAAGTTTATAGATCTCAAAGGAGATTATGTTGAAAAAAAGAACAATTTTAAAAAATTTGATGTGTTTTCTTTTATTATGTCGGCAAATTTTGGGACCGGTCGTATGTCTTCTCATGGACCAATTTATCTAAGTAAAAAGTGGGATTAGTTGGATACAAAATAACGCATATAAACCAATCAAAATATTTTAAAATTCAGATTCGGCACATCCTTGTACCACTAGTTATCCATTGATAAAGGGTTTCCAATAGGAATGATATGATTTTGAAGTGACGTTTCGGCCATTTGCAATATGTTATGATCTGTCATTTGTTTTTCATTGTATTCAGTAGTGTTTACAATTTCATCATGGAGAGATATACGCAAGAACAACGTTTACAAATTATTCAGTTTTATTATCAAAATAATCGTTCTCCAATTGCAACTTTTCGTGCGCTAAGTCCATTTATTAATTCCAAAAAAAATGACACTTTCCAGTCGATCTACGACCTTGACATCCATGAGCAATATTTTAGCTCTTGTTAAGAGCTATCTTTTAGCCATTGACCGATTCCCGATCCGACGTACCGTTAAGGAGCTAGAGAAATAACCTTTCCATTCACATTTTAAAATGATGCCAAGTCAATTTTTTTTTAAATTAAAAAAACACTTTCCAGTCGACCTACGACCTTGACACCCATGAGCAATATTTTAGCTCTCGTTAAGAGCTGTCTTTTTGCCATTGACCGATTGTGGCTACGTGCCACGCAGCAAATGAAACAACTGAATTGTTGCGAGAAAAGTTTGGAGATTCGATTATTTCAAGAAATTGTGAAGTTGTGATTTAACACCATTAGACTATTTCTTGTGGGGTTATTTGAAGTCATTGGCCTTTCGAAATAAACCAGACTCTCAGACTCTCAAGCTTTACAAGTCAATATTGAACGTGCCATTCATGACATACGACTTGATTTAGTGGAAAAAGTGCTCGAAAATTGGGTTCATCGAATTCGTTCCTGCAGAAGAAGTGGTGGAGGCCATTTGAATGAAGTTTTATTTAGAACTTAATTGTATCGATTATACTTGAGCTAGCTGAAGTCATGGGCATTTCAAAAAGTGCTATACATCGGATACTCATATAGTGCTATACATCGGATACTCAAAATTGAATGATGATTATACGCAAGATGGCTGCCGCGTTTGCTCACAATCAAGACAATGCACCAGATCATACATACATCCACAATTGCGATGGCTAAAATCTGTGAATTAAAGTTCGCCAGATTTAGCTCCCTTGGATTATTTTGTTTCCAAACTTGCAAAAAATTGATTGGCGGAAAAAGATTTACCAGCAATGAAGAGGTGGAGGTTGCAGTTGATGGCTATCGATATCGAAGGGTATCGAAGCTATTGAAAATCACTGGAAATAGTATTTTGAGCTAAAATGATATTATGTTGTGAAATAAAGAATAATTTGTTAGGTCGGCATCGCCCTCATAAACCTAATCTTATGGCTATTTATTTTCTGCAAAAAAATGCAACATTTTAGTTGCCTTTTTTCCGATAACTGTACGTCTATGCCACATTTTGGAATTTTGAAGTTGAAGCTAAGTTTAACTCGAGGGACTACATCAGTTCCACCTAAAAAGTGCAAATATTTTTCAGAATTTCACGTCAACGGGGCAACATTTTTCTCATAATCGAAATCACCATTTGTGTTTTGAGGGAAATTATTTAAAAAAAATGGCGTAAGTGCCCAAATAATCCTTCTACAACCAATATCAATATCTGTTTTAGAGTTTCAGAAGAAATAAGAAATCCCTCCCAAAGTTTAGCGAATGTAGCAAATAAGGGGGAGAGAAGGTTCTTTAGCGATATATTGTATCAAAATGGAAATTCCATTGAAGAAATGAGAAACCTTTCCAAAGTTTAGTGATAGAATCAAGAAAAATTGCTTAATTGATAGATTTGTATCAAATCCGAAATGAGAAAACCTATAAAAGAGCAGAACAAAAGAATGTTCTTTTGTTTTAAGAGTACCAAATGAAGGTGACTTAGTGATCGACTTGTATCGACACTGAAACTCCATTGAAGAAACGAGTATCCCTTCCAAAGGTTAGAGATTAAAGAGAGGGGATTGAAGGTGTTTTAGTTGGATAATCAAGAGTAAGGGCTTTAGTACCAGATTTGTATCAAAGCCGAAACTTCAGTAAAGAAATGAGAAGTGTTGTGAGAGAAGTCAAAATGATGCTTTAATGTGAGTATCATAAAAGTGTGCTTTAGTGATAGACTAACACACTGTCACTTACACCCATTTTTTGCCCTAAGCCATATTTTTTACCTGCTCTCCTTGGCAAAAAAAATCCCAACCCACACATTAATCCAAAACAATAGGTATCAAATCTAACAGCCTAAGAGAAAGTTAATCTCTCTCAATTAAAAGATTAAATCCGAGATGATGACGACACATAGCTTAAGCGAGAAACGGAGAAGATTAGGGCAAGTGGTTAATAACTTTATGATAATCTGCGAAAAAGATTAATATCTAGCTTAAAGTATTCTTAAAAAAAATTTATTTTTAAAAAGAAGGTCAGTGCAAAACAGCTGTCAACTATAACATTTAGATATAAATAAACTAAACAAAAATATCCTTTGACATTGAACATTATTGCCATGATGCACGTGCCAGGACATTGTCTAGGAGAGAACTGTGACAAATTTCAAGAAAATAAATTGATAAATATTAATGCCAAAATAATGTCATTGACAATTTTAAAAAATATAAATAAAACTACAGCACGCCACCCAAGCGGAATGGCCTTGAGGATCAAGAGAGCTCACACGCACAACGAGCGGGAGAGCAAAGAAACATTGAACAGTTAACGATCAACGGGAGAGAACACAAACAAATGCTGTACTCTCTCTCGCATACACTGTTTACACAACAAAGTCCTTTAGTTTGAGTTTGGAAGAGAGTCAGACTGACCGAGAACACCAGACACAACACAACCCCACCCCGTTGAGATTGTCATCGTTTCGAACACAGATTGATGCCAAATCAAGGCCATCGGTTGACAATATTTTTGCAACACAAGTTTAGAATGTTGTCACAGGATCTAAATGTGACACGCGCATTGCTGACCTCCCCCACTGAGCCTAGATAGTAGAAAAGAAGCAAAATCAATTGATCTCTATACTCTTTCAACATTTAGGAGATACGAGTAAGAACCGAACAATATAGGAAATTTGAAAAATTCCAAAATGTCGTTAATTGTATAAATGTGAAAGAAAGAAAGAAAGTGTGCCAGCAGCCAACTCCCCAGGATATGACCTCGTCGTAATTAGTAATTAATACTATTTAGAAAAAAGGCTATAGGCTCACTTCTTTGATTCAAGGCTACATTTGATATTTTTGACAAAACAAGTCGAAACATTTATCATTTTTGAACTCGTCACAAAATCACTTGGCAATTTGTTTATTTTTCAATTTACCCCCCTCGAGGAGACTGACTGGATATCACAGGCTGAACACATCTGTTCTTTAGCTGGTGGATAATTGCCATAATGTCATCATGATATTAATTTGTGACATAAACAAACAAACAGACAAACAAAGAGACAGAGAGAAACAAAAGGAAACGAAAAAATCATTACATTCATTGTTCTTTCCTGGCAAAGGAGGCTTTGTGCTTTTTAAGTGCCACCACAACGCCAAAAAAGAATACACAGCAATACGGGAAAAAAGGGTTTCCTGTGGGCTGTAATCTGGGGATGTTCTCGCCGTCGAGTTAGAGTTCGACAACAGCCATAAATTTACATTTAATTAGCACAACAAAAAACAACAAACACACACAGGACCATTATTTGTGTCAATGTCTGGAAGTATCCTTTTTCGACGTGCCTTCTGCCTTGTGGCATGGTGTCGATGCGCAAGACCAATAAAGGGGTTAATTTGATTGTTTCCCCTCTTTGTCGTGGCCTTATAAATTGTTGTCGTTTTTCGTTTGTTTTCCTGATAGTATTACATACATAAGTTACGAATTTTTATGGCCATAATCGTTTTATACACTGTTGGGTGTGAGCGCCATAGGGAACAAGTGTCAGGAACTATTTTAGGGGGAAAATGCATAAATATTGACATGGGACAAGATGAGATCGACCAGAGATCTCATATGAAATTCAAATAATTTATTCAGTTCATTGCAATATTGCTCTCGTCATGTAAAAGAGGGTTTCCACTTAGGGCGGGACGATGTTGTCAGTGTCGAGACGGTCATATTTTTCTGACGGCATCTGTCAGCTTTGTTCTTTATTCTTCAGTCACTGATGCCAATTCATCGTCGAACGCCCAACTAATAAAATATTATTATCAAAATTCCCACAGGACGGAACTGCATTCTGTAGAGTGACAGGTCTATTTTTGGAGAGTTAGAGAAAAAAAGTCTTAGTCCACCTAGATGCCCAAACATAGCCTTGTTATACTAGGGCCCAAAATTAGCCGACCTGATAAAGAAAACGCCAAAAATTTGTGAAATTTTTTCTTTACTTCTCAACCTAATCTCCTTTAAACTCGATACACTTTTTCAGCGATTTTCAATAGTTTCTATACCCTGTTTATAGTAGGAACTGTCTAGCTCCTGAAAACAGCCATCAACCGCAACCTCCACCTCTTCTTGGCTGGCAACTTTTTTTCCGCCGAGCCATTTTTTCAAATTTGGAAACAAAAAATAATCCGTGGGTGCTAAATTTGGCGAATAAGGTGCATGCTGAAGCAATTGGTGGTGTATAGTCTTGATTGTGAGCAAACGCGGCACCCACCATGTGCACAGCTATCTCATCATACCATTTTCCGTCAATGTACGATGTATAGCACTTTTAGCTCATGAACCTTAAGCCAAAGGTCATCCAATAACTATCTCATCATACCATTTTCCGTCAATGTACGATGTATAGCATTTTTAGCTCACGAACCTTAAACCAAAGGTCATCCAATAACCATTTTGTGGATTTTTGTAACCATTTCTGGTGTGGACACCTCAATTGGTCAACCACTACGGTGTTCGTATTGGCAGCTCGTACGGCCCCGTCTAAACTTCGCCACCCAATATTTTATAGTTGTAAACGAAAAAGCATTCTCCCCAAAGTAGGGTCTAGCTCGGTTTTAATATTGGTTGGACTGAGACCTTTCAACTGAAAATACTTCGACAAGTTCCCTTGTTACATTCTACATTCTGGTCTCTTCCAGCATAATTTTATTATTAAAAGAACTCCATTAGAAAAATGAATTTGAAGTAAACAATTTCCAAGCACAGAGTTATTCTTAGAGTATTTCAGAGAAAAATACTTCCACGTAGAGACCTCAAGATCCCTTATCATGTTCCCCATTCTGGTCTCTTCCAGAGTAGTTTATTTTAAAAATACGAAACCGCAAAAGGAAATGGGATTGCAGAAACCATGTAGTCGTGTCAGAGAGAAAGAAATAGAAATCCTTCAAAACTATGGAGCAGGGCTTCAAAAGCAAAATTGTTAGGTCAAACATCCGGGTTTCGTCTAGAGTTTATATCGAAAAGCCGAAAGCCAATTGGAGATCTGAAATTGAAGAAACCCTTTCCTGAGACAGAAATATTCTTGGAGTATTCGAGAGATCAATATTTCTTGATCTAAAAATTAAGGCATAGTTCATGTTAAACTTAGTTGAAGAAATGAATGGGAAAAAATCCTTCCCAAGAGAGTCTCAGGTCTATGTGGAACTGTTGAATGCGTAGTAGACTCCACGACACGTTTACTGTAGAATAGATGACTTCACGAGATATCTAATGCGGAGTGGATTACTCCTCGTGGCGTCTACCATAGAGTAGATGACTCATTAAGTTGTATACTATAGAGTAGATGTCTCCTTGAGTCGTCTACCATAGCGTAGATGACTCCTCGAGTCGTCTACTTTAGATTAGATGACTCCTCGAGTCGTCTACTATAGAGTAGATGACTCCTCGAGTCATCTACTTTAGACTAGATGACTCCTTGAATCGTCTACTATAGAGTAGATGACCCCTTGAGTCGTCTACTATAGAGTATATGACTCCTTGAGTCGTCTACTATAGAGTAGATGACTCCTGGAGTCGTCTACTATAGAGTAGATGACTTCTGGAGTCGTCTTCTATAGAGTAGATGACTCCTTGAGTAGATGACTCCTTGAGTCGTCTACTATAGAGTAGATGACTCCTTGAGTCGTCTACTATAGAGTAGATGACTCCTTGAGTCGTCTACTATAGAGTAGATGACTTCTCGAGTCGTCTATTATAGAGTAGATGACTCCTCGAGTCGTCTACTATAGAGTAGATGACTCCTCGAGTCGTCTACTATAGAGTAGATGACTCCTCGAGTCGTCTACTATAGAGTAGATGACTCCTCGAGTCGTCTACTATAGAGTAGATGACTCCTCGAGTCGTCTACTATAGAGTAGATGACTCCTCGAGTCGTCTACTATAGAGTAGATGACTCCTCGAGTCGTCTACTATAGAGTAGATGACTCCTCGAGTCGTCTACTATAGAGTAGATGACTCCTCGAGTCGTCTACTATAGAGTAGATGACTCCTTGAGTCGTCTACTATAGAGTAGATGACTCCTTGAGTCGTCTACTATAGAGTAGATGACTGCTTGAGTCGTCTACTATAGAGTAGATGACTCCTTGAGTCGTCTACTATAGAGTAAATGTCTTCTAGAGTCGTCTACTATAGTGTAGATGACTTCTCGAGTCGTCTACTGTAGTTTAAAGAACTCCTCGAGCGGACTACTGTTGATTACATAATTCCGCGAGTGGCATTTTATAGAATAGATGAATCAACGAATCATTCTGATATGATTCCTCGAGTCTCCTATAGAGTAGATGTCTCCACGAGTCGTCTATGTACTGTAGAAAAAGTTACTAAACCGGTCATCTACTATGTACTAAATAATTCCACGAGTCGTCTTCTGTAGAATATATGATTCAACGAATAGGTAGGGTGATAATTTGAGCTTCAAACTCCCCAGACTGAGTAGTACAGATACGTATTTAACTACTCGATCCTTAACATTCTCGTAATCTCCTTGGGACATTGTTTACAGAAGGAAATATTTAGGAATATCAAAGCGATCAATAGGAAGAAGGCATTCTCTCTATATAATTGGTATTCAGATACATATATTTATTCTTGAAATTTCTACAGGGATCATTATCAGATGAGTTGTAGGTAAGTTTTTGTAGGCCTACATATTTCGTTTAGTCAGATAAATAAATACGTTAGAATCTTCCTGTAAACATATCCGCCAGGCAGATAGATATCCTATACCTAATTTTGAGATTAATAATTTAGATTAACATAAGTATCGATCAAATTCATTGTTGATAATTAATGGCTTATATTTTGTCTCCTTGCTGAGAAAGCCACATATGATCTTTGCTTAAGTCCCCTTAATTCTACCTAAAAGGATTATTCTTTAAAAATATCCCCAGATTATGATTCCTTAGAAGTACCTGTACCTGTCGTTGCACTAACTAAGACGATTTAATAAATCCTCCGCCTTAACTAAAGGAGTGAGCTCAAATATTTACTAACGCTTTTATGGGTGGAGCGAGTGTAGAGATAGAGATGCCGCTTAAAAAAGGATTAAAAAGTTTAAAATTAACTTATGCAGGATTCATAACGAAAATCGTGTAAACATTTTGCTTGAGCATAAGGATTTCCTTGGCAGGCATTAAATTAAATCTCCGTACATTTTTGGAATTTAATCTGCGCGTGTTTGTTCGTTCGTTCTTTTGTCTGCCTATGTCCTTTTTTCAGTCGCCGTATAATCTAGAGAACCGAGAAATCCCCCTTGGATTTAATAACAAATCAACAAACAAACAATTACGCATAATTTTCCAATTAACAACAAGTTGAAGTCAAGTTTTTGTTTCTCCCTCTCCATCCTCTACGTGTAGCATGTCCTATTTTCTACGCAAGTGCTGTGCCTACCCGTCCGCCGTAGTCTGTCCGTCCTGTCACAGCACCATCAACAACCCTCCGGTAATTTTAACACCCATAATCCCTTATGATTAATTATGAAACTGGCTGGATGGTTGGCTGGTTGACTACTCAGTGTCAGAGAGTCTGACTGGCAAACTGAGTGTCTGTAAAATTGAAATACAAACTCATTACGTCGAGTAGACGGGGGAAGCGTTTGGGAGGTGGAATAAACCTGTAGTATAACAGGACAGCAGCAGCAACAACAACATCAGCACTTGATAATCTCAGTTAATCTAAAGTTACTGCAATAAACACATGTTAACCGTAAAGTAATGAAACAATAAACACAAGTTTAAAAAAGTGATTTTCTTTTTTGGGGGTCGGTATACGCCGACTATTGATGATGCGCTACATCATGTATAGTTACTGAAGTGTATGATAGATTTTTTAAGAATCTTATTTTGGATCTTGTTTGCTAGTTCTGTTAGAGCCCTGCTAGCGCCCTGCCACGACCTGTATTTAAATACGCTTTTTATCCCCTAATAACTTCAAAAAGTCCATCGTTCTCGTTCGCCAGAGCACCAATATATCTGCTGCGATTCCGGTAACCTTAATAGAAGAGTTTATTCTAGTCGTCAATCGCAATTCGTATACTCCCTTCTATTAAGATTGCATTCAGGAATCTTTATTCCAACTGCTGTTGGATCCTGCACCAGCGTCCTGTACGTTTCTTGGTCACGACCTCTACTGCATTAGGAACTTTATTCCCGGATAATTTCAAGAAGTTCATCGTCCTCATTCGTCAGATGTGGTAGATATCAGTGGGAGTGCAGATACCCTTAATGGAAGAGTTTATTGTAATCTTCAATCGCAACAGTTATAATCCCTCTGAAGATGTATGACTTAATCTTTCGCCGCCCCTGCACATCCCCGGTCGATACTGGATTACGACCTTTATATCCGAATAATTTCAAGAAGTTCATCGTTCTCATTAGTCAGATGAGGGAGATCCCCGAGGGCGTTTGGATACTTGTAGAGCTTAGTCTACTCGTCAATCGCAATACTTATACTTTATATGGATAGTGTATATTATTGTCGAAGCTATTTGATCCTGCATCATCATGACGGATTCGACAGATACCATATACTAGCGACCTGCTCCTGCCCGACCACAACCGCATATGGGTAACGAACTTTATCCACGGATAACTTCAAGAAGTCGATTGTTCTTATTCGTCACAGGAAGGAAATGTTCCCGGGAATGCGGAAGACTTTATTGTTGTGTATAATCTCTCTGGGCAGTGCAGAATGAATGACATAATAGTTCGTTGTTCTAGAGCGACCATATTTAGATTTATTTCAGGTATGATAATTTCAATTGCTATTTGATGCCGGATAACTTCAAGAATTCCATCGTCCCCGTTCGTCAAATTACGGAGTTTCCTGGAGTTCAGATTATCTTAATAGAATAGTTTAGTTTACTCGTCTTTCGCAATACCTACACTTCCTCTGAATAGGAAGTATAGGTATAGGATGTATAAGTATAGGAACGGTACTACATATGGTACCGTTGGTACCGCTACCGTTCTCCTCGCGTCTGATCACGACCGCTGCCGGATTACCAACTTTATCCCCGGATAATTTCAATAAGTCCATCGTAATCAGTCGTCACAGGACGAAGACGTCCGCGGAAGTGAAGATATTTTTAATACAACACTTTGGCCTACTCGTCAATCGTAATATGTATAATCTCGCTCAATAGTGCAGATCAATGCATGTCTGACTTAATCGTTCATGGTTCTAAACCGAGCACGTTCATATTTCATTCAGAACAACATAGAACACTAATGACAATCCACATTCTCATTGGGAAATCATACCCAATTTTATGTAAAGACACGTTGAGTATCCAGGTTAAAGAGCCCTCTAGTGTCCTACCGGTAGACAATCAGCTAGGTCTTCCATATACTGTAACTAACACTGCAAAGTCGTCTGGACATGCTATGGTCCTAAGGAAAAATATACCGGTAGGCACTCAGCTAGGCCTTTCATATACTGTAACTGCAAAGTCGTCTAGATATGCTATGATACTAAGGAAAACTGTAAGTTTTTCCTAGACCTTCCCATGAGCCTAGGTGCTGATAGCGTTCTATAGATTCTTCTTCCTCATCGTTTCCTCAGCTTTGCAAAAATTAATTCCCCAGGACCTTCAGTCCCTTTGCGGGCCGTCCAATAAGGCAATGATACGTCATGACAGACACATTAATCAGCAGGACGTTGGTGCGTTTGGAGTTTAGGCAGAACCACATAGCTTGAAATATATGCAGTTCCTGATTAGTGACCACCTGTCATTTGATGTCATAAGCGAACTCTCTGTCAAGAAGAACTTGTAGGTCTTTAAAGGTATATCCACATATTCCAGATCTACTGGGTCATGTTACATGTAAGGTAGTTCATAGTCTTGCAGGTTCATCGGTTTTGCTATTCCATGGCATGTCTGTGGCCAAGATGTAGAAGGATTTCAATCATTGTCATGAGTTCAGCATATGATTTTCCGATGCAGAACCAACCTCTCCTCTCTTTACTATTCCGTCAAAGTAAGACCGATCCACGGCAAACTTCGAACATAATTCAAAAAATCTGCAGATCTACAAAAATAATGGTGTGGAATACGTCGTGACTAAATTCAGCGGCTATAAATTCAATATTTCATCCAAACAAACGAGTATTATTCAATGAGAGGGAACTGTCCGATTCAGTGCTCCAGAGCATTTTCCAGCTACATGTCCAACCGCTTATTCCTCACTTTTCCTTCAAAGTTAGTCCGAACCATGTCAAACTCCGCAAAAGTTTGACAATCTTAGATAATAAATATAATTCTGAATTAATCTCTGCAGATCTGCAAAAATAATGACGTGGAATACGTCGTATATACAGCGCAAGTTGCCGTTGAGAAGATCTTGCGAGGAACCCAAGTGTTTGTTTTCTATTCGTTATCCATTTCCCACATGACCTTGGTAATTGTCCGATTCAGAGCTCCAGAGCATTTTTCTGCTGCATGTCCAACCTCATATTCCTCACTATTCCGTCAAAGTTAGTTCGATCCACGTCAAACTCCACAAAAGTTTGACTATCTTAGATAATAAATATAATTCTAAATTAATATCTCTGCAGATCTATAAAAATAATAAACGTAATCCACGTCGTGGCTAAAGTCAGCAACTATAAATTCAATATTTCCTCCAAACATATCATTCGAGGAGAGAAAATTTGGATACAGCTCAGGTCTTTCGCTTCAGTGCTCCAGAACATTTTTCTGCTGCAGGTCAAAACCTCTCAAGGCTTCACCGAAGAAAAACATCCTGCTCCGTTCTGCACTGCTCGCATGAATCAGTATCAATGAAATTCAGTTCTATCGATCCGCCATAGTAGTACGAACTCCTTGACTCTGAACTTATCAAGATTGTAATCTGAATAAATCTGTATTTATTACTGATGTCCTCTTCAAATAAGATTAGTAAGCAATGCCAGAAGTGCGTAGTCCCAGAAGAGTCCCAACGTTTATTTATTAAACCCTTCGCTTCGTTCTGCAATGACTAAAGAAAATTCTGAGGCCTACCTGCGCATTGAATTCCTATTTCAAATTGAATTGCAATATTTATCCTATAAGAACAACTCAGGTTAGTTGTTGGTTGAGAATATTTCCGAGGAACACAAGCGTTTATTCACTATTCGTTATCCATACCTTGATATAAAGCTTGAGTTTGTTTCAGCTTCTTCTGCTTCAGCGCTCCAGAACATTTTTCTGCTGCAGGTCAAAACCTCTGCGGTCTTCACTATTCTGTCTAAATAATTCCAATCCACGAGAAACTCCGCACATAATTCAAGAAAAACATTCTGGTCCGTTCTTCACTGGCTAAAGATAATCCTAAGGCCTATCCTCTCAACACCAGGTAAATGAAACCGGATTCCCGCTCCGCTCAGCTCCGCACCTAATTCCAGTTTCAAACTGAATTGCAATAGTTATCCTATAAGAAGAAGTTAAAGAAGTCCTGGTAATTTATCTAAACACCATACATATTTATATCCACCGCTCGCAGAAAAATCAGCTAAAGTCTGGAACCCACAAGGAAGCCGAAGAAAAGGCCGTCCTGAAAATAAATGGCGAAGACTAATTGAAGCAGAGGCGCTTGAAGCAGGACGTAGCTAGAGAGAAATAAAATCATTGTCAATAAATAGATTAGCTTTCAAAAACTTTGTTAAGACTCTATGTTCCACCTAGGATCTTTTTGGATATATAACATGGAAGACTGCTAGTCTCAGAGGAGTCAGTAGCTTTCGCGCGATTTCGAATTGTCTTTATTCCCGGAGTATTATCCTACGATAACAAGATGAAACCCAAGAATTTCAACTTATTCCGGGAGAGGATTTCCAACATATCTTCACCATTCGTTGTGTATTTTCCACTTGACCGAAAATGATCCTCCGGACCAGACTACGAAGCCGAATCGGGGCGTCGTTTTGTGGAGTCGAAGCCGCCGCCGGCATGAGCGGCTCACTTCGACTGCAACTCAGCCTCCGAAAAATGTTTGCGTCACGCGAAGCGAAGGACTGATTTCAATCCAACCATGAATCTGAAGAAGCCAAATTGCCAGATCGGACAACGTTATCAACCCTGTTGAAAATGTACGGACAATGACAGATTGTGGTGAATTTATAGCACAGACGATTGCAAGAAAACCTTACAATTTCATATATTTACAATATATTTTGTAAATATTTATATGCAGGACAATAAAATGTTTTTCTGACAATGGCGCCGTTGTTACATGCATAAACTTCGCACATCTAACAATCTGCAAAATATTACAATGACTTTTCTGCTAACGTTGCAAGACAAAAATTGTATGTTCACACGGTTGTAAATTCACAGGGTTGCATTATTCCGCCTTTTTCTGGCAATATTGTCCGATCTGCAAATGGTGTGTACTTAGCTTAACAAGTGGTACCCTTATTTTTCACACTTTTTCGTTGTAATTGCAAACAGTTTAATAAGGTCGAAAAATGACTCAAAAATCTATTAAGTTTTTTTTTCAAGTGCGAATTCCGATGAAGAACCACAATCACAAGGAGTTCATTCAAGGAGCCGCCAATTTGTCAAAATGGATCGGCTCAGCTGACGAGCCGCCGCCGATAATTTTGGGTCGGCTTCGTAGTCTGCTCCGGACTAGAGACAAACAGTCTAGAGAGATTTCAATTTATATCCAGCGATAACAGATCAATCGGAATCAATCACCCACCTGAATAAAAGCTGTTGATCGGTCGTGGAAGTTTTGATTCCTCTATTCTCAATTTATCAAGATTGTAATATGAAATTTTCAAAGATTGATGAAAGATTTGCTCTTCAGATGAGATTTAGAGAGCCCACAACGTTTCTTCATAAAACTCTTAACATTTAGATATAACTCGCAGAAGTTTTGATAGTTGACGAGATTTTCGGAAGTCTTTAGATTTTTTCTTCATCTCGGATTATCATCCTGCAAGAAAAAGATTAAGAACTCGGTGACTATAAAATCAGTACTTCATCTAAAGCCATTCCACATATGAAATTTGGATACTGCGTATACGAGTATAGTTGACGACTGCTAGTCACAGACGAGTCTGTCACTTTTGCGTGATTTCAGATTGTCCTTCCTCTCGGATTGTCATCCTGCAAGAACAAGATGATGAACTCTGTGACTATGAAATCAGTACATCATATAAACCCAGGAACAGTATTCTTCACCATACGTCATGACATTCTCGACATGGCATTTGGCTACAGCTCGGAGTGGTGTTGGTTCTTGAGAAGATCTTTAAAGTATTGTGATCACCTGCAGAAGTCTTTCTAAAACTCAATTTTTTGACGATTTGGAGTTCTACCAAAGCCAGATTGGTTATGGTACCAAACCGGATCGTCCTACAATGAGGAGGTGGAAGATGCAAAATCATTCAACATTTGATTTTGGATCTTTGACAGTTGCCATGATCTTCCTTCTTGAGGACTGTCATCTCCACGCGATGAGGAGGCCTATCAGGTGTTACGATCCCAATAGCGATGCCGGTAGCATAGCTACTGGGAGGGCCAACTATGCTGGTAATGTCAAGGAGGAACACCGAAGTTAAAAGCAGATCACGACGTAGCGTCGGTACTTCAAGTGGAGCGGCTACAAATAGCCGTCGGTTCCTTAGGTTAATGGTGTCCTATCATAAGGATGATGTGCCTATTCACCATCAGATAGAAATCCTGTCAGAACGGCTGTGGACCTTTGGCTAACGTCCTATTGTTCCGAGATTTTATATGTTACTGAAACTACAACTACTAATCGGCGCCAAATCAATTAATAAAAATGATCTTCCGGTGAGTGCTTATGTCGGATGGACATTCTGCACCTTTTGCAGTAGTTGACAAGTTTATCTTGAATAACATTAATATATGATTTCCATGAAAGTACGAAGTAATTACTAAATGCTTTTGCCTTCTATAGGGTACTGTGTCTGCCAGAACAAAAAACTCAACTGCCTCCCACTGTTCACACCTTTCAAAAACGAGTAGATGCACCATCATCAACACCCAACAGCAATTTTTTTATTAATCATCTAAACATTGTCTGTTTTTATCGTAAATAAATTGTCAAACAAGCGAAAAAAGGTGGTTGTTGTTGTTGATATGTTACACCTCTGAGTACCGAAAAATCTGTTCATCTTTTTCCACTGGTGCTATGCGGCGGCTTTTGCTTTCCCCTGGAGATTTAAACAATTGGTACATCGCTTTTTTTATCAAACTCTGGTCGACAAAACCCTTGTCGTCGTTGCCATCCTTCCCCGCCACCAAGCGGTGAAATATGTGCGGATAAATGGTTATACCAACAGGATACGCTCTGGAGGCACTGATGATGTTCCCGGTCACCGATGCCACTGCCACTGCCACTGCCGCTGCTGGTATCTGTGTTCTCTTTATTATTAAGTAATAAAATGTTACCACTTGTGAGAGTTGGCTGTGTTTAGGGTTCCTTGATTTCATTGTGCGTGTCCTTAATAAAAACAACTGAACTCGGCAATTTTTTATAATGCTTAAAGTTGTCAAAACATATTTTGATGCGAGAGCTTAACGCATTTTGGGCAATATGGAAGGGGAAACGCCCGATCCTGCCTTAGGTATAGCATCAACAACTCTACGATGCATGCACCCTTAGTCCTACCAAAACATACACACTCAATTAGTTTCATATGAGGATTCACTCGCACCCAAAGTCGAATCTCAATATCATATATGAACCACCCCTTTTTTTTGCGTGGATTGTGTGTACTTGGTTGGGTAGATACTGATGATGCGTATCCTGTAAATGCTCTGTAATGCTTTTGAATTAGGTCGTTGGCGTTATTGCTGCTTTTGTCTGCTGATATTCGGGTTTATCATGGAACAAATTATTCTTTAAAAGACAAGTGTAATGAAATGTACAATCCATTTTAGTCTCTTGGAGGAGGGGGGCAGCAATGATTTTATTCATTGCTCGCATTATTTGCTATATTAAGCAGACATTGACTTGTGTGAATGAGTGAACAGAAGTGACGGCAGAAAAGATAAGAGATGACACCTATATTGAAAATATACCCAGATGGATAAAAGCAATGATGTAGTGACGAGCCTATTTTCCTCTTCGGATTATTGTTATACATGAAGAAGTCGGAATTTATTTTTTAAATCCAACAGTTCGTAAAATAGCAACCGTTTCTTACTGACAAAATTGATGTAGCTTGGCGTTTTTTCTAACGAGTTTCCCACTCTCTGCTTGTCTAGACAGAACCTTCCACATTTCTGCAGAAATCACGTCTAAGCTGTCTTTTTAGACTATAGTTTCCATACCTGACTTATCACTTGAATGTAGCTAGGAGTGGCGTTGGTAGTTGGAAAGTGTTTTTTTTTATTTAAAAATAATGCTTAGCATTATTTTTAAATGTGAACGGTAAGTTTATTTTTGCTGCAGCTCCTTAACGGTACGTCGGATCGGGAATGGCAAAAAGATAGCTCTTAACGAGAGATAAAATATAGGTCGACTGGTAAGTGTTATTATTTTGGATTTAAAAAATTGACTTAGCGCACGAAAAGTTGCAATTGGAGAACGATTATTTTGATAATAAAACTGAATAATTTATGAACGTTGTTCTTGCGTATATCTCTTCATGATGAAATTGTAAACACTACTGACAACCAATGTTTTATTCTTGACAACAGAAATTGTATCAATAGACCAAAGATTATTATTGCAACGAATAATTGGTTACTAAAACAGAAAAAATATTAATAAATAATCGTTTTTTGGTTATCCCAAATATTTCTCAAATTTAGAATAATTAAATGTATTTTGGGAAATACAACCGAAAGATTGGTTGCTGTTCTTTTGCCGATACATGACAAACAAAAAATAAAATTACTCGACATAAATAAATCTTCAACTTTATGGAAATGGGCGAATTTGACAACCCCTTTTGCCACCTCTCTCAGAAATGGACCATTTTGCACAAAAAGTTATCAAGTTATTACTTTAATACTATTAAACATAAATACGAGGGTTACTATATGTATTTCTGGCCAAGGCAACACTAAGTGTCATTTGAGCGCGAATTGTTTTGGTTACAGTGTGTTGAAAATTCACCTCCAAAACATGGTTTTTGAACGCTTCAACAGCTGCTTCAGGCGTCGAAAAACGTTGACCAAGCAGTTTTTCATGATGTGAGTGAATCAGAAGAAGTCATTGGGTGTCAAGTCAGGGCTGTATGGCGGATGACCCATCAATTCGACATTTTGGCCGGTCAAAAAGGCGCTGGTTTGAGCCGATGTGTGAGAGCGCGCATTGTCATGGTGCACAATGTGGCAGTCGCCACATGACCAGTTTTGCCGAAGAAACAGGCGACCATTTGCTTCGAAGTGCTTCTTCCACGAACAACTTTCGTTGGGTTTGTCTCGTCTTCGAAGACCCACACGGTCGATTGCTGTTTTGTTTCGATCCAAGATTCGTCACATGTCACATCTTATAATCGTCTTCTGAAGCACCGCGATCGTAGTTTTTCAAAATTTCTTTGCACCAATCCACACAAGCCTTTTTTTGAGCGATTGTCAAATTGTGCGGGATCCAACGAGAACAAACCTTTTTTACGGCCAGGTATTCATGACATATCGAATGTATGCTGGTGGAAGAAATGCCCAAGGATGGCTCTATCTCACGGTATGTCACATGACCATTCACGCACGGCATCAATGTTCTCTGTCACAACGGCCGTTTTTGGACGACCTTCGTCTTTGAGCGAGCGTCGGCCACGATTGAATTCATTAAACCAGTTTTTCACAGTGCTATAGGATTGTGCTTTATCGCCATACAAAGATTTAAGTTCATCGATGAACACTTGTCGTGATAATCCAAGTCCAAAGTTGTGAAAAATGATCGCACGAAAATATTCACGAGTTAATTTAATTTTTTTGCCAAAATGATTTTTTCAGGTCACTGTAAACAACACAAAAGATGGTCGTACGTCAA
The DNA here is from genome assembly GCA_963930755.1 of Eudasyphora cyanicolor. Classification (NCBI taxonomy): domain Eukaryota; kingdom Metazoa; phylum Arthropoda; class Insecta; order Diptera; family Muscidae; genus Eudasyphora; species Eudasyphora cyanicolor. The sequence continues at coordinate 148,462,366 of OZ005738.1, forward strand.
AACGTTTTGAGTACGTTTATCAGTGTTGCCAGACGAATTTGACCTAAAATCGTCAAAATAGGGGCACAAAAATCGTCAAAATAAATTTTCGAAATCGTCAACTCAAAAGTTTACCAGTTACATACAGTTTTTGCGTTTGTTTCAGGCAAAGATCTTGTTTCAGGGACAGATATGTATTCATAGGTACTCTCTTTTTGTGAACAAACATTCGTTCAACATGGCCCGATAACGATCGCCATTGACTGTAACGGCCACTCCTTGCTCATTTTCGAAGAAAAATGACTGGCCCAGGCAACACTTAGTGTTGCCTGGGCCAGAAATACATATAGTAACCCTCGTACTAGAAATTTAGGGCATTTAGCTAATGCTTTTATAGTACATACAGTCCAGTGAAAAGTGGGCGTTATTGCCATACCCTTTTGGTCCCTTCCACACAAAATGGACATACATATCAACTCAAAATTTATTATATCATAATTTTAATAGATCTTGACTTGAAGTATCTACTGTTCGGCTTAAAAGAGACCTATCTGTCAAACCCCTCCACACAAACAGACAGATTTGTTCGAAAATAATTTCCCCATTACACTGCAGCAATCATATAAATGGTTTAATATTCTGTGTATTAGACAACGTTTTCAATGGCTATTGATTGACAATGAAAAAAAACTAATGTTTTTAATAGTTCTGGTATCTCCCACCCGAAGTTCCATACTCCATATTACATTACGCAATAAGTGAGGGTATTCCCAGTCGGTTTACGTGACCGAACTTTTCTTAGTTGTTTTTATACCCTACACCACACTGTGGTACAGGGTATTATAACTTTGTGCATTTGTTTGTAACACCCAAAAGGAGAAGAAATATACCCATCGTTTATTATACCGATTGACTTAGAATCACTTTCTGAGTTGATTTAGCTATGTCCGTCTGTCCGTCTGTCTGTCCGTCTGTCTGTGCATGTATTCTTGTAATCACAATACAGGTCGAAATTATGGCCCGATCTCGACGAAACTCTACACATATCTTTTTTTGGCCCAAGGACGATCCCTATTGAATTTGGTTAAAATCGGTTCAGATTTAGATATAGCCCTCATATATACGTTACCCCCGATTTGACATGTAAGCGCTGTAGAAATTGTATTTTATATCCGATCAGTGCAAAATTCGGCAGAAAGAGGTTTCTTATTATGTGAATGAACACTTTTAAATTTGGAAGAAATCGGTTCAGATTTAGATATAGCCCCCATATATACGTTACCCCCGATTTGACATGTGAGCGCCGTAAAAATGTTATTTTATATCCGATCGGTACGAAATTCGGCAGAAAGAGGTTTCTTATTACATGAAGGAATACTGCCAAATTCGGAGAAAATCGGTTCAGATTTAGATATAGCTCCCATATATATGTTACCCCCGATTTGACATGTAAGCGCTGTAGAGACTGTATTTTATATCCGATCAGTACGAAATTTCACAGATGGAGGTCTTTTTACATGAATTAGTATTCAGGGAAGATCGGTTCAGATTTATATTAAAGCTCCATATATATGTTCCTCCTGATTTGGTATCAAACCGCTATATAAGTTGTATTTTACTTCCGATCATTAAAATTTTCCAGAAAGATGTTTCTCAATTTAGGAACGAATATTGCTTAATTTAACGATTATCGTTTCAGAATTAGATAATATGTTTCTACCCATTTACCAATTATTCCAAATTATTATGGCAATGACCCTTATCTCATTGTTAGGGAGGTGTAGGGTATTATATAGTCGGCCCCGCCCGACTTTCTGCCTTTCCTTACTGGTTGTACTGATTAATTTTTGGATTGATCTATAGTTTTCAGTTCTTCACCTCCAAAGAGCACCCTTTGCACTTTGTGCCACAATAACTAAGAGATTTTTCTTCAGAAGCTACCTTTAACACTTCTTGTTTTTTTCTGTGAAAACTTACCGTTATACCTTCATAAATGTACATTTATATTATGTTCATGTGAATGTATGTCTAAGTATATGAAACCCCCTCATAAAGGATTTAATGAAACCTTTTAAAGGCCGACATACATATTTCTTTATTACATAAAAGGCTAACCGACAGCTAAAATAACGAAGAAAATGGAAAAAAATTAAAACACACTACTACTGAATCATAATCACTTTATATCATCATCAATTTATATAACTCTAAACACACACACACATGCACACTATCATCAAATGGCAGACAGACGGACAGACATGCCATCAAATCATTCGTTTAGACAGCTCATCAGTAATAAAGCCATAAAAGTTTTAATCAAAAACTGAAAATATTTCAAAACGAAAAAATGAGAGAAAATAAAGAATTTGCTTAAGACAACAGATTTTTGTTTTTTATTTTGTTACTAATAAAATATCATGATGGGAATGAAAATAAAAATCTCTGTCTATGCAAGAATATATTCGTAATAATGGGAAATATGTCTCTATACACAGTCACAAACAAATTATTCGTAGATGTAAACATCTTGCACGGTATCTCAGTATTATCGCACAGTGGTATTAAATGTATTGAAACTGGAGATTTTAGTAGAGGAAGGTTTGTAAAAAAAAAACAAGTAAGAAAGTTCAGTTGGTAAACCGACTTACGAATCCCCTCACCTTCAGTCCCAAACATTATTCGAAAATTTATTTATTTTTTGTTTTAATTAAATTATTATCAATTTAAATTGCATTTTATAACTTTAAGGCATGGCATGCATTGGTATTAAAGTTATAAGCTGTTAACTTTTGGTGCAAAATAGTCCTTTTGTACAGGAGGTACCTAAAGGGGCGTGTCAATGACGCATTACGCTGTGCAAAATTGTAAGTATTTGTATGAATAGATATTAAAGCAATAAGCAGTTAACTTTTGGTGCAAAATAGTCCATTTGTACGGGAGGTACCTAAAGGGGCGTGGAAATAATGCAAATTTTTTACCTGACTGTAGCAACAAGGTGGCGCAAAAGTAACCTTTCGATGTTGTTTGTGCCAAAGTCACCGACCGATTATTGGTCAAATAAATAGTCAGCAATATTCCGCGTTCTGGAGCATTGTAGCGTAACATTGTTTATTAACGTGTATTTCGCATGTGTTTACTACACAAATGTCAACATTAGGCATTAGGGGCCAATCGCAAAATTTATAGCATTTTCTGATAGGAGGATTACTTTTGCGCCACCTGTTACTATAAAAGCATTACACAGCACAAAATGCCAAGTATTTACATGCAATGGTATTAATGTTATAAACAGTTTGGTGCTAAATGGTCCATTTATGTGGGAGGTACCAAAAGGGGTGGCGACACTTCTACCATTTTTCCCAAGGTGATAGCGACGGATAAACTATTACTATGTATGTCTAGTTATGCTACAGAAGATTTGGATATGTGGTATAAACGTTATTACAGAATCAATATTTCAATAAATGTTAACCCTTTGTGGGGGAGGTACAAGAAGAAGTGTACCAATATGGTCTACCTTCGAATTTAGGATGAGGCAGAAACAAAATACTACCACATTACAAATTTGAAGCCAAACCGTTACTCCTTTCAGGAGCTCAAATGGCTTAAAATGTCCTAAAACTGATTTCCACCCAACATCCTTATGGTCTTCCACCCCTTCTTCGATTTGTTTGTTAGCAAATGATATATACCCTCTTCCACTAAAGTGAGGGTTAACTAATAAGGAGCATGTTATTGATATCACGCTTAAGTATTGAGTTTTCGTACGTTAAAGATTACAAAAAATCTAAAAATATTGATATTTTTAATTAAATTACCTCAATATGAAAAAAAAACAAATAAAAAATGTCGATAACTATCGTAGTTATCTAAACTGAACATTAAAAAAAATCGATTAATTCACTTATTTAGTATTTTGAGACTATTTGAATGATTTTTTTTGATGGCTTTCGATCCATCAAAATTTTGAAAGCCAAAGACAAATTATCGAATTTTTGTTTAGATTTTATTTTATTTCCGATAACACTATGCAACATCATATTTGTCCAAGGGATGTGGATAGCGGTTTCTGGTGCAATTAGGTGTCAATAACACGAAAACAAGTAAGAAAGTTTCAGTCGGGTAAACCGACTAAGGTATACCCTCACTTTGTGAGTAATGTAATATTGAATATTACTCGAATTATTCTGTCAATTTGTGTGGGAGGTACCAGAAGGGGTTTATCAAATACACCTATTTTTCGCTGAACATTAGATACTTTAAATTCATTGCACTGTGCCGACTTATAAGCATTTATGTGCACTGTTATAAACGTTATGAGACATTAAATTGTGGTATGATTTGGGCATTTTGTGTGGGAGGTACAAAAAGGGGCGTGGCAATAACGCCCATTTTTCACAGGGCTATAGACGCTATAAAAACATTACACTGTACAAAATTTCAAGTATTTTTATACACTGGTTTTAATGTTATAAGCTGTTAACTTTTGGTGCAAAAAGGTACCTATGTGTGGGAGGTACCAAAAGGGGCGTGGCAACAACACCCATTTTTCCCTGGACTGTAGGCAATATAAAAGCATAATACTGTACAAAATTTCAAGTATTTTTATACACTGTTATTAATGTTATAAGCTGTTAACTTTTGGTGCAAAATGGTGCAGTTGTGTGGGAGGTACCAAAAGGGACGTAGCGACTTCGCCCATTTTCTCGAGTTGATAGCGACTAATAAGCTAATACTATGTGTGGAATTTCAAAAGATTCGAATAAGTAGTATAGCAGTTATTAAATAATCAATATTTCACAACATTTTAACCCTTTGTGGGGGAGGTACTAGAAGGAGTGAACCAATATGGCCCATCTTCGAACTTAGCCGGAGATAGAAAAAAATATTACCACATACCAAATTTGAGGTCAATCGGTTACTCCTTTCGAGAGTTATCGTGCGCACCAGCCAGCAGACAGACAGACGGACGAACATTGCTCATTCGACTTAAAATCATCCAAAATGGATTTCCTCCGAACATACTTGGGGTCTTAGGTCACTCCTTCGACGTGTTACACTTTTTTCCGTAGCAAATGATATATACCCTCGCCACACTAAAGTGAGGGTATAAAAATATTAAAAAAATTGTTTATGGTAATTTTATTTTTTTATTTTTTTTTTAATTCCAGCTTTGATCTAAAGTACATTCAGTATTTGGACCAGTATAAGCCTGATTGAGCCGTGTTATGAGGGCTACATATACTGCAAATATCGCTTTCACGTAGAATCTTTGGTTTAGTAACAGTCGTCAAAAATTTGAGAAAATAATGATTTTTTTTAAAACGCTTTTTCCTGGTACAAAAAAACCATAAAAAATAGAAAATTATAGAGAGGACGAGGTTTTATGGCCGTTCGTAACCCTCCATAAAACATGATATTCAATGTGAGAGCTATATTGGATGTCAGCTACAGGTACTGCAACTTATGAACCTTAAACCCGAAATTTATGAATGAAATTTCTTATTAATAAAATAGTTTAATTCAGCGCCGATTCAAGTCGATTTACTGAAAAATATTACGAAGTTATATTTCGAAGTATGATTAAAAGGCAAAGAACTTTTCAATGTGTAAATGATCCCGGCAATTGCTGCTACATCTGCGGAAAATATGTAATTAAAAAAATCGACGTGTGTTTAGTAAAATTATAGAAGAAATATATGTGTAATATTTTGGTATACGAGTTAAAAATATGAACGAACCGTTGACACCTAGTATTTTGTGTAATTCGTGCCATGTAAATCTTACTCGATGGACTAGTGGAAGAATGCGGTAAGTACTTTACAATTAATGTATTACAATGTTTTGTGGAATAAAACGTTTTAATTTTAGACTTCACGTGCAATTTGGAATGCCAATGAGACAACCATTCATTCACGATACGGACTGCGATTTTTGTCTAAGTTAATAGATTGGAATAGAAAGTGTCCAAGTATAGCTAACAGCCTAATAACGGAAACATCATCAAGTTCAACTGAGTACTCAACTCTGAGCGATTCAAGTTTGAATCAGAAGTTATCGCTTTTAACTCAGTTTCATCTCATTGATCTAGTGAGAGATTTGGAACTGACCAAAGATAAGGCAGAACTAGTTGCATCTCGGATGAAACAGTACAATATTTTGGCCCCAGATGTTAACATATCATATTATAGAGTCCGTGATATACCTTACAAACAATTTTATACAACTGTGGATAACAGATGCTTTTGCAAGGACATTCCCGGATTGTTCGAAGGAATGGCGGTTACTTCTTGACAGCAGTAAAGAAAGTTTGAAAGCATACTTTTACACAACGGAAATCAGAAACCGTCGATTCCCATTGCTCATGCTGTCAACACTAAGGAATCGTACGAAACAATGGCTTAATTGATAAAATACATAAAATATGAACATGACTGGAAAGTTTGTTGCGATTTAAAAGTAGTTGGTATGTTATGCCTCTGGGATAGCCGATATTTTGCCACTACTGCATATTAAGCTGGGGCTCTTTAAAACTTTTGTAGAAGCCTTAAGAAAAGATGGCAATTCATTCTCATATTTAAAAAGTTTGTTCAAAAGTCTTTCTTTTCAAAAAATCGAAGAAGGAGTTTTTTGATGGGCCTAAAATAAGGAAACTGATGAAAGATGTGAATTTCGAATCATATTTGAAGATGAAGATGAGGATGAAATTGCAGCATGGAGGTCGTTTAAACTTGTAGTTTCAAATTTCCTTGGATCCAATAAAAGCCCACAATATGAAACAATGATTAATGATTTGTTAAAAAATTATAAAAAAAATTGGTTAGAAATATATTTTTTTTATATTTATGTATATAACACATATGTAATGTATTCTTTCAACTTATTTTTCGCTTTATGTATTCCAACAGGTGTAAATATGTCCCTCAAAATTCATTTCTTGCATTCTCATTTAAACTTTTTCCCCGAGAATCTTGGCGACGTAAGTGACGAACATGGCGAAAGGTTTCACCAAGAATTGAAGTCCATCGAGCGGCGTTACCAAGGGCACTGGGCACTGAAAGAATGATGGGAGATTATATTTGGTTCCTCATTAGAGAAACCGATTTCGAAATCTACAAACGTCAACAAAGAACTCACAATTACTTCTAATGACACTTGTTCATGTAAATAAACTCAAATGTACATAATATAAATAAAAGTAATACATAAAATCGCTATTTAAACAGAAATTAAAAAAAAAAAAGATTTTTTGAAATTCTCTTACCTCTACCAAAAGGGCTATAATTTCTCGAACATTTATCCATAGATTTTTTTCAAATAAGCATTATTTTCTTCGCTAGGATGCAAACTTTTAAAAAATAAAATAAAATTTTTTTTCTATTTTTTATTTTTTTTTTGTACCAGGATTTTTTTTTATTCTACTTTTTCTAATCTGTTTAATGACTGTTACTAAACCACTGTGAAAGAGCTATTTTCAACATTGGTAGCCCACATTAATAGCTTCAATTTAACGTATAAGTCGACCTGATCGGGCATATACTCCAAAAATTATAGTGCAAATACTTCGATGATAATAGTATTTTTAATAAAAAATTTTTTTAAAAAAAAATTAAACCATAAAAAATTTTTGGTTTTCATTTTATATAACAGTATGCCACAATCTATACAAAAAAATAATTTTTAGGCCTAGGACACAAAAAAAAAATTTTTTTTTATTGCATAGTGTTATCAATCCTATCAATTGTGGTCTCTAATTCAAATCGGTGAGGTGTTGTTATAGGTGGGGGATATATCAAAAATAAAAATCAAATACAACTATAAAGTAGCAACCTGAAATTGTTATTATTACTTAATTTAATAGTTATTAAGTTATACATATATCTAGAACTATTTACGTTGTTCCGCTGTAGTAGAAACTCAAATTAAATACCTAAACCAATTTTGCGTTGAAGAATATTGTAATTTACCTATACTTGGCCTACAGGCTTTAAATTACATTAATAAAAAAAAAAATAAAAAAAAAATGAAATGAAATACAATCCCAAGTTACTTGCAGCTATAAGAAGTATCTGTACCCAATTTCAATCATCAAGCTCAATTGTGCCATCATTTCACATCACTGTGCGGCGACAGTGCTATGGCATGTACGAGGGCTATGTGAGAGCTAGTGAGTGAATAAAGAAGTGTGTAAAACTCTTTCATAAAAAAATCAAGTTGTATAAAAATCCCATCATTATAAAGATGCTGTATTTCTTTTTTGTTGTTTTTGATCAGAGGTGCTAATTTACTATTAAAGAAATCAAGACAAATCAAATATCATAAAAAATGGAATCCTTCACATCTTTTGCTTTGCTTCTTCTCTAAGTTTGCCGCCACCGCAGCCCAACATTATACACCCTTCCCCCGTTCATCTATCACCATTCATAAGAGAGCAGAGCGGAGCAGAGGCTGAATTGCATGGATTTGTTTGCACCATCAAAGGGGACTAGGGGACGTTTGTATGATGAGGAGAGTATGTACACAAGTTAACAAAGCGTTTGCGCAGGCGCAATGTTTATGATTGATTAAAAACAACAACAAGAACAACACTAGCGCGGCAACTGTGGCAGCAGCGCGAACAACAACAATAACATACACAAATATAAAACAACAAAACAATTGTTTTGTTAGCAAAGTCGTTAAAAAACGTCGTCGTTGTTGATGTTGTCCGTCCGTCCGTCTGTCTGTCCAACCAGCCATTCCTTCCTCAAATCTAGTCATCATCTCTCACATCAATCGTCATAAATGTTCATTTCTATTTGTTAACCAACAATTCACAACAACAACAAAAAACACAATTCGATAAGTTAAACGTTTTTTGGAGCGACAAAGTGAGATCTTCGCTTCATTGTCTGTCCAACTCTCAAGTCAAGTTAGCATTGCGTTTTTTTGTTGTTTTTTAACAATTTTATGGTGATAACCAAATATTTATTATATGGTTGCATTATGCCGCCTTTTAACGTCGCGTCGAGTCGCTTCGTCGCATCGCCTCTTCGCAGTTGTTGCCGAAATCATTGATTATAACAATCAAACGATTGATTGAATAGAATGAGAGAACAACGAGAAAACACAAACTCTTTTCCTAAAACATTTTCTCACGGCCGGCTAACTTGTTTTGATGCCTCAATAAAATTGTGCTAATTGTACTACAGAGCGTCTAATTGATAATAATGCCCCAAATATTTATGGGCTGAAATGATTGACCATGCAGCGGAAGGCATTTGATGGAATGTCAGAAAAGGCTGTGCTTGATAATTGTAATAATGAAAATGATTGTATGGCAGGATCAATTAATAATGGCATCTTAATGGATATCAATGGTGTCGTCCTTTGAACAAGCCTCCCTTGCGAAGATTTGTTTTCTGCAACAGATCTTTTATTTTCCCCAGAATAAAAAAGGTTAAATGATGTATTGAAACTGGAACCTTGTTGGCACAAAAAAACAGATGCGGAAAAAAGGATCTAGAATTTTTAGTTCCAATCCACGACTTCTTCTGCAGGAACGAATTCGATGAACCCAATTTTCGAGCACTTTTTCCACTAAATCAAGTCGTATGTCATGAATGGCACGTTCAATATTGACTTGTAAAGCTTGAAGAGAGTCTGGTTTATTTGGAAAGACCAATGACTTCAAATAACCCCACAAGAAATACTCTTATGGTGTTAAATTAGAACTTCTTGGAGGCCATTCAATAGTATCACAATTTCTTGAAATAATCGAATCTCCAAACTTGTCTCGTAACAATTCAATTGTTTCTAATGCTGTGTGGCACGTGGCCACAATCGGACAATGGCAAAAAGATAGCTCTTAACGAGAGCTAAAATATTGCTCATGGGTGTCAAGGTCGTAGGTCGAATGGAAAGTGTTGTTTTTTTGGATTAAAAAAAATGGTCTTAGCATCATTTTCAAATGTGAACGGAAAGTTTATGTATGCTCTAGCTCCTTAACGGTACGTCGGAGCGGGAATCGGTCAATGGCAAAAATATAGCTCTTAACGAGAGCTAAAATAGGTCATAGTTCGACTGAAAAGTGTTTTTTTTTTTATGTTTACAAAATGGATTTAGCGCACGAAAAGTTGCAATTGGAGAACGATTTTTTTGATAATAAAACTGAATAATTTGTAAACTTTGTTCTTGCGTATATCTCTCCATGATGAAACCGTAGACACTACTGAATACAATGAAATACAAATGACAGATCATGACATATTACAAATGGCCAAAACGTCACTTCAAAATCATATCATCCCTATTGGAAACCCCGTTATATGGCTAATTTTAGGAGCACCCTCGTAGTATCATTCTAGCCATTCTTTGTAACATGAAGTATCTTATACCACGTAGATTAGAATAGAATAGTCGCATCGTACATGGGAAAGTCGTACACTTATATAGAGACGGGTCCAAACATAACAACCAAGTTGGCTTTGTTGTGCTTATAGTTTCTAAGTAACGAGGTATATTTAGGAATTATTGAAAGTATGGTAACCGTTTATACCAGCTCACATAGACAAATTTAGGTCCCTAGTGATACCATGGGTTCAGAAGCCCCTCATGGAAACCAAACTGTTTGATATTCAAAGTTGTCAATGGTACAAATATCGATACCGGAAAGATCTGTTAAACTTCCTAGAAAGACCGACCCCAACATTGCCAGAAGTCGTTTCCTTAATGCGGAACAGTTGCATAGCAGGAGCTCAATGCTCTCCACTTCTTTCTCATCTCAACAGCTTCTGCAGAAGTCATTGCAGTCAATACTCAACCTTCTGACGTGTTCGCCGATCAGGTAGTGTCCCGTCAGAACTGACACTAATGTAGATAGTCTTTTCCTCTATAGAGCTGGAAGATATTTTGACCTTATCCTAGCAAGTTCGTCGGTATTGCAGTTTCCTGGGATATCCCTATGTCCGTGTACCAATATATATGTGTATGTTAAACTGCTCAGCCATCTGATTGTTCGTGAATTTAGGGAAGTGGTCTCCAGAGAATAGATGGCAGTTTGACTGTCCGATAATGATTACAAGACAGAAATCTTAGTTACTCTCGACTGTCGCAGATCTTCTAACGAGATGGCTGAACAGTTAGGGCCTTATTCATAAAAAGTTAAAGAAGGTTTGAGGAACGCTTTAGCAGTGTTAAAGCGTTCTTCAAACCTTCATTAAATTTTTATGAATAAGGGCCTTAAATATTAAACTGAATTGTGTGCCGGGACATATGTAGGTTAGGTTAGGTTGAATAGAGGAGACGATTATACGTCTCATGTCCATGGACATACACTTAATCCAGTTAAGTAGTCTCCAAAGAATAGATGGCAGTTTGACTGTCCGATAATGATTACAAGACAGAAATCTTAGTTATTCTCGACTGTCGCAGATCTCCTAACGAGATGGCTGAACAGTTAAATATTCAATCATCATTTGGGTACCGGGACATAGGTTAGGTTGAATAGAGGAGACGTTTATATGTCTCATGTCCATGGACATACACTTAAGCCAGTGGTTCGGCCTGTTGGGCGCTCTTTATTTATGATCTTTTTATACCTAACAAGTTACAGAAAATCGATACTAGACACGAATTTTCTCAGTATCTTCCAGTCATATCCTCTGAGATGAGTCAAGTCTGGCAATATGTCGGACCCGAAATATCGGGATCTTGCATGTGTGAAAGCTGGGCAGTGACACAGAAAATGTTCGATCGTTTCGATGTTTTCCCTGCATGCTCTACACTCACCGTTTTCTGCTAGTCCTGTGCGATGAAGATGAGCTTGTAAGCTTGAGTGTCCCGTTAGAACACTTATCGTTTTACTAATCTTGATCTTTTTTAGTTTCAGAAAACTACTTGTTTTCTTCTCATTTGGGTTACCCCATAGTATCTTTGCAGTTGCTCCTACAGTTGCGCTATTCCACACAGTTTTGTGAGCCATCACTGCCCAGTGCTTCAACTCATTCTTCGTGACTTTGAAGCCAAGCTGTTTGCACGTTCCTTTTTTCAATCACTCCGTTGTATTCTGGTACCCAGAAAATACGCAGTTGTCCATGATGGGCTGAGTAATCATTTATCGTTCTTTTACAGTCTAACACAGTTCTGCATTTTATCTTTTCCGATGTTATTGCTTTAATCGCTATTATGCTATCTGTGAATATGTTGGCATATTTAGGCTTTCTGGTATTACTGATCCAGTTCGCACACTCCGTGATTGCTCAAACTTCTGCTTAAAATACTGTGTTATGGTCTGGGTGGCGGAAGTAAAGTTCGACTTCTGGTTCATCAATCAAAGGCCTAGACCCGGCCTTCCTCCTAGCCTGGACCCATCAGTGTAGCAGCTGGTTCCCACTGGCACATGAGCTCGTGTTCCGTTTTCCCAGAAGCGTCTGTCTGGCACGAACGAATCACAGGTAGCTGTAAGCCGCACTTCAGGAATGCGGTCGGAGATTTCCGTTGTTTAAATATGACCGACCAGTGATTGTAATATATTCTGCTGGTACCAGGGATCTGCAAATCAGATGAACTAGGAACTACGTTGCAATCTTCAGTGGAACTGGAATATCGGGTCTGTATCTAGCAACCTGCAAACTCTTGTTGGGACATAGTGCCCTTGGGTCAATAAACAACAGATGTCCATATGTCAGAAGCTGCCTACATTCCAGGCTGGTGTGGCCCTGCCTTCAAAACGCCCGACAGTAGTTATCGAGGCCTGGCGTCTCACTTATCGTGTTTGTCAAGATTGGTAACAGTCTTATTTGACGTCATGAAGAGAGATTGAAGGTCTTGCGAACTAACTTTGCAGATGTTGCGGATAAAAATATGTAGAGGAATCAAGAGAACACCGTCTGTGTAAAGGGTGTCCCAAGAAGAGCGCAATTTTTTAATTTTAAATAAAACACAGATATTTAAGAAAAAATCGTGAAACTTTATTATATCGTAAAGTAGACAGAATGAGGTTATGTATGGAACAATATATCGTGCAGATGGCCGCCGCGGCTTTGCTGGCATGCACGCGATCTTTCAATGAAATTTTCAATGACCGTTTTGCATGAATGCTGCGGTATTTCATTAATGCAGCGTCCAATTTCGTCTTTTAAGGCTTGAGTCGTCGTCGGCTTATTCGCGTAAACCATCGACTTCAAAAAACCCCAAAGAAAAAAATCTAATGGTGTTAAATCGCACGATCTAGGCGGCCAATTCTAATCTCCAAAACGCGAAATAACACGACCGGGAAATGACTGATGCAGCAATTGAATTGTTTCTCTGGCCACATGCCCTCCACATTCATTTCTTCAATTCTAGGCAAGAAAAAAGTGGTTATAATTTCACGATACCGAACACCATTGACTGTTTGCGCTTGACCTGCCTCATTTTCATAAAAAAGGTCCAATGATTCCTCCAGCCCAAAAACCACCCAAAAACCGGTCGATCGACCTGGTCGATGGCGCGTTGTTGTCTTTACATCACTAACAGACCCAGTTTCGGCAAATTTATCCATTAATCTCTTTACAGTTGACTCTTTTGGAGCATTATTGTGACCCCAAATTGGTCGCAATTTGCGAACTGTAGCCGCAAAACTTTCACCATTTTGGTAAAACAATTTCACAATGAGAATGCGTTGTTCATTCGTGTAGCGCTCCATTTTTACTAACCTCGTACCTTCTACTAACAAACAATAACAATTATTCAAATGTCAAACAATGACACTTCGAATGTTGCGAGATTTAAAAATTGCGCTCTTCTTGGGACACCCTTTATAAGCAATGTTCTCTTCAGAAGTCGGCAGGCAACCATAGTCTCCCATTTCTTTTGGGAGTTAGCATTTCTTTTCTGGAGCAATCAAATTTATACAACGATAGGATCTATGAAAAACGTATATTGTTCGTCATGTCACTGTAGTAGGTAGCACAGTCTGGGTGTCTCTTAAATACCAGTGAATGCGTCAGCGTCTGTCAAAAAAACGCATGATGGATAATTTTTAACGCGCGCTGTACCGAAATACGCAGTAAACAAAAAACAGCTGATTTATCATCCCCATTTCAGAAAAATTTTGTTTTTCTACATTTGGAGTGGATATTCAGAGCAATATCGATATTATGGATGATCTATATGTTTTGAAAATATTCTGGACAAACCACAAAGAATAAGGAATAGAAATATATTCCAAAACCAGGAGGCATTCGAATTTTAAACATTTTCCGACAGCAATTCATTTTTCTTCGTCTTCTCAACTTTCTAACTAAGTTTTCGTAAGAAAAGATTGTAGAAGCTGCACTGAAGCAATTTGTTAGTTTGCATTCGAGCAGTATTATTGTGTATACACCCCAATGACACAACGTTTTTTAACTACAAAATTTTCATAGCATTGTAGTTATATGTTTTCATTTGTTTGTTATGCAAGATGCTGTTTTTCATTAGAGAAGAACGGAAACATTGCTAATATATCGTGGAGTATCTAAAGATGTTGGTTTTGTCTACTGAAGTCAAATTATGTTTCTTAAACTATTTATTGGTTGTGCAAAATATAAAGACCTGTAATTCTCCTCCTGACTTTGTAAACGCCAACCAAATCTATCGAAGCTGTCGGCACTTGCCATGTAGGGACTAATTGTGTTTTATATCACATGATAGTGTCGCTATTAAATCAAATTCTATCTTATAATCATGCTTCAAAGTAGAAAATTGTTTATTGGCCAGTTTCAATTGATATTTCCAAATGTCCTCGTTGAACATGGAATTTAAATGCAGCATCGTAAAGCTATGGAAATAAAAACTAAACTCGGAACAAGCTCGTGTCACATGCTTCATTGTAGGAAGAACAAACACCTGGACTAACGATTTTCTTGGGTTCGATCCGACCGGAATCAAAATGTGTTCTTGAAAATTGATTCCTTGCGTCCAAGCAGCATGAATAGGTTCCCCACGTTTCTATTGAATGAATAAACATTAAGACAAAAATACTGGCACATATTTTAAAGTTTTGGAATTTACTTGGTGCTGACAACTCCAGAGAAATTGCATGCCCTGTACCCTTCTTGATTTTTACACATTTGTGGAGGGCTCCTTTGTATTCCATAAGTGGGCAGTGTCCCGGCTATTTCAATCGTTTCTTCGCTGTTAATCTGAAAAGCACATTTTAAAATAAATTATAATAGTAAAATATTAAATTCTTACCGGTTTGTATTTAGTATTTCCAGGAAATTCAACATATAATATTTGCATAATGCTGCTTGTCATCTGTTTGTGTTTATGTTTTCTTTTGTTGTTGTTTTGTTTTCTTTCCTTGCATGTGTAAGCGCACTGTCAAATTCGGAATTTTTGAAATTGTCCGGCGTATCCGTGCGCGTATTTCGGGAGCTGTAGTACATTTTCATATATTTGAAATCGAGTTTGGCAGACGCAGGACGCATTCACCGGTATTTAGGAGATGCCCTAAGTGAGCCTGACATACAAGCTGCCACTCTTAAACTAAACCAAAAAGTGTTGCAAATAACCAACCCAAGTCTCAGTCAAGTCCAACTGAATCGAATTTATGAGTTATTTAAAATGTTCAATATCTAAATATATTACAAGAAGGGCCATTTAAAATACATCTAAAGACTTTGATAAGAAATTAAATGTGTCAATCGATCGAAAAACTATCCCACACTTCCCAGAATTATCCCCCGGATAAAAGAGTAAAGGCCAAACCATATTTACAAGACCATGAAATCGATGCTTGCATTCCATTTAACCCTTTCTCGGTGAGTAAATCATTTACCAGACAAGTGTATAAAAATCATTGATAGCACCAGTCGTCAGTGCTCCCGAAATTCACACGCATACGCCACTTTCATTGTCCAACGAAAATCTTCAACTCGAAAATTCCAAAGAAACCAAATGAAATAATGTTAACATTTTGTAACAATTCAATGAAATGAAACATGCGAAGCGACCGAATGAACAACAATTTCACAACTTTTTGTGTTTTATAGGCCCAACGAATGAACAACCCCCAAGAAACGGGTGGCGGCACATATTAGGGAAATTGGGATATGAGTAATACTTAAGACTTAGGACGGACTGGTTGGTTGGTTGTTTGCTCGGTTTAGGTCATAATGGAATCGATGAATAAAATGCTTTGTACAGCATAAAAATCAAATACTCTCCACACAATGAAGAAATTTCTTCTGCCGTTCGCCATCGTCCGTCCGTCCATTCACATCTCATAGATATGTATCAACGGACGTTGGAGGAGACTGGAGGCTGCGATGGCATCAGTACGTACGTCGTTGTATTACAAAATAATAGGCTGTGGACTAAACGACTGTCGGGCAAATGGAAGCGTTGCTAATCAACAACAATTATGGCTATACATATGAATATAATGCGAATCTAATTGGATCATGAAAATATTTTTGTCCGTTCGTATGTCCTTTCATTCGCCCGTCCTTCTACATATGATGCCATATAACGAAAATGCGATAATACGAATGAATAAATGTACGCACACGATGAGTCTTTACTTATTAACAAGCGATAAACATTAGACAATCACAACAGCCGAGCAAGGATAATGGGAAGGACAATGAGGAAGTTGCATACCAGTAAGTAGCAGATTTCAGTCGTGGTTGTGGAGTTCGCCCTAAATATTCGACTACGGATCTTATTTAAATACATGGCAATCGTTAATGTGAAATGAAGAAGGTTTTCAAAGGTCGGCCGTTTAGGAACCTGCAAAATCAATATCGCTAGCAAAAGTCATTTCTAACGGGTGATCCAAGTAGAGACAATTTTTTCAATGACCTTTTTTTGACAGATCACGTGTGAGTCGTGTCATGCTGCCATATTATTTTTGTTAAGTATTGTTTGGCATTTCATCATGGAAAGACTTACGCCTGAACAACGTTTACAAATCGTTCAACTTTATTACGAATTGGCGCATTTTACGTCGAGATCTTAAATTGAAAGCATACAAAATACAGCTTGTGCAAGAACTGAAGCAGCCCGACCTTCCCAAGCGACATCGCTTCGCTCTATGGGCTCTTGAAAAGTTCCAAGAAGATCCGACGTTTTCGAGCAAAATTTTGTTCAGCGATGAGGCCCATGTCTGGCTCAATGGGTATGTAAACAACCAAAATTGCCGCATTTGGGACGAAGAGCAACCTGAATAGATTCAAGAGCTGCCACTTCACCCAGAAAAAACAACGGTTTGGTGTGGTTTGTGGGCCGGTGGAATCATCGGTCCATATTTCTTCAAAAATGATGCCGGTGAGAAGGTCACCGTCCATTGCGACCGTTATCGTGCCATGATAACCGACTATTTGATGCCTGAAATTGAAGCTCGAGATCTCGGCGACATTTGGTTTCAACAAGACGGCGGTCTTTCTTAACACCTCCAGTAGAAAAAATGTTATTGCCTGGAAAGCTCAAAAGTTCGCGGATTTTAACATCAGCCAAGTTTGATAATTCCCCAAATAAAAAAGAGCTAAAATAGCCTGCCACCTTCTAAAGAGAGCGAAGCACAGACACAGATGGTGTTCTATTGATTCCTTCTCCTCTTCATCTCCACAGCTTCTGCACAAGTCATTATGCAAGACCTTCAATCTCTCTGCGTGTCGCCCAATAAGACAGTAACCCGTCATGACAGACACGATAAGTGACACGTCCGGGTCGATAACGACAGCAGTTATTGCGTTTGTAGTTAAGCCAGGGGCACAACATCCTGGAATGTATGCAGTTCCTGACTAGTGACCATCTGTAATTTGTTGCCGTAAAGGCTTTATCTCTCAGGAAGAGCTTGCAGGTCGGTAGAAGCAAGCCCACATGCTCCAGTTCCCCTGGAACGTTTAAGGTAATTCCGAGTCTTACAAGTTCATCTGCCTTGCAGTTCACTGGTATATCCCAGTAGCCCGGCTCCTATATCTGGAGCTGTTCAGCTATCTCGTTAAGAGATCTGCGACACTCGAGGGCAGTTTTTGAATTCAGGAATATGGTCTCCAGGGACTTGAGACTCAATTAAGCCATTCCTAATCTCAACGTCGCCGTATATTCCAGCAGAAAAACTGTAGGGTCGCGGTGAGGTTTCTCTATAGAGACAATAGTAAAATCGTAAAACTAGATATATATAGGAGTATTTCACCCAATACTATTGAACGGCATTGTGGTGTGATGGACGGCAACTGATAAACGCTCCATTACCAACCAATTATCCAAAGTTCAGAGAACTGCATGCCTATGCATAAGCGGAACTTTAAGGACTACAGCGACCGAATCTCTACAGGATCTACTGCAGATTGATATTGTGGCGAGAAAGTTGCAACCAGAGCGGCATTAAGGTTAAACTGTCTATCGATGTGGAAGTAACTACAGCCACATAAGGATATCACAGTTGGTAGATAATATAAACCATTTCCACTTCTATACAGATGGTTCGAAGCTTGATGATAAGGTTGTCTTCGGAGTGCACTGTAAAGAACTTGATAAAGCTTACTGACTACCAGCCACCTGCAGTTTCTATCAGACGAAATAATGGCATTATGGGAATTCGACAAGGGTCTGAGTCGCAATATAATGGCCAACACTGGCGTTGTCATTCACTCGGATAGCCAGACTAGCATCAATTCTCTGGAGCTCAGTTACCTAACTTCAGAAAAAACCCTTGACTCTTTACGAAATGTCCGCAGATCTCTTAATGAGATGTCTGAGCAGTTTAACATATACTTCATATGGGTGGTACCTGGGCATAGGGATGTCCCGTAGAACTGCAAAGCCGATTAACTTGCTAGGAGATGGACGACATTAAAAATTCTCGAAGAATTGTTAGTGCGCCACTATCCACATGAAAGCTTTGAGTCCAATAAAAGATGAACAGAAACTGTTCATCTTTTATTGGGTTAGCTAGACAAATATGGCCAATATACGACCTGAAAAGATCAAAAATATCTCCTCGCACTAGAAAGGAAAATACTGTCTATGTTAGTGTCAGTTCTGACGGGACACTGCCTGATGAGCAAACACGCCAGTATTGAGTCCAATGACTTCTACAGGAGCTGTGGTGATGAGGAAGAAGTGGAAAGCATTGATCGCCTGCTTTGCTATGTCCCTCATTAAGTAAACGACGTCTGGTTATACTGGGGTCGACCTTTCCACGTAGTCTGACTGATATTTCTGGTACCGATATTCCTTCTATTGATAACTTTGTATTTCAAAAAGTTCGGATTCGATGAAGGGCTTCTAAGCCCGTGGTAACACTAGGGACCTAAGTTATTTTTTAATCACAATTGGGGTCTACATTCAAACACTCCTAAGTCCTGTCAGCGAACAAACTGCGAACTTGGATCTTCTGAGTCAGTTTCATGTGGTCCGAGCTGAAGTCTGCAAAAAGATGAATTCTTGTGAACGACTGTCTGGGATTCTTCTGTAAAAAAAAGAAAATATCTCCTCACACTAGAAACAAAAAGACTGTCTACATTTGTGACAGTTGTAACTAGTGACCCTGCCTGATCGGCAAACAGGTAAGTAGGTTAGTTATTAAGTCCAATGACTTCTGCAGGAGCTGTGGTGATGAGGAAGAAGTGTAAAGCATTTAGCGCCTACTTTGCTACTGTCCCTCATTAAGTAAACGACATCTGGATATACTGGGGCCGACCTTTCTACGTAGTCTGACAGATATTTCTGGTACAGATATTTCGATAAGTCCAGCCAACGAACAAACGGCAAACTTTGAGCTTCTGGATCAGTTTCATGTGATCCGAGCTGAAGTCTGCAAAAAGATGAGGTTGCAATTGGAGAACGATTATTTTGATAATAAAACTGAATAATTTGTTAACGTTGTTCTTGCGTATATCTCTCCATGATTTAATTGTAAACACTACTGAATACAATAAAAACAAATGACAGATCATGACATATTACAAATGGCCGAAACGTCACTTCAAAATCATATCATCCCTATTGGAAAACCCGTTATGTGAGAAATCTGTACATTGTCATAGAAAATGTAACATCGTTTCGATGTCTCCCTTCATGCCCTTCATTAGCGTTAACTGATTATCCTACGTGGTGCAGGTGCTTGTGCTTGTAAGCTTTGTTGAAGGATCCCTCTCTGTTAAGGAGTATACGAGTACTATGGTAGCTGAGTTAGATATAGAGGGCTTTAATAATATAAATCTAGCTGCTGTATTTACGGTTTTAGCAACCCTGGGGGTTGATAGCAGCATACGCAGGTTCATCCATAACCTTCTGATTAAGAAACGCATTTCAGCTAGCTTAGGGTCAATGACCTCCAAAGATTTGTCAGCAGGGTAACGCCCTGTCATACCTCTAGCGAACATGCCTCTAGCGACTTGCAGGAACTGCACACATTCCAGACTGATGTGGCCCTGCCTAAACTCCAAACGTACCAATGCACGGCTTTCGGGTTCGAAACCGGACGTCTCACTTGTCGTATATGTCATGACGAGCCACTACCTTATTGGATCGCAGAGAGATTGAAGGTCTTGCGTAATGGCTTTTGCAGAAGCTGTGGAGACGAACAGGAGGAGGAATCAATAGAACACATTCTGTGGCTGAGTCCCGCTCTCTCTAGAGGACTGCACGCAACCTTAGGCTCTCATTTCTTTGGGGAGTTAGCTAACTTGGCTGTTGTTGGAATCCGCCAACTTTTGAGAAGAAAACAAATATATATAAGTAGTTTACTGAAACTATGTCGAGACTAGTAAGATGATGAAATATTATACTCAGAGTACAGTACAGTAGAACAGTCATGATTGTGGAAATTTCACACGAATTTCACATTGGAAGCCTATATTGAAAATAATTCTGGACACTTCCACCTATGATCACTATAATCATTTCCTAAAAAAAATAACAATTCCCCAAGAATCATTCCACACATGAAATCATGACCAATAACCGTCCAATTGCTTCCCCCTCAAGTATAATTTCAAACCACATTTATAATGAGTTAACATTACTTACTTCCTTCACCCCCTCGACCACATCATAGTTCGCACATTGTAGGGTGTGCACAAAAAGGGACACACTGATGACCATGTCGATGATGTCAGTTCGGTTATATCTTCCGCATGAATATTGCGACATGAAAAGTATAAACATTTTGATATGCATAAATGTTTGTGGGAAGAGGTGTGGGGTGGGGGGGAGGGAGGGAAATGATAGCAAATTTCCATAACATGCCAATTAATTTCATTTGCAAAACCAAAACAGAGACAAAGGATGCGACACGAAAGGACAATGGACACGGGCGGTGTGGCTGGCGTGTACACATGTACAAACACACATATAAAACAAGGACATGCAAACAATTTCCCATTTAACAAAGGCTGAACGAATTTTCGGTGGGTGAATTCATTCAAGGGAATTTCGTAGGGAAAATCGTTCGAACCATTTAATGTTTATTGGAGTAACATCTATTAAATTGACAACAATAACAACATCAATTGATAAATATTAGCATGTTAACAGCCCCTGAGATAGATATGTATGTAGATGGACAGACCGACCTCCTGACTGGTGGATGTATGGATGGATGGGATGCTTTGGCTGCTGGTCTGTCGGTCGATGATAAATGTTCCGATTAAATGATAATTGGCTACGAATGACTGACTGAATGACCGACCGACTGGACCAGCAGAAGAGGTGGTAGCAAGCAAGGACTCTCATTCACTTGCTAAAAGGATATTTCGATAGGGATGCACAGACATGGACGATAACGACGGGCATATTTTATGGTCTGTCGGTCAGTTACGATGTGTGACGTGGTACACATTCTGGATACCGAAATGGAAGATATATGGTAGCTGGTTGGTGGCTTGGTCTCTCCTCTATTGCATATGGACGGTGGTTATTTTCGTTACATGATTTGTGTTGTTTTTCCTTGTCTGTTTTTTTTTCGGTTGGACTGGTGCGCAATTGTCACCTCATCCCCAATGCCGATTGGCGCTGTGGGGAGGAACAGAGCTACACTCTGCAAAGGACAAAACATGGAGAATCTAATAAAGTTTTCGTTTAACGTTGATGCATGTCGACAGTTAATAAAAATTGAAGGCAAACTCTTAATGAAAATAAAATGATTTCACCCATCACTTGTGTGGTTCCAGCTCCATGTGTGTGTGTACGTGATTTTCTTTCTCCTTCCTTAGCTGGCGAAAAAATGTCATAAAATAAATAAGAACAAACAGTGGTTTGTTAATTGAACTTTGAGGAAAATTTTTGAGGAAGGAAATATAATTTCAATCTGAACTTAAAAAAAATACTTTGGCTAAAAATTTGAATGTCCCTAATATATGACTGAGTAGACATAGGTTAGGTTAAGAATGGCTGTCTGTATAACAGACTCACATAAACTTCACAGTCCATAAACATAAGTAATCCCTAGCCCCTCCCGTTGAACCAATTAAATTGCTTTACAAAGCTGAAAAGTTGGCGGATCCCAACATCAGCCAAGTAAGCTAACTCCTCAAAGAAATGATAGCCTAAGGTTGCATGATGCCTTCTAGAGAGAGCAGTACACAGACATAGAAGGAGTTCTTTTGACTTTTTCTTCTCATCGTCTTCACAGCTTCTGCAAGTCATTATGAAAGACCTACAATCACTCTGCGTGCCGTCCTATAATGCAGTGACCAGTCATGACAGACACGATAAGAGAAAACGTCCGGTATCGGTGACGAAAGCAGTGCGTTAGTACGTTTTGAGCTTAGGCCGGGCGATTTCAGTCCGAAATGTATGCAGTTCCTGACTAGTTGTTGCCTTCGGGGAACTATCTCTCAAGAAGAGTTTGCGGGTCGCTAGATTCCAGTTCCCCTGAAGCATATAAGGTAACTCCTAGTCTTGCTTAATTAATTTGCCGTGCAGTTCCCTGGTATGTCCATGTGGCCTGGCAACCATATCAGGTGAGTATTGAACTGTTCAGCCATCTCGTTAAGAGATCTGCGAGAATCGAGGACAGTTTTTGAATTCAGGAATATAGTTTCCAGGGACTAGCAGCCTGACTATCAGAAAAAATATTGATATCGACTTTAACTTGCAGCCATTCCGCTATCTTTTTAATATCATATATTTCTGCCAGGTAAACACTACAGCGATCAGGCAGCCCTTTTGCAATTTATAGCTCAAGTTCCTCAGAAAAGACACGAAAGGCCACTTGGTTATTGAGTTTGGAACCATCTGTAGAGAAGTTAACGAATCTTCTGAGTCCTGGGATATGACCATTCCATTCTGATCTATGAGAAATACGAGTAAAATACTTCATGTCAAAGAGTGGTTCAGTCATAGTGTAATCAATAGTGCCCAGAAAGTCAGGCATTGTGTCTAGAATGACACTATGTCCGTAGCCATTTCCTTACCATATTGACAGTTCCCTAAGTCTAATAGCAGAATATGCGGTTTATTGCACTGCTGTAATATGCAGCGATATTAAATTTAGTATAACATATATAAGTAGTACCTCAGTTGGTGTCATTTTGAGCGCAGTAGTGATACATATAGCAGTCATTCCCTGAACTTTGTTTAGTATCGCGCAGAATATGGATTTCTGCTGAGCTGTCTACCAGACGACTATGCAGTGCAGCATTATCGGTCTGACTACTACCGTATACAACAAAAAAACTACACGCGGTTTTAGACCCCAGCGTTTTTCTCTTGCCCTTTTACAGGTATATAGCGCTACCGTTTTTATTTTGCGATTTCAGAGAAGGGAACTTCAATAGCCCCCAAAGAGACAGGTGTAACTGTTAGGTTAGGTTAGGAGAAGGACGCGCGGCACTCAACCATTGCTGGTGTGCACCACTTCAATCGGTCGAAGAAGATAAAGGAGGTGATGAGTATAGATAGGAGAGAGAAGAGATGGCTTTTTAGGAGAGGTTTAGATGAATTGATGTCAAACAATCCATCTCAAGCAACCTATGAAGCAACCTATGAAGGGATATCGTGGGACGATCGAGATTCCAGATTTTGTATCGTGTAATCACCTAGGTAGCGATGTCTTCGTCGTGATAGAGTCGGACATTGACAGAGAAGGTGTTCCATTGTTTCCAGTTCCTCCTCCAGTTCCTTCCACAGAGTCGGAAGAATCACTCTGCTACTTTGATGATAAAGATCTAACATTACATTGGCCAGTCGGCGTGCCTATCATTAAACGAATGTCCTTCTTTGTGAGTTTAAGAAGATCTTTGGTCCTAGATTCGATATGGCTGGCCATAGAGATTTAGTGATTTTACAGTCAGATCTGCTCGACCATTTCTGGTTTGCCAGATCTTTGTTGAAACACTCTATGTTATTGAAAAATTCGCATAAGGGGGGGATATAGGGATGACTAAACCCTGGCAGCGTCCATCGCTGATCCCCGCGATATCACAGTGTCCGGGGACATCTCCTCGCGATAGCACAGTCTGATTATGTCTGCCAATTGCTGTAGTTCCAAACGGCACTCATTACTTACACCTTCGACTTGATAATGGTTGACTTCAGTGCCTTCAGAGCACCAACATAGACTTTTATGTGATCATCTTGTCCGAGTTTTCGTCGATTTATCAAGCTGTTGGCTTGTAGTATAGCAAAGATCTCCGCCTGGAAAACGCTGCAGGTGTCAGCTAACCTGTAGGACGCATTTATTATGCCATGAGATTCGCTGAAAATACCTGCCCCTGTGCCTACATCCATCTTTGAACCATCAGTGTAGTGTATATTGCATGGCCCTCCAAAGGTGTAACTATTGGTACCTTATTTATCCTGGTGAAAAAAACTAGTTCCGTCATTATCGGAAGCCCATCTTGCGGTTGTATAAAGGGCCTGCTGTAGATGCTCAAACTTCCCTCTAACCGTTATTGCCATGTCATCTGCATAGGCAACAATGCTAACACACATCATCTGCAGAGAAAGCAGAATATTGTTCATGGAGAGATTCCATAGCAGAGGAGACAGAGCATCCCCTTAGGACGTTCCCCTGCTGACAAATCTATAGAGGTCAGATGACCCTAAGATATCTAAAATGCGCCCTTCTTTAATCAGAGGGTTATGAATGAACCTACGTATACTGTTACCAACCTCCAGGTTTGTAAAAAGCCATAATTATAGCGGCTGGATTTATCTTATTCAAGGCCCCCTCTATTTCTATGAAAGTTATCATTGTGTATTCCTTAACAAAGAGGGATCCTTCAATTAAGCTGACCAGATCATGCAGGTGGTGGACGTCTTCCATTACCTGTACCTTGAAGCAGCTTAATCCCTGGCGTTCTAAACCCACAAACAATATCTCCATTCAACCGTGTTTCCTGGATTATGATCAGGTCAGCCCCTCCTTATATCAGCAGGTTTTTGAAGGCAGCTGATGCAGCCTTAGAGTGGTGGAGGTTTATCTGTAGGAACCGGACCATTGTCAGGTTTCGCCAGCACCGTTATATCTGCCTCGTCGTCTGTGTCTGCTAGAAGTTCATCCTCGGTGGATTCAATCCCACAGGATTCCTTCGATTCCATGATAAAGAGCTTCTCCACGCATCCAAGCGCATTGGTTAAGGGTGAAATGCAACTTTCCGCCAGATGCGGATACTTGCATTGAGGTTAAACTTTAGATACTACACAAGTGGTATCTGGAAGAGTATTTTTTTGAATTTCCCCCTCATCGCTCTTGTACACCTTAAGTCGGAGTTTGCTGAATCCATATGAAACCATACCAGCGGACTTGACAAGGTGGGTGGGTTCATCTCTCTTGTACACCTTAAATCGTATTTTGCTGAATCCATATGATACTATACCATCGGACTTGACAAGGTGGGTTAGAGACTCGGCATTCAGTATTAATACTGCGTGCCTGCAAAGCTCATCCGCCTCATCCAATTTAAAAGTTATCTCATACAGTTCCCGAGATATCTTCATTTGAATATGGATTTTTTTGTCCAGCCCTATAGTTGTATTTTGTTAATATCAGAGCAGAATATAAACCAATTTCTTTGACATCAACTTTTCCACATTGACAACTATATAATGAAAGCAATCAGAATCCACTAAGACAAAAGTTATGGCCATTTGAAGAAACAATTAAAAAACAAGTAAGAAAGTTTCAGTCGGGTAAACCGACTAAGGTATACCCTCACTTTGTGAGTAATGTAATATATAACATTACACCAATAAATCTGTCAATTTGTGTGGGAGGTACCAGAAGGGGTTTTCCAAAAACACGTATTTTTCGGTAAATACATTGCATTGTGCTGAACTATAAGCGTTTATGTGCACTGGTATATTAAAGTTACGAGCTATGTAATTTTGGTATGATTTGGTCATTTTGTGTGGGAGGTACAAAAAGGGGCGGGGTGATAACGCCCACTTTTTACAGGACTGTAGGCACTATAACAGCATTACACTGTACAAAATTTCAAGTATTTGTATGCACTGGTATTAAAGTTACAAGCCGTTTACTTTTGGTACGAAATGGTCCATTTGTGTGGGAGGTACCAAAAGGGGCTGTACAATAATGCCCATTTTTTACCGGACTATAGGCGCTACAAAAACATTATACTGTAGAAAATTTCAAGCATTTTTATGCACTTGTGTTAAAGTTATAAGCAGTTAAATTTTGATGCAAAATGGTCCATTTGTGTGGGAGGTACCAAAAGGGGCATGCCAACTTCACCCATTTTTCTCGAGTTAATAGCGACTAATATACTAATATTATGTGCAGAATTTCAAAAGATTCGAGAATGTAGTATAGAAGTTATTAAAGAATCAATATTTCACTAAATGTTAACCCTTTGTGTGGGAGGTACCAGAAGGAGTAGACCAATATGGCCCATCTTCGAACTCATCCGGAGATAGATCAAAATATTACCACATACCAAATTTGAAGTCAATCGGTTACTCCTTTCGAGAGTTATCGTGCGCACCAGCCAGCAGACACACAGACAGACAGACAGACAGACAGACAGACAGACAGACAGACGGACGGACATTGCTCATTCGACTTAAAATGACCCAAAACGGATTTCATCCGAACATACTTAGGGTCTTAGATCACTCCTTCGATGTGTTACACTTTTTTCCGTAGCAAATGATATATACCCTCGTCACACTAAAGTGAGGGTATAAAAATTGTATTGTTTTGCAAAAAAAAGTAAACGTTGTATTTTGGACTTATAGAAAAGTTGTTTTAAAAAAGAATAACATATTTATTGTCATCTTAAAGGAAACTTCATGGATAATGTTCGAATTTCGATACCCATGTATTTGCGATATTATTTTTGAGAATTGTAGCATTAATATCTGCAGATTAAAATAATAATAGATGTCATTGAAAAATATGAATTTTTAAATATTTTATGGCCTTATAACATTTCTATCTGCAAATTTGAAAATTTATTTTTTAATTTTTTTCCGATCCCATCCTACCCTAAGAAAATAAATCACTTATGTACTTTATTTGCTGAAAAAATTTATTATTTGGGAAAATTAACCATTTTTCTATAAGTCGGAAAAAATCCTGTAACTTATTTAAGCATTTCCCCGTATTTTAAGAAAATCTGCATCGAAACTCCGAAAAAAATAATATATATTGATAAAAGAGATATTCAAACATTGTTTTCGGTATGTAAATATGAAATATTTCCACAAAAATATATTTTATTTAAATTTAGCTTTCAAACCTATTTTGTTAACTGTTTTTTTTCGCATCGGTCGAATAGCTTAAACAAATAGATTCTAATGCACGAAATTTTAAATTTTTAAAAAAGCTAACTCAATCTTTTCGGGGTTTATGACTTCAGCAGTAGATCATTAGAATTTTGAGGAAAGGGTTTAAGCAGGCAAGGCCAAACGGATGAATTTTTGTTTATGTTAAATATAGGATTTGTTTTTATGATTTTGGTGTTTTTCGGAGTAGAGTTATAATATTGAGTGGCATTGCATTTTTCGAATAACCGCGTATGTTGGTGGACAATATTGTCAATAATATGAAATATTATTAAAAAAATTTCCCTGGTAAAAAAGTGTTGCCAAGGTAAGTTTAAAATAGTTTCTAAAGTGAACTGAATGTGTTGCTCCAAAAAAAACTTGTGATTTTGCTTATAGTCATTTAAATATATAATTTGAAACAATATACATACATATCTGCATAAACCGACCAAATCACGCAAACAAAATTAAAGAGCAATGTCTTGAAAACCATTATCTTAGAAAATTGCAATAATAGATACATTGTTTTAAAGTTATTTCGAAATCTTGTTAATATAAAATTTTTTACTAAGAATTTACAAAAAAAATTATTATAAGCAATAACTTAATAATTCCTTAGGTGTGTCAAGATTTGCGATAATCTGGTCATAACTTCAAATCATCATAAATGTTATAAAATATAAGTATTAATTTGAGCATAACTTAAAATTGTCATAAATCCTTAAAGAAGTTGTCCATCATATTAAGCGAGCCTTGGACTTCAAAGAGTTCACGCTCGCAGCTTTCCTCGATATAGAAGGTGCTTTCAATAATATCCTCCCCTCTGCTATTGAGACGGTGCTAAGGGAAACAGATACAGACGAAGCTGTGTTAAGCTGGATTATGACAATGCTAAATTTTAGGGATATAACGGCCTGCTTCGCTAATACCTGCGTGATGAGGAGAGCGACTAGGGGAACCCCCCAAGGGGGTGTTATTTCACCACTTTTATGGATCCTAGTAGTGAACAAAATCTTATCGAAATTGGACTCATCTGGTATTAGGATATGTGCCTATGCCGATGATATCGTTGTATTATCCATAGGTAAATTTCTACCAACGGTGTCCGAAATCTTAGAGGGCTCTCTAGGAGAAATATCAAACTGGACACGGGGTTGTAGTTTGAATATTAATCCCTCAAAGACGGATCTGGTACTATTCACTCGTAGTAATAAATCACCAGAGTTTAGATTACCGAAACTTCAGCTGTCGAACTCTGCAAAATTTTTAGGGGTCATACTGGATCGTAAATTAAACTGGATAGCAAATAAAGAGGTCCGAATAAGGAAAGCCTTCGCTGCCTTATACTCATGCCAAAAGTTCAAATGCCCTAGATGGGGGTTAAAACCTAGGCTTATCCACTGGCTTTACTCAGCTGTGGTCAGGCCTGTTCTGACTTATGGCTGTCATACTTGGTGGACAATTACAGGGTATGATACACATGTTAAATCTCTAAGTAGAGTAAATAGAGTCGCACTTGGCTACCTGACGGGTGCGATGAAATCCACCGCAGTAAGATCATTAGAAATAATAACGGGTATTCAACCAATTGATAACGGGTATTCAACCAATATGTGCGGAACTTACAATGACACGGCTAGCTCAGCAGAACCTTTTGTTAGGTACAAATTCTAGACATACTGGGTTGGTTGACCGTTCCCTAGGTTATTCCGAGACTGACTACATGACTAGCCACGATGTTGTAGGTAAAGGGGTAAAAATTAAATTCCCCACTCTGGAAGAGTGGTTGAATGAAAACGTAAGGTTCCACGACATCAATGTGTTTACGGATGACTCCAAGCTGGATGAGGGTACGGGCTGTGGTATATTCTGCCGTGAGCTTGACCTGGAGGTCTCTCTTCGACTACGTAACGAATGCAGCATCTTTCAGGCGGAGATATATGCAATTTCAAAGGCGGCTGAACTTATTTCGTTGAGGCAAATATACACAAGCGATATTTGCTTTTTCATCGATAGCCAGGCCGCTTTAAAGGCTCTACTAAGCAGTTTAATATACACCTCATATGGGTGCCTGGGCATAGGGATATCCCGGGGAACTGCAAAGCCGATGAACTTGCTAGGAAAGGGACGACATTACAAATTCTCGAAGAATTTGCATATATTGGTGCGCCACTATCCACGTGCAAGCTTTGGCTTAGGCAAGAGGCAATCAGGCAGTCCAACGAAAGATGGACAGAAATCGGCACCTGCAGGGTAGCTAGACAAATCTGGCCAAGGTATGACCTGAGAAGGTCAAAACATCTCCTCGCACTAGAGAGGAAACGATTGTCTACGTTAGTACAGGTTGTGACGGGACACTGCTTGATCGGCGAACACGCCAAAAGATTGGGTATTGACTCCTATGACTTCTGCCGAAGCTGTGGAGATGAGGAAGAAGTGGAGAGCATTGAGCACTTGCTTTGCGACTGTCCCGCTTTGAGTAAACGACGACTGGACATACTGGGGTCGGCCTTTTTAGGCAGCCTAACAGATCTTTCCAGTACTGATATTCGTACTATCGATAAATTTATATATCAAACAGGTTGGTTTCGATGAGGGGCATTTCAGCCCGTGGTAACACTAGGGACCTAAACTGGTCTATGTGAGCTTGTAAAAAAATACGGCTGCCACCCTAACCTAAACCTAAACCTACCCGCCCCTCTCGTTGGCTTATTATGGTATAAAAACAAAATACAAGAAATACTGGCATCAGAGATGGTTTTCAACAGCCGAATGTGAGTAAACAAAATCGCTATGGGTCAATAAAGAATACAGAGATGCTGATTGTTGGCCTCATAACAGGACATAATAGTCTTGGTAAGCATATGTTTAGAATTGGCTTACGAAGTGATGATATGTGTCGTTGGTGTCAGGATCATTCATTACCTATGCCAATGTCCAATGTTATCATTTAGAAGAAGCAAGATACTCGATTCATTTTTCTTTCAGACACTTGACGAATTAAAAGGATTGGATCCGCTTAAACTTCTAAAATTCTGCAAGGCATCAGATTGCAACGCAAGACTTAACTGAGGGACTGGAGAAGAGGAACTATGAGGAATCACAATGGATCATGCATGGTCTCAGTGGGCGCTTGGTCTCACTCGCCAAGTGCCATCCTCACTCAACCTAACCTAATCTAAAGAAGCTCCCAATTGACAAATATTAAAAAATTTTACGTTTTTTCCTTTCTTCACTTGGAATATCCTAAAAATAAAAACCAAAAACTTATTCACAAAGTGTAGTTTGGAGTTTACAATTGTTATAAAATATGATGAAATTAATTTTGACATACGAAAATTCAATATAAGGAATTGCCAAATTTTTATAAATTGAGATAATTTTCAAATTGAACACCAAATAGGGTATAATAAGGAATATAATAACAAATAAAAATAACCAATAACGTAGCTTACTTTACACCAATCATAGGTTATACATATTATTTAAGTATTTACCCGTGTTTTAAGGTATCTGCACCGAAACTAAAAAAAATAAATAAAATATTTTAACAAAAATATATTTTATTTAAATTTTGCTTTCAAAATTGCAATTGTTTAAGCAATACACCGCATCGGGTGTATTGCTTAAACAAATAGTTTCTAATGTCAGAAATTTTAAAATTTTAAGAGAAACAGTTAAAAGATGATTTCAAGAAGGCGTTTTAAAATTCCAGTTCCTTGCATAGAAAAAAATTTTGTCATAAAATTAAAGAATGGCGCCAAAGACGTCGTTATACGAGTATATTGAAATAAGTAAATTTTGTACATAAAATATAGAGCAATTAATTAATATTACGTGCATTTTCTTAATTTTATGTACAAAATGTACTGACTTCAAAGATTAAGAACGTCTTTGCCACCAATCTTTGATTTTAAGACGAATTTTTTTTCTGAGAATGTCATAGTTATTTAAATATAGAGTTTAGCTTTACTTTTCTAAGAAGGAAACGAATCGTATATCCTAAGCACCAAATGAAGGATTCGAAGGTTTTTCCTTCTGAAACAACTTAAAAAGTCTTCGTATCCACTATACCTTCAATGATGGTCTTTTATTGTATTTTCTCTACTCAAGATGTTGTCGCAGCGCCATTATTACCACCAACACCACCCCTAGAAAACGTTGTCTTCCACAGCGCATGAACCGCAAGGAAGAGGCGAGGCGTGCAGAAAAAAAAAACTTCAATGGAGTCCTTTTTTCATTTCATTGCTCCTGCCAGCTTAGATACATAAACACCGCAAATATAATACAAATACAGAAACTGCAACTGAAATTGTAACTTACGGATGAACATCGTCACCGACGTATGGACAGACGGACAAATGGATACGGTGTCACTTTAGCCGTAGGACACATTAAATTTGTATACAATTGAAAATTTACTTAGCATTCAGATACCGTGTCCTGCCGTGAATCGTTGAGTTTGGTGTTGTTTTTTGTTGTTGTCGCAGTGATTCCGAAGAATTTCTTTCGCGTGAAATCTATTTATCGTGGAATTGGTTTAAAAAATGCAACAGCAGCAGGAGCAGCAACGGCAGCAGCAGCCCACCGTCACCGGAAAAAAATCGAAACGTTACTACAAATGTTTAGTAGTAGTTTTATGACCACTAAGTTGGTTGCTGCTACACGCGTCCGTCCACAAAAATGACAATTTTTATTGCGGTTTGACTTTGCTGCAGCAGGACTCTGGAGGACTCAACCAACGCCTCATCGTAGTCGTGTATTTTTTAAGGACATTTTCCCGTCCTGCCCTTTAAAAGTCATTTTCGTAAAAAAAAAAATAACAAAAAGAATCGCGGAGAAATATTTTAACTTTTGTAACCGACATTTTTATGGATGTCTCTGCGCGCAACAAACCTGGAAATTGTTGAATATTCATCATTTGACACACAGGAATTTAAGGAAATCATCAGTTTTTGGCTGACTTTTGACGTTGTTAATTGCCGTCATAAATAGTCGGGATAAAAATATGTATATGCCTAGTCGGACGCATTGTTCTTGAGGTTTCAATTGCATGCTCGGATTCTAAAAAATGAAGTCACCATTGTTCGCCGACGAACACATCTTTGGCTGTTTTGCGCGGACCTTTTTCGCGTTTTCAACAACTTTTTATGGCAATTTTTTACCTACTGTCCGCGCGCCTTGGCCGTCGGCGGAAACAACGGAAACGATTATAGACTTTCCGTTTTTTCCTTCGGTCAGTCTCGGGTCCTGTTGTTGTTATTGTTGCTGATGCTGCTGCTAATGTGCAAAGCCATAAAAAATCGTTTTAAAAAATTTGTGTTTTTTCGGTCGTCTAAACAATGGAAGGCAGCAAAAAACTGCCTCGATTCTTCCAGTTCTAGTTTCGCCAGAGTTCAGTTTACAAGATCAAATTCCGGGAAAATGAGATTGTAAAAAATTTTGTTTCCTTGCAAAATACGAGACAAAAAAAGAAAATGAAACTAAAACTAAAAAAATTAAGTGACCTTGCAATTTTTTTGTAGATCTCTATAAACACGAGTCATAAATAAATTGACTCTCAGTGGGTTTTTAAAGGAATTCCTAAAAAATATTAATATATGTATATCTTTTTTAAAGCAAATCATTTCCGAAAAATTGCTTTAGTGTTTGCGCGTTGAGGCCATTGTTACCATTGCCTTAGAAAATTAACATTTAGTTGACATTTTGTAGATGTTTTTTAGAGTAGTTTTGTTTTTGTAATTTTATTTTTTTATGAGGTCATTTTTTAAGGTGACATTTCGCTGTTTTTTTCGCCGTTTCTCTCTTAGATGACCTTAGATTTTTTATGAGGTCCTTAAAGGGTTTAACTAGTTTTTTTATGAGTTCGTTTTTTAAGGCGACATTTCTTCGTGTTTTTCGCGGTCTCTCGATTTTATGATATCCTCTTTTTTGGTTAGGGAAGGGTTTAATGAGTTTTTTGCATTTCCCTGAATATATTCTGTTTAAAAAGAGTTAAAAAACTAACTCAATCCTTTCGGGGATTAGGACTTTAGCAGTAGATCATTAGAATTTTGAGGAAAGGGTTTAAGCAGGACAGGCCAAACAGATGATTTTTTGTTTATGTTAAAAAAGAGGTATTTTTTATGATTTTGGTGTTTTCTGGGAATAGTATTAAGTGGAATTGCATTTTTTCAATGATCGCGTATTTTAGTGGATAATATTGTCAATTATACGAAATATTATTCAAGGTTAGTGTAAAATAGTTTCTAAAAAAAATTTAAAGGAATATGTTGCTCCAAAAAAACTTATTATAAATAAATAAATTAATCGAAACAATATACATATCTGCATAAACTGACTAAACTGACTAAGTCACCGCAAACAAAACTAGGTGGTTTTTAAGACAATGGCTCTGTCGTATCTTAATAATCAATATCTTGTTGAATTTAGATTATAACAATATAGGACAAATCAATTTATTTTAAAATATTTTTCAAATTGTATACTTGTTTACTAAGAATTTATAAAAAAAATCAATACAATTTTAAATTACATTTATTTGAGTAATTAAAATACGGGGATTTTATGTAAAGTGAGTCAGTTTTTAAAAGCGATGTATTCTGATCGACATGAAGCTTGCACCAAGTTTGGTACTATTGGATAATAGTTATGACACAAAATTTCAACGAGACCCGTCAAGGCCTATCCGAGTTGAAGGGAGTTAAATATTGACATTTTGGTCAAACCGTCCTTTTTTCAGTTCCATATACGTAAATAACTATTTATTTAGAAAATTTTGCCCAATCTTCTCGATAGTTTTTTCTTCAATCTTTTTTAAAGAAAAATCATTTATAAATATTCTGTGTAGTTTTTTTATGAACCAAAATTTTTTTGGCGTTATTGGAAAAAATCTATTTTTTGCCTAAAAGAAATCTTATGTCATTTGATTTAATAGCTTAAAGCTATTTGTGGGATGCGACCTGCTTATACACGCTGAAAAAAAATCGCTTCTGTAGTATATTGTCTAAAACATATTCGGCTTGAAATATACATATGTTTAGGGTACACTCCAAATATATAATATTTGACGCACACAAATATTAGTTGTTTGGGAGGATATTGTTCTAAACAAAAATATACTCCCATTCAAGTATTTTTTTATTTGGAATTAGTATTTCCGAAGCATAGATTACTTTGTAATTATTTATTTTGGCAATGTACTAATGCCTTAACTTAAAGACAAGTTTTCTGTTTTTCAGATGTTCAAAGAGCATTTTTTTATATATTTTATATGTTGTAAAATTTTATTAAAACATAAATCGAATAATCTTTCGTAAATATAAATTGCATTGATGGATTGACAAAAAGTGATGAATTGGAGTATTTATAAATTAAAAGAAATTTTTAGCTATAAAGTTTAACACGAATACTAGGAAAAGCAAACTAATATTCGATTAAGTCAACAACGTTTTTAAAATCTTTTTAAATAAAATATATTTGGAAAACTTCTTAGACAATAACTTTGTTTTTGTGTAAACACATATTTTATTTGTGAAATTCAGTTTGCAAATAAATTATGTTCTAATATATTAATACATGCGTCCCAAACAAAATTTCTTGATTTTCAAATAAACTGTATTTGTTAATAAATATATAATATTTAAAAAAATTGTTACCAAGTATATTTTCTTTCAATTTAAACATATCAAAAATGAAGATTTTCCTCCGTGTATATAAAAACAATGATAAACTACTTAAAAAATAGAGGCTGAAACACACATTTACCATAACTCGAGAACCTTTTATCCCAATTGGTTCAGAAAACTGTTAAAGAATCCTAAATTAAGTAGCCTTCATCTTCTTCTAATAAAATGTTTCATCCCATCAGCAGCTTCAAAGGTATCGTACGAAAAATACCATTTCTAAAATAATAATTTTTTAATTAAAACCTCTTAGAAGCATCAAAAAATTCACAATTATTTTGTTGTAGTCCAATCGGCCCTTCCGGAGAAAATCGACGCAAAATTTAAACAATTGTAGCTAATTAAGTCTAAAAACATAGAATATTCTGTTTAGTATTGTGATGCTAAGTTATTTAACATAATGTTATTTTACATTTGGGTTTTTTGATAACTTGTGGGTTGGTCGATTTTTTAAATTAGCTACAACTTTTTAAATTATGCATCGATTTCTTTCGGAATGTTTTCATTTTATTCATATATAATAATTGAGAATTTGTCAATATTTTAAAGAGGGATTAAGTAAAAAATTGTAAAAATTGTCTCAAAAATTAGATTTTTCGCAATATTTTGTAGATATCTTTGAAACCGCTGAAGGGATGAAGAAATTAGAATATGATGAATTTTAGTACTTAATTACTTAATTTAGGATTATTTAAAGCTTTTCTGAACCAATTACGATAAATGGTTCTTCAGTTATGCTAAAATATACGGATGAACCAAATTGTTTTCATAGTTGTATCTTTATTTATATAACGGGTTTTCCAATAGGGATGATATGATTTTGAAGTGACGTTTCGGCCATTTGTAATATGTCATGATCTGTCATTTGCTTTTCATTGTATTCAGTAGTGTTTACAATTTCATCATGGAGAGATATACGCAAGAACAACGTTTACATATTATTCAGTTTTATTATCAATATTAATTTTTTTTTCAATTTTTTTTTTTAAATCCAAAAAACACTTTCCTGTCGACCTACGACCTTGACACCCATGAGCAATATTTTAGCTCTCATTAAGAGCTATCTTTTTGCCATTGACCAATTGTGGCTACGTGTAACACAGTCGATTATTTCAAGAAATTTTGATATTGAATGGCCTCCAAGAAGTTGTGATTTAACACCATTAGAATATTTCTTGTGGGGTTATTTGAAGTCATTGTTCTTTCGAAATAAACCAGACTCTCTTCAAGCTTTACAAGTCAATATTGAACGTGCCATTCATGACATACGACTTTATTTAGTGGAAAAAGTGCTCGAAAATTGGGTTCATCGAATTCGTTCCTGCGGAAGAAGTCGTTGAGGCCATGTGAAAGACGTTTTATTTTGAACTTAATTGTATCGATTGTACTTCACATTAAATAAAAAACTTTTGTATTTCCTTAACAATAAGTGTGTTTTTTTTCAAAGGAATCATATCACTCTTATTGGAAAACCCTATTACTTATAGATAAATAGGCCCTCATCCCACTAATAGATCACAAAGCTCTTAAAGAAAGTAACCTAAGCTTTCTTTTGAGCAAAACAAATCAGAAATTAAAATTCGTGTTTTTACAGAATTGTCAAAATAGTTTTACAGCCTGTTCAGCTAAATGTAACAAAACGCAGACGTGCGATAGCTACCCAAGCAATAATTTCCTTCTTATTCTCACCCAAGCGATCATGTTTTTAATTTGGTTCATTGTCACTTATCGTTCGGGTAAGAAAGCTCTTTTCTTCATCGTCTTCCTGTCAAATACCAATATTACCTACATGTTGTTATTGACATTTCTTAAAGCTTTTTCCACACGAAAATATCAGAACGGGGGCAACCCTATCCAACAGCTGTAAAAGTAGCAACAGCTGATTCTAGACAATGAGAAATAATCAAGCAACCGAAAATAAATACAATTGTTTGCTTGATTGATCATATATGTATATATAGGGGCTATATCTTAATCGGAAACCTTCTGTACCCATTTCATAGAGTTAAAAAGAAAGTTCTTGCTAAATTTGATAGTGATCTGAGCATAATTGTGACCTGTATTTGGTAACAAGAATACATTTAGAAACAGACGGACGGACAAAACCAATTGGTCTGGAAAGAGATTCTAGGTCGATAGGTATAATAAACGATTGTTTCTAAGGTATTATGAAACAATTTAAAAAGCAACAGTGTAGTTGTAGGATTTCAATACATTTTATGCACACCAATAAATAGAGGTTTTTTGAAATTATTATACAGGATACTTCAGCAAAAGATACATGTTAATGTTGTTTGGTTCATTTATTCATTTTCCCAACAATTTTCACGTTATCTTTCAAAAGGACGGCAAACATAACCGACACGAATGAATTTTTCTGATCGTCTAATTTGACATTTCATTTCGTTCGTTGTTGTCTTATAAGAACCAAAATGTTGGCGATAATTGAAAGCTTCTTTGTTTATATCCAACACAAAGTGTGCAAAAACCAAAAATTTCATTCGCTTGCTATTTGACGTGCGAAGTGGCAAAAAAGAAGTTACAAAAACAGGCCCTTAATTTCGCAAAAACGTATTCTTGAATTTTTTTTTATTTTCTTAAAAAAGATTGAAAATAGGTAATTTATGTTATATGAATGGAGAAAAAGAACCGTTTGACCAAAATTTTAAAATTCGCCGCCCTCCAACTTGGACAGTCCTTAAGCGATCTCGTTGATATTTTGTGTCATATATACTGTCTAATAGGACGACATTTGGTGCATGTTTCATCCCGATCAGAAGACATAGCTTTTAAAAATTTACTTGACATGAATCTCCCATGTATAAAAAATAAATATTTTTATGCATATTATTTTTGTTGCATAGTGTGACTGAAAAGCATATGTTTATAATTCCTTAGGTGTGTCAAGATTTTCAATAGTCTGGGTATAACTTAAAATCATCATAAATCCCACATTTTATGAAGAAGTTGTCTTCATGAAGTTTACAA
Source organism: Eudasyphora cyanicolor (assembly GCA_963930755.1). Classification (NCBI taxonomy): domain Eukaryota; kingdom Metazoa; phylum Arthropoda; class Insecta; order Diptera; family Muscidae; genus Eudasyphora; species Eudasyphora cyanicolor. Next base: position 148,500,708 of record OZ005738.1, read on the forward strand.
TTATTATAAAACTAGCGGACCCGGCGAACTTCGCCTCGCCCCAATTTAACGCCTTCAGATAAACTCCAGAGTGATAATAAAACACAGATAGTTAAAATTTTAATGCGATTTGTTTAAAAGGAATCGAAATCAGTAGAGATAAATCGAATCAGATGATAAACAACAAACAACGAAGACAGAAGACAGGCAACGTACAGATGACCGTGCGAAAAACAGGGAAATTCGAGATTAATTCCACAGACTTCCTACGATTGGTTTTGAGATTTATTGATTGTCATCGCAAAAGCCAATCGTACAGGGAACTGAATCCGCTTGAATTGGAATAAAAGATCAGTTGGAATAATCGGAATTCGTGGGATAAGGACTTCCTCTCCTTTGAATTTTCCCTTGATGATCGTCGCCTGAATCACATTGTCCATCAGTTTCATAATGGACAACCGCGAACTATGCACAATTTCGGATGATTCAGATTCCGCAACATGATTATGATCGATTCCACCTTCAGCTGTAAATTATGCGGCGGAGCTCCTGGCACATCAAGCGAGTTCGATTTTACTTTGAATAATAAAATTCATGCTATCGACGTCCTTATTCTTCGCTGCTAATATTGCCCATTCACTAATCTAATCGAGATTTGGAAACACTTTGGTGATGAGTTCCTCGTTCGACGATGTGAACTCGCAAAAATTTGCCGGGAACAATATCAATGCAGTGGAAACATCAATAGTAATTTGGCCATTGCCAAGCGCCAACAGTTGTTTCGAGAATTCAAGAGCCGATGAGTCGTTCTGCAACGCGACTCTCATGTTCGTGGTCAATTTCAACTTCTTCAAAAATTTGCCGGGAACAATATCAATGCAGTGGAAACATCAATAGTAATTTGGCCATTGCCAAGCGCCAACAGTTGTTTCGAGAATTCAAGAGCCGATGAGTCGTTCTGCAACGCGACTCTCATGTTCGTGGTCAATTTCAACTTCTCGACATAACTTCTTGACATGCAGCCACAAAGACCACTATTTCAGGCATGCATTAATTTCATCGGCAGTAGATTTCGGGATGACGGGAAGCGTTTGACGAAAATCTCCGGAGAGCAATATCAGACTCACCAAATTGTCTCAAATCACGTCGTAAATCCTTCATCGTTCGGTCAATTGCCTCCAGAGCTCGTTTATGCGCCATCGTGCATTCATCCGAAATTATGATTTTGCAGTGCCCGCAATCCAATAAGATAACCTTACCTCTTATACTCAAACTTATTATCTGAAAAAATTTTCGAACTGATAAATATCGCGTTGAATTTTAATTGATCGTAATGCTTGTACCGTTTGTCGATGTGATACGCGAAATCAGTGTAACAATACGCAAAACTCGAATGAATTGCAGCAAGAAAAATAGCACATACTCGTAGATATGTTTAATAGAAAACTTTTTTGTTTAATAGAAAATTAATAAAAAAAATTGGATTCAAAAAGAGAGCAGTAGATAGGAACAGTAGGAATCTCGCAGTAGATAGGAACAGTAGGAATCTCGCAAGAAATAGCAATTTTCGATTTTCCTAATTTTCCGACTTTTCCGGAGGGTTTTCCCAAAATTTTCTTTCGTACAAACCTTCTCCAGGCAAATACGAAGAACTGAAGAAAAAAATCATCCAAATCGCTCCAGCCGTTCTGACGTGATGCCATTACACAGATGGACCGTTTCATTTTTATATATATAGATATAAGTGATAATTTGGGCATAACTTAAAATTGTAATAATTCCTCAATGAAGCGACCAATTGTATCCATTCGACAGTTTTGATTAAATTGGCAAATATGTACACGCTGAAAAAAAATCGCTTCTGTAGTATATTGTCTCAAACATATTCGGCTTGAAACATATATATGTTTAGGGTACACTCTAAACATATAGTATTTGGTACATACAAAAATTATATATTTGGGAAGATGTCCTTCTAAACAAATCTTTCGTTTGCATCCCAATAGGTTATTATTTGGGACTATTATTTCCGAAACAAATATTTATTTGCATTTAAGTATTTGAAAAATACATTAATTGTATTAAATTTTTCAGTAATTCAAAGTTAATTTTTTAGAAATGTTAAATGTTCGTAAAATAATAATAATTGAAATCGTATAATCTTGGATCAAAATAAGTTACTGAAGGATTGACAACTAATGATGGCTTGGAATACTCAGAAAATTTAAATGATTAATTTAAAACGGAAGTTAATATGGTATTGTAACTGGGAGGTACAATTCGAAAACAAGGAAAAATTAAAACTGAAATTCGAAAAAGTCAGTAAATGTTTTGAACATTTTTTTAAATAAAATATATTTGGAGAAATTCCTAAACAATAATTTTATTGGTATTTAAACACATATTTTATTTGAGAAATTTAGTTTGCAAATAAATTTTGTTGTAATATATTAATATATGCGTTCCAAATATATTTTATTGATTTTCAAATAAAATTTATTTCCTCAGAAATATATAATATTTCAAAATTTGTGTTCCAAATATATTTTCTTTCTATTCAAACATATCAAAAAAGGTGATTTTGCCCCGTGTATCAAAATATTTTCCGTGTTTTCCTTTCTTCATTTGGTATGTCCTAAAAATAAAAACCAAAAATTGCCATATTAGGAGCAAAGACAATTCTCAAGCCGCTAACGAATCACCATTACATTCAATAAAATACTGGTTGGTGCGGGCTGGTATCGTCGTCGCTCCTTATTTCCTTAGGTGTGTCAAGACTTTCAATAGTCTGGGTATAACTTAAAATCATCATAAATCCCACAGTTTATGAAGAACTTGCCTTCATAAAGTTTACAATAATTATAAAATATAAGTATTATTCACAAAGTGTGGGTTGGTGTTTACAATTGTTATACAATATGATCAAATATATTTCACAATCCAATATAAAGAGTGGTGAAATTTTTATAAATTAAGCTAATTTCCAAATTTTACATCAAATATTTTAAAATAAGGAATTTAAATGGCATAATAACAAAATATGCGACCAGATTTATTGGAAAAATCAGTCAAATATTGGACTGATCGAATGGACCATGAAACTCGAAGCCGCTGCGGACATATGTCGGGAATCATATTTAAGAAATAAATGTCAAGAAATAATCTACCAGATTGTAAAAAATTTTAATTCCAACATTATTTCTGTCTTGTAAGATCTCAAATTCTTAAAAAAACACCCTTTATATAATCTGGCTTCTCCTACACAAATACAAAATTCTATATACATACACGGGGCAAAATAGCCTTTTTTTGATATGTTTGAATAGAAAAAAAATATATTTGGAACACAAATTTTTAAATATTATTATTTCCTAGCAAATAAATTTTATTTGAAAATCAAAAAAATATATTTGGAACGCATATATTTATATTTTACAATAAAATATATTTGAAAACTAAAATTCTCAAATAAAATATGTGTTTAAATACAAATATAATTATTGTTTAGGAATTTCTCCAAATATATATTATTTAAAAAAATATTTCAAAACTTTTGTTGACTTTTTCGAACTTTAGATTTAATTTTTCCTTGGTTCCGAGTTGTATTTCCCAGCATTAGCCTCTGTTCTTAATCACTAATTTAAATTTCTGAGTATTCTAAGCCATCATTAGTTGTCAATCTCGAAGTAATTTATATTGATCCAAGATTATAGGATTTCAATAATTATTTTACAAACATTAACATTTTATAAAAAATTAACATTGAATTACTGAAAAATTTAACATAATTTAGGTATTTTCTGAATACTTAAATGCAAATAAATATTTGTTTCGGAAATAATGGTCCCAAATAAAAATATATTGGGATGTAAACAAAGATTTGTTTAGAACAACGTCTTCCCAAATATATAATTTTGGTGTGTATCAAATATTATATGTTTAGATTGTACCATAAACATATATAAGTTTCAAGCCGAATATGTTTAGGACAATATACTACAGAAGCGATTTTTTTTTCAGCGTGTATGTATGTATTTCTCTGAAGGTAACATTTACCAAAATTTGCCATTAAAATAATTCGATTAATACCATCAAGAGAATATTAAAATAAGAGCATTAAATAAATAAATATATAAAACTAATTTATAACAGGTCGATTAAACCTCTTTAAACAATCTCAAGAAAATAGGCATCTGCACATTCATGCAAATTTTTGACAATACATACATAATCCATGTAAGTACCTATATACAGTGAATTAAGTATGTACGTACGCATATAAGTATTTTTACATAAGGGAAAAACAAGAAAAACGTTTAGTATTTTATGAACGTATTTTATAGAGGCCATCATCAGGTCGCGCGAAAAAAAACATGTTCTTTTAAGGTGATAATGCAATTAAAATGGTCATAAATATTTTACAAGTTTTTCTGACTAAATTTGCCAGTAAAAATTACCTATCAACGACCACAGTCGCGCTACTACCTCTCTGCGCCATCATCCCAATCATTCGTCGTACGTACCAACGTAAGTACGTACAGCAGTGATGAGATTCGCGGTTTTACAACAACACTGAACAGTGAAGTAAAAATATGAAGAGAGCGCTCAATGAGCAAGGACGAATCTCGCTCTCTCTAAATTATCACAGAGTCTCTGTTGCCACACTACTGCTCTCTTTATTACCTTAATTTTTTGACAGTTGGGTGTGAAAATATTCGTGGGCATTTATTAAAAAATTGAGAGAGAGAGCGAGCGATGTAGTTAATATTTAAGCTTTACTTTATGCAAGGATCTTGGCTGCTTCTCGTCCTCTCTAATGAGATGTGTGCGTTCAGGAACCTCAAGAAAAACAACAACAATTTAACAGTGGCACACATTTTGTGTGTGCACACTGCTTCACACAACCGTATAAATGCCTGGGCTCTGTGGAGGTGGGATGGATATGGCTGGAACCAACAATAAAACAAAAATCTGGTAAAATTAGAAGGTCAATTGGGCGCGTACATTAGAAATTAATGATCGTAGGGATTTTGTCGATTTACATGTTACGTTTCATCAGCTATTTGTTTTTTACACCACCGAAACCCTAAAAGTACCACTGGATGGATGGTTGAGTCCCAAATCTTGGCTTCACACCATTAACACCAATCACAACAGATCTTGTTGGTTTTGCTGCTGTATGTAAATTTACTTATGTAGCCTTAGCCTTCATTGGACATTGTATAATTGTGGTAATGGTTTGTTTGTTGTTGTTGGGTCGTTAGCTAACATGGAAAGGTAATTTGCATGAAGGGGTTAGAAATGTTCTGAACACGCTAAAATTCTTGGGTAAATTACCGGCATAATTTTAAAATGTTTGATAAATTTCCAATTTGTTACAGTTGAAGTTGTAAGAGAGCGACAACAGATTGTCAATTTTTTTTGCGATTTTTGTTGAAATTTTAACCTAAAAAGTCACCGGCAATTTTTGAGGAAGTTAAACTCATTAGCACCTTGGCACATTCGGCTATTGGAGACCACAAATCGAGGTTTATTTTATAACCACGTATTTACTGAGAAGTGGACAAAGCAATAGCTGCTACTGCTTGTTTAAGATAACCGCCGACTTTCATGCAAAATCTGAAAATTTCCCTAGAATTGGCAACATCAAAAACAAGCGATCGTAGAACTGCAATCGGATTGGATTGCAATTCGTTTCACTTAGGAATAAATTGAAAATAACATATGGATATGAAAGAAACTAGACATTTACCGAGTAGGATTCTTAATAACTCGCAGAAATTCTTATAATTTAAATATCAAGTGAGTAATTTTTCAAGAAAAGTCAAACTCAGCAAAAGAAAAATGGAATTCTTTTCAGCGGGCAGGAAAGGAAAAAATTCAAAATTATCTCAATGTGTACCTGTTTAAAAAAGAGCGATTGACTAAGGACTAAAAACGCTCATCATACTATCTGGGTAGTACAGATATAAACAATAGGGGTGATTCGCTTCTTGACTTTATTCTAACTACCAACCTAAGTATTTGTAACATAGCTAATAAACCGACCTTTACAATTAAAGACAGATAAAAATACTAGACGTAAAGTTTGCTACTGACCGGCTGTCAGACAAAATTTTCTGGGTGGATTGTACTGGACGACCACTCATTCTCAGATCACAATTACATTGAGTTCAAACTCCCTGAAAAAGCGCCTGAACCTGCCGTCTACAGAAATGTGAGGAAGACAAAGTGACACCTGTATGAGAAGAATTTCAAGAAAGTCCTCAACTCTAAACTTCTGTACGAACCGAATGACAAAGCCGGTCTGGATAATCTGGTTGAGCATATCACCACATCATTCAAAAGTTCCCTTGAAGAAACTAAACCTCAATGGTCGACTTCTGAGCTAACGGCTAGGAAAAAGACCTGCAACAAGCTATTCAACAAGGCGAAATCTACTGGGGTCGCTAATGATTGGGATGTATATAAAGAGCAACTCAAGATCTATAAGAAGGAGCTTAGGAAGGCGCAAAGACGCTCTTGGTATACCATCTGTGGCGAAGTGGAAAAGGTCTCCGACGCCGCAAGGCTGAGGAAGGTACTATCTGCTTCACCCTGTACAGTGGGATATATACAGGAGGAGGCAAATACCTGGACTAAAAAGAGCGAGCAGTCGCTCAATATACTGCTCGACACACATTTCCCGAGGAAATCCCTAACAAAACCCGAGGATCAGCAGGACCAACAAGAGTGCGAGCGTCGCTAGCTTGTTGACTGAGAGACCCAGAATAAGCTGGGCTATTGACAGCTTTGAGCCCTTCAAGTCACCTGGACCAGACGGCATCACTTCAGCAGAAATGCAGAAAATGTTGAAGTACATTATCACCTGGCTGGAGAAAATGTATGTAGGCTGTATCTGGCTTTCATACATCCCGAATCGATGGAGGGATACCAAAGTGGTATTCATACCTAAAGCGGGGAAGATATCACACACTAGGCCAAAAGACTTCCGACCAATTAGCCTATCCTCCTTCCTATTGAAAGGTCTGGAAAAACTTTTCGATTTTTTCATTAGGGGAAAAACTGGATACAAAACTCCTGTCGGGAAATAAAATGCTTACAATAAGGGGAAGTCTACAGAATCAGCCCTGCACGAGCTTGTGAGCACTATCGAATCGTCCCTGCATTTCAAGGAATTCACAATGGTGGCATTTTTTGACATAGAAGGGGCTTTTAACAACATTTTCCACAGATGCGGTAATTGCGGCACTGTCACATTTAAAAGTGAACTATAGTTTGATGAGACTAATTCACAGCCTGCTCAACAGAAGACGCATAACATCATGTCTTGGATCCACAACTCTAACAAGGTTTGTAAACAGAGGGACCCCACAAGGAGGAGTACTGTCTCCACTAATTTGGAACCTAGCGGTGAATGAAATCCTGCTAGATCTAGAACGTTGTGCCTACCAGGTCGTGGCATATGCGGACGACGTGGCAATTGCAGTGAGTGGCAAATTCGAAAAAGTCCTCACAGAAATCCTACAGGTGGATCTGAACAAGTTGGCTAAATGGACCAAATGCAGCGGTTTGGGCGTCAACCCAAGACAGAATTGGTTCTCTCTACTACGATGAATAATGTCCCACATGTGAACCCTCCACCTCGGATAAATGGAACAGATCTAGTCTTTTCTGAAAGTGCAAAATTTTTAGGAAACTGTATTGGAACGGAACGTATAAAGGAGGCCAACGTCGCCTTATATTCCTGCAAAAAGGCTGTAGGGTCGCGGTGGGGTCTCTATCCTAAAATCCAGTCCATTGGATATATAAAACAGTAGTTCGTACAATACTGTTATACGGCATTGTGGTACGGTGGACGGCAACTGACAAACTAACCATCACCAACCTACTGTCAAAGACTCAGAGAACTGCCTGCCTGAGCATAAGTGGAGCCTTAAGGACTACAGCGACAAGCCCTACTCCATATACTGCCGATTAATATTGTGGCGAGAGAAGTTGCAACCAGAGCGGCACTAAGATTAAACTGCCTATCAATGTGAAGGTACAAGAACTACGGTCACATGAGGATATCAATGTGTAGTGCTCTGGTAACCGACCGAGTGGACTATATACCAACTGTGTACACCTTCGAGAGAAACTACATCACTATGATTCCGCCAGAGATGAATGGTTTGGAAGAATAGCAGGTAATATAAACCATCTCCACTTCTATACGGATGGTTCAAAGCTTGATGAAAAGGTTGGCTTCGGATTACACTGTGAAGAGCTCAGTCTTGATATAGCTCATAGACTACCAAATACCTGTAGGTCTTTCACGCCAAAATAGTGGCAGTAAGGGAAGTCGCCAAGTATTTGAGTCGCAACTTAACAAGCAACACTGGAGTTTTCATTTACTCGGACAGGAGCCATCAAATCTCTGCAGGCCACATCCCTAAATTCACAAAACAGCCCTCGACTGCCGCATATCTCTTAACAAGATGACTGAGCAGTTTAACACACACCGCATATGGGTATTGGGCAAAGAGATATCCCGGGGAACTGCAAAGGTGATGAACGTGCTACGAAAGGGACGACATTACAAATTCTCGAAGCCTTTGCATACAATGGTGCGGCACTGTTCACAGCAAGCTTTGTCTAATGAAAGACGGACCGAAATTGACAACTGTGGGGTGGTAGGATACGAGTTGGGAAGATCGAATTGTCTCCTCGCACTAGAGAGGAAACTAATATCTACGTTAGTGTCAGTTCTGGCGGGATACTACTGGCGACACGCTATAATATTAGGTATTGAGTTCAATGACTTTTGCGAGAGCTGTAGTGATGAGGAAGAAGTGGAAAGCATTGGGCACCTGCTTTGCTACTGTCCCTCATTAAGTAAACGACGTATGGCTATACTGGGGTCTGCCTTTCTAGGAAGTCTGACATACCCTTCCGGTACCGATATTCGTACTATTGATAACTTTGTTTATCAAACAGGTTGATTTCGACGAGCATCTGAGCCCGTGGTATAATTGGGGACATACATTGGTCTACAGGGTTGCCCATATTCGACGGACCCATGTTTTTGTTGGGCCCATTCCAATCGACGAGGCTTGTCCGCAGGCAACAATCTTTGCGTCAATTGAATTTTGTACGGGAACAAATGCAAATCAACGCGAATAATCCGTTGTAAAGTGGACCGAGCCATGCCCAACTGCTGAGAACGGCGTTTTTGGGATGTTCTTGGGGACCTCTCAACACTGGCTCGTACGGCAGCGATATTCTCGGCCGATCGCCTTGGTCGACTTTTATTTGGCCTCTTCGGATTAGAAAGAGCCTCACCAGTCGAAAATTTTTCGTATAAACGCTTAATGGTGTTCTTAGAAGGCGCACTTTTCACATTTTTTAATATTTTAAAAGCACGTTGACTTCACTTCTTCTGTTGAATGTAAATTTCAACTATTTCAGAGCGCTCGCGTGGCGTGTATTGTTCCATGGTAAAAATCTGCTTGGACTGACGCTTCAAACGCGGTATGTCATTAAGCGATCTGACATCTCTGTCAAAAGTTATGGCGTTGCCAGATGGGTCCGTCGAATATGGGAGACCCTGTATGTGAGCTGGCTGCCACCCGAACCTAAGAGTAGCTTTACAGATGTTATTTAATTTAAATTAAAACGAAATAAATTATATAAATTAAATTAAATGACTTTTTTGTGCATTGGCTTTAACAACCTCAGTGGTCGACTATAGTAGGGAGTATAGAGGAAATTATTTATTATTCGACTCTAGTACAAAAGACGACCTCAGCAATTGACACTAGCATACATAATTATCTCAGGCATTAAGATAAGAAAGATATCAATGGCAGACTCTAGACTCGGCTTTAGTATATACAAAAAACCTTGTGTTCGGTTCTAGTACAGAGAAGGCTTAGATGTCAAGGCTAGTACAGATAGGTCATCTGTTATTGATTCTAAATTAGAGGAAAACTTCAGTGGTTGACTCTATTATAGATGAAGACCTCAGCTGTCGAGTCTAACTTATAAGACCTCTGGGGCTCTAGTGCAGACTAACACCGCAGTGGTCGAATATAGCGACAGACCTTACCGGTCGACTGTTGTGGTAAGACCTCAAAGGTAGACTCTTGCGTAGAGTAAAATCACAAGGATCGACTCTGGTATAGAGGAAAAAGACCTCTGAGATCTCTAATCGACTCTTGATAGAGGAAGAACTCAGTGATCGGATCGGGTTAATCCACATATTGCTCGCTACTATTACTATGGCTATATTACGATAGGTAATATCTAATTTCTACTTCGACATTAAATCAATTAATAAGTACAAAATGATCCTTCAAAGGAGCTGCATGACAAATCATGTCAAAATCACGAATATTAAACAACATTCCTCTTCCGAGTGGCGGTGAATAGCTGATGTCCATTAGCTATTCATAACTTCCTAAAGTGACCAAACCTAGTGGGGTTTCCCCTTTGTTCCTTCCGGTATACATAGATGAAAAAATTCACTCGAATTACACTTATGACAATCCGGAAGTAACAATGTGACAATTACTTCCCTTTGAAAGATGACTCCTCCTCCAAAAGAACACCAATCAACGACATCAGAACATAAAACATAAATGTATTTAAAGATGATTTAAGGCCACATTACAAGACAAGACAAAACCGCTACGATAAGTGGTTCCCCTCTCAAGACATTCAAAGAGGCCTAAGGAATGAAGATGGGGCAAGGGGAATGAATAGCCATTCAACCCACCGTCAAATAGCTACTTAAGAGGCAATTAGCAGTGCCAAATAGGCGGCGGTGGCGTCGACAACTTTTGGTTAGTTATCTTGTCAATGAGAGACACACACAACGCACAAAATGGTCCAGACTTGCTAGGATGAGGAGACTACAATGATAAAAATTGTGTGTTTTATTGATCTTAAGAGGCGTTTTAATTGTATTTGTTTTTGTTGTTCTTTTTGGGTCTAGGAAACAACGAAAAACAAAAAAGAACACAAAACTGTTAAGTGTCGACAATTATGTCATGTTTGACGTCACTTTGATCTTGGTGAGCATTGCATTGTGCATTCCCTTACATATGGACTGATGGATGAGGATGAAGACGAGAAGGAGGACGAAGACGACATCGCTTATGTGGTTGTTGGTGGTTAAGTACCAGAACAGAGTCATAAGAGTGCAGAACAGTGGCTATGATGGTGACTACTATCAGACGGACATTATAATGTGGTGTGTGATATTGACTGCTGCTGTCTCTTAGGCTTCTTTGGGGGTTGAAGATGGATAATTTTAGACTTTTACATTTCTTTTTTTCCTTTTTTTGATATATTAATTACATTGTTCCTTAAAGTGTTTTCGAACCTTATTATCAACTTAAAAACATCATTTTAAGCGCCTTTAAACATGATGTCGGCTCCTTTTTATCCTCTCCATAAAATAGGAAGTAATGGGCGTCGTCGCCACTGCCACCGCTTTTTCCTGATGTTTGTCAATTGAGAACTATGTATTTAGGAAACATTTTAATAAACATGCGTAGATTTTTTTAGTCTAGAGGACATGCATAAATGTCTGTTGTATAAATATTTAATTGTAAACAAATTTGAGACGGGTATTAACTAATTGTATTGAGTCTTACGTCTTAAGGGTAAAGAGAGGCGAAACTAATTGTATTAAATTTATTATGGAAATTCACTTCTATACAGATGAATCGAAGCTTGAAGGGAAGACTGGCTTCGGATTGCAGTGTAAAGGACATAGTCTTGATATACTTAACATACTTCCAGATACCTGCAGTGTCTAACAATCCGAAATAATGGCAATATGTGATGTCACCAAGTGGCTGAGTGTCCACCCTCTGTTGTAGTCATTTACTCGGACAGTCAGGCAGACTTTAAATCTCTGGATTATAAATTTATAACAGACCTCAAATGCAGCAGATCTCTTAACGATATGACTGAGCAGTTCAATTTATACCTCATATGGGTACCTAGGCATATGGATATCCCGTGGAACTGCATAGCCGGAAAACTTGCTAGGAACAAGACATTAGATATTCTGGAAGAATTTGTTTATTGCTATCAGACACTGCCACTTGAGCTGACACCAATTTACCACTTAGGGTGGCAGCCGTATTTTTTTATAAGCTCTCATAGATCAGTTTAGGTCCCTAGTGTTACCACAGGCTGAAATGCCCCTCATCGAAACCAACCTGTTTGATATACAAAGTTATCGATAGTACGAATATCGGTACCGGAAAGATCTGATCTACCTAGTAAGGCCGGCCCCAGTATGTCCAGACGTCGTTTACTCAAAGCGGGACAGTAGCATAGTATGTGCTCAATGCTCTCTCATATCCACAACAGAAGTCATTAGAGTCAATACCCATCCTACTGGCGTGTTCGTCGATCAGACTTTGGAGATATTTTGAACTTCTCCGGTCATAACTTGGTCAGATTTGTCTACCCTACTGTTAGCCGCCGCTGTTTGTGCATTTAGGTATGTGACCTCCAGAGAATTGATGGCAGCCTGGCTGTCCCAGTAAATAACAACGCCAGTGTTGGTCACTATGTTGCGACTCAGCCACTTGCGACCTCCCATACTGTCACTATTTCGCTTGTTTGACACTGCAGGTATCTGGTATATCATTACTGAGTTATTTACAGTGTACTCCGAAGTCAACCTTATCAACAAGTTTCGAACCATCCGTATAGAAGTGAAAATGTATTATAACGGGTGATCCAAGTAGAAATACTTTTTTCAATAGCCTTTTTGACAGATCACGTGTGAGTCGTGACATGCTGTCATATTATTTTTGTTAAGTATTGTTTGACATTTCATCATGGAAAGACTTACGCCTGAACAACGTTTACAAATCGTTCAACTTTATTACGAAAATTCACGTTCTGTGAGGACTGTGTTTCGTGCACTTCGCTCAACTTATGGTCAACATAATCGGCCTACTGAGCGTACTATTCGCAATTCATTATTGGATAATATTCGACCGAATAGACCACGTCCAGCACGCAGTGAAGAAAATGTAGCGGCTGTAGCTGAGAGAGTACACGAAGACCGTGGAGAGTCGATTCGGCGCCGTTCGCAGCAACTCGGACTGACGTATGGAACGACTTGGCGCATTTTACGTCGAGATCTTAAGTTGAAAGCATACAAAATACAGCTTGTGCAAGAACTGAAACCGCCCGAGCTTCCCAAGCGACATCGCTTCGTTCTATGGGCTCTTGAAAAGTTCCAAGAAGATCCGACGTTTTCGTCGAAATTGTACTTTTTATAGAAAATTTCGTCTAAATTGTACTTTTTATAAAGGGTGGTTAAATTTTAAGGGCCGATGTTGATTTTGAATAAAACACAAATTATTTAGGAAATTATTGTCATTTCTTTTTATTATGATAATATTGGTATGGTTCAATTATGTATGGAACAAAATATTGGCCAAATGGCCGCCGCGACCTCGGCAGCACACCTTTATCCGATGGTCCAAATTTTCGATGACGCTGAGGAATAATTGAGGTTCTCTGTCGTTAATGTGCCGAATTGTCTCATCCTTTAGCTCTTGAATTGTTGCTGGCTTATCGACGTACACCTTTTCTTTCAAATAACTCCAAAGAAAGAAGTCCAACGGTGTCAAATCACATGATCTTGGCGGCCAATTGACATCGCCACGACGTGAGATAACACGGCCATTGAATTTGTTGCGCATAAGAGCCATTGTTTCGTAAGCTGTGTGGCAAGTGACATCGTCCTGTTGAAACCACATATTGTCCACATACATATCTTCCAATTCGGGCCATAAAAAGTTCGTTATCATCTCACGATAGCGAACACCATTCACAGTAACTGCCTGACCGGCCTCATTTCGAAAAAGTATGGCCCGATGACGTCGCCAGCTCATAAGCCGCACCAAACGAACTGGGGGAGCATGCACAGGTGTTTTCACATCTCCTACAGACCCGGTTTGCTGAAATTTGCGCACAATTCTCCGGATTGTGGACACATTTTGTCGATTATGCTGATCAAAAAAACATCACGAAGTGCACGAAATGCATTTTGATTTGAACGCCCCTGCGTTGCTCGATTGCGTATCTTTTCATGGTTCAAATTGAGTTAGTCTGAAATTGAGAAATGTCAAATAAAATCCAGAAAAAACTTGACGTTTAGGTGTGGTTCACAGTCAACATAGGCCCTTACAATTTAACCACCCTTTATTATAGTTGAAGATGAAAATTTACCAACTAACGGCCAACTCCACACTCTCCGGTTATCCTACAGTTAGAGCTAACCTACAGTTATAGTTGTCAAATTGTATGTAATTTTTAGTTTTTAACTGTGAGTTAGCTCTAAGCGGAGGTAGTGAAATTGGGGGTAAGTATACTAAATGCCCTCAAAAAAGTTTGAATTTTACAAAACCAAACTATCAGCTAATAATAATGAAGCTCACTCGCTCTCTTCCATCAGAATCGACTCACTCATTGAAATGACCTTCGACCCCTTTACTGCAAAAACTCTTTTCTTCTCTACTCATCCTTCGTCATTAAAATCCCTATGACTCCTAAATAGTTCTAATTAATTCTCAGAATGATACTAATACCCGACAACTCATAATTGGCACAGATTTCCACAATCCAAATTCGTTTTAGTTAAATTATTTGCGAGTGCAAATTTCCTCAACTCATTGGCCCTACTTGCAGAGGAGGAAAGGATTAAATGACAGAAAAAGGATTAAAACGCAAACTAAGTATCATGTTGTTGGTCAGCAGCCGCAGTGAGACTACACCGCATAGACTGCCACCAGAAATCCTTTGGCAAACAAAAGACAATAGAACGCTCAAAGCAGAAGAAAGGGCTACTTGTAGTAGCCGGAGAATATTAAAAATCCTATCATCCTTTTATGGTATACGCCCGCACGACACAAGGCAACTAGACAAATACAAGAAACGACCGGCAGGGACATGATAAAGCGTTTTAAACGCATGGACCACACCCCTCACCGCACCAACCCTTTCCCAAATGTTCAATGGAAATCGAACCTCAACATTATTTGCATGCCATATCTATGCAAATGATGTTTTGCTTTAATTTGCAACATAAACGGATTAAATTCAGATCAACGGGGTGAAGAAGAAAGAGTAAAGCCCCTAAGGAAAAGGGCTACGCATAGGAAAAGGGATCATTGAAGGTGTGTTCAATGACCTGTTTAGGCTACCTACTGCACGCGTGGTTCAAGTCTGGTTAACACCCCCTCTTTCTTTGGTTGCTCGACTATACAGAGCGTTATTAATTGTTTAAGCCTTTCGTTTACTTGACTTTTAAATCCTGCGACAACACAAAACGGATAAAATGAAAGGCTTAAATCTAAAAAGAGAAAATGGAAAGAGGATTCTTCCAAATCCTCTAAATGCCCATTCCTCTGGCCTGTTTTTAGATACATAAGGAAAAGAAGGTTTGTCTTGTTTTTGGGCTAATAACGGGTTAATTCTATTCGCTTGACAATAAGCCGCATATGTTAACGAGATTATCTCCGATTAACCAGCTAAATTCTCAAAACGTACAGGCGATTATCCAGCGACTAAAGGAGTGCCACATCGAAAAGTAAACTCTGCGATAGATATTTAGCAATGTTTAATTTGCTTAAAGTTAATTTAGAGCGTTAAGCCATTTAGTCAGAGATGTTTGTTTGTTTGTTTTGAGAATTCAGGCGATTATACCGACCTTATCTGAGACAATCTGCTACAATCTGCTCTTAAGCCTGCTTCCTTCTCAGTCAAACTCGTACATCCACATTGGCTCAGAGTTAGTCCCGAGGGAAGGAAGGATGTGTTCTTTAGGAGTTAAGCATAGCAGATAAACTCGCGTAAATCTTTTGAAAATAAAGATCAAAATAGGAAGTCTCCGAGCGCAAAAGAGGGGAGTCTCCCAAGTCACATTGAAGAGAGTGTTAGCTTCAAAATCCTCACAAATGTTTATAAATACGAGCACAAAAATCAGAGATGGATTTTGTTTTTTCAAAACAGGTACAATTTTGTATTTACATTTGCCAAAGGTGGAGGCTTAACTAATTTATGGAAGTAAAGCCAAGAGAGGGAAAGACTACTTATAGACCGGATAGGAAAGCAGCATTTATGGGTGGATATACAAAATGACTAATTGGTATATGGATTTGTTCTAGAATCAATTTAGAGCTGTATTTCCTGCGATTTAAACAAATTTGGGACAATCAATTTGAAATGCCTTGAATATTTAAAGTTATTTTTTGGGAGGTTTCATTACAAGCAATAAATACAAAGGAAAATTGTGAAAATTTTCTGAAAATTAAGAGCAAAATTTTGTTTTAGTTTTGGAAGAGAATTACTGCAAAAAAGTGGTGTGGAAGCTACCTTCCTTTTTAGACGGGTAGTATTCAAAAACTACGCAAATGTTTATAAATATCCCAAGGATTGCATTTCTAAGCAGGTATTTTAGAGTTAAATGAGTTGGAGGCGTTGGGGCTTTACTAATTTCTGTAGGGAATTTTCTTGGGTCGTTCAGGATAGGAGCAACTATTTGAGTGATGTCCCTGACAGGTTTAAGAACTTTTATAAATAATGAAGGCATTTTGGAGCTCAAGGAGGTGGAGCCTAAACTTTTTATTTAGAGGCATATGTAGGCGAGCCTATTGGGCCGTATTGTATGGGAGTGACTATTTAAGAGATACTTTGTTCCCGGTTATTTTTAAGAACATTTAGGGACAATTTAAAGTATTAGACTAGTTCTGCCAAAGGATTTCAATCCCATTTCCATCTAAATATTCTCAAGGAGCCCTAAAGATTTAACAAAACGGGTTTTCCAATAGGGATGGTATGATTTTGATGTGACGTTTCGGCCATTTGTAATATGTCATGATCTGTCATTTGTTTTTCATTGTATTCAGTAGTGTTTACAATTTCATCATAGAGAGATATACGCAAAAACAACGTTTACAAATTATTCAGTTTTATTATCAAAATCATTGGTCTTTCGAAATAAACCAGACTCTCTTCAAGCTTTACAAGTCAATATTGAACGTGCCATTCATGACGTACGACTTGATTTAGGGCAAAAAGTGCTCGAAAATTGGGTTCATCGAATTCGTTCCTGCAGAAGAAGTCGTGGAGGCCATTTGAATGACGTTTTATTTAGAACTTGTATCGTTTGTACTTCACATTGTATCGATTGTACTTCACATTAGATAAAACTTTTTTTTTCAATGAAATCATCAAGACTCATTTAAATGTCCAGCATATCGCATTCAACTTTTGTTTAAAACAACAGTTCATTGTGGTTTGGAAGTTATAATAGAGTGGTAGTCTCGCCATACTTGGAACAAGAACGAACTATGTTTGTATACGGTGATCCAAGTAGAGATACTTTTTTCAATAGCCTTTTTTTGACAGATCAGATCGTGTGAGTCGTGTCAGGCTGTCATGTTATTTTTGTTAAGTATTGTTTGGTATTTCATCATGGAAAGACTTACGCCTGAAATCAAATCAAATCGTTCAACTTTATTACGAAAATTCACGTTCCGTGAGGAATGTGTTTCGTGCACTTCGCTCAACTTATGGTCAACATAATCGAGTCATCGAAAATTGGACTCAACGGATGGACCATCTGAGACGTAGCCGCGGCCAACAATTGATAGACATAATCTTCAAAAAATATATGCCAAAGAATGTTTTTTCAAATGATAATAAACATTCCCCATTCAATTTGAATTTTCTGTGATTTTTTCTTTAAAAAAGTAGGGAACCTCGAAATTGATCATCAGGGAACCTCGAAATTGTACTTTTTATTGACAATTTCGTCGAAATTGTACTTTTTATCGAAAATGTCGTCGAAATGGTATTTTTTATAGAAAATTTCGACGAATTGGTATTTTTTTATAGAAAATTTCGTCGAATTGGTATTTTTTATAGATAATTTCGTCGAAATGGTATTTTTTATAGAAAATTTCGTCGAAATTGTATATTTTATAGAAAATTTCGTCGAGTTGGTATTTTTTATAGAAAATTTCGTCAAAATTGTATATTTTATAGAAAATTTCGTCGAAATTGTACTTTTTATAGAAAATTTCGTCGAAATTGTATATTTTATAGAAAATTTCGTCGAGTTGGTATTTTTTATAGAAAATTTCGCCAAAATTGTATATTTTATAGAAAATTTCGTCGAAATTGTATATTTTATAGAAAATTTCGTCGAAATTGTACTTTTTATAGAAAATTTCGTCAAAATTGTATATTTTATAGAAAATTTCGTCGAAATTGTATATTTTATAGAAAATTTCGTCGAAATTGAATATTTTAAGGAAAATTTTGTCGAAATTGTATATTTTATAGAAAATTTCGTCAAAATTGTATATTTTATAGAAAATTTCTTCGAAATTGTATATTTTATAGAAAATTTCGTCGAAATTGTTTATTTTATAGAAAATTTCGTCGAAATTGTATATTTTATAGAAAATTTCGTCGAAATTGTATATTTTATAGAAAATTTCGTCGAAATTGTATATTTTATAGAAAATTTCGTCGAAATTGTATATTTTATAGAAAATTTCGTCGAAATTGTATATTTTATAGAAAATTTCGTCGAATTTGTATATTTTATAGAAAATTTCGTCGAAATTGTATATTTTATAGAAAATTTCGTCGAAATTGTATATTTTATAGAAAATTTCGTCGAAATTGTACTTTTTATAGAAAATTTCGTCGAAATTGTATATTTTATAAAAAATTTCGTCGAAATTGTACTTTTTATAGAAAATTTCGTCGAAATTGTACTTTTTATAGAAAATTTCGTCGAAATTGTACTTTTTATAGAAAACTTCGGTAACATCTTATTTTTATAGAAAATTTCGCCAAAAATAATTTTTATGGAAAATTTTGTCAAAATTTTATTTTTAAATTTCGGCAAAAATATCTAAAGTGTGGTTAAATTGTAAGGGCCGATGTTGAATGTGAACGTTAAGTTTTTTTCTGCATTTCAGACTAACTCAATTTGAATCATGGATTCAATTTGATGATTCAAATTGATAATGCCCTGGAGGCGCTGAGACAATTTATTGAATTGTATCTTTAATATTTTAGTACATAATAAATAAACAAAAAAAAAAAAAAAAGATACACAACCGAGCAACGCGTTAAAGTTTTTTAAGCCTTCTACGAAAATGGGCGTTCAAATCAAAATGCATTTCGTGCACTTCGTGATGTTTTTTTGATCAGCATAATCGACTAAATGTGTCCACAATCGAGAGAATTTTGCGCAAATTTTGCGCAAATTTCTGTAGGAGATGTGAAAACACCTGTGCATGCTCGTACAGTTCGTTTGGTGCGGCTTATGGGCTGGCGACGTCATCGGGCCATACTTCTTCGAAATGAGGCCGGTCAGGCAGTTACTGTGAATGGTGTTCGCTATCGTGAGATGATAACGAACTTTTTATGGACCGAATTGGAAGATATGGATGTGGACAATATGTGGTTTCAACAGGACGGTGCCACTTGCCACACAGCTAACGAAACAATGGCTCTTTTGCGCAACAAATTCAAAGGCCGTGTTATCTCACGTCGTGGCGATGTCAATTGGCCGCCAAGATCATGTGATTTGACACCGTTGGACTTCTTTCTTTGGGGTTATTTGAAAGAAAAGGTGTACGTCGATAAACCAGCAACAATTCAAGAGCTAAAGGATGAGATAATTCGGCACATTAACGGCATAGAACCACAATTACGCCTCAGCGTCATCGAAAATTTGCACCATCGGATGGAGGTGTGCCGCCGATATTTTGTTCCATACATAATTGAACCATACCAATATTATCATAATAAACAGACATTACAATAATTTCCTAAATAATTTGTGTTTTATTCAAAATCAACAGCGGCCTTAAAATGTAACCACCCTTTATTTATAGGAGGTTTTATAAAAAGGTATAAATTAAAGAGATTTCGTCGAAATTGTAATTTTATCAAATTACAAATTGCAATTTTATTAAAAATTTCGTCAAGACTGTATGTGTGTAGGTAGTTTTGCCATTAACAAAGGATATCCTTTTTTAGTAAACTACGGCTACAACACTAATGTCATCTTACGTCCAACTGTAACAAAATTCCGTCAACGGAAATCAATAACTAAAAAAACGACAAGCTGGGATTTGCGTAAAATTATATTGATTCCTAGAATTGTAAAAAAAAACTCTCATAAAATACTAAACCAACTACAGTTGACTTCTATAATTACTCCTTTGTTGATAATTACGAGTTAAAGGAAATGGTTATGCACAAAATTAACATGTATACTCTTTTTTGCCAAAAGACAAATTCTTGAGAAAAACGAAAATGGCTTATACAAAATTATACAATTTCGTAAAAAAATCAACAAATCATCTATGACCAAAATAACCTTGAAGTCTTTTTTACGCAGTCTTACAGCAACTTACGTAAAATTTCATAATACTTTTTTGCCTTTTTCTGCGATTTTTCTAATGCTGCGGAAAAAAACCAACCGAAAAGGAAAGGTTTATTATCCTTTCGCAGAAACTCTTTCAGCGAAATGAAAAACCCTTCGCGATTTACCTCTTCCTCATTAACTGGTAACGTCGTAACTGGTTATGACCAAGAAAAACAGACACTTTTTTATAGGGAATCGT
The DNA here is from genome assembly GCA_963930755.1 of Eudasyphora cyanicolor. NCBI lineage: Eukaryota > Metazoa > Arthropoda > Insecta > Diptera > Muscidae > Eudasyphora > Eudasyphora cyanicolor. The sequence goes on from OZ005738.1 coordinate 148,521,362, forward strand.
AAAAAAAGACAAAAAATGATTAAGTCATAAATTTGCAAAAAAAAAAAAATATACATATATATATATACTAACTAAATGGCAGGTAAATACCGCTGAGCAAGGAGTTGCATATCATTGGCTCATCTATGGTGTAATATTAAGCGGTTCGTCGTTGTAGTCATTGCCCTAAAGGATGTTCCGATGAGCGCGCAAATGTCCGTCCTTCCGCTTTTTTCTAGCTGTTTTTTATTTGGCAAATATTCGCCGAAATTCTTGCGTTAGGCAAGGGTATTACATAAGGGTTACACAACCGGTTATATGACTTGGGCTAATGTTGCATCGTAAAAAAAAACCTTTTTTTCTATTAAAACAAAGGAAACCCGCGGATGGACGGACGCAACGGCGGACATTGCGTAGTCTTGTGTGGGTTACGTCTGTCCTTCCGACCATCCTGCCAACCATCCTTTGAAAAATTACAGTCCCAACCCGTTGAAAAAAGTTTTAAGTACTGGTAAAAAAACACCATCAAGCAACCGACCAACAGGGAAAGGACAACGAATCCTTAAGCACACACAAAAAAACGCGGAAGAAAGGAGTTGTAAAAAATAAATTGCGTATTGTTAAACGGCATTGTTTCGCAATTTTATGACGTCTGTTTTTTGTTAGGCGATTGCGGGGAAAAAAGGTTTACTTGCGTATTCTTGCGTCTGACTAAGTCCTTTCGCTACCTTTACGTGCAAGAAAAAAACAAACAACAATCCTTACAATGCCAACGACATGATGAAGTCATAATGGGCAATCTCTTCAGTTTTTTACTACATCGCATAACATCACTCCCTTCCTTCTGTCTTTCTTCCGTAACCACCTCTTTCCTACCTAGTAGAAGAAGAAGAAAAAACTACAAAAAACATCTCATAAAAAGGTGAAGTGAAAAGTATATGAAAAGAAACAAACAAACGTGAGACACAACCAATTCAATACTTTTGTCGTAATTATGCGCCATAAAAGTGTTGGCAAATATTGCAAAATATTGGCAAATCATGAACAACAAATTGACACCTTCATACACAGTTTTTTAGGATATTTTTTCTTAAGGAAAGTGAAAGGAAGTTGTTTACGTATTGTTGGGCAATTATGTCCTTTAGTTACCTTTGCCATTTCAACGAAATAGGATATTTTCAATTGTTGTTGCGCGTTTTTTATTTTGGGTTTAGAGGAAACCATCCTTTTGTGGTTTTATTACAAAATGGCATATAAAATTGTACTCGTATACCTACAAAAAAAAAAAAAAACAACCTCTGGGTTATTTTTTTTAAAGTAATTAGATAAAATGTCTGTGGATTCTCACAAAAAGAGCATTTTAAATGAAAAATCTCATTTAAATTTAAAACAAATAAGAATGATTGAAGAGTTTAAACCACCTGAATTATACACTCCCCCATTCTGAGAAATATAATCGGATGACCTATTTAGACCTTTAGATTCTTAATGGTGTTATACACATATTGCCATTCCCTTTGCAATACCTTGAAATATTGATATGAAGCCATATACGAGTAAGGTATATAATTCTTGATCGTAATTTTTAATAAAATTATAATTTCGACGAAATTTCTTTTATATATACACTTTTGAAAAAATCCCCTACAAGTAGGAAAGTGTTTACGTAATTTTCTATAAACATGTGATTTTGACGAAATTTCCTATAAAAATGTGATTTTGACGAAATTTTCAATAGAAATGTGATTTTGGCGAAATTTTCTATAAAAAGTACAATTACGACGAAATTTTTTATAAAAAGTAAAATTTCGAAAAGTAAGTATAAAAATACAATTTCAATGAATTTTTCTATAAAAAATACAATTTCGACGAAATTTTCTAAAAAAATAATAATTCGACGAAATTTTCTATAAAAAAATATACTTTCGAAGAAAATTTCTATAAAAAAAAATAAAATTTCGACGAAATTTTCTATAACAAAATAAAATTTCCACGAAATTTTCTATAAAAAAATAAAATTTCGACGAAATTTTCTATAAAAAAATAAAATTTCGACAAAATTTTCTATAAAAAATGAAATTTCGACGAAATTTTCTATAAAAAATAAAATTTCGACGAAATTTTCTATAAAATACAAATTTTTCATGAAAAAAACGACAATATTTTCTATAAAAATAAACATTTCGAAGAATTTTCTATAAAAATTCTATAAAAAATTTTTTATAAAAAGTAAAATTTCGAAAAGTAAGTATAAAAATACAATTTCAATGAATTTTTCTATAAAAAATACAATTTCGACGAAATTTTCTAAAAAAATAATAATTCGACGAAATTTTCTATAAAAAAATATACTTTCGAAGAAAATTTCTATAAAAAAAAAATAAAATTTCGATGAAATTTTCTATAACAAAATAAAATTTCCACGAAATTTTCTATAAAAAAATAAAATTTCGACGAAATTTTCTATAAAAAAATAAAATTTCGACAAAATTTTCTATAAAAAATGAAATTTCGACGAAATTTTCTATAAAAAATAAAATTTCGACGAAATTTTCTATAAAATACAAATTTTTCATGATAAAAACGACAATATTTTCTATAAAAATAAACATTTCGAAGAATTTTCTATCAAAATAAAAATTTCGATGAAATTTTCTACAAAAAAAAATTTTAGACGAAATTTTCTATTAAATTAAAAATTGGACGAATTGTTTATGAAAATTAAAAATTTGCTATAAAAATTAAAAGTTCGACGAAATTTTCTATAAAAAAATAAAAATTCGACTAAATGTTCTACAAAAAAAAATAAAATTTCGACGAAATTTTCTATAAAAAATTAAATTTTGACGAACTATTCTGTAAAAAATAAAATTTCGACAAACTTTTTTATAAAAAATAAAATTTCGACGAAATTTTGAGTTCATTTTATATATACCTTGCAGTGCACAAGCCAAGAAGGCCAATTTGACAGCATAACCGAAGGCAACTGCGTTTAATAAGTTTTGCAATATAAAAAAATATAACTTAGACATTAAAACATTAACATTAAAAAATACATATTAAGATTTTGGCGCAGTGAAATAACCCCCAAGTGAAATAACACCCAAGCCGAAAATGAAATAACACCCAAAATAAAGATTCAAAATTGGGTTTGGGTGAAATTTCATTAACTTTGGGTTTCTTTTCATTTTTTCAAGTTTTTTTAAATTTTTGTTACTAAGACCAAAATGAAATAAAACCCAAAATAAAATGAATTTGGGATTTATTTCATTCATTCTGGGTTTTGGGGATTTTTTCATTGTTTGAAATTTATTTCGTTTTCATCGAAATCTAATTTTTCTTGGGCCGTATTTCATTTTATTTGGGGATTATTTCATTGACATTCAAAATGACGTTTAGGAAAGTTTTTAATAATAAAATTGTTAGATATCGCTTCCTTATCGTTAGACCGTTAGAATCGAATGAACATATTGAACGGTGTAATTTTAGGGTCAGCCTTGAGGGTAGTAGTCATTTCTTAATAGTGCTTCAGAGAAGAAAATTTAAAAATTTTAAATTATAACAAATATGAAAATTTAAGTTGTAGGGTCATGGATATCAGATTACAGATAACATACCAGATGGTTCGATTGCATTATATCATGAAATTAATAAGCTTTAAATGTTTGGAAATGGTAAGTAAAATAAGATTTGCGACTATTTTGCTAGAGAGCCGATCAGTAACTGAACTGATTGGGTTTGTTCCCTTTTAACAATTTACGATTGAATACTGCTGTAAGAGAAAATTTTAAGAAAAGATAAAGCAAGTGAAACAGAGAGACAAAAATCGCGGCGATTTTTTGGCATATTTTTCGTCTGCTTTACTATTTCTTCATGTCAGAAAATTGTATGGAAATATGTTGGAAGAGAAAACATGAATAGGAATTAATGGAGACGAAAAATAGTTAAAAAATCGCCGCGATTTTTAACCTATTTTTCGTCTCCATTAATTCCTATTCATGGTTTCTCTTCCAACAGTTTTCAAACATGAAGAAATAGTAATGCAGGCGAAAAATAGGTCAAAAAATCGCAGCGATTTTTTAACCTATTTTTCGCCTGCATTACTATTTCTTCAAGTTTTCTCTTCCAACAGTTTTTGAACATGAAGAAATAGTAATGCACACGAAAAATAGGTAAAATAAACGCGGCGATTTTTTAACCCATTTTTCGTCTACTGTTGGAAGAGAACTGAAACTTCATATGTGAAATAGTTTGGAAGAGAATTCTCTTCCAAAAGTTTTCATGTATTATATTCCAAAAGTTTTCAAACGTCAAGAAATAGTAATGCATAACAAAAAATAGTTCAGAAACATTTATTAAATTTTTTCGTCAGGTTTACTATCAATTTGCAGGTATTCCCATTAGTTTTTATTCTAATTTGTTTCGCCGGCCTATTGGGGATTCCATACAAGCGTTTCTGTAAATACTACAAACAGTTTTTGGGAAAAATTTTGTATATTGCACAAAAAATATTAGTCTAGACGAATAAATTTAATTTGGAGTTTATTTCATTTGTTTGGGGTTTTTTTCATTGGGGGTTATTTCACTTTTTTCGGGGGGAATTATTTTTTTATAATTTAACTAATATTTTTTGGGGGTTGCTTCATTTATTATTTGGCCGTTTTTTCATTTAATTTGGACTTTATTTCACATTTAATATTTGGGCGTTATTTCATTTCATTTGGGGTATATTTCATTGGGGGTTATTTCATTTTCGGCTTGGGGGTTATTTCACTTGGGGGTTATTTCGTGGCGCCTAAGATTTTACTTAAAACTATTCTTAATTTTAAATTAAATAACATTTATATAAAAAATCATAAAAAACACTAATGCAATGGAAGGCCCCCAGCCAGAAAGCGATTTAACTAAAAATTCACATTAAGACAATTGACACGCCCAAAGGCAAAACAAAGAATAGACAGATGTAGAATCACTACTCCTGAATATACATATCAAAAATAAAATTTCGACGAAATTTTCTATAAAATAATTTTTTTTTATGAAAAAATCGACCACATTTTCTATAAAAATAAACATTTCGACGATTTTTTCCATCAAAATAAAAATTTCGACGAAATTTTGTACAAAAATAAATTTTAGACGAAATTTTCTATTAAATTAAAAATTCGATGAAATTTTTATGAAAATTAAAAATTCGACGAAATTTTCTATAAAAAATAAAAATCCGATTAACTTTTCTATAAAAAATAAAATTTCGACGAACTATTCTGAAAAAATAAAATAAAATACGAAGTTTTCTATAAAGAATAAAATTTCGACGAAAAAATGTTCTATTAAAATACGTAAATATTTCGCACTTATCGATTAATATAAATTTTTTTATTGTGACAATTACAAAATATTCGGGGATTTCAATCAATGACAATTGAATACTATAGACGTCGCATGGAGTTTGACAATTCGTTTAGTATGTCTGCATATTGAAGAAGGCGCTTTGTCTGGCTAAACTGTAAAGAGAGCGTTCTGCAAATAGAGGATAGATACTTTTATTTACTCTGCAAAGAAAGAAAAGATTTTCATCATTAATTTTACTATATTCGAACTTCAAAACATTCAACAACAAAACAAACTGAAAAACTCACTCCCTTCTCAGATATTATCTGAAAGTACAAAAAAGCCTGCATGTTTTGACATAGCGATAATTGAGAGAGGAATTTGAGAATGAGAGAAAGGCTGTTCGGACGCCACCTGGCGGATGTAGTCTGTAAATACCATGCGACGTCTATTGTATTCAATTGTCATTGTTCAAATTCCTATTCGTTCGTGCCGGACACTTACTCGCTCTGGGATGACATACTTTATTACTTTATTATTTTTGATTCGATCGACCACTTGGGAGAGAACATTTTTTTGTGGATATGATTTTTTAATCAAGATTTTTTAAGAACGATTTTTGTTGCTAATGAATGCATATCGCTTTGTTTGCGTCAAAATTAAAATTTCATAGAAAATTTCATCGAAATTTCAATTTTATAGAAAATTTCGCCGAAATCTATTTTTATAGAAAATTTCGCCGAAATTGTATTTTTATAGAAAATTTCGCCGAAATTGTATTTTTATAGAAAATTTCGCCGAAATTGTATTTTTATAGAAAATTTCGCCGAAATTGTATTTTTATAGAAAATTTCGCCGAAATTGTATTTTTATAGAAAATTTCGCCGAAATTGTATTTTTATAGAAAATTTCGCCGAAATTGTATTTTTATAGAAAATTTCGTCGAAATTCGATTTTTATAGAAAATTTCGTCGAAATTCGATTTTTATAGAAAATTTCGTCGAAATTCGATTTTTATAGAAATTTCGTCGAAATTTTATTTTTTTTTCTATAAAAATTTTTTTATAAATAATGATTCACGAATATTAAGAACATTTTTAATCTACAAAAATAAAATTTCAAGGAAATTTTCTATAAAAAATAAAATTTCGACGAAATTTTCTATAAAGCATAAAATTTCGACGAAATTTTCTATAAAGCATAAAATTTCGACGAAATTTTCTATAAAGAATAAAATTTCGACGAAATTTTCTATAAAGAATAAAATTTTGACGAAATTTTCTATAAAAACTAAAAATTCGACGAAATTTTCTGTAAAACAAAATGTCGATGAAATTTTCTATTAAATAAAAATTTCGACGAAATTTTCTATAAAATAATTTTTTAATGAAAATAAAAAAAAATCAACCACATTTTCTATAAAAATAAACATTTCGACCATTTTTTCTATCAAAATAAAAATTTCGACGAAATTTTCTATAAAAAATAAAATTTCGACGAAATTTTCTACAAAAAATAAAATTTCGACGAAATTTTCTATAAAAATAAAATTTCGACGAAATTTTCTATAAAATTTAAATTTAGACGAAATTTTCTATAAAAAATAAAATTTCGACGACATTTTCTATAAAAAATAAAATTTCGACGACATTTTCTATAAAGAATAAAATTTCGACGACATTTTCTATAAAGAATAAAATGTCGACGACATTTTCTATAAAGAATAAAATGTCGACGACATTTTCTATAAAGAATAAAATGTCGACGAGATTTTCTATAAAGAAGAAAATGTCGACAACATTTTCTATAAAGAGTAAAATGTCGACGAACTTTTCTATAAAAAATAAAATTTCGACGAAAATGTCGACGAAATTTTTTATAAAAAGTAAAATTTGGAAAGGTACGTATAAAAATACAATTTCGAAGAAATTTTCTATAAAAATAAAATTTCGACGAAATTTGCTATAAAAATAAAATTTCGACGAAATTTTATTTAAAAAAAAAATCGACGAAATTTTATATAAAAAATAAAATTTTGACGAAATTTTCTATTAAAAATAAAAGGTCGATGTAATTTTCTATAAAAAATAAAATTTCGATGAAATTTTGTATAAAAAAATAAAATTTCGATGAAATTTTCCTTAAAAATAAAATTTCGACGAAATTTTCTATAAAAAAAAAAGATTACGACTAAATTTTCTATAAAAAATAAAATTTCGAGAAATTTTCTATAAAGAATAAAATTTCGACGAAATTTTCTATAAAGAATAAAATTTTGACAAATTTTTATAAAAAAAAGTACAATTTCGGCGAAATAATCTATAAAAAGTACAATTTCGACGAATTTTTTTCTATAAAAAATAAAATTTCGACGAAATTTGTTCTATAAAAACTAAAATTTCGACGAAATTTGTTCTATAAAAACTAAAATTTCGACGAAATTTTTTCTAAAAAATAAAATTTCGACGAAATTTTTTCAATAAAAAATAAAAATTCGAAGAAATGTTTTCTATCAAAAATAAAATTGAATTTTATTTCTATGAAAACACAAATTTCGACGAAAAATCTATCGCCCATGTGATGGCAATCGCATTTCGCCTAAAATTGGCGATTGTGATTTCAAGTCGCAAAATGCATGCTCTGAATTCTTTTTTACCACAACAATTTGGATTTATTAAAATGAAATTATTAATTACAGTGGTAAATAACTACATCCATGTGTGCATTTTATTAAAATTTAATTTCGAAGACCATTAAAATTGAAGGAGAAATTTTTGCGTTTTGCGATTCGAACTCACGCGATTGTCATCACATGGGCGTATATATATAAAATTAGATGTGTGTATGTTACGTATGGACTCAAAACGGCTGGACCGATTTTGATGAAATTTTCAGGGAATCGTCTGACCCTAGCGGGTAACATAGGTTATACATATAAATTCTTGATTGAGGGGGCGTGGCCTCGCCCATATAATCCAATTTGGAGTTACCATTTCTTTAGTGATTCCTACTGTCCGTACCTACGAATAGATAATAGATTAACGAGATTCCTACTGTCGGAAATCTGAAGTTTTCTAAAAACTTTAAATTTTGAAGAAATTTTCGGAAATAAAACGATTTCGAAGTAATTTTCTATAAGTGACAATTTTGAAGAATTTTATATGAAATTGCAATTTCGACGAATTTTTTTATAAAAATACAATTTTGGCGTAAACTAAACCTGAGGGAACCAGTCGTATGTGGAATTTCTCCTTTCAGGGAGTTCCCCCAAGGATGGGTGGTCTCTCAAAAGAGTTTAGCCTCTACTTTTCTTCTTCAGATATATAGACGATTGCACAATCCTGGCGTCAGAACCCAAATATCCATGTCATCTGCGAGAAACTCTAATATATCGGCCACTCTGCTTAAGCCTTGGTCTAAGATAATTTGTTGCTCCTTTGAATAAGTCTCGACACACCAAGAATTTTGGTTTTATTAAGGGTCGTATGTCAGACACTTAATAAAAACAATTTTTTTGGGGTCAGATTCGAGACAGGATGATAACTCCGGCAGTGTTTAACCTCTTCTTCTCCGGAATTCATCGACGTTGAGATGGTAAGGTATATAGATGACCACGATCCTCGCTTAGGGCTCCAAAAATTATGACATATGCAAGAAACATGAATATATAGGCCACTCTGTTCAGGACTTGGTCTGCAGAATTGAAGAACTGAATATGAGACTTGAAGAAATAATACGAATGAATCTTAATAAACCCAAAATTTTTGGGGTACCATTCGACACCCCCAAAGACGGATGATAACTCCGGAATTTTTTAAAATATTCCTCGACGTTGAGATGGTAGAGTATGTTATAAATTATGATATCTGCCAAATGTTAAACGCATATTATATCCTGCTAATTTCGTCCTAGAGATAAACATGAATTCATCGGCCACTCTGCTTACAACTTGGTCTGCAGAGATGCAGGTTTGCCCAGAATGTGAGACTGGATGAAGTATTCATTATGCCCAAAATTCTTGGAGTCACATAATACATTCTGTGAAGCAGTTATCTGCGTTGAAATGCATAGTAGGAACTGGATCCTCAAGTAACTACTCAACAGTACTTGGGGAACACACAATGCGACCTTGTTGACCGCAAACAAAGCGATATGCAGGTTCTACATTTGCAAGAAGAACCGTTCCGATCTGTCCAAACCCAAAATTGACTCGAGTTTGATTCAAAAATCATTTCCACAAACATTTTTCTTTTCAAGGTGACTGATCTAATCATTCAAAAACACACATAACCCATTCCAAGCAATTAATAGATAGGGTCAATTAACCACAAAATGCACAATGTGTCAATGTTTTTAAAAGCGATATGCAACAAAACCCCAACTATAATGGAAAATTCACACCTAAATTAAGAAACCACAAAAAGAATTGAGCAAATGTTTGTTCGGTCGGACAGTCAGTCGATTTGGTCCATTGCAATACTCGGATAAAGACAAAGACAATCACTGTTGTTGTCCACCCAAATAATTAATTGGCCAACATAAATGATTAACAATTCACAATTCAATGAAAAGCCAATAAAGCGTTTAATGGGAAGGAAGGAATGAATGTGTGACAGTGGTGCTATGCGCTGCATCCATGGATGGATGATTGTTGTTAAACGTTTTGTGTTTTGTGCTAAACTGCAAAACGGGAAGCCCTCTGACACCCGCTAGTCAGTTACTCAGTCCTTGACTAAGGGGATGAAAGGATGGATGGGTTGGATGTATGAGGTGTCATGTAATTGAGGGGTTAGAGGTTCAACCTTACATTAAGGCAAAAACAATGCAGTGCTTTGTTCAAGACAGTTATAGGGTGGATGTAGTCCATCTGTCCGTCCGTCCGACCGTCCTTCTGTCTGACTTGTGGCAATTGCTGCGCGTATAAGGCCCTGCTGCTGTCATCTGCTCTCGTTTTAACTGTATTAGCACCATGAATTGCTGTTGTTTGCTTGTTTATTGGCTTAAATGACATTAATTACCCCATCCACCCCCCACTCGCTCACAATCTCTCTCTCTCGCTCTTTGTTTATCAAATTAGAAAGCATCAAAAAAAGTAGATGTGAGTTGTGTGTTGCCATCAACTCCACCGCAATTCATTGAGAGTTGCCATTCTTTTTCACTCCAGTTTAAATTGTTTCTTTTGTGTGTTTGTATTTGATGAGCGGTTTTTGGTTTTCCTTTTTTAAATGTAACATAATTTATTGGAAATCACGCATTTTTATTGTTTTCTCATGGCCGCAGCCGCAGCGGGAGAAATAAAACATCAGTACTAATCCAGAGTGAGGGAGAGCGGAGGGGGAGGAAGAATAATACTTCGAAATAAATTGCAGTCAATTCAATTGTAAGTGATAAAATCGTATAAATGAAATGAAATGAAATTAATTGGTTGGTTGGTGTTTTTTCTGCTTTGGTTCGGTTCCGATTATAAGTGTTTTACAAAGGCAATTTAAAAGTATACAGCTGTCGGCGGAGTGAGGGTGGCAGAAGGATACAGTTAGTTGAGCAATGACACGTACTGCTGTGATTTTCATCACTGAAGAGAAATTGACAGAGATATATTGGAAATAAATATTAGACAGGGTATATAAGGAATTTCTTTGAGAATTATTTTGTATGGGGAATTTTGAAAAAAAAAAACTGGACATAAATCTCTTTACAACCTTAAATTTGATATATTTTTAAAAATTCTACAAAATTCGTGTGAATTCTATAAATTGTGTGTAACCTCAAAACTTATAAAACCATCATGTCTAGACAGTCATATACCACACGCTGAAAAAAAATTACTTCTGTAGTATATTGTCCCAAACATATTCTGCTTGAAACATACATATGTTTAGGGTACACTCCAAATACGAGGTATGTTCAAAACATATTGCGAATTTTTAATTTCCGCGGGCTACGTGTATTTGATTTTTAATATTTTTGTTGCGTTATGTTGGTACTCAATTCCCTTATTTATGCTGACAAGGTCGGCCATTTTGAATGTTTAGTTAATTTTTGACAGCTGTTGTGCTTGGATGTGTTTTAACTTGTCTTCGATTTTTATCTATTTCCGAAAATGGATCAAAGAATCTGCATAAAATTTTGTGTGAAAAACAAAATAAATTGCGCTGACGCATTCAGAATGTTGACTGTGGCATATGGTGAAGCTACCTTGGACCAAAGCAACGTTTATCGGTGGTACAAAATGTTCTTAGAGGGCCGACAAGATGCGAAGGACGAACAGCGTGCCGGACGCCCGAGCTCACAGTTTTCTTTGATTGCAAGGGCGTGGTGCATTATGAGTTCTCGCCACAGGGTAGTACGGTCAATAAAGAATATTACCTGCAAGTTAGGAGCAAATTGCGCGAAGCAATCCGCCAAAAACGCCCTTATTTGTGGAAGAACAAAAACTGGCTTTTGCACCATGATAACGCCCCTGCACACACATCGTTGCTTGTGCGCGAATATTTGGCCAAAAACAACGCAGTAATGCTGCCGCAGCCACCGTATTCCCCTGAACTAGCCCCCTGTGACTATTTTTTGTTCCCAAAACTAAAAAGACCCATGAAAGGACGACGCTACGCCATAATTGAGGAGATAAAGAAAAAAATGACTATTTGAAGTGCTTCAAGGATTGGAAAAAAACTTTGGCAGAAGTGTATTATATCCGAGGGGAATTACTTTGAAGGGGACAAAATAGATATTCATGAATAAATAAATACTTTTTGAAAAAATACAAAATTCGCGATATTTTTTGAACATACCGTATATATGGGAGCTATATGTAAATCTGAACCGATTTTAACCAAATTCAATAGGGATCGTCCTTTGGTCTAAAGATATGTGCAAAATTTCGTTCAGAACGGACCGTAATTGCGATTAGAAAAATACATCTACAGACAGACAGACGGACACAGCTAAATCGACTCAGAGAGTGATTACAAGTCGATCGGTATAATAAACAATGGGTCTATCTCTTCTCCTTTTGGGTGTTACAAACAAATGCACAAAGTCATAATACCCTATACCACAGTGTGGTGTAGGGTATAAAAAAAAATATTGACGCATACCAAATTTGAAGTCAATCAGTTAATTCTGTAGAAAGTTATAGTGCGCACCAACCAGACGGACAGTCTTATGGACATTGCTAAAGTGACTTAAAATGGCCCAAAATGGATTTCCGCCAAATATGCTTGGGGTCTCTTAGGTCACTCCATCGATATGTTACACTTTAGACCTGCACCATCTGATATATACCCTTGTTCACAATAGTGTGTGTATAAAAACCGGATTATGTTGAAATTCTCTACAAACATTTTTTTTTTGCTATTTTTTATAGCTTTTTTCGTGCCAGCAAAAAACGATTTTTTCTTTAAAAATTATATAAATAAAATAATTTTTTTCTATTTATTTTAACGACAGTTACTAAACTTATGTTTCCACGTGAATGTGTCATTACCAGGGCTGTGGAGTCGGAGTCGGGGAAATTTTCCCAGAGTCCGAGTCCCGATCAGGGTATGAAGCCGACGCGGCGCAAATCGGCGGCGCGCCAGCCGGCCATTTATTTTCAGCGGCTCATATCGGCTGAAACTCAGCCGCCGAACATTATTTAGTGAGTTAAATCGATTTATTTTATGCAACCATGAAAATTAAGAAAGTGACTACTAAGTAATACAATAGGGTCAGAAATTTTAATAAAGTTCATGTTTGCATAAAAATTTATAAAAAGTTTCTAAATTAATCTCGCTATCATTTATTTAAAGAAATGCGTGTTTTGGTTTTTACGGAAAATACAATAGCTCTTGAGCGGCCGAACCAATTTTTACGAAGTCTACGTCGTTCTAGAGAGAAAACAACAGGCGGTATGTCATTCACAATAAATTCTCTTTCACAACAACGACATTTATTGAACTGATTTTCGATATTAAATCAAAACTTCCGTAACTTTTCGTAAATTTTTGTGTTAATTTTAGGTTTTGTCATCTAATTGTAAATATCTTAAAGCGCCGTTTTTGCCTGAGATTGACATTCGTGCGCCATCGTTTGTTGGAACTTTATCGGCTCAGCCGATTGTTGAAATTTGATTGGCTAAGCTGATCAGCCGCCGCCGCCGATCGGTATTTTTCAATGCGCCGCCGCCGCCGATAATTTTGGTCGACTTCATTGCCTGGTCCCGAGTCGAAAAATTGTGGTTGACTCCGAGATGGATTGTGCAAAATGTGCCATTTATGCCAAACAAAAATTTGCACTCAACAACTTTTGGGAAAACAATTCTGATACAAGAGAAGGATAAACATTTGAAGCTTTTAACCAAATATTTTTGTATGTCCAAAATATCTATAAATAAATATGAATCGATACAAAAAAATTGTTGAGATACATATACAGGGTTTTTCAATAAGAGTTATATGATTTCTTTGAAAAAAAACACACTTATTGTTAAGGAAACGTCATTCAAATGGCCTCCACGACTTCTTCTGCAGCAACGAATTCGATTTCCGAGCACTTTTTTCAGTAAATAAAGTCGTATGTCATGAATGACACGTTCAATATTGACTTGTAAAGCTTGAAGAGAGTCGAGTTTATTTCGAAAGACCCCACAAATAACCCCACAAGAAATAGTCTAATGGTGTTAAATCACAACTTCGTGGAGGTCATTCAATATCACAATTTCTTGAAATAATCGAATCTCCAAACTTTTCTCGCAACAATTCAATTGTTTCATTTGCTGTGTGGCACGTAGCCACAATCGGTCAATGGCAAAAAGATAGCTCTTAGCGAGAGCTAAAATATTGCTCATGGGTGTCAAGGTTGTAGGTCGACTGGAAAGCGTTTTTTTTTTTTTTGATTTAAAAAAATTGACTTGAACGATTTTTTTGATAATAAAACTGAATAATTTGTAAACGTTGTTCTTGCGTATATCTCTCCATGATGAAATTGTAAACACTACTGAATACAATGAAAAACAAATGACAGATCATGACATATTACAATTGGCCAAAACATCACTTCAAAATCATATCATCCCTATTGGAAAACCTGTTATAAGTATAGCATATATAACCTGTAAGTTTGATCGATTTCAATGTCGCATAATTGTATATGACAAAAATTGTAATTGTAAATAACACTATGCAACAAAAAAAATTATGTCATTTTTTTTAAAAAAAATCGTTATTTGCTGGCACAAAAAAAATCATAAGAATTTTTGAAAGCTAGTATCCTAACGCAGAAAGCAGTAACTATTTGAAAAAATCTATGGATAAATGTATAATTTATGTCCCATATTGTAAAAGGGAATCTCTCAAATTTGTTTTTCATATTTTTAATTATTGCCATATTGTTTATGAGGTACCAAAAGGGTCGTGGCAATAACGCCCATTTTTCAGTAGACTATGACCACGGTTAACCGTTATAAACCGTTAACTTTTTGTACAAAATGGTTTAGTCGTATTTGTATGGGAGGTACCAAAAGGTGTGTGACAATACCGACCATTTTTCACGTAACTGTATGTACTAATTGCTCAAAATTGCAAGTAAATGGTGGGCCATTTTAAATTTTTACTACCGATTACTTTGACTTGTGATTTGAGCCCTTTGGATTGTTTGCTGAGGGAAGCCATTAAGAATAAATGTTACGCAAAGCATCCAGAGACAATTGAAGCGGTGAAAGATGAAATCCAAGTTGCCATTGAAGAGATTCGACCGAAACAATCGAAAAGGTACTAAAAATTTGGTTTGATCGGACGAGGTAGTGCCGAGCTAGTCGTGGTAGTGATATGAATGATATTTTGTTTCATTATTAAATGACAAAGTTCAACGTTCCAATAAAACCAGAAATTTGAAAAAATGATCAGTAATTTTTTTATAGCCGATTAAAATTTAAAATTTTAGATGACCCACCCGTACCTGATTCCATCCCTAAAATTCTCATTTGCCGAGCCAGTCGTGGTAGTCATATGAATGATATTGTGTTCCATTATTAAATGACAATAAAACCAGAAATTTTAAAAAATTATCAGTACTTGTTTTAGCCGATTCAAATTTAAATAGCCCCCCCCCCCCTTTACTACTTAGCCGATGACCACTTAGTTTATCTACTCTCTAGTATAAGACAAGTAGAGTTATCTACACTCCAGAAGAGTACCATTTCGGTTATATTCTCCGAAGTAGATGACCAACTGGTTTATTTAAGGCATAGTTGAGTTATTTACCTTAGTAGGCGGTCAGTTAGGTTATCTACACCTTGGTAGACGACAAGTTGATTTATCTACTCCTTAGTAGAGGACCAGTTGGCTTACTTATCTAGCCCTTCGTAGAGGGCCAGTTGGGTTATGTGGTATTGGAACGGTCCAAATTCCCGCAGGGCTGTGTATAGTATATTGCTTCAAATGACTAATGATTGATTATAACAGCCAAATTGTGTCAATCCTTTAAATGAATTTATCATTAAAATCAATCTCTTGAGATGTCACAATCCAAAAAAAATCGAAATTTAGCGGTTTCAAATGAAATCATATCCTTCATACAATCATAATACATATGTACAGTACATTACACTCTATATTATTCATCCATATAGATGTGCAAATATGTATGGATATCAAACAAACCGTCATAAACAATTTGTTTAAATCGAAAATTATCGTTTTGTTGGCAAAGGCAACTGAAAATAATCTCTTCTCCATCTTTTTTGTTTGGTTAGAAACTTAATATGGGAATTATTATATTTTAAGCATTTTGAGAAATGAATTTTTATATACATAACATATTACAGCGCCCAAACATACATATGTACATACATAGCTACAGATACAAAATGATGTCGGCATCAGCGTCAACGTCGTCGTCGCCGCCATCAGCATTAAGCCAAAAGCATATAAACATTCATACATACTAATACGTATGTATGTATATGTATCTGAATGATTGAGGATAAATATGAAAGCACTAACAAAACAAAAACAACATCAATATAACGGAAACGATGCAATTATTATGCTTTTCACGATATGTCTGCTTTGGCAATGAACGGAAGAGCGAAAGAAAAAATAATGGCTCTGAAAATGGAGTATAAACCAACAACAACATTCAAACAACAAAAATGAATGAGAGTCCCCCCATCATTAAAATATCTAAAAAAAATGCGCGAGAGAGATAAATTGTATGTGTGAGTTGTATCTGATGCTCTCTCTGTGTAAAAAGTCGTTACAGTAAATCAGGGATGGAATAGAAAAGATGGTACTTTTTATTTCTAATAATGTCACTATCGGGTCTGTTCTGTAATCACGGCGATTTCAAATCACGGTGATTTTAAAATCACCGGCGACTTAACATCACTTTTGGAGTTCGAAATCATCCAAACATATATCGAACAATCTTTTTTGGGACTCTATGAATAATAAACCGGGCGATTTCGAACTCCAACAGTGATTGTAAGTCGCCGGTGATTTTAAAATCACCGTGATTTCAAATCACCTTGCTACAGAACAGACCCGTATTTAGTACTTCTAAATAATTTGCCTCTATCTCCATCGAAAAGCCTTTTTAATTCTTATTACACGTCAACATTGGAACTAACTAGAAAATAAGAAGACATGCTTCAGGAGTATTTATGAAAACAATCTGCTTGAAGTCTACATGATTTTGACAACAATTAAATAATAACATAATATTTACTAAATTGGTTTTAAATTAAAATCGTTTAAAAAATTATTGAGTAAATATAGATACGTCTAGTCAACAATATTCATATCGCACCTGTCCAAAACAAATTTAAGATATCCTGTACCGCTGTATAGTGTAGGACAGGTTTTCTAAACCGGGGAGCGATATTCTAGGGGAGTTGTGAGTACATTTTATAATATATTAATATTGAGATGTTATTGAAAATTTTATAGAAATTGTAATTTTATAGAAAATTGCATTGAATTGCAATTTAATTTGTCCTTTAAAAATTACAAAATTGTATTTTTCTAGAAAATCTTGCTAAATTAAAATTTTCTTGCAAATTTCATCAAAATTGCATATTTATTGTAAATTTAATTTATTTTGGTCGCAATGGCATTTTTAATTTTTTTTGTTAAAATTGCATTTTTCTATAAATTTTCTTCAAAAACTAAATTTTATAGAAAATTTTGCCGAAATTTATTTTTTTAAATTTTGTCGAAAATACTTTTTTAATAAAATATTTTGTTTTCTCGAAAATTAATTCAAAATTAAATTTTTCTAGAAAATTTAATTTTAAAAGAAAAAGATGCGGGATTGAAATTCGATGACGGGATTGAAATTCGAATTGAATGTCTATGGCCGGATTAAAGGCCACTGATCAGATTCAGGGTTGATAGCCGGATTAATGGATGGGATTAAAGGTTATGACCGATGGCAGGATTAATGGCCCCTGACGGGATTAAAGGGCGTCAACCGGTAATTTTGTAAAAAATTATCCAATTTAGTCGAAATTTTGTAGAAAAATCAAATATCAATGTGATTTGGACGAAATTTTCAAGATAAATTTAATTTAGTCAAAATTTATTTTCAAGATATTTTGTAGAGAAATGCAATTTTAACAAGATTTTCTTTAGAAAAGCAATCAATTAAGCGACTTTTCTAAAAAATTAAATTTCAACAAAAATCTTGTGGAAAAAATATATTTGAAAATTTTTTAGGAAAATGCAAATTTGAAGGAATTTTTTAAAAAATGTAATTTCAAGATTCTTTTAGAAAAGTGTAATTATGGCGAAATTTTCTAAAAAATAAAATTTTTTATTAAATCTTCTGTAATTTCAACAATTTTTTTCAGAAAAAGACAATTTTAAGGAAATGTTCAAGAAAAATATAATTTAAAGGAAATATTATTTTATAAGCCTTATTAAAACAGAAATATAATTTACGATAATTTTATTGTCGGAAGGGCGGCATGCAGATTTTTTATATGATTGTGGGGAGCCGTATGTTTGAAAGGGTTGATAAGCCCTGGTGTAGGGTATAATTATTCACTAGGATGTGTCTTCAAAAATTTTTTTAAACACTGCCATATTTGGCCGTGTTCCTTAATATAATAATGACACTGTTCATTCATGTAATAAAAAACCTCTTTCTGCCGAATTCCGTACTGATCGGATACAAAATAAAGTTTCTACACCGTGTACATGTCAAATCGGGGGAACACATATATTTGGGGGCTATATCTAAATCTAACCGATTACCTGCAAAATGTATTTTTGTCTCAAGAGACTTCTCTCATAGTCATAATACCCTGTACCACAGTGTGGTGTATGGTATAAAAAACTCAACCGAAATCATACATAACCCCTATTCTCAAAATGTCGCCGTATGTTCCACCTAGGAACTTGGATAATAATAATAATTCTCAAAATATAATAATTAATAATTTTTTAAAATAATTTTTTTAAATTTTCATTTTCTTGGAATGTGCCTTTAGAATTTGGACCATATTAGAGATGAGATAACCATTAGGTTTAGGTTAGGGTGCCAGCCGTATTTTTTATACAAACTCGCATAGACCAGTTTAGGTCCCTAGTGTTACCACGGGCTAAAATGCCCCTCATCGAAACCAACCTGTTTGATATACAAATTTGTCGATAGTACGACTATCGGTACTGGAAAGATCTGTTAGGCTGCCTAGAAAAGACGACCCCAGTATGTCCAGTCGTCGTTTACTCAGAGCGGGGCAAATTCTTCGAGAATTTGTAATGTCGTCCCTTTCCTAGCAAGTTCATCGGCTTTGCAGTTCCCCGGGATATCCCAGGCACCCATATGAGGTGTATATTAAACTGATCAGCCATCTCGTTAAGAGATCTACGGCAGTCGAGGGCTGTTCGTGAATTTAGGGATGTTGCCTCCAGAGAATTGATGGCAGCCTTGCTGTCCGAGAAAGGTTGTAGTTCACCTTAGGTTTATCTGGAAGACCTGAATCATTGTCTTTCAAGTAAAAGTTTCTTTTGGGAGTCGTATGTCCTATCTGTGGCACTCCCTTTTTATTTGTTAGTATGTCATTCTCCTACTTTCTTGCACTACCTACATTTTTCCTGTAGGCATTCTTGGGATGAGGTGTTTTTTTTATAGCACCATCTTTTGAGTTTTTGTGTACCTATTCCTATCAATATCTTTCTACAAATTGGTGATATTATCGGCGATTTGGTGATGTTATCGACCACTTATCGGAAAACGGAGCTATTTGCAAAATTGATAATATTATCGACGATGTTATCGAACAATTCTTTGGTAAATTATGTTTACTACCTTCATTTGCGTTATGTTCACTACCACACTGCAGGTGGTGGTTTCGTTTCAACTGCCCTGCCAATCGGGGTTTGTCCAATTTTAAAAATATAATCCTATACCAGAAATATGTCTTGCCGTTGGTCTTGACCAGACTATTCATGGCATACAGGTCTGTGCCTATCACGAGGGGGACAACAGCTGGATAATTTTTCCTGTCAAAGACATCGCACTTCCAACTTTGCAACGTCCCAAGGTGAGGGGATGCTTTCCACTAGTTTTATAAGGACATCGGCGCAGCATTGTCATGCCAGTTTTAGACCCTCTCAAACTTGCAACTCATTACTAGGATTGATTGATAACAAGTAAATCAACACTTGTCAGTGGGCTTTATATTATCCTGCGTCGTAATATGTTTACCTTATTTTAAACGTTGTTCAGGCGTAAGTCTTTCCATGATGAAATGCCAAACAATACTTAACATAAATAACATGACAGCATGACACGACTCACACGTAATCTGTCAAAAAAAAAGCTATTGAAAAAGGTATCTCTACTTGGATCACCCGTTATAACTTGTATGGATAAGGCACTTCAGTTTTTGGGGCTTAAAAAGTACTTTTCAGAAATCTGATTCCCATCACTAGTGAGAGCACAAACAATAAACTCCATTATAACAGCAAAGAGAACCAGCTATTTGTGAGAATGAGAAACGTTTGGGGCTAAAGAGCATGACATAATGAGAGAGTACATGTTCAATTAGCTCTACAGCTCTGATTGGCTGCTGGTTTTATCAAACAGTGGTTATTACTGTTTGATAAAAAGAGATGAATGATATCCATTTCTCCCTTAGTTCATAGTGATAAACTGGGGAGGCCACACCCAGCTGTGGATAGCATAAATTGATGTTTTTCTGTGCACGAGTATGTGTTAAAGAGTGTTGCTCTCACTCACATTGCCCTCGTTATCCTTGGGTGTTGTAGTTGTTGTTTCTTTTGGCTGTCTTTGCTGTGATAATAAGTTCAATATCACTCTTTTTTGGGGTTGGGGGTCTTGAGCAGAGAAAATGAACGCTTATTATACATAACATCAAATAATATGAACTTAATGGATAAACGGCGGGTATGAAAGAAATCCCCACAAAAGCAGCAGCAACAACAACAGAGGTGGCCTTAGTGTTTTCTGCTGCTCTGCGGCCTCATTTAATAAATGGTATAGTTATTATCTGCATTAAAAGCAGTTTATAACAATCATATCAAAAAATAAAATAAAAATCAGCAACCCTTATGAGGGCAGAGGTACATAAGAAAAATATTGTGAAACAACATTGTAAAAATACACTTTATTTGTAAATATGTAATATGTACACAGACAAGACAATAAACTGAACGTCATAAACACCGCATCATTCACCACTTCCATTCACATTCACCATCCATCCATCCCCCCCGTATTAATCTCTTCCAAATTTATGGGTCTCCACTGGTTTGTCCACTCGCACCACACGTTCGGCCACATTCAGGTAAGCCTCATATTCCACCGTCTCAGGTGTGGTATCGTAATGATAGTGACCACCCCAGTTGGAGGAGGAGAATGAATGGAAATGCTGTAAACGTAAATCCAAATCCTAAAAATATGGGAGCATAAGATGAATACATTAATCGCTGACTTTGGTGGCACCGTGATGTGTTTACTTACATTTTCATGAGTTATCAGTGTGCCCACAGCAGTTAGTGTCGCTGGCATTTCATAGAATTTCAGCCATTGATTGAGTGCCTGCTCGTCCTCCAGGGGGGTTTTGCTGAAATCTCGCATGACGTGCTGATAAGCTTTGCCTTGGTTTATTTTAAACATACCACCCATACCTAAACGAAGTGGAGGGGGAGGGGAAAAAGCATTAAACAGAGTTATAAAAGTAATAATTAAAAGTAAACCAAATATAAAAACAAAAATAGATGGGCGTCCTCGGTGATTTCGTTTGGAAGGTTTATTTTTGAAGACTTCTCTTGGGAAAAGTGAAAAGAACAATATCGTATCTTGATTGTAAATTTTGAGGCAAAAGCTATTGAAGAAGCTCTGTACTCCTTAAGTGACAACCAGTTGGGTTATCTACTCCTTGGTTGACAACCACTTGATTTATCTGCCCCAAAGTTTTGGTCCAGTTGATGACCAATTGTGTTATCTACTACTTAGTACTCCCACTGGATTTATATATTCCATAGTTCACGACTTCTTAGTTGACAACCTGTTCGGTTATATAATCCTTTCTTGACGACCTGTTATATCGTCACCTGAAATCCAAAATAACGTAACCCATATGTTCATGCTTTTTGAGGAGAAGCCAAAAACAAATTAAAGTAATTTTAATCTTTTGACCAGATTTATGGATTTCCTGGCAATTAAGGCGAAATCAAATAACAAATGTAGTGCAATTAGTTGTGGCGTACATTTTGAATAAAAAAAATAAAATTTTATCAATCTTTCCGCGTTTTTAATGACCTTGTTTGCTGTGACGTCTTTTTGAATTTCACTCATAAAATGGTAAATTTTAGATATTGAACTCTAAAATTTTGTAGGAATGTGTAGTTTAGTGTAATAGACTATAATCAATCATAAAATTAATTTAGATTTTTTTGATGTTAAGTTATTTTGGATTTCAGATGACGATATACTCTATAGTAGAGGACCAGTTACGTTATTTACTAAAGGGTGGTTAAATTGTAAGGCCCGATGTTGAATGTGAACCACACCTAAACGTCAAGTTTTTTCTGCATTTCATTTGACATTTCTCAATTTCAGACTAACTTAATTTGAACCATGGAAAGATACACAATCGAGCAACGCATTAAAGTTTTTAAGTCTTTTACGAATATTGGCGTTCAAATCAAAATGCATTTCGTGCACTTCGTGATGTTTTTTTGATCAGCATAATCGTCCAAATGTGTCCACAATCGGGAGAATTATGCGCAAATTTCACCAAACCGGGTCTGTAGGAGATGTGAAAACACCTGTGCATGCTCGCCCAGTTCGTTTGGTGCGGCTTATGGGCTGGCGACGTCATCAGGCCATACTTCTTCGAAATGAGGTCGGTCAGGCAGTTACTGTGAATGGTGTTCGCTATCCTGAGATGATAACGAATTTTTTATGGCCGAATTGGAAGATATGGATTCGTTATCGAAAATTTGGACCATCGGATGGGGGGTGCCGCCGAGGTCGCGGCGGCCATTTGGCCGATATTTTGTTCCATACATAATTGAACCATACCAATATTATCATAATAAAAAGAAATGACAATCAACATCGGCCCTTAAAATGTAACCACCCTTTACTTAGTAGGCGTCCAGTTGGCTTATCTACTCCTTAGTTGACGACATGTCGGGTTATCTACTCCGTAGTAGAAAACCAGTTGGGTCATCTACTCCTTAATATACTACAAGTTGGGTTATCGACTTCCTAGTTGGGTTATTTACACCTTAGTTGACGACTAGTTGGGTTATCTACTCCTTGGTTGACGACCACTTGATTTATCTACACCATAGTTACGAACCAGTTGGGTTATCTTAGTCCTTTGTTGAAAACCTGTTGGGATATATACATACTCCTTGGTTGACGACCATTAGATTTATATACTCCCTAGTGAAGGGCTAGCTGGGTTATCTACACCTTAGTTGACGACCGGTTAAATTATCTACTCTTTAATTGACAACCAGTTGTGTTATCTACTTCCACTTGTTTTAACCACGTCATTAACCATGTTAAAGTGCTGCAAATGTACGGACCATGACAGATTGTTAGGCGAAGGTGAATTGACAGTACAAAATATTTTGTAAATATTTGTATCCAGGATCGCCAATAAAAATATTTTTTATACAGTGTTGCCAATTACATTTTTCTGACAATGGCGATATTGTCACATAAATAAACTTCGCACATAGCAGTAATCATTCCGTACGGGATCAGATCAGTGATAATTTCTGATTTAACCAGTCCGTGGATCAGTACATAAAACTGATAAACTGACACCACATTTCCGCAGTTTTGCCATAACATCCATCAGTCCTTCTGGAATTTTAGTAGAACTTGTGAAAACTACTACGGCGAAGCATTAGGTTATAACCGCACAGAAAAAAAGACGCCACGTCTTTAAAATAAGTATATTTTATACTTAAAATATAGATAATTTCATTAAAATTAATTACATTTTCTTAATTTTAATTACAAAACGTACTTATTTCAAAGATTAATACCGTCTTTGGCGCCAATCTTTAATTTTAAGACAACAATTTTTTCTGTGAGTGGTACAACCTTTTTAAAAATGATTCTTCTTTATAAAAACTTCTTCGAAAATTTTATGGAAGCAAGGAAATGAATTCAATGGTTCTAAGCAAGGGATCAGCTTACCCACACATTTCTCCTTGTATTTCTGCGCCAATCCTTGACGTATACACTCTATGAAATTCAAATGTCCTGTACGTTTTTTACAAGTGATTTTTATCACCGAACCCGGTTCACCACGGCAAACGAAGAGATTCAAGAGCAGAGCACATCGTGGCTCAGCATCAGGTATGGCTTCCAGAACACAAGATTCTTCCAAACCGGATACCTTGGCCGTATAGCTGCCATTTTTTAGTTGACCATCAGGCGATATACTCATATTGTAAATGCCCTCGCAGTTGGAGTTACGCAGAGGATATGGACCGGCGCCAGCACCAACTGAAAATGGATAAGGAAATATGTATATTTTAGTATGGTGGTATGATTAAAGTATTTGAGAATGTGAAATAAAATAATACTATAATAATAATAATAAATTGTAAAATAGAATAACAATAAACATATAATAAATAAGAAATGATTTTATTCGATTGGGGCCAACTGAATAACACTTTACACCATTATTGGCAAGGCCTATCAGGTAACATGCGTTCCCCAGAGCGTAAAAGTGAAATCGGGAGGGACTTTCATACAAGCCTTCTTATCTACTGTGATTTTACTCCGCTGGGTTATTTTTTAGATAAGTGCGTTATGGATAAGTGCTACGCCAACCATCCAGAGACGATTCAGGAGTTGAAACACGAAATTGGTGCCATAGAAAAGGGCTACACAATCGAAAATGTGTTAAAAATTGGGTCGACATAGAATGGGCTACTTACTGCAAGACCAGCCGCGGCAGCCATATGAATGAAGTGGTGTTCCATCTTTAACCGGAATCTTGAGGTATGCCAATAAAGGCAAAATAGTTGAAAAATATTTTTCCGTCTTTTTTATAACAATTTTAGAACGCAACATTTTCGTGAGTCACCCTACAATTCAACGGTTTTTTTAAATATATCGTATTTATTGGTTATGCATTGAGTTTTGTTTGGTCTTGAAATTTTCCTTTCAGAAGATCAATAAATACGATATATTAAAAAACCGTTGATTTGCCATAAAAGTGTAAATTGAGCACCAGTAGTGATTTTTTACTAGGAACATTTTGTCGAATACATCATCTAAAAAATCCATCTACTTCTTCTACTTTTGATATAAGTATATTTATTTTTGTAGGGAGATTTTCAGGGTTAGTGATCTCAGCGGGGGTGGTGGGTGTTTTGGAAGAAATACTTCTTGAAGTATCGCCTTTATTTTGTTCTTTGACGTGGAACATCTATTCTGAACCGTATAATTAAATTTTAGCCCACTTCCATTCAAAGCTTTTATGTTAAAGAATTAAAAAAATCCAATACCCAGTGATATCTAAACGTTTTTTAAATATCGATAACTTCTGAACGAGTTATCGGAAAAATTTCACAAAAGCGTCAAAACCGAAATAATGTTGAACCCGTCGATTATCGTGGAAATCCCATTTTAGGACATTTTACGTCAATGTCCATCAATCCGCTGTCTATCTGTATAGTTGTCACGATAATTCTAGAAATTGACTCAAACAGTGATTATATGCCGATTCGAATTATTGTTATCAAAAATATAAAAATACAAATAATACATATTGCAAAAATAAAGAATAGTTTATAGAAATTAATAAAACTTGGATTGCTATTACTTACCCGCCAAAATTTTTCCTCCACCCATTGATTTTTGGCAAATTTCCTTAACATTATACAATTTATCACGTTGTACCAAAGGCAAAAGATATGGAGGGCCACCCAACTCCATGAGAATGGGGGAGCCTCCCAAACCTGAAAATAAAAAAAAAGGTATACGAGTATGTAGTTTTTCCCACCACTGCACCTATAAAAATACACACCTGAATCCATAAGCCCATATTCGGGTTTTTTCAAATCTGGACAAGCGGTTACTTCCACCGAAACATTTTCAAAGTTTTTAACGAGGCTTGACTGTATAACTGTACAAAAAGAGCTTACGTTAGTTTAAATGTCAGAGCTTTCAATAAAAGCTTATCGTAAATTCAATCTCTTAAAGAGAAATGTAAACAGGTGGGAAACACAAAGAGCAACAAACTTTTTTTTCTCTGCTCATCCAACTCTGTATTTTGAGCTTTCTGTCGTTGTTGTTCTGGACAGAGAAACCATAAACAAAAACATGTGTTTTATCTAAATTTAGATAAAAATAGTTGACATGTACATATACATATGTATAGATATTAATTAATCCCAAAAGCAAAGAACCGTCTGACCACTTCAGCAGAATCGACAAACAAACCTTCCTTAAGCTCCTCCAAGGACGGCTGATACAACTGTTTCTCCTCGAATAGCAATTCACTTGTATTTAAAGCACTTGTAGCTGCCATTATGGAATTGGAATTATGTTAACTTCTCCGTTGCACCTTAACTCGACTTCTGTTGATTTGTTTCTGTACAGTTCTTGTTTTCAATTTAGCGTTTCACTAGCGTTTTCGTAGATACCGAACGAGTTATAGAACGCACGCCGCACCACCACCTTA
Organism: Eudasyphora cyanicolor; assembly: GCA_963930755.1. Lineage (NCBI taxonomy): Eukaryota > Metazoa > Arthropoda > Insecta > Diptera > Muscidae > Eudasyphora > Eudasyphora cyanicolor. The sequence continues at coordinate 148,547,847 of OZ005738.1, forward strand.
GCGGACGACTGAATGTTATTGACTGACTGATAGACGGATTACTCGTTTTGAACTCATTCAACGTGAGAGCATTCGAGTGTATTCGAGGTGTTGTTCCAAACAGGCCAGCAGAGCGATCACAAGTACATTACAATGTCAATTTACCAGAAGGCAGGCAGGTACACAGTTTATTCCGCTCGCTCGACGTCTCCCGCCTTTAACAAACTGTTTCCAGACACTGTTGTCCCCACTTTCTATTGTGGTTCCATGAATGCTAACTTGTCCTAGCTCAAGTTGTGGTTCTACTTTTGGTATCGCTTTATTTACACTGCTAATATCTGCTCTCCAGTGTCATAAAGGGTGATACTATGTGTGTTTGAGTGTGATTAGATTATTTTGCAGTTTATGGTTTTTATTTAAGTATGTATACACATTTAAGTTGCTTGTGGTTATTTGTTTTTTATTCAAATGTAGAACAATTAATTACATGAGTGTTTATTTAGCACTTATTTGTCGTTTGTTTTGATTTATTCACATTTCACATAGAATGGCAAATATTTAGAATTAAACACTTACACTAGCTTACAAAAAAGGAAAAAAAACTGATCATTAGATTTGAATAAAATTAGATTAGATACATATTAGGAAATATTACAAATTCTAGTATGAAATTCTTTAAAATGTATCGCTCGAATAAAAAAAATATCTGGTCAGATCTGTTTAGATAGTACACCCAGATACGTAATAATCAGTGCATATTCGTTAAAGATAATAAACCAACCCCGTATGTGGTTTATAAATAAATCATCAAAAATCAACAACGCTTCGTTTTAAGCCATCGATATTTATCTTTTTAAATAGTCGTAGGCCGAATCCATTTCTATTGGATTTGCAATTACATTATCCTTATCACACGGCAGACAGACAACAGATACATCCACATTTTCGAACTGGTCATACAATTATATTTCTTCGTTGTTAATTTTTATTGTTTCACGTCTTTATAAATCACAATTTACCTCGTTGTTTCTTCTTCTATGAACAGACAATAACAAATCAAATGAACAATACAAAGTCGAACAAAAAATCACCAACCTTACGGCAACAATACACAATGCAACGCCGATCAAAAAATCATCCCCGTTTTGGGTATAATTAATAAACGAATCGCGGATAATTTTTCATGCACGTTACGAGGATAAATTGCCCTAAACGAGGTTGATTTGCAACGTATGTATTTGTGCCTTCTGTGTAGACATAAAGCAGATCAGAATTACTACATGTAAATAATTAGATCTACATAGTTATGTCTGTTTAAATCTAATTAAAAAAGAGCTTCTCAACCTTTTCAACCATACGGCCCCCACAACAATATAAAAAATCTTCCCACACAAAAATTCATAAATTATTTCGTTTTTATTATGACTAATAAAATTTCATTGAAATTATATTTTTTCTTTAAAATTTTCTCAAAATTGAATTTTTCTACAAAATTTCGATGAAATTGAATTTTTTAGAAAATTTTATTGGAATTGCATTTTAAGCAAAATTTCATAGACATTATTTTTTCTAAAAAATTTAATAACAATTTAAATTTTATCATAATTAAAATCTTGAATCGAAATCTTCTTGATATTTTTATTACTTGCCCAAAATGTCATGTAAATACGATATTTCCAGGTGATAATTAAATATGAATTTTTGGCAGCATTTGCATTTTAAACAAAATGTCGTTGAAATTAAATTTTTCTAGAAATTTTATCGTAATTAAATTTTTCTACAAATATTCTTAAATTGCGTTTTTGAAAAATTCTTCAAATTTTAATTTTTTTTAAAAATTGTTGTTGAAATTTAAATTTTCCGCAAAATTTCGTAAATATTGCACTGTTCTAGAAAACACGATGAATTGCATTTCTCTATACAACTTTGTTGAAAATTTTCTATAACAATGCAATTGCGACGATAAAAATTCGATTTTGAAGACAATTTAGAGAAAATTTAATTTTTAATGATTTTTTCTAGATGGTATTTCAAAGAAATTTTTTGAAAAAAATATTTTATATTTTAAATATTTTATTTTTAAAATGCAATTTTGACGAATTATTTTAAAAATACAAATTTTTGGAAAATTTTCCACATATATTTTTATCTTTAAAACATTTTTGCTTAATGAGAAATAATTACTTATTGTAGCGGTTTCTGGCCATGTATAACTAGATCTGGAATTTTTATATATGTTCCATTTTTCCTATCTAGTTGTTCCTAATTCAGGGCTTTCCAAACGGAGTGTCGCGACTCCCTTCTTACGAAAAGTAATTAATTAATCGATTATAATGAAATTTGTGAATATTTTAGACATCAAAAAAATTATTTTAAGACATAGTTTTTAAACATTATAAGAATTCCTTTTCAAAACATTTTACTCTCGGAGTATGTTAAGATTAATGTTCGAAAATGTTGAAGTTGTGCAATATTTGATGTTATACTACGACTCATTGGTTACTGTTTCAAATATTAATTTGTAGATTCTTAAAGACAAAATTTCGATAGCATTCATGAGAAATCTGCCACTTAAACTGGGGTAAAATTAAATAATTGTTTTCAAAAGAAAAATGTTTACCTTAAAGGGATTCTTTTAATGGCAGATTTCTCATATAAGGAGTTGACATTTTTATTTGTGATTTTCGATCAATCGATCAATAGCAATCAATCTTTGAAATATTCTGTTGATGTGACGTAGTAAAACTTCAAATACAATTCAATATTTTAAAAAATTAATCTTAACATATGTACCTCAAAAATATGAAACAATCTTTAGAAATTCTGTCTAATATTTTAAGTATAAAAAGAGCATTAGAATTAGCAAATTTAAAAAAAAAATGCAGGTACTTATGTGGTAGAGATCGATTTCAAATTCCAGTTAATTTTCCATTTTCTTCATGAAATCGATAAAAACTTGAAAATTAACTTTCTCCGTCGACTTTAAAGTGATAAAGGCGAAATTTGAATGAAATTTCATTTCTTCAAATTCAAAAATATACATAAATAAATAATAATAACAGATAATAATAATAATTTCAAATAATTTCCAATAGTAATTAAAAATGTTGATTTAAATTCAAATAGTCAATTTGAAACTCTAAAATGTAATTTGAAATTAATAACCAATCACGTTTTATTGATACTCGCGTCAATAGATACTCAAACTCCATTCGAACTCAATTTCAATTAAAAAGATGCAATATGAAGTTTAAAAATCCAATTGAAATTCAACTTAATCTAATTTTTCAAAATAAAATCAATTACTTCAAATTCACATCTTCAAAAACGGCCATTTGTTAAACGCTGAAGCCGTCATAGTTTAAAAATAATTTCATATACTTATATTGTGAAATCGATTTTTTTAATCAGTGTAAAAAAGATGTCGGTAAGCTAGTGTCATTTGTGCTTGAAGAGGTGATGATAAGAAATAACACAGTTCCCATCCAACCCAAGCTCATTCAGAGCGACGAGCACTTACGTTGTTCTCAGCGGACGGGGGCTAATGATAAGATTCAAAATTCGTTCACACTAATTGTAGATGATAGTATACATGTACATATGTACATGGACGTTAATTATTATCAATCAAAATAAAATACAGCCGTATCAGTGAAGTGTTTTGATTGAATATAGTATCTATGCCTTACAATTATATTTTGTTTATGTTCTGCAAAATGCATCACAATTACATATATGTCCAAAACATCCCAGCAGATTACGCATCTTGTCACCAATTCATCCTATGATAAAGGATGGATTCATAAAACTATTTGAAGTTTCTACATAGAGTAATTTGTAAATCAATTAAGTTAAAACAAGTAAGGACGGTAGTGGTGTGGTATTTATGCCTTAATTAAGAATATTTGAGAGCGACCTCTATATGGGGGCAATAGCAAGATGTGAACTGAATTGCATAATTTTTGATGTGATAAATTCTTCAAAATATAATAAAAACTACAGTTTCAGCGAAATTGAAATGGAGTGACCTTTATAGGGAGCTACTATTACATCAAAACATTTAACGATACGGCTCATTTGCAATTCCAAACGATCTGCAACTATAAGAATTGTTTCTGCCAAATTCGATAAACCTAGCTCTATTATTAAGGACTATAGAGTGAACTCAGCAGACAGACGAAAATGGCTTAATGGTCTTCGGATTTTGCGATGGAAAAGAATATATGTATACCATATGGGTTCAAAGATCATGTAATACACTTTTTTGGCCTTGTAGGCTTTAGTATTACTTAATAAATTAATGAAATGAAAAAAATCAATGTGTTGCAAACTGAATGAATAAGTTAGTATAACCCAAGCTAATGTGGAGGGTATAATATTTTTTAAAAATAAAATACTTTAGGCACAACTTTATGCTAATTGACGTTTTGTGACCCAAGGTAGTTATTGAGGCAGACCGTCTTCCTTACTTTATCTCCTTGTTTATAATATCGAAATAGGTGAGTCGACCATATATATATTTTTATATTTATTTATATGAATTACAATACAAAGTAAATTTATATTCTAATTTTGCGGTGCAGGGAAAAGCCGGGTTACAAAGACCATGTGGCTAGATTTTGCAACGACAGATCAGAGTCTCTGGTGGGAATCGAACCAAAAACCCCAAAACTCATAGGCAAGCACGCTACCAACTCACCTACTAGGGCGCTCAACCTAATATATAATGAATAAATGCTCAATGTCTTGTCATCAGCGTATCAATTCGAAAGCTGGACTCCATTTAAGCCTCAAAATTTTGTGCAAATCTGGGTAGAATTCCATTTTTTGCATTTTTCATTTTTTTTGTGCACGCGGGGAATACTTCACCTATTTTTATACACTCCAAAATAGGATGTGGGTATATTCATTTTGTCACTCCGTTTGTTACACCTCCAATTATTGATCTATGAACCTATAAAGTATTTATATACTTAATCGTCGTAAAATTCTCCGTTAGGCCGTCTTTTGGAAACACGCTGCAATCTACTACAATTGAACTAGGTGACGGAAATTAGGATTGAAAATTGCCAATATCGGTCCATTTATGGATATAGCGCCAATATATAGCATCTGTCCGATTTGACGTTTTCATGCCATAGGGACCGCAAATTTCAACTGACCAGGTATTTTGGGTGTATTTATAAACAGAAACATTCACACGAAAAGCAGTCGCCTTAGGTACATATTTTGAAATAGCCTTCATACAAAGATCCCTCTAGATTTTACTTTTTAATGCAACAAAAACCACAAATATGAGTTCATTTCAGGGATGTAACGAATATTCGCATTCTCATATGCTAATTCATAATACTTGATATTCATTCTTAATACTTGAATATCCTGGAAAAGTATCGATTCAGTTCCTTAAATTTGCTGGTACTAAAGGGTCAAACTATTATTCGCATTCGCTTCCGCAAAAATGCATATTTTACTATTCGCTTTCGCATTCGCAAGAAATATATTCGCTTTTACATTCGCTAAAGATATTTTCGTTACATCCCTAGTTCATTTGTACCCTAAACCATTCACCTGCTACCCATGGTGGAGGGTATATGAGATTCTGAATGGCCGAACCTAAAAACGTCCGTCTTTACTTGTTCCTTATTTCATTATTGTTTCCGTCAATAAAAATGCTCCCGTGCGTCTTCATCTTAAGTTTATATTCCTCAATCCCAACTAGAGCAACAGCAGTCATTTCAATTAAGTATTCAATTTAATTACTCTTCACATTCAAATCAGGACGTGATATGATTTTTGGCACTTTAGCGGTAGGTGCCATTTTGGCATTGGCAGATACTTCTTAACTTCTTCTTAATTTGTTTTGCTCTCCATCTTACCTATAACGAATAAAATGTGGTTTAAGTTATTTAAAACTTGCATAGTGGCACTTACAGCGATCGAAATGGATATCGCAATCCGGGCGAAATTTAATTCACTATTAGACTAAATATATGAGGGAGTTGCCTGTAGGGTTGGACTATCTTCATCGAAATTCAACTTCGTACAAATGTAACATATGTCATTGAGATATAAATTATAGCATTTAATAGATAACATACTTTTATAGAAATCATATTCACACTGACCTAACATTCCCAACTCTCTTCTTTAGGTCATACAAAAGTACTAGAAATAAAAACCTAATATTCCTTTACATTTCTTGAAGCTACGCATTTGGGCTTATGTACGAGAGACATAGATTCCAATCACGCCACATCAGGTGTTGTGTTATAAACCGGATTTAACATTCGCAACTTTTCTGCTATTTGTGGGGGATCTACCGGAAATTGTGATACTATACTGTCTATCTCATATCCTATATCCAAGATATTTGGCAGAATGTTTGTATGGACGTGTGGGCAATGATACGGATACGGCCGGCAGTTTGCAAGCGATATTTGCTATACAAAAATTGAAGTCGAATATCTTAATTATCTAAAGTGGAAATCATAAATAGCGATACAAGGGCAATAAATGCATACCTTTTTCACGATTCGATACTTGTTTTCCCTCCTTTTTTCCACAGAATTGGCGAAAGTTAATTGTCAATGTCCTATTTTGTTTACTTTAACATTTTCACACATAATACACGATTTCGTCGCACTTATTTATTTACACTAGGTTTAATTGATAACACTATCACATTTTTTACATTTGTTTTTCCAATTTACGCTTTTGTAATAACAATGTTGTAATTTTTTCACATAATTTTCGCAAATGCACTACACGCGTTCATAATTTTCCACTCTGTTGTGTGCTAACGGTACATATAAACTACAATTGCATTGAACATACCCAGTGAATTCACACAGTGTTGTATTTTGTGTGTATAATAGGCGTGTTTTCGTTACACCATAAGTGCTTAATTTGTATGGGGACCTAAGCACTTTTAAGCACTATTAGTTCCCGATGAAGTTTGGTGCTTGTGTTCCTGTCTTAATCGAGTATGATGTTGCCAGATTGGGCACCCTACATTTAGCAATATGGCATCCCATTTTTGGAGAGATTTTATCAATTATTGTGAATTAACGGGAAGAAGAACAAAAATGGGAAATTATTTCAATATTTGCAAAAAGAGTGTAAACAATAGGCGTGTTTTCGTTACACCATAAGTGCTTAATTTGTATGGGGAGCTAAGCACTTTTAAGCACTATTAGTTCCCGATGAAGTTTGGTGCTTGTGTTCATGTCTTAATCGAGTATGATGTTGCCAGATTGGGCACCCTATATTTAGCAATATGGCATCCCATTATTGGAGAGATTTTATCAATTATTGTGAATTAACGGGAAGAAGAAGAACAAAAATGGGAAATTATTTTAATATTTGCAAACAGAGTGTAAACAATTGAACATAGAATAGTAAATATATGTTTTATAAATACTTTTCACGAATTTTTTTGTCTGTTTCGCACTGTTCTTTCTTCGCAACTCATGACACCATTGCTACCAGATAGTGAAAATCCGCCACTTATTGCTTATGTGCCAGTTAGTGGAAGTCAGTTGTTTTCGTTGCAAAGTGCTAAACTAAAAGTGCTAGCTTGTAACGAAAACATGCCTAATTGAACATAGAATAGTGAATATATGTTTTATAAATACTGTTCACGAATTTTTTGTCTGTTTCGCACTGTTCTTCCTTCGCAACTCATGACACCATTGCTACCAGATAGTGAAAATCCGCCACTTATTGCTTATGTGTCAGTTAGTGGAAGTCAGTTGTTTTCGTTGCAAAGTGCTAAACTAAAATCGCTAGCTTGTAACGAAAACATGCCTAATGTAACACTGGACCTGGGACGATTAGTGAAATACGTATCGTACGCACAGAAATCAAAATGGGGGGTACTTGTATGTATATATAATACTTTGAAGCAAATTTTAGTATATTCGCATATAACGATAAGAATATATGTGATGCATTTCGATAAATACCTTTTTTAATCAAAAATTTGGAGGAGTTTGATATCCGAAGCTCCTCGGCTGCATATTTCGATAGAACACCTTAAAACAAGAAGAAAAAAAGTATGTGAATGTTATCGATATCTCGCTTAGTTATCAAGTTATCGAATATTAAAGCTGAAAGAACTATTTTTTCCGTTTCAATGAATGGTCTCATAATCGAAATTGAAAGGGGAGAATCGAAAATGAACTATTTTACAACTTTTTACTTGACGATAACTTCGATTCCAAAGACGCTTTGGTATCCGTCTTTGACATACCCAGAGGAGAAAAACTTTAACCCCGGTCGAAGGCAGGTCATGTGGGAATACTTTTGTCGGCTTTGGACATTTCGATAACTCCAAAGATATCGATCAATTAAATCAGATTTGTTTGCTTTTTCAAAAAATTTTTGAATTATAACATAGATTGTTATCAATCTTTATTTTCGATATTTCGGCAGGTGTTTAAAGAGAAATTGTACAAATCGTATTTTTCTCATATTGAGCTAATTCTACAAAAAAAAAAACCCCTTAAAGCGCCCATAGACGGGTACTACCGCATTTCATGCCGATGAATAAGATATTACATTTCACTGAAACTATTCTGGACGTAGTAGAATTGAAACTGTCCTCAAAGGTAGAATTGAAACTGTCCTCAAGATACCGTTGTTTCATACTCAGCTAAAGCCTTAGAAAAAGTACGAAGAATCCCATCAGGCAGTATATGTAAATTACCGGTGCACACCACAAGCGGCCTTCAACCGATATGTCAATTTGTAAAGTGCAGGGCCACAAAGTGTGCTTTAAAATTCCCGAGGTGCATATGTTGCGTAATTCAGACTGGGTTCACTCGGTCATTCTGGATGAGGTATCAACCTTATCAAATTTCAGGGATTTGACAGGACTATTTGTCACCAGATTGTACGTGTAGTAGCACACGCAATGTACACAGATGGTCCAAAGTAATAAATGACTTCGTTGGAAGTGCTACAATTGTCAGACCGGATAAGGCTATGCTGGGTCCCTGGATGGGTATCGGCAATGGATGCTACAAGAGTCAACACCTCGCTATATCCCCTGGTATGCGGATTCTTCAGTAAGATAAAGTGATTCTACAGTCACTAGGTCTCTCTGATTTAGCCCCAGATAAATGAAAACACTCCTAAGCAAAATCTGTGGGTTTCTGGAATAACCGCCTTCTCAAAGTTTTCAGGAGCAGCAAAATACATTTTAATCCCCAGCAAATATTTGCCCATCTGACGACGTGGATGTAGTTATTATTCTCTATAATTAATAATTTGAATCTAATACGAAAATGTTTTGTTACAAAAAATTCAGCGGACCTATTTTCCGTGTTGAAAACGTACCCATGTGATGGCAATCACATTTCGCCTAAAACTGGCGATTACGTTTTCAAAACGTAATACAGATCCACCGAATTTGTTTGTCGCAAAAGATTTTGAATCAAATTATTTATAGAAAATAATAACTACATCGACGTGCATATTCAGTATAATTTAATTGCCAAGACCATTAAAATTGAAGGAACAAATTTCGCGTTTTGGGATTTCAACTTACGCGATTGTCATGCGGGTGTAATAGATGTTTATAATTGCACTCGTGTATAGGAAAATGAGGATAGGAAAGCCTAGGCAAAATCAAAAAATTGGATAAACACTATCGGGCCTGTTCTGAAATCACGCGATTTGATATCACGGTGGTTTAGTTATTATCACCGATTTTAAAATCACTCTTGGAGGGTTCGAAAATCGTCCGATTTTGGTATAGTTGGTTTAAATTGATTGTTGTTTACTTTAAACAATAAATCGTACCATTTCCGAGCACCAATAATGACTTTAAAATCGATGGTGTTTTGAAATCACCGTGATATCAAATCGCGTGATTACAGAACAGGCCCGTATAGAATACAATGCCTAGTTCATCTTCATTACAATTTTATAATCATTTTCTACAACCATCTCTGAGAACTACTACATTATTGAGCCACCTTTATTGGCTCTAATCAAAACTACAAATAAACAAATCTAAGATTTCAAATTTTTTAACGAGTTTTTTGTATTTTTGTGTTGTAAAGGTTTTTCTTTTAGAAGAATATGAAAAAACAAATTAATAGCTTTTGTTTTGCAATGTTTTTAGAATAAAACATTTTTCTATTTGGGGTTTCTTTTATACAGATTATAAAATAAGCCTAAGATCTTGGGCGTTCCTTCTTTTCCTTGTACAAGGCCAAGAGGGAGACGTTGGCGACTTTGACAACCTTGAAACGGACACCGGGAATATCACCGACGGCGTGACCTTTACGACCGAAACCGGCAACCAAAACTTCGTCGTTTTCTTCGATGTAGTTCAAGCTACCATCCCGAGGTACGAAAGCGGTGATCTTCTTGCCGTTCTTGATAAGTTGGACTCTCACGCACTTACGAATGGCAGAGTTAGGCTGTTTGGCTTCAACACCACTGGAAAGGAGAAAGAGAAAAAGTGGACATTAATAAAAAGAAAACGGAGGAGCTGCAGTGTTTTTTTTAATTTAATTTTTCTTGTAGCTTTGCTTTCTTTTTGTTGGAGAAGAGACTACCCGACAACTCACAGTATAATCCTGTGATTTGAATTTTTAAAAATAAACAAAAACACAAAAATATACTGCGAGTCAGACGAGAGTCGATTGTTTGTTTGGTTTTTTGTTGCACTGGCTGGATCACACTTCGTCTGTTGTTTTTATTTTTGTTGGTGGTGGGAATTGTTGTATACTTACACTTTTTCAAGTACGATGCCCTTGGCGTGGGAAGCACCACCGAAGGGATTGGCCTTCCATCTTGTGCCCAAATGAGCCTTCTTGTAGTCTTTGTCGGCCCAACGTTGGTCACGACGATGGTTGACGTGCTTTCTGGCTGTGCGGAGACCTCTTGGTTTACCTGCAATGTAAAAGAAGACATGAAAATATTAGAAAACATGAGAAAAATTAAGTTTACTGCATTAAAAAACACCGCCAGTCTCTTAAAATAAACAATATATACACACACACGCACAGATACAAACATAAGGCGTCGGTCGTCACATTTGTTCTTCACTCAAAAAGGGCGAGATGAATGCCCTCCATATATATGACTATCAACCAAACACTTTGTATTAATATCTATGACATTTTCAATATGTTATTCGCATCTTCCGATTGAGATTAGTATTTTTCTTTTAGAATATTTGATGTCTTGGATATTTTTAGCTGAATTTAAGTCAACACATTTTTTCTACTCACAACTATGACAACTTTACGACGACATAATGCGGCATTTTTCTATGTCTTTTGCGTTTGACAAGTCCAATTTTACTTTTCGATTTTCTCTTCGAGAAATCACAAAACTTTCACACTTTTTTCATGGACCATTAAGTTTAAACACTTTCACGCATATTTTTATTAAATATTTTAAGTTTTTTCTCAATTTTCCCGTATAAATTAATAAATTTTCGTAACTCACCCATAATTTCCAAACTTTCTCAAGCAATGGCGGAAATAAAAGAACGAGATAGTGTAAAAAAATTGCCCATCTCGCTCTCAGAGTTGTTTATATGTGCCTTTTTTTACAACTGTTCATGGTAGAGTTGTATTTTGTGCAAGAATTTCCCTCTTTTTATAGTTGGGAAATTTTTGATGTGCCATAAGGGTTGCCAGACTGTTTTGTGCCGAAGCAAAATAAAAAAAATTATATTGAGAATATTGAACAGAGAGTTGAAAGCATATTATGTATACATAAATATCTAATATTTATTTTATACGTATTCAAATATATAATTTCATACAGTATTTTTATCTGATTCTGAGGTCATAATCTGATTTGAGGACGGGATTAAATTGGCATATATTGTTGCAAATGTACATTATATTGGCACCAGTTGGCCAGGGATATATTTGTTGACAAATCGAGAGATTGGGTCGTATAATGTAAACCCTCATATTCAATTCATACCTCACGCTCACGTGATATGCTATTACCATATCTTCTTTATAGTAGGGGAATTTTATGTAGGTGCTAACCGCGTGATGTCACTTTAAGGGTGTCTCTTGAATACCAGTGAAAACGTCCGACGTCTGTCAAAGTGTTGTTGTGTGCACCGAAACCCACAGGATGAAATTTGAGTTTGTCGTTTGTTGGAAGCTTTCACTGGTACTTAAGAGATACCCTATAGCTATGTGCAGACGATTGCCAGATCGGACAATATTGTCAAAAAATGGCGGAAAAATGCAACCCTGGGAACGTTGCAACCCAGTTCAACTTATAAAAAAAATTTTCACAGAACGTATAAAAAGCATACATAAAAAATAGTATTGATCCCTATTTACACGTGCTGAATGTTCAGCAAATTATCGGCGTTTTGTAAGTCCTGATTCATGCGATACTATTTTTAAGCAAATTATGGTCTGATTCTCTTTTAAAATATAAGGACTAGGAGAAAGACGCAGTCGGAAAGGGGGCAGAAAAACTCCCGTAAGCGGGCTTCTCGGGCTCAACGTTCTGTGGTTTTCATTTGCACTTTGAAACAACAATAGCCGAAACAAAATTACGTCGTGTGAACGCAGAAGCATGTTTATGCGTGTCTCATAAATAGTTTTTGTGGGAGTCGGTTACCCCCTTACCGACTGCGTCCCTCTCCCACAAACACTGCAATTCTGCTCAGGAAAAATTCCAAGTGTGAATATGGACATACCAGTGAGCGTCTTTCAAAATAACGCCTGCCGGATAATTTCTAACGCGAGCTGTACCCAAATACGCTGTAAACAAAAGCAGCTAACTTTTCATCCCCATTTCAGAAAATTTTTGTCTTGATACATTTGAAGTAGATATTTAGAGCAATATCGATTTTATTGAAGATTTAAATTTTTTGAAAATATTCGGAACAAACCACAAAGAAGAGGGAATAGGAATTCGTATTTTATATAGCCGGCTTCGGGCTTCTCAACTTTTGCATTGGAGCAGTAGTAATTTGTTTACACCCCAATCCGACACAATGATTTTTAACTACAAAAAGTTAAATAGCATTGTTTAAAACATATAACTGTTTTAATCAAAATAAAAATATGATTGCATAAAATATATTCATAAATACATTTGCAGTTGCCTATTTTTGTTTATTATGTAAGATGCTGTTTTTCATTAGAGAAGTACGGAAATATTAGTGATCATGGAGTACCTAAAAATGTTGGTTTTGTCCACAGAAGTCAAATCATGTTTTTCGAACTCTTTATTTGTGGTGCAAGATGTAAATACCTGTAATTCTGCCCCGACTTGCAAACGCCAGTCTCATCTAAGTCCAGATTACATATGGTAGAGAGCTCTTTTCGCCTGCCTCTCTCTCCCACAAACTTTGACACTTGCTTACAAAAAATTGCTGAGTGTGAATCAGCACTAACAAAACTGTCGGTTCCCTGGTGGCCACTTACCATATTGGGACTAAATCGTGTTTTATTTCCCGCGGCAGTGTCGCTATGAAATCAAATTCTATCTTTTAATTATGTTTACAAATAGAGAATTGGTTATTGGCTAGTTTCAATTGATATTTCCAAAAGTTTAACATGGAATTCAAATGTGTTGCAGCATCGTTAAGCTATTGAAATAAAAACTATTTGGAACAAGCTCGTGCCACATGCTTCATTGTATGAAGAAAAACACCTAGACTACCGATTTTCTTGAGTTTGATCCGAACGGAATCAATGTCTCTCTTGAAAATGGATTCCTTGCGTCATGCTTTGGTTCCCCACGTTGTTCTTGAATGAATAAACATTTAGACAAAAATGCTGATACGTATTTTAAAGTTTTGTCATTTACTTGTTGTTGACAACTCCAGAGCAATCAAACATAATAAATAATATGTCATCCCGAAGCGAGTAAGTTGTCAGGTACGAACGAATAAAAATGTCAACGCGGATTTCGGACCGATTTTCCCGATTTTTTTTAATTGTCACAATTAAAAAATTAATAATAATCGCTTAGTGCAAAAATAGTTCTAACTATGTTCGCGGAAAACTGTTTTCTCGCATGTGACATTTCATTCCTATTCGTTCGTAACTGATAGATTTTGACGTTTCGGGCTGACGGCACATCTGTATAATTTAAGGTCTGTGAGAGCAATCGCTTGCCATGTGCCCTCCTTGATTTTTACACTTTTGTTTGGGTTTTTGCTATTTTCTTTGAAATTATTTTTTTTCACAATGACAACAAACGTTAGAGGTGAACATAAATTTTGGTTTGATTTGCCATGATGGCAACACCGTTGAGAATGTCAACAAGGAATTAGAATAAATTCTATTCTGGCGACACGCCGCCATTTTCAATATTGTAAGATCTGACATCCATGTGTACATAACATTACATTTATGATTTTGTCATATGACTTCGCGAAAACAATATGGCCACATTGTCCATACAAAATGCATATGTAATATGCATACCATACGAGTCAAAGCGTATAAAGTATATCAAACTCGTTTTTCAACCTATTGTTTTCTGTACATACAACACTTTGACAGACGTGGTACGCCGACGTCGGCTATTTAAGCAGGAGCTTAAATTGTAGTTGCCACAGGGTGAAAAAAAATTACAAACAATCTTAACGTGTGTACAACCCTTAAGGGAATTTCACACATTTCCGATATATCTTCCAATTAAAATGATTATTTGACAGAAAATTTTGTCGTTATTCAATTTCAAGGTGGATCAATTTTTATTGCCATAGAATATATACATACTAAGGCCACCAATCTTATCGTGAATAGTCCATTAGATCAAGATTCCACAGGGAAATTTCGAGAAAAGCTTTCTGCTGATTCACACGAGGCAATTTTTCCAAGCTAGTGGCAAAGTTTGTAGGAGAGAAAGGCAGAGAGCGCTATTCGCCTACCTCTCTCTCCTACAATCTTTGCCACTTGCTTGGAAAAAATTGCCTCGTGTGAAGCAGAAATTTCACTGGTTGAAAACAAACAAGTAAAAGCGTTAAGTTCGGCCATGCCGAATCTCATATACCCTCCACCATGGATAGCATGTGACCTCACAAAATAACTCAAACCTAAATAAAATAACACCGAAAACACACAAAAATAATATAGTACATAGATGAGAACAGTAGGAACCACAACAAGTTAGATGCTATATATGGGAGCTATATCTAAATATGGACCGATATCGCCCATTTTCAATCCCAAGTTACCTGCAGCTATAAGAAGTATCTATACCAAATTTCAGCCACGTAGCTCAAGTATTATAGATTGTAGCGTGATTAAAACAGACGGACGGACGGACAGACGGACATGGCTAAATCGTCTTAGAATTTTAAGACAATTAAGAATATACTCGTATATACTTTATGGGGTCTCAGATCAATATTTAGAACTGTTACAAACGGAGTGACAAAATGAATATACCCCCATCCTATGGTGGAGGGTATAATAAATGTTCGTCCCTTGTCAGTCTATTGTCATTGAAAATGTGGTACAAAATATGAAAACAGTTAGATGATGCTGCAGAAGTTATGGGAAAGTTGTGTTCGAGTAAATCTGTATCAGAATTGGCTTGACGAATGCGACTATTTTGCGACAGTAGATACTTCGAAGACATTACACTGTACCGATTTGCAAGTTTTTATATACACTGCTATTAACGTTATGAGCATTTATATTTTGGTAAGATTTTGTGAAGGAGAAGCCAAAACGGGCGTGGCAATAATGCCAATTTTACCGGTCTGTATGTACTATAAAAACATAAGACTGCACTAAATTTCAAGTATTTCTATTCACAGGTATTAAAGTTATAAACAATTAAATTTGTGTACACAATGGTCCTTTTGTGTGGGAGGTACCAAAAGGAGCGGGAAAACTTCGCCCCATTTTTCAACAGATAATCTATTACTATGTGTGGAATTACAGAGTATTCTGATGAGTAGGACAAAAGTTATTAGAAAATCAATATTTCACTAAATGTTAACTCATTGTGAGGGAAGAACTAGAAGGAGTGGAGCAACACGGCCCATTATCGAACATAGCCTGAGATATGAAAAAATATTATCACATACCAAATTTGAAGTCAATCCGTTAATCCTTTCGAGAGTTGTCGTGCGATCCAACCAGACGGAATGACTTAAAATGTCCTAAAAAAAAATACTTAGGGTCTTAGGTCACTCATTCGATGTCTCACACTTTTGGTCCGTCCTTAACTAATGTGAGGGTATAATTATACAAAAACCAAGTCAAGGTAATAAAAATTCGCCGTTTCGCGCTAAAAAAATGAAAATTGCGATTCCAACATATTAGCACTTTCCAAGATTTTGTTCGAATATCGATACCAGGTCGGTACTAATGGCGATTTCTTTTATGAAAAAAGTAGCCCTTCGACATAGAATACTAGAAAATATTTACCCTTTTAGATCGAAGTTATGGAGTCCTTGAATTTCCCTACGGCGGGGTTTTGCCTTATGCGATCCAATTGTGCTATCTCTCAAAAATGTATCCCTGGCCGACTAGATGGCTTGGTGTAAACGAGGATACCACGATTTCGAGAGATGACCACATGATTGAGACAATTCCGAGAGAATCACACGACAAAATTGAAATTGACCGCCTTAAACTTCTATTTACAAAAAGTGACTGAAAAGTGGTGGTTTTGGGAGAAGGCACAGGCAAATATTGTACTTTTTCCAGAAACGAAATCGCTATAAGTTAATTACCCTAAAATGGTACAACATTTTTTTTTTTTAATAAAAATAAATGGAATAATAGTTTTATAAAAAAAAAATTATAACGGATAATATAAATAAAGGGCAAAGGATTTTCAAGGTTGAAAATATTTATTAAAATAACATCTTATTTTATCAGTAATGATTGTGTCTTCATGTATTTATTTCCAAGCTTTCCAAGATACTGACAACTTGATTTTATGGCTCAAACAAATATTGTAAATAAAGTGTTATCTTGAAGTCTTCAGAAATTAGTTATATAGGGTGATCTAAGTAGATACTTTTTATATACCTTGACTATTGATTTTATGGCTCAAACAAATATTGTAAATCAAGTGTAATCTTCAAGTCTTCAGAAATTAGTTATATAGGGTGATATAAGTAGATACTTTTTATATACCTTTTTAATAGCTATTTTTTGACAGATCACGTGTGAGTCGTGTCATGCAGTCATGTTATTTTTGTTAAGTATTGTTTGGCATTTCATCGTGGAAAGGCTTACGCCTGAACAACGTTTACAAATTATTCAGTTTTATTATCAAAATAATCGTTCGCCAATTGAGCTAAGTCCATTTTATGCGTACAAAGCCGCTTCGAATCAGGCCTTGGAGAAAAACATCACGCGTGTCATTCGCCAGTTACCAGTCGAAATGCTCGAACGAGTCATCGAGAATTGGACTCAACGGATGGACCATCTGAGACGTAGCCGCGGCCAACAACGGACATAATCTTCAAAAAATAAATGCCAAAGAATGTTCTTTCCAATGATAATAAACATTCCCCATTCAATTTGAATTTTCTGTGTTTTTTTTCTTTTAAAAAGTAGGGAACCTCGAAATGGATCACCCTATATTTACCGCCTGACCCACGATCTCGAACTTTAACGTTCGCGTGACTTCTTTGCAAAAAACAGTTGATTTGCGACCTACAAAAAGGCATTGAATGACAAAGCATATTAAAACATACTGCCAAATGCATAGAAGTCATGCGAACGTTAACTTTCGATATCGTGGGTGAGGAGGTAAATGTGCTTCTTTGTACAAGTACATTGTCCTGCTGTGTCTTAAATACTAGAGAAATAGATTTTAAATGTTTGTAATTGTTCGACGGCTCCGTAATTCTCTCGGCGAAATTCAGTAACAAAT
Organism: Eudasyphora cyanicolor; assembly: GCA_963930755.1. Lineage (NCBI taxonomy): Eukaryota > Metazoa > Arthropoda > Insecta > Diptera > Muscidae > Eudasyphora > Eudasyphora cyanicolor. The sequence continues at coordinate 148,565,685 of OZ005738.1, forward strand.
ATTGGAGAATTGTGTTTACTGCGAATAATATATGTAGAACATTTAATTTTTCTGGCAACTCTGTCCTTATAATATTTGCAGTGTTATCAAAATTCTTGATTAACAATTAAAGCACACCAATTATCAATCTCCAGCGTGAAGGGGTGCTATTCATTTTGAGGGTCACATGATAATTATTTTTGGGAAAAATCAATAGACAGCATGAATAAACGGCGGAAGCCATAAAAGATTAACATAATATTCATCAAAGAGGAACTACCAATATGTAAACGGTTACATAGGATGTCCCGAAAACGAACATGTCAAGAGGTTTGTAATAAAACAAATAGTTTTTAATCCAATTCAAATAGAATCGGATTAAAATTCTGAATCGAACTCCGCCTGCTAAAACCACACTAAAGTCCGTAGCAATAGAGCTAGGTTTATAAAATGTTTGCAGAAATCATTTTTATAGTAACAGGTCATTTTGGATTGAAAGTGGGCCGTTTCGGTTAATGTTTTGATATAGCTCCTCTATGGAGGTCACACCAAATGTATTTCTTTAAACCATAGAAACACATTTTCTATGGCTCAAAGATCAATTTAGCTAACTTTTGATTTTGCATTCTACATATTTTGACAAGAATACATAAAAAATACCCATATCAGAAGATATTTTGTTATAGTCCCCATACAGAGGTCGATCTCAAATATTCTTATTGGAGCCATATATACCACATTTTCCAGATATCTCCAGAAATTTTGTATGCAGTTTGTTTTTCATTTCTGCAGAATGCAAATTGACAAACAATTTGGCTAATTTTTGGGAGAAATTTAATAATAAAAATACTAAAAAAGTCAACCTATTCTAGTTCTATAAAATGCAATTCAATGAAATTTTCTACAAAATTACAATTTCTATTAAATTTTCAATAAAATATATAAAAATGGAAAAATGTTTGTATGTATGTATGCGTTTTATAGACGCTTAAACCACTGGACCGATTTAAAAATGTTTTCTTTTGTTTGAAAGCTATTTTGTCTGAGATGGTTTTGGAAAAAAAATTTTTGCAAAAAGTGGGCGGCGTTTGTTTTCAAAAATGGACGGGATCGGAAATCTAAATCTGGGGCAACGAAATGGACCGGGTCCAGCTATTTTCAATAAAATTAAATTCTATATCTAAGAACTTTTATAGAACAGGATTTATATACAACCGCCCCCACCCTCCACAATCATGTACAAAATCTTTACGCAATTTCGAAGAAATTTTATAGAAAATGTAATTATCAAAGAATCATTTTCCATTTTCCAACAGTCATGTACAAAATCTTCATGCAATTTCGAAAAAAGCGTATTAAAAATAAAATTTCGACGAAAATACCAATTTTGGCTACTGAAACCGCGAAATTTTCGACAAAATAAAGGTCATTGATTGGAAGAAATTTTCTAGAAAAATTTAATTTCGATAAATATGCAATTTCAAAGAAATTTTCTAGAAAATTTAATTTTCTTAAAATTTTATAGAAAACCAGGAATTTTCACTAAAAATTTATTTTCGACAAAATTTTCCAAAAAATTTTTTTTTTTTTGACAAAATTTACTAGAAAAAAAATTCAGTAAAACGACAAAAAATTCAGTTTTGCAAAAAAAAAATTAAATACCAATTTGGCCAACTTTTTCTATAAAAGGCGATTTCTAATATTTTTAATGAAAATGCATTTTTGAGGATTTTTATTAAAAAAAACAAAGTTGATGAATTGTTCTAAATATAACATCTTTTTTCTACTAAATTTACAATAAATGTGCAATTTTGATGAAATTCACACGGAATGTTAATTTAGACAAACTTTTCTAGAAAAATGCGCTGTTTTCTAAGAAATGCAATGCTGATGATTTTTTAAATTTTGATAATTTTTTTCGACTATATAAATATTAATTATTTTTTAAAAATCAATTTCGAAAAAATAAAAATTTAATTTTCGTAATGTTTTATAGAAAAACAGGAAATTTCAATAAAAATTTATTTTCGACAAATTTTCAAAAAAAAAAATGGGTTTTGGGGACATTTCCTATAAAAATTTATTTTTTTGGCAAAATTTTCTAGAAAACAGTAATTTTAAGTATAATTTTGCTAAAAAAAATTAAATACCAATTTGGCCAACTTTTTAAATAAAAGGCGATTTTTTTGAAAATGTATATTTGAGGATTTTTATTAAAAAAATGCAAAGTTGATGAATTTTTCTATAACTTTTTTTCTACTAAATTTATAATAAATGTGCAATTTTGATGAAATTTACACGGAATGTTAATTCAGCCAAAATTTTCTAGAAAAATGCGAAATTTTCTAAGAAATGCAATGCTGATGATTTTTTAGAAAAATTAAATTTTGATCATTTTTTTTCGACAATATAAATATGCAATTTTGATTGGATTTGTCAGGAATATAATTAAAGAAAGATTTATTTTTTAAAAATCAATTTCGAAAAAATAAAAATTTAATTTTTGTAATGTTTTATAGAAAAACAGGAAATTTCAATAAAAAATTATTTTCGACAAATTTTCAAAAAAAAAAACGGGTTTCGGGGACATTTCCTATAAATTTTTTTTTGACAAAATTTTCTAGGAAACAGTAATTTTCAGTATTATGTATTTATTTTCGACAGAAAAATTTAATTTTGCCAAAAAAAATTAAATACCAATTTGGCCAACTTTTTAAATAAAAAGCGATTTTTTTGAAAATGTATATTAAGGATTTTTATTAAAAAAATGCAAAGTTGATACATTTTTCTATATCTTTTTTTTCTACTAAATTTATAATAAATGTGCAATTTTGATGAAATTTACACGGAATGTTAATTTAGCCAAACTTTTCTAGAAAAATGCGAAATTTTCTAAGAAATACAATGCTGATGATTTTTTAGAAAAATTAAATTTTGATAATTTTTTTCCAACAATATAAATATGCAATTCTGATTAAATTTGTCAGGAATATTAATTAAAGAAAGATTTATTTTTTAAAAATCAATTTCGAAAAAAATTTCCAATTTCAACGAAATTTTCCAGAAAATTTAATTTTCGTAAAATTTTATAGAATAAGAGGAAATTACAATAAAAATTTATTTTTGACAAATTTTCAAAAAAAAAAGGTTTTCGGGGACATTTCCCATAAAAATTTATTTGTTTGACAAATTTTTTAGAAAAAAAGAAATTTTCAGTAACAAGTATTTTCGACAAAATTTTCCAAAATTGAATATTCGACGGAAAAATTCAATTTTACCAAAAAAATTAAATACTAATTTAGCCAACTTTTGAGTATTTTTAAAAAAAAAAGCAAAGTTGATGAATTTTTCTATAACATTTTTTCTGAAATTGAAATTTTCGCAGAAATGTTAATTTAGGCAAACTTTTTAGAAATAATGCAGTTTAGTAAACTTTGAAGGAATTTCAAATAAAATTAAAGTTCGACATTGTTTTCTATTAAATGCAATACAATGAAATGTTCTATAACATTTTCAATAAAATGTAATTATATTTCTACGAACTCTTCCAGAGTAAGCTGTCCCAACACTTTTTAAAATACTGCTCCCCCACAATCATGTACAAAATCTTCATGCAATTTCGAAGAAATTTTATAGAAAAATGCAATTTCAAAAGAATACCAATTTAATAAAATTTTCTATTCGACAGCATAAAGGTTGTTGACTGCAATTTGAAGTCTCGGAGAAATATTCTAGAAAAATTAAATGTCGAAAAATATGCAATTTCAACGAAATTTTCTAGAAAATTGAATTTTGACAACATTTTATGAAAAACAAGAAATTTTCAACAAAATTTATTCCTGAACAAATTTTAAATGAAATCCGATGACATTTAAAACCCCAATTTGGATAACATTTTCTATATACTCGTAACTGCGATTTCTATAAAATTTCCAATGAAAATAAATTTTCTAAGGAATGAATCTGTTGATTTTTAAAAAAAAAATAATTTTTATGATTTTCCCCCTATATAAATAGCAATTTTGATCAAATTTGTCAGGAAATATTAATTAAAGAAAGACTTTTTTAAAACAAAATCAATTTTTTTCTAGAAAATTTAATTTCCGTAAAATTTTATAGAAAATCAGGAAATTTCAATAAAAATTTATTTTCGACAAATTTTCAAAAAAATAATTTTCGGCGACATTTCCTATGAAAATTGATTTTTTTGACATTTTCTAGAAAAAATACATTTTCATTAAAATTTATTTTCGACAAAATTTTCCAAAATTGAATTTTCGACAGAAAAATTCAATTTTGCCAAAAAAAAGTTAAATACCATTTGGCCAACTTTTTCTATAAAAGACAATTTCTATTATTTTCAAATTTGATGAAAAATGTTCATTTAGGCAAGCTTTTCCAGAAAATTACAGTTTAGTAAATTTTGAAGGAATTTCCAATAAAATTAAATTTCGACATTGTTTCCTATTTTCAATAAAATTAAATTCTATTTTTTATTCTTTTTTTAAAATACTGCTCCCACACAATCATGTACAAAATCTTCATACAATTTTATAGAAAAATCAAATTTTCAAAGAATTTGTTTTAGTTCAATTTCGACGAGTTTTTAAATACCTATTTTGACAAAATTTTCTATATAACTGCGATTTCTATTAAATTTTCAACGAACGAAAATTTTCTATGAAAAGCAATGCTGATGATAAATTTTGATTATTTTTTTTCGGCTATATAATTATGCAATTTTGATCGAATTTGTCTGAAAATATTAATTAAAAAAGATTTTTTTTAAAAAAAAAATCAATTTTGAAAAAATTTCAAAGACATTTTCTGGAAATTGAATTATGACAAAATTTTATAGAAAAACGATGTTTTTTTTTGAAAATTAAATTTTGATGATTTTTTTCCACTATTTAAATATGCAATTTTTATCAATTTTATCAGGAAATATCAATTAAAGAAAGATAAAAAAATCAATTTCCAATAATTCAACGAAATTTTCTAGAAAATTTTATTTTGATAACATTTTACAGAAAAACAGCAAACTTCAAAAAAAATGTATTTTTGACAAAATTTTAAAAAAATGCTTTTTGAAGAAATTTTCCTGAAAAATGGAAATTTGACAAAATTTTCTAGAAAAAATTTATTTTCGACAAAATTTTCCAAAAATTCACTTCTACTCAAATTCACTACACTCTAAAAAAAACATTTTGACAAAAATAATAAATATCAATTTGGACAACATTTTCTATATATGTAACTGCGATTTCTATTAAATTTTCAATGAAATTCGACAACATTTTTTATCCATTTTGACAACATTTTCTATATAATTTTCTATTTCTATTACATTTTCAATGAAAATAAATTTTCGACGAAATTTTCTAAGAAATGCAATGCTGATGATTTAAAAAAAATAAATTTTGATAAAATTTGTGCAATTTTGATCAAACTTGTCAGGAATTATGAATTAAAGAAAGATTTAAAAAAAAAAACAATTTCTTAAAAATATGCAATTTCAACGAAATTTCAAGAAAATTTAATTTTTACAACATTTTATAAAAAAACAGTAATTTTCAATAAAAATGTATTTTCGACAAAATTTTCAAAAAAAAAAAGTGTGCTTTTCGGCGACATTTTCTGGAAAAAAAGAATTTTGACAAAATTTTCTAGAAAAAAATTTAATTTTCATTAAAAATGTATTTTCGACAAAATTTTCCAAAAACGCACAATTTTGACAACTTTTTCAACATATTTTTCACTAAATTTATTACAAAAAAATCTTCGAGGAAAAAAAATCCAATGTCGAATTTTTTTTTTAAAAAACCGCAATTTCTTTTAAATTTTCGATAATAATTAATTGAAATTTGAGGGACATTTCCTGATACGTGTAATTTCGAAGAAATTTTCCAGAAAAATTATATTCCGAACAAACACAATTTCAACGAAATTTTCTGGAAAATTTAATTTTGACAAAACTGGAATCATCAATAAAAATTGATTTCCAGCAATTTAAAAAAAAATGCTTTTCGTCAAATGTTTTTTTGGAAAAATCGAATATTAAAAAGTTTTCCAAAAAACAGGAAGAAAATATTAATTTAGGCAAGCTTTTCTAGAAAAAATCAATTTTGTCAATATTGAAGGAATTAAATAAAATTAAATTTCATAATTTCAAGAACTTTTCTAGAGCAGTATTTCCCAACTCCTTTAAACATGTACAAAATACCCATGCTAATTTAAAGAAATTTTATAGAAAAATTTATTTTTTAAAGATTTTTTTTTTAGAAAAATTCAATTTCGAAAAAATTCTTATTATGTATAGTTGACCTTTAAAATTGATTATATTTTTGTTTTTGTTGGCTTGAGGTCATAAATAAAACAAATTGTTTTATTTTTAAAAATTGTTATTTTCCCGATATTTCGACCGACTTCGTCGATCATTTTCAAGGGTTACACTAAACAAAGAGACATAAATTACAATCGTTTTAGATAAATATTAACAAAGTGAAAAATAAAATTTTAAAAATACACATTTTGACAACATTTGTTGAGAAACTGCGATTTCTATTAAATTTCCAATGAAAACGTTATTTCGACAATATTTTCTAAGAAATGCAATGTTGATGATTTTTTTATAAAAATTAAATTTTGCTGACATTTTCTATAGGCATTTTTCCACTATATTTACAGTAAATATGTAATTTTGATCGAATTTGATAGGAAGCAAGATTTTCTAGCAAAAAAAAAAATTTCGACAAAATTTTCTAAAAAAGTGAAATTCAAGGAAATATTTTCTAAAATTGCAATTTCTATGAAATTTTCAATAGAATTAAATTAATCTTCTATAAACTTTTCTAGAGCAGGGTTTCTTCTTCTTTATTTGCGCATCCGTTTTCGGATATGAGCGATGATACAATTTACAAACATAAAATAATACTAACACATGTTTGACATCTTTTCTTATGCATATAAGTTCTCTATTTTTAGCGGCATTTAGTAAGCATCTTTCGTCATTACATCCGGTTGTATATTTTTCAACCAGGAAAGTTATTTTCGACCTCTTACTGATCTTCCTTCAACTTTTCCTTTCATAATTATTTGCAGGAATTTATACTTATTATTTATTTATTTATTTATATGAATTACAATACAAAGTAAATTTGTATTATAATTATACGGTCCAGGGAGAAGCCGGGAGACAAAGACCATGTTGCTTGTTAATTTTTGTTGCGACAGACCAGAGCCTCTGTTGGGAATCGAACCCACGACCCCCAAACTCATAGGAGAGCTCGCTACCAACTCACCTACTGGGGCGCTCTTTATACTTATTATTTCACATTAAATGTCCCAGATATGATATTTTTCTGTTTTTTGTTATTTTCAGTAGTTGGCGATCTACTTGCATTCTTCTTAGCACTTCGTTATTTGAGACTCTATCAGTCCATGCCATTTTTAATAATCTTCGGTATATCCATGTCTCGAAGGATTCTAATTTCATTTGATGAATCGTATCTTTGTTTGTAAGCCGATACCATGGCTTGACAGTATTTTCTTATATTTAAAGAATGCTGATCTTGCCATTTCTATGTCTCTTTTGACATATCCCACTGTTCGTTTATTAAGACTCCTAAATACTTGAAGTTTGTCACTTTTTCAATTTCCATATCTTTTATCTTTAACTTTATGCTGATGTGTTCTTTCTTCCTGCTGATTATCATGTCATGTCTTTAGTATTTTTGGTGTTGATTCTTAGACCATATGATTCACTTACGTTTGTAAGTTTGTCTATTAATTTCTGCAGGCCGCCAATACTACTTGCCAGTATTGTCGTATCATCCGCATATCGAATGTTATTAATAAGTGATCCATGTATTTGTATGTCAATCCTTTCTTTTTCTACGGCCTCCTCAAATATTTTCTGGGAGTATACATTAAAAAAAAGAGGTGACAGTATACTCCCTTGTCTAACGCCTCTTATTCCTTCAGTGAGTTCTCCTTCAACATCAATGCATGCCACCTGATTCAAATACAAATTTTGTATTCATCTCATTTCCTTTCCATCTATACCAATTTCTGTCATAAAGTCTATACCAATTTCTGTCGAAAAGTTTGTTGTGTAATACGGTATCAAAGGCTTTTTCGTAGTCAATGAAACACAGAAAGACCTCTTAATCCTTTTAAACATACGACTTGCCACAACCATGTGAACAAAATACGCAAAACAAAAACCGCAAACTTTATATTATCAGCGATTATTTTAAAAGTTAATCTAAGTGAAGCAACAAATATGATTTTCATGTGCCATTTAGGGTTGTTGTGGAATCCGATTGTTGTCGCAATCGGAATTGAAACCGAGAAAAACAAATAACTTTGGACTCACAGAAGGTTATTTTTTTCGATTTCAATTCCGATTCCGACAGCAATCGGATTCCACAACGAAAAAAGAATAAATTTGGTGTCACAGAAAGTTTTTTTTTCTCGATTTCAATTCCGATTCCGACAGCAATTGGATTCCACCACAACCCTGATTATCTGCTTTCCGTTTTTCAGCAGAACATCTGCTGTAACAAAGATCCTATTTGCAGTTTATTTACTAACATATCTCTTTGGGAACTAACTTCTATAATACCCATCCGAATCTGCTGTAATTTCACTCATAGTAATAGTGGCTGCTATCTCCTTTAGAAAAATGAGTGATGTAGTCCCACACCATTTGGTACTCCCACCCAAGGAACTATTTTGTATATAAAAGTACTGTTTATAACATTAATACCAGTGAATAGAAATACTTGAAATTTTGTGCAGTGTAATGCTTTTATGGGTTTTCCAACAAGAGGTGTTATTTTGGTATGCATAGAAAAATGCCATTTTTTTAGATAAATGATCGGATGTTTATTTCATAATAAAGAGGAAGGTATGTCGTTAATAATGGAAAACAACATCAGCCAAACGGTCACCACGACCACGCTTACAGGACCATATCCTTTTCATGAAATTTTCCATAACCAAATCGCAAAGTGGCAGCCCTATGTCCTCGATAGCCTCACTAATTCTATCGACGCTGGGCTGTTGGCGTAGACCTTATCATTCACGTGGCCACAAAGGAAGAAGTCGCAAGGTGTTAAATCACAAGATCTCGGTAGCCAATTGTGATCACCTCATCGAGAGATAACAGGTCCGGAAACTTTTCCCGTTTCGTTGCTTGTGTGGCACGAAGCGCCGTCTTGTTGAAAGTAAACGTTGTCCAGATCAATACCATCCAACTCCGATCATAAAAAATAATTAATCATCACTCGATAGCGCAATCCATTCACCGTAACTTTTGATCCAACCTCATTTTCAAAAAAGTAAGGTCCAATGACCCCGCCGAACCACAAACCGCACCAAACAGTGACACGTTGAGGATGTAGAAGCTTCTCAACAATAACTCTTGGGTTTTCCGAGCCCCAGATGCGACAATTTTGCTTGTTGACGTAGCCACCGAGGTGGAAATGGGCCTCATCAGTCAAGATGATTTTTCGATTTTTTAATTTTAATAATTTCAGTGCCATGTTGAATCGTGTATCGTTCCATTTTTAGTAATGGCGTAGTTTCTACCTGTCAAATGTCAAAGAATAAAAGCTTCAAAAGTGACAGCTACCGAAATACCGGGTGATTCAAAATAACACCTCTTCTTGGAAAACCCTTTAGTACCTACAGTCCTGTAAAAAACGGACATTATTGGCACGCCCCTTTTGGTACTGCCAATACAAAATGTGCAAATAAAACCAAAATTGGATAGCTCATTTCTTTAGATAGACAGATTTATGCGAACACAACATTTCCAAAACTTCTGCAGTAATCATTTAAAGACAAATAATTACACTTTTTTTGAAACGTTCTGGCAACTCCCACCCGAGGGGTATACCTAGTCAATTAACCCGACTGAAATTGTCTTATTTGTTAACATTGTGAAATACTCCCGGTCAACTGGACACATGACTTAGACTTAGTTTTTTATTTCTATTCTGGACACCCTACATTATGTACTCGTCTAAAAAAACATACATACAAATGAAAATTTTCCTAAACCGGCGTCATCCAAAAATGCACGCGTTTGTTTCGAGAGAACCGACGTTGTGTTTTAATGTTCTCGAAGCAAATGTTAACACAAATACTCTTCGCTTATACAAGTAGATATATATAAAATCCACATGTGTAAAATGGTTCCGCTTGCGGTAAATGCCGCACGAGAGAAAAAAAACCCGTGCACACTCTACACTCTACCGACGAGATATTGAGATACGGTTTGCTTAAACGCCTCTCACACCACACTGAGACTGAAATCATCTGCATGACTGTATGACTCACTGTACAGGGCATATGAGACTGTTTATAGCAGTGCAGATGTATTATCGAACTCAACGCCTACGGTTCAATTGTCAAAACTGTTTGGGTAATTTTAGTCAGAAAAAAAATCAGGAATGACACAAAAATGAAAGGTAGAGCATTTCTCAAAAGTTCCAAGTCAAGTTTATAAAAGCCTCAGATGTGATACAAATAATTCAGATATGTATATTATTTTAACATATTCGTATTAGATAATGTGAACATTTTCACAAATGCGTGTAAATCTTTTTTACCTAAAATTCTACAAAATTTTAACAAATGAGTCGTTGCTCTGACAACACTTAAACAGTGGAACTATGACTAAAATGTGAATGTTAGAATTTCAGAATGATCCTATGTAAAATGGCTATCATTTAGAGTTAATGAATTATTGTCAAAATCAATCAATCAGGCAGGGTTTACATTAATCGACCAAATCGCGCGATCCGTCGAAAAATACATCCGTGGCCGTCTGGTCGCTTGATGTAAAAGAGGATCGCATGACTCTGCAAAAGATTGCACAAGTGAGAAAAGCAATTTCACTCTCTCGAAAATCGCAGGACAAAGTGTGCAAATTTCGTCTATTAAAAAACTTTCGCCGCATTCGCCCGCTACGGGAATGTTCTGAATTCTATTTCACTTAATTTTAGGTGAAAACTATTTGAATTTTTGTAAATAGCTATTAAAATTCGAGCACATTTGCGAATAAAAAGGTAGCATCAATCAGTTCTGACACATAGGAACGTTCCATGATAAATATAGAACTCTACTGTTTTTATTCTCACGTCAGAAACGATTCGCCGAAAGTGAATTCTGTTCCATTGCAAAGATCATGTCCACCATTTAGCCAATTTTTTACCCAACATAAGAATTGTTTCATAGAATAAAACAATTGTTCGGTTTTATGACTATGACTGCAGTTTATAATTAAAGCGCATGTGCACGCACATTTATTCCATGCGTCTTTCATCTCGTGAGGGAATCACAACACTGTTGATTGGCGCCTATTAACAGTCATTCGGAGAGCATATGACACATTAAAAGTTATTTCTTCTTGACAATACTCGTACTAAGACTGCTGATACTGCATATATGCATACACATGTATATAACCACATGCATTTAATGTAAGTATGTTTGGTGTTTTCTAAACATAACAAATTATCGATACACATACGTTCCAATTGGAGAACACGCACAACTACATATGTATGTATGTACATATGTTGCATATGGTTGCACAGTGTTTTCAGAGTAATTTAAACGATGTCAGCTTCTCTTGATTTTCGGATTGAACAATTCTGGACAGAATTTAAATTTTATTAACTTTAAATACAAGTACATCCACATTTTACTATAACCCTAATGGAATTTTTCTGTATAATAGTAAAGAGAAAAATCTTTCGTCCTAATAAAATATTTATGCAATATTTTGGATTCCAAAAGGCCATCATAATGCTGGAAGATACAGTGATTAAAGTGCAGTTTTTTTTAAATCTGGGACATCAACTTCAGCGATGTAATTAATATAAGCAGGATTTTCTACATTTATTTTATTAAATAAAATTCAAGTGTTAGAATTTACCAGAAAATCTAAATATACTCAAAATCGCATTTTTCAGGTATGTTCTGGCACTCACTTGGAGCATCTCACCTGAAATGTCTCAAGATAGATTTGTTATACAAGTCGCTACACGTCTGAAAACCGTACGTATTTGCAGGAAAATCACATGTTTCGTATTATTTAAGCAGAAATTCGACAGCCAGTGGCGCATTTATTAACGAAAAGGTCTTTAAAAATAATTCATTATAAAAATTTCATATCTATGGTTATTTCCAAGAAGCGAAATTTTGCCGTATATTTTCAGATATCTTAAAAAACTACACTGAACCACCAGAACAGGGGCGCATTTATTAAAGAAAGGGTCTTTACAAATAATTTATTATAAAAATTAAATATCTATGGCTATTTCGAAGAAGCGAAATTTTGCCGTATATTTTCAGATATTTTAAAAAACTACACTGCTTTTAAATTTCTTATCATAAGCGAAATTGTGGAGATAAAGATAGCTTTTAGGTACTATTTATACTATATGACTGGCTTTTTGGGGCTATTTAGCCCAGATCTTCCCAACCCTTTCAACCGTGCGGCCACAACCATCTAAAATATCTGCATGCCCCCGCAATTAAATTTGTCTGCAAAACTTCCACGATATTGCCATTTTTATTTTAGAAGAATTTATTGATTAACATTTCTATAAAAAGCAACGTTGGAATTAAATTACAATTTTATAACAAAAATTGTTGAAATTGCAGTTTTTACAACATATTTCAAATTTGCATTTTTTCTAAAAAATATTGTTGAAATCAATTTTTTTTCAAAAAAAAATCGTTGAAATTTAATTTCTTTTAGAAAATTTCGTTCAAATTACATTTTTTTGAAATTGTATTTTTCTAGAAAAATCGTTGAATTGTACTTATCTAGAAAATTTTGTTAAAACTACATTTCTCTACAAAATTTCTTGAAATTAAATTTATTCTAGAAAATTGTTTTTAAATTTTTTAAACGGGCGAGAGCGGTTTTTGGCCACTGAAGGGGATTAAAGATGGGTGAGTCGTTTAAAGGACGTAATCCCAGATTAAAGGCCGATGAAGGAAAATTTCTGGAAAAAAATTCAATTTAATTTGGAAGAAAAATTCAATTTAATTTCGAAGAAATTTTAAAGAAAACTACGAATATTTTGTAGAAAAATTAAATTTTGAAATTTTCTGGAAATATACAATTTCACAATTTTGACATAATTTTCTAGAAAAAACAATTAAAAAAAATTACAATTTAGTATGTTTTCCTAAAAAATGATAAAAAAAAAAATTTCTAAAAAATTTCGTTGAAATTTGATTTTTCTAGAAAATTTAGTAATTGCATTTTTTTGTTGAATTGTATTTCTCTAGAAAACTTTGTTAAAATAACATTTATCAAAAAAATTTCTTGAAATTAAATTTATTCTAGAATTTTTTTTTAAATTTCGAAGGCCGATAAACACATTTTTTTAAATTTTTTAAGCGGACGATGAGCGGATTTAGGGCCACTGGAGGGATTAAAAATCGATGAGTCGTTTAAAGGACGCGATCCCAGATTAAAGGCCGATGAAGGAAAATTTCGGGAAAAAAATTCAATTTAATTTCGAAGAAATTTTAAAGAAAACTGCGAACATTTCTAGAAAAATTAAATTTTGAAGAAATTATCTAGAAATATGCAATTTCACAATTTTGACATAATTTTCTAGAAAAAGCAATTAAAAAAAAATTTTTCAACTTTGCATTTTTTCCTAAAAAATGTTAAAATAAAATTTTTCTAATAAATTTCGTTGAAATTTAATTTTTCTAGAAAATTTAGTAATTGAATTTTTTTGTTGAATTGTATTTCTCTAGATTTTTTTTAAATTTGAAGGCCGATGAACACATTTAGAGTCACTGAGGTATTAAAGACGATGACCCCGATTAAACGTCGATGAAGGAAAAATTCAATTTCGAAGAAATTTTAAAGAAATATGCAATTTTAACGAAAGTTTCTAGAAAAAATGATTTTTGACATAATTTTCTAAAAAAAAATGCGTTTTGATATAATTGTGTAGAAAAAACGAAATTTTCAATAAAAATGCATTTTCGACAAAATCTTCAAAGAAATTCAATTTTGAAGATTTTTTTTTAGAAAAATGAGATATATTAATTTTCAAAGAAATTATCTGGAAATATGCATTTTTACAATTTTGACATAATTTTCAATAAAAATGTATTTTCGACAAAATTTTTAAAAATTAAATTTTGAAGAATTTTTTAAAGAAAAATGCAATGTGGAACAATTTTCAACGATTCTTTTTTAGAAAAATAAAAATTCATTGAAATAAAATTTCTCTTAAAAAACTACGTTGGAATAACATTTTTCGCTGAAATTAAATTTTTCTGCAAAATTTCGTTGAAATTGCTTTTTTTTAAATTTTGTTGAAATTGCATTTTTAGAAAAATTGTTGACTTGTATTTCACTAGAAAATTTTGTAAAAAATACATTTCTCTGCAAAACTTCTAGAAATTAACTTTTTTCTATATACAAAAGTTTTTTAATTTTCAAAGGATGATAAGCGGATTAATGGCCACTGAAGGAATAAAAGATCATTGAGTAGTTTAAAGGCCGTTGAAGGAAAATTTCTAAAAAAAATTAAATTTCGAAGAAATTTTTAAGAAATATGCAATTTTAATGAGTTTCTAGAAAAAATATGTTTTGATATAATTGTCTAGAAAATACGGCATTTTCAATAAAAATGTATATTCGACAAAATTTTCAAAAAAAATTCATTTGAATTTTTTTTTAAAAAATATGAAATTTTGAAGAGGTTTTCGACGATTTTTTTCAGAAAAATTAAATTTTGATAAAATTTTTGAAAAATAACATTCTTGAAAAAAAAATTCTATAAATAAAAATTAGATTTCTATTATTTTTTTTTATAAAATCAATTTTGCTGAAATTTTCTATAAAAGCGCAATTACCACGAAAAAAACTAAATTTTCAATAAAAATAATTTTCGGAAAAAAATTTAAAAATGTAATTTATTCAAACTCGAAAAATTCAGTTTTAAAGAAGTTTTATAGAAAAATGCATGATTTTTTTAAAAAATTTAAATTTTGATAAAATTTTTCAAAAATACCATTTTTGAAAAAAAAAATATATAAATAAAAATTATATATTTAAAAATTCTATTAAATTTGTTTTTAAATCAATTTCGCTGAAATGTAAAAGCGCAATTACCACAAGAAAACTTAATTTTCTGAAACAACTTTAAAAATACTATTTTGCCAAGCTCGAAAAATGCAATTTTGAAGAAATTTTATAGAAAAATGCAGTTCTTTGACATTTTCTATAAAAATTAGATTTCTGTTAATTTATTATAAAAAAATTAAATGTTGAAGAAATTTGCAAGAAAATAGTAATTTAGGCAAGATTTTCTATAAAACTGAGCTATCCACACCAAAAAAACTTTCAGGGAAGAACATTTCAATAGCCTCCAAGGAGACACCAATAACATTATCGAAACATAGTTAAAAAAACTGAAACTTTATAGCAATTTTGTCTAAATTTTTACAAGGTCCTCTTCTGTTTTCACACATAAAACGTTGTTCCACGCTATTTACAATAGTTTTTGTTTTTACATTTACAGTTTTAAAACAAATTGTTCTTAAATATCTCAAATTAAAAAATGCTGATTAACATGTAACTTTAAATGAAAATACACCCACAATAGTTCTCCAAAAGTTTCAGCAAAATAACAATAAACAATACATCGATATACTGTATGGCAAGAAAGTGTTTTTTCATTATAAAAAGGAACTTTCTAATCAACTTTTTTGGAAAAATAAAATTCCAATATCGAAAAAAAATCTTTTTCCAAAAAATTTTATAAGGTAAAATTTTTGCGAAGTAAAAAACATACTTGACATACTGTATATATATTTGTAATTTGTTTATATCTGGAAAATCGAATTGCATGAGAGTTACTCCTGCCCAATTTAGATTTATATGTTTTAGTAAAATGTATGTTTTTTATTTTTTGGATTTTCTTGTATTATTTCTTTAAACTTTTTAGCATATTGTCATCCATTTATAACAACAATTTCAGTGTTGTGGTGTTGGCGCGTACGTACTCAAAATATTCCACTTTGCTGCTGTATGTGAGAAGCGTATCGTATATTGTGCGTTCTGTGAGCATACTCAGTCGGTTTGCGTCTGCTCCAACAAAGTTCCAATGCGACTTTTACTGACTCTGGGGCCGGCTGGTTAAATGTGTGTGGTGGTGGTGTTTGCATTTTATGCTCTGTGTTTCAAAAAACTGTTGCGGCTCATTGGGATCTCTATCTACTATTTCCGTAGCAGAAAGAAAGAAAAACACAAAAACTTTCAGACGGCGATAACAGCCGCAACAGACAGCAAACAGGCAGGCAGGCGGGCAAACCAACCAGTCCGTCGACCAGACCCACCAGCCGCTAGCTAGCAAGCAAACAGCCAGTTCATTTAGCTCACGAGCAGTAACGTATCTTTAGTCATTTTTAGGCAGTCGCAAGGAACGGTTGTTGGTTGTTTCTAGAAACTAGAAATTTAAAAAATAAACTCTTATACACACACACGAAGAACGGAGACGGTTAGTAAATCAAAGCTAAAGGCCGCTGAATCGGTATATAAGCAAGCTAGCGGCAACGACAACAAAAATAAAAAATATATGCTGTGGAGCGCTCTTTTTACGCCACAATCGAATCGAAGAAAAGAATGAAGCAAGAAAAAAAAACCGCGCGGCGCGGTCCAGTTCAAATATTTTCAGGCTCCACTCACTTTCTTATGTGTTGTGTTGAGTATAATGACTTTTGACGTTGGCTAGGGCGCCCTGTTCGCTGTTATCTTCTGCCGATCAACAACAATGGCTGCTGGCTCTCTTATGGCAGAACTTTCGTTTTCAGCCACAAACTTCAATGAATGAATACCACTTTTTCTGCGTTTTCCGTTTTTCTTGATACAAATTCCAACTCATACCTGTAGCTCTAACCTGCATTTTTTCTCAGTCCACATAATTTTTACGTTTTTTTTTAATAAAAAAAAATGGATTCGTTTTTCTCTCTATTTTGTTTGCTGCTCTCATTAGAAGTGGAGTAAGTACGCGCGGCGCGTACGCATTAGGTGCTACTAAATGGAACGTTTTTGTTGCTGGATGTTGTTTTTTTTATTAATTTTCTATTCATTCGGTTTGTTGTGTTAAAATGCGGTTGTCGTCGTCGCCGTCATCGGACAGACGGACGGACGGTTGGTTGTTGGTCGTTTCGTCGGTCGGTGTCAACGTTTGGGTCGTTTTACAAATAAAAAAGAGACATTCTTTTCAGTTTTGTGTATAAAAACTAAAACTCATTGATAAAAATAAAACGGATAAATTAAAGAAAATAAGTTGAAACTAATGATATACATATAATACATATGAAACACAAGTGAAAAGAAAGCGCGGAAGAAAATTTAAAAAAAAAACTAACTAAAAACGGGCTGAGTGAAAATTATTGGAATTCATAAAAACCCACACACACTTATATAAAATGAAAAAAGTTTTAACACCCTGATAATCTCTTTGTCAAAAAAAAAACATAATAATAAATTTATAATAAAAACAATAACAGTCACAATAATAATACAATCTAAAGAAATTCCGCACATTCATACAATCACAGCGAAAAATAAAAATAATATATGTACATATGTATATACAAAAAGAACAAACACACTGGTCGACACATACACAGAAGAATATCTATACGAAATAATAAAAAATTATGGAGCCTCCTATATAAAATCATTTGCAGTAGAGTAATAACGTATTTCATAATAAATGTGTTCTTAAACATACTGCAAATGTCTAGCACACACCAGAACTTTAAATGCAAATATTTCCACAATACATATGTAGTTATTTAGTAAACTCTGATGCAATCTCATATCGCGAAAGAAATTCCAGATATGTATATAGGATTCCATCAGATCCAATTTTTATACATTATTTTTTAAATATGCATTTAGATTAAGTTTGTATAGGTTAGCCAGATAATGATAGGAAAATAAATCTAAATTAAACCACTACGATGATATATCAATTTGAGTTAGGCTTTTCTCTGAAGCTACGTTTATGCCACTATATATTTCCTTTAAATGGCCGCCTCTAGTCAACACTATCACAAACGAAGTAATCATTATTGGGGGGTGTTCAGTCGCATGATCGCATCAGCCAAATCATTAACGCTCATCGTCAGTCGCCAAATGACAACAGCAAGTCGGTTAACATCGTTCTATATTCCAAGGACTATTCAAATGTTCGCCTCGACTTCGATGACAGAACTACAAGCGGTCGGTACAATAACCCAGACAAATATGTTCGGCGTAACTCCGGCGACCTTATTCCATCAATAGCACCTCGAGCTCCTCTAAGGTGGTTGGCATGTTAGCGTAGTCTAAGGACTTGGCGTAGCCCCAGAGAAAATAATCGTATTGTGTCAAGTCACATGATCGCAAGGACCAATTTATGAAGTCTCGGCGTGAGATGACACAATCGCCAAATGTTTCCTTCACATCTTCTAGCGTTACGTCACTTGTGTTTGATGAACTATCACAGTTAATTTCGCTCTATACGCCAAAAATCTTTGAACTGATCGACGCCAAATATCACTTCTTCAAATGGCCGCCTCGACTTCGATGGCAGTACTTCAGGCGGTCGGTACAATTTCGATAACCCAGACAAATATGTTCGGCGTAATTTCGGCAATAGCATTTCGAAAGTGGTTTTGTATTGTAAGCGTAGTCTAAATACTTGATGTAGTCCCGGAGAAAAGAATCGTGTTGTGTCAAGTCACATGACCGCTACGACCAATTTATGAAGTCTCGGCGTGAGATCACACAATCGCTAAATTTTTCCTTTATATCTTCAAGCGTTACGTTACTTGTGTTTGATGAAGCGCCGTCTTGTTTGAACTGTCACATAGTGTCAGTTACTTCGCTCTATGTATATACCAAGAATCTTTGAACTGATCGACACCGAATATAACTTCATTCAAATAATTGCCTGGGCTTCGCTGGCAGTTCTTCAAGCTGTCAGTTAATATTTTGATGTCACAGTCCATAATATCCGGCGCTAATCCGGCGTAGCATCTCCAGCTCTTCCAAAGATGTTGGCTTTTTAGCGTAGACTAAGTACTTGACGTAGCCTCAGAGAAAATAATCGAGGGGTGTTAAGTTGGCAGCCAACTGATGAACTCTCGCACTGAGATGACTCAATCGCCAACTTGTCCCTTCACATTTTCAAGCGTTGCCTCGGTTGTGTGGCATATAGCTCCGTCTTCTTTGAAATACAACACAGATATATCGATGTTGTCGGGCTCTGATCACAGAAAGTCGGTTAACTTTGCTCCATATACCAAGGATCATTGAGCTGATCGGCGCCGAATATCACTTCATTCCAATGGCCATTGGCTTCGCTGACAGTTCTTCAAGCGTTCGATCCAATATTTGATGACAGCAAACTAAAAATTCAGGCCACCACGGCCCAATCTCTATCTGCTTGGTCGTTTAAGTTCCTTAAGAGTGTACTCTCTTTCAAACTTTTCCACGGTTCGAATAACTGACTGCGCACAAAATCTAATTAATTAAATTAATTTTATTTAACCCATTTTAGGCCTGCGTTCGAATAATGGAATTCTTTGTTTTATATTTTTCTGGAATTTTACCCTAAGCTCATTCAATTTATGTTTGTAATTTGGTTGATCATGAAGACTCAAAATTAATAAAAAAAATATTTTAATTACGGAATTACAGTAGTCGGCATAAGTATTTTGACGAAATAAAAATCTTGCATTTTTTACTTTAACTTTTAAATGGCTTTATAAAGAAGTCTTGTTTATTTTTTCCTATTTTTATATTTCTAATACAAATTTAAAAATAATCAAACAAATATTTTTTCATAGAAACCTCAAAAGATATAAATTAATTAGTTAATTCATGGATTGGCACAAGTATTTTGACAAGTATGTAATACTAAGGGGAATCTTATATCCTGCAACAGGATAATGCACCACGTCGCAAAGCCCGGACGATAAGTAACTTTTTGAAGAATTTTGGTGACACGGCTTTGGACTGGCCACCTCAAAGTTCAGACTTAAATATTATAGAAAACGTCTGGTCTCTCTTGAAACACAAAAAAGCAGTTTCGTTAAATAAAACCAGAGAGTGGACAATTTCTGAGGTCACATCTCTTCAGAATCAGAGATTCTTCAAAATTTCGTGGATTCAGTACCGAGACGCCTTCAAAAAGTTATTGAAGCCAAAGGAGTTTATACATTTTACTAAATTGTTCTTCATTTCCTTACTTTTGTTAAGCTTAAACTATGTTTTCTTAGTATTACATACTTGTCAAAATACTTGTGCCACCCCATGAATTAACCAATTAATTTATATCTTTTTAAGTTTCTATGAAAAAATGTTTGTTTGCTTATTTTTAAATTTGTATTAGTAAAATAAAAAAAAGGAAAAAATAAACAAGACTTCTTTATAAAGCCATTTAAAAGTTGAAGTCAAAAATGCAAGATTTTTATTTCGTCAAAAACTTACGCCGACTACTGTATAAGAAATCTATTTTCGGGTCTACTCATTACGTAATCTAAGTTTTAATGTATATTTTTAAAAACGCTAAATACAGCACCAATTTTGGTTATTTTACCACCAATTTTCTCAAAAGTAAAACTATTTTGTCTTTAAATTCAAACTGTCTGCCGCTGTCTGAAAAAATGGGTGGCGCATGTGTTAAATTTAAACTTTTGAAGGTTATCTGATTTTTGAAATCCAATAAAAGTACCAGAGGGGTTTATAGAACATTTGGCAGAGTTTTATAGAACAAATTTACTCTACAAAATTTAAAGAAAAACATTGTCTTGAAGTTTATGTGTTAAAATTAAAGCTTCTCTGACATGTGTAACCCAATAAAAGTGCCAGAGGATTTTTGTAGCACATTTGACAATCAATTATTATATCTCAGATGCACTATGATCTTAATTACTTTTTTGTTAATGAATATGTAAGATATTACTTTTGTTGGTATCGACAAGTGTGTAGCAATTAATTTGCAATATATTTAAAATCAAACTATACTTTACAATAACAGCAATAACAATATAGTCCCAAAAGTCGTGGAACGGGGATCTTTAAAAACACAACAACTTTCGTTAACTTCATAGTAGTAATTCACCTCCCCCTAAGAGCAAACGGATTAATACGAAACACAAAAAAAAATATCCCCAAAAGTCAGTAGCAGCGCAGCAGCCGCATTCATTCATACAACATTTACTCAGCAAAAAGGTAAGTAACGAGTGCACGAACGTTGAGAGAGAGCCATACGAATGCCAATATGTGTAGTGTGTTTAATATGAGCGGGTCTGTGTGTGTGTTTGTGTATGCCAGAGAATTTCATTCGGGGGATTACGATTTTGATCTTGGTTGTGGTTATAATAAATTTTTGTGATGTCCATTTCACGCAAGTGGAAGTGGTTTAACCGGCACATCGAGTTAAAAAAACACAGAAATAAAGGGTGCTAATCGATTAATTAGTGAATGACATGGGATATATTGACGTACGCACTCTTTTTTTGCAGTAATTCGGGGAACAGTTGATATTCACGGGAAATTTTCGGGAATATGAAATCCCCCTTATTTTTTTGGGAATTTTTAACTGATTTATATAAAGTTTAGTTTAATTACCATTACAAATAATAACCTTAAATATGTAAGTTACCTTAATGAATCTCTGATAAACTTTAAATGCAAATATATCCTTAACAAAGAATTTAAATAAATCAACATTTTTGAATTGAAAAATAACACGTACAAATCCCAGCTGAATTAAATTTTAGGTAGCGTATAGTAGTATTTTGTGTGTCGTGTGTACTTTCCAATGGAATATTCTCACCTTATCAAAAGCTCAATGAGAAAGGATTACATTTTATTGTTATGAAAATTTCTTAGTGTCGGTCATTGTATTTGCATATATATTTACATTTTCATTTATATTGTCAGTATTAAAACATTTAATAAACGTGCTGAATTTCTACGACATCAATCACTTTTACTGAATGTTATCTATATAAGTATATACATACATACTTATATACATATATATATATATATATATTTCGTACCGCAAAAAAAGATAACGTATTTAAATATTATAGTTGTATTTATAGAAAAGATAGTTAATTAAATAGGAAACGGCAATAAAATGTAGTATTTGTAAAATTAAAAAAATTGTGAGAAAATTACAACTGATTAAACAAAACCTCTTTAAATAAAACAAATAATTTAAAAGAAAAGTGAAGTCTTAAGTCCATTTGGGAATCAAAATAAATTGCACTACAAATAATAACGAATTAGTGATATCAGCTGTTTTAAAAACATTTAAGTGGGCGTTGTTATATTTATAATTCCATAAAAGTAAATTAATTTACGATGAAACATTTTGTTAATTGGACATGAAGTCGTTTCTGTAGAACTTTCTTATAAAAAATAAAATTGTATGGCATAAGCAACCACGAGATACTTTATCAGCTATTATGACTTTCAAAAATATACAGTTATTTGCATAATCAGGCATACATACACCGAAAAAAAATTGTTTTTAATGTTAAATATGTTGGTACTCATATCAGTGCTGACAGAACAAATTTAAAGTAAGAAAGTTTCGTATTTAAAATGAAAACAAGTTTCCTAAACTTAAGTAAATTATCTTAATATTTTGAAAATTATTTTTGGCTTAAGTTGAAATTTAAAATTTCATTTATTTTAAATTCTTATCGTCTTTAAATTGTTTTCAGCGTATAGAAGTCCCCCCACTGACACTCTAATATTTTTGTACAAATACAAAATTAAAACAAAATCTAGAATTTGAATGATAAGAATTGTATGTTTCAATACGAAATATTCAAACATGCAAACAGATATCACAATAAGTAATTAAATTTGTTATTCTAATTATGCATTTGCGTTTGCAAATATACGTATGTATCACAAACACCCTGTAATAGTATTGACTGTTGTCTTTTGGCGTTAAGATCTTGTTGATTGCGCCAATATAAATATTTTGTTTTTAAAGTGTTTGAAAAACACTCTCACACACTCAACTCACACCAATCTTGTTCACTCACACATTGACGAGATCATTGAAATATCCATCATAGGTATCTTTCATTGCAAATGAATCCAATTCTACCGGCAAATAATTTAACTTTATTCCATTTAACTCTCGCATTACCATCACCTCGCCCAAGAAAAAGGCCTGGCCGGGCCGGTTATTTCTCTTCTTTGTGTATGCAAAGAAATGACAACAAAACCTGGCCAATACCAATATGAATATATTACCACACATTCCAACCACAACACAAAACTGACTGGAGGAGTAGAGTAGTAGTTGCTGTAGTCAGTCTACCAGTCTACGAGTAGAGAGTAAACAAAAAAGTAAAGCACAAATGTGATCAGCTTTTTTGATTTGATTAAAAATCATGTGAGAAAATAATACGTCAGATATCACCGATATTCTCAGTTGTCATAAGGTTTAAATTAAATCTATACTAAAACCAAAGATCTTCAGTAATATTATTTAATGTGACATTTAATTTTGTAAGTTGATCCGATTTGTCCAGATGAGTTTAACTTTAAATGCAAATATGTCCATAAATAAAGGTGACCACCAGATAACGATAACCGTTAAACTTAGCAACGGTGTGAAATGTCAAATTGATTCTGGCTTAAGGTTAAGTTCGATGTACGCGCAATGCGGCATGTCAGAAAAGTTGAAATTCGTTAAACTTCTCCGCCACACCACTTGATTTGGCATTGCCACATTAAATTATTCTTAATCTGACACAATATCTTGTCAACATTTATTGAAAACAACAATGTTTTTGTACTGGCAAGGCTAAGCATTAATTGTGAAATATATGTATATTAATGCCAAGAGGTGTAAAATATCAAACAAGCGATCGTTCTCGTTTTTGATGACTCGGGCCAATATATGCGGCGTTATTCGGACACTAGAATCTCGAGCTCGTCCAAAGTGGTTGTCTTGTTAATATACGGGTCTGTTCTGTAGCAAGGTGATTTCAAAATCACCGGCGACTTACAATCACTGTTGGAATTCGAAATCGCCCGGTTTATTATTCATAGCCTCCCAAAAAAGATTGCTCGAAATATGTTCGGGTGATTTCGAACTCCAAAAGTGATGTTAAGTCGCCCGTGATTTTAAAATCACCGTGATATCAAATCGCCGTGATTACAGAACAGACCCGATGGACTAAGGTCATGGCGTAGACCTAGATTAAATAACCAATGGTGTTAAGACACATGATGAGCGATGACTCATTCGCCAGATTTTTCCTTCGCATCTTTGAGTGTTGTAACGCCTGTATGACATGTAGCGACGCCTAGTTGGTATCACAGCTTGTATGTAAGATCTTGTCGAGCTCTGACCACAGAAAGTCAGTTTATCTCACTATTTACTGAGGAATATGCAGGTGATTGGCGTCGAAGCGATATTTCTGAGTTTTCATCGATACGGCTGGTGTTTTCTTCACTTCGCGCCAATATCTGTTTGCTTTTGCACGTTGGGACGAATTGTAAAGAGACATAAGATATAGAGTTCAAATTTATTCCAGGTGTAGTGCAAATGTTACATTTTAAGAATAAAATTCGATTTTGGTCATATGAGCACCACGAGCCCGTCTGCAGCGAAATATTTTTTGGATCCAATTTTCCACCACTCTTGTACACATTTCGACAGGAAAGTCTAAAGTTTTTGGCTTGTTTGCATACACCAACGACTTGATGTGGCCCCATAAAAATAAATCCATTGGCGTTAAATGGCATGAACGAGGTGGCCATTCGACCGGACCATTTCTCGAGATAACACGTTCACTGAATTTGCTTTTCAGTAAATCGATTGTAACGCGTGCTGTGTGGCTAGTGGCACCGTCTACATATCGGCGATGTCAAGCTCATCCAATTCTGACCAAAAATAATTTTCTAACATGGCACGATAGCGCTCTCCATTGACGGTAACATGACAATTGTTTTCATCGATGAAAAAATACGGCCCAATCACACCTCCGGCATGAAAACCACACCATACAGTAATTTTTTGCGGATGCAATTGCGTCTCTTGAAGCATATGTGGGTTTGTTGCTGTCCAATAACGCATATTTTGTTTATTGACAAAACCACACAGCCAAAAATGAGCTTCATCGATGAAAAAATACGGCCCAATCACACCTCCGGCATGAAAACCACACCATACAGTCATTTTTTGCGGATGCAATTGCGTCTATTGAAGCATATGTGGGTTTGTTGCTGTCCAATAATGCATATTTTGTTTATTGACAAAACCACACAGCCAAAAATGAGCTTCATCGCTGAAGATTGGCCGAAAATTGGAGTAAGCGCTCTTAAAGTTGCGACCACCGACTCAGAATTTCGGTAGTAATTTTTAATGATTTCCAAACGTTGCACGAAAGGGAACTTTACCATGATGAAAATGTTTATTGACAAAACCACACAGCCAAAAATGAGCTTCATCGCTGAAGATTGGCCGAAAATTGGAGTAAGTGCTCTTAAAGTTGCGACCACCGACTCAGAATTTCGGTAGTAATTTTTAATGATTTCCAAAAGTTGCACGAAAGGGAACTTTACCATGATGAAAATGTAGACTTCGACTAACGTATTGGCACTGAAAGATCATTGAAAATGTTTGAGGGTACTTTGACATAAAGATACGAAATTGTTATGTCCCTATTGGAAAACCCGGTATAAGCCATGACCAGGACGGCGTATTTGCGTATTTTATTATGATGCACGATGAAATGCCAAATTATACTAAATATTTTGTCAGCTGAAGGACATTGTTAACTTTGGCAGCTTCTGGAAATTGTAAATCTACCATTACTACAAGTTGCAGTTTCCCAGTTACCGTAAGGTTAAAATGAAATCCATGCTAAAACCAAAAAACTTATTTTTACAAAGTTTATGTTTCATAAAACTAAAAAATTCTTTTTTTTTAAATTTTAAATCTCCATAAAAGTTAATTTTACCATTTAGCACTTCATAGGCTAATATTAAAAATTCTTTAGTAAGTTTTTTTCGTACAGCATTCATTTAACATTAGATCATCCTTTAAGAAAGTATTTTCTTGATAAATTGTGACCATTCAAAGTTAGAGCTCGTTAGTTAATCGTTCACTTAGAAACTTGTCCCAAGGCAAGTTTTTCGTTTTCTCACATATATTTCAGTTGGGAAAGCATTCCAAAGAGTATTCTTTCTGTGTCTTTGTTGCATTTTGTGTGGAATCAAGACAGACCAAACTTTTGTTAAACTTTCATTTAGCAATTGTTGAAGTCGGTTTTTGTGTTTTTGCCTTTTTCGCTTGAACGCCCATCACAAGATCATGGTGCTGATGATGATGGCGGTTGTTGGTTGGTTGTTAAACTGGTGGCGGAATCAACAAACGCAGCAAGCTAAGTAAGCAAGTACACGGCTTTGTGTAATGCCACCACAGGGCATGCGCAACGTACGTAGCGTACCTTTACGAGGTACGACAAACGTGTGGCACTTAAAGCAACACAATGATTGCACATTGTACACGAGTATGCATGATGTATCATGTTGGCTTGAATGAAACCTTGTTTGGTCCCCAACATATTTTGTCCAGTTGTTGGAGAGTATCGAACGTTCTCATGATTATTTATGTATTTCTTCATTGAACTCCACCAAACAAAAGGACAGACAGACCGAACGGAGCAGGCAACTCGTTTTACTCCGTTGATTTTTTTTCGTCGTTATTCCCCCCGATTGTCGTCGATGTTTATAAATACATATGTTGGGAAGACGAAATAAAAAATACAGACACATTCATTCTTATTTTTAAATGAAATCTAGACAAACGTTTTTGCCGATATAAACTTACTTCAGAGTACATATTAGGGCAGCACAGTGTGTCAAATCTTGTACAGTAATTGTTTGACAAAAAAAGTTAAATAAAGAAATAATTCATATATAAAATACAAAATTGTGTGTTTCGTTTTTTAATTATTGTTGCATAATTCCGCTTTGAAGTGGACAAGATTCAATTTGTTTTTGTAATCAGTACTGTGATATTTATGTACATACGAACGGAAATTTTATTTTATTACGTTTACGCTTAATGTGATTGTGATTATTTTGATATTCGATTGTTTTCATTTAAATAAATAAACAACATCTAAAGATTTAATGCTTCACAGGAATTACGCAATTCTTGATTAATTGAATAAATATAGACTATGATGAAATATACATATATAATTGCTCAGGAAGTATATTCGACGAAAATATTATTTTAATTAATTATGTTTTCCTAGATTAACAAGTAAATAAAGTCCAGCGGAGCCGACGATGTGATACCCTACACTGTCATGTACACTCTAAATCTGAAAAGATTACCATAATCCTTACATTCTGATTTTTTGAGATAGGCGCTTATTCCAGAAAACCACAGATATAGCGATTAGATGCAAAATTGTAAGGAACATATGTATGGGGGTCAAATACATATATGTATCTAAATTTGGACTTATGTTCTTCAAATGTTAGGGTGTAAAATGCTTGTTCATTTTCAAAAAAACTTTAAATGCTAATATATCCATTTATCAAACTGAAATCCGTTGATTCCGATACTTGTGTTTCATTCTCAATCTGAAATGATATATATAAAGATAAATAATAAAATAAAATTCAACAATAAAAGTAAACCAATACTGAGTACTCAACTATTATATTCCATTCTAGGAATTTGACCGTTTGTGACACCGAGCACCAAAAAACTTTCATTATTGTCGTATGCAGACTAGAGCTTCTATACTGTTAGATTAGGGTTGTCAGCTAGTGCAAATTAAATTACTGGATAATCACCAAAAATATACCGAGTTAAAAAAATCCTGAACAAATAAAAAAATAGTTTAAGTAGAAATATTGGATTTATTTTAAAGAATTAATTTTAATCGTTAAACATAAAAAATGGTTATAAACGTATCAAATTTAGAGATTTTCGTTCATGAATCTGGAAACTCCTATCTGTCAAATTTAATAATGATAAGACTTCTTTATCGCTATTTTCTTCAATCTTGCCTGAGTTCGTTTCTGCACCAAGACACTTTCCTATGCTAAATACCATACTGATCGGATAGAAAATAAAGCTCCTATAGCACTTTGATACAAAATCAGAAGAAACGTATGTATGTATGGGGGCAGTGTTTATTTCTATATAGATAGATAAGATGTAAAATAAAGCTTATATGGTGCTTTGAGACCAAATCGGAAGGGCAATATCCAAATTCCCGATTTTCCTAAAATTTTACAGAGATTCGCGGTTCGTTGTCAAATTGCAATTCACATATATGTATATGAGTTATATCTAAATCTGAACCGATATTATCCATATTCGCACAGATGTTAACTTGCCGAATTAAATACTATACACCAAATTTAATGAATACCAAAAGAAAATTATTACTCATAATTTCCTAAGATCCATAGTAATCGTATTTGGGACAAAAGAAATATATTTGCAAAATGTCGGTGAGATTAACACATATTGCAATCTGGGCTTTGATTACAAGGATACATGGGCAGACAGACGGACTAAGTCGATTGGTATAATAAGCAATGGGTCTATCTCTTTTCCTTTTGTGTGTTACAAACAAAAGCACAATATTTATACACTAAACTATAAACAGGATTTAATATTTAATCGATTCGATAGTTAAAATTTACATTTATCCTAATTTCTGGATATATATTTAGTGATTTGTATGTGGTTCTCATTACTTTTCATTTATTTGTTAGCAAAAGGTTACCAAAATATTTAGAATCATGTATTTTTGATATTGTTCGGCTTGAGGTCTTTTTGAATTAAAATGCGTTTTCACGTTTTTCTAATTAATTTATTTTCGTTTCCGATATTTCGACTAACGTCGTTAGTCTTCTTCAGGGAACTACAAAAAAACACAATTTTTAAAAACTACATAAATTAGAAAATTATCTTATATTTACTTTGAAATTAAAAAGTTCGTCCGTTCTATGTGAATTAACTTGACAACTAATGTCTAATTCGTCCGTATTTGTTGATAATGTATCGATACATTTGGGAGCATCTATCTG
This sequence comes from Eudasyphora cyanicolor, assembly GCA_963930755.1. Taxonomy (NCBI): domain Eukaryota; kingdom Metazoa; phylum Arthropoda; class Insecta; order Diptera; family Muscidae; genus Eudasyphora; species Eudasyphora cyanicolor. The sequence goes on from OZ005738.1 coordinate 148,594,828, forward strand.
TTTCAGTTTTGTAATTGAGTCTTTTCTCTGAGGGAACCTGAAGAAGACTAACGACGTTAGTCGAAATATCGGAAACGAAAATAAATTATTTAAAAAAACGTGAAAAACGCATTTTAATTTAAAAGGACCTCAAGGCGAACAATATCAAACATACATAAAATCTCAACAGGTCAACTATAACCTACAATAATATTTAAGATCTTCATATTAGGGTTTGAAGTTAGTACAAATGTCCACCAAACATTTATTGTGAAGAAAATTGTTTCATTTATATTTTGTTGTAGTATTTTTCGGGTTATATTTTCTGAAAAAATGAAATTTTGCGTGAAAACTGAACAAAACTAAAAAGACAAAAAAACGGTTCAGGAGAATTCAGGGCATCTGGCAACCCCAGGCTAGATGCCCAAAGAATGTATATAAGAGAAGAAACATATATAAAACATTTTTCACGGAATTTTATAATGCTACCTCGTAAAATTACTGGCGTTTACCTGTTGCTGTGGCCAATCGTGGTTAATTTTTATCAGGATCTGTTTATCTTTGAAGGGTTGAAAAAACTTTAAATGCAAATATACCCATTGGTGATGTTAGATTGTGAGAGCAGCATGTTGGTATAAAAGATAAATTTTCCGTTATAGAAGTCGGTTCATCTGAACCTTCGCAATCTGAAATGATACATATGTATAAAGATAAATATTAAAATAAATAAAATGCAGCATAAATAAAAGTAAAGCAATACTGAGAAATCTACGATTTGTTTGTCTTATCTGAATTTAACATTTTGTGACGCCAATGACAAAAAAACCAGTCGATGAGTCATTTTAAGCCAAGGTAAATACTTATCAGCAAGACAGTTCATCTAGTTCACTCAGGTTTCTTCTAGGGATTTTCCACCAAAAAAATTGATTTCACACTTTAAAATACTGATCACTAGTTAACACATTTAGTCAGAAAGTTTTTGTTTTTTGCAGCCGACACCACACTGTGGTAAGAGGCATTATGACTTTGTACAAAGTGCAGGTCGCAAATATAAAGCGATCTTTACGAAAATTGGTACACAGAGGTAATTTCTTAGACTAGGGACGATCCCTATTGGAAATGGGGGGAATATCGGTACATGTTGTTATAACTATAACCCTTATGAAGGTGACAGAAGAATTTGTAGATCCCGCGAGGCGCCTAGAATTTAGAATGTCACCCGACTTAACAGCAACAAATCATATAATAATTCTTTGATATAGCCCTACACATCTCTCCGTGCATAGGTTGGCAAACAATGGTGGAGGGTATTATTTTAGACTTTAGACTTTCCTTACTGGTTTGTTTCTACATAAATTCCTGAGTTTTTCTAATGCAGCCATAGGGATATTAAAATAACAATAACAAAACCACAATGAAACCTATGATTACATGTCACCAATACAACATAATCCGCTTTTTCTTGATGTCCACTTTAACCACATTTGCTCCACTGTCTACTGCAGTCAGTAAGTAATGTGAGAGGCAATAAATACGTTAACGTGTGCGTAAGTAAGTTAATGTTTTTTAGCTGAGACTTTTAAAAAGAGTTAACGTTTGGTATGTATTTTAAGTGCGTTCACAGCGACAACTCTGGGGTCTGCGGATGATGATGATGACGATGATGTTCACCACATAGTATACACCTATTTAATCATTCCATTCACATGTCCCATTCCTATAGAGAGACATGGGAAAATGCAAAGAATATACCACAAGTAATTTCAAAGCCAGAAAGCAGTGAACATGTACGTACATGCTTACAGATTGTCTTCTTTTCTTGCTGATGTACGTCTTACGTTGTTTATATGAGGCGTTGGGGGCAATAGTGTCCTAAGCCACATGATCAACAAAGTCGAGTAATATAAAATGTTTACAGCTGTTTGCATTCCTCTTCCGATGTAAAGTATTTTGGAAAAAATAAAGAATGCTCACACTAGATGGCAGCACATTAATCTATTATATACGTTACATTACATGAAAATGTCAGATGCGACGACACTACGAGTGGCATAGCTTAATTTGAAAATGTTTCTAATATATAAGTAGTATTATAGAATTAAGGCCTTAATCAAAGAAAAGCATTGGTATGTTTATTGAACTGATTTTCAACGTTAAAATTTTTTTAAACCTTTTATGAAAAAGGCACTTTTTATAGAAATTCCTATCATTAAACAAAACAATATTAAATATAAATTGTCGAACTTTAGAAAAAAAAACAATATCTCATTTCTACAGTTGCGTGGGTTAGGTCACTCTTGCACCCACCAACACTTCATGTCAAGTCTGGGTCTGTATAATATATGGTCTCTTTGAGAGCGCATATTAACAATACTCGTGTAGTGTATTTAAAATGTCTGATGTGAATAGTGCAGACAGTGAAATATTAAATTAATGATTTCAAATAGAATGAGTGGTTATAATTTTTAAAATTCTTTTCCCTTCTTAAAAGGTAGAAATTAAAAATGTTATTTTATTATTTACGATTACGCCTGAGTTATTATAGTAGGCTTCAAGTCAATTTGTATACTTCATGGGAGTGCAACTCGATTCGATTGGATTGTTTTCGAATGGAAAACTTTACGTATATCACAGAGAATAAAACGTCTTTTGTCTTTAACATTAAGACCATATCTTCTTTGTAAGGTAAATTCTTTAAAAGTGTGAATAGTGGAAAATTTCCAATATTAAATTAAAAGGCGATAATAAAACTGGTGCAAATTCAATGATTTCTCGTACAAGGAACTTTACTTCCGCCTTCGAGACCGTAAGGCGATATTTCAGGAGGAAGTAAAAATGGAGTGTGTAAGTGAGCACAGCAACACAAAGCCAAAATATGCTATCATCACTGATAGCTTAATGGCGATTAAATCGCTTTTGGAGTCGATTTTGCTATGTGCGTTTGTCTGTCCATTATTATTGTAATTAAAATACGGGTCGAAATATTATTCCGGATACGGATTTTGTCTAAACCCTTCTTTGTGTAAAAAACAATCTCTATTTAGATTGGTGGAAATCAGTTCAGATTTAGCTAGGTTAGATTAAGAGTGGCAGCCTGTAAAACAGACTCACTTAGACTATACAATCCATTGTGTTACCACACGGATGTAAGGGAAAACATAAGGTATCCCTAGACCCTCCCGTTAAACCAATTTGATTGCTTTAAAAAGCTCAAAAGTTGGCGGATTCCAACATCAGCCAAGTTAACTAACTCCCCAAAGAAATTAGAGCCTAAGCATGGGCACATACGCAGAAGGTGTTCTTCTTATTCCTCCTCCTCTTTGTCTCCACAGGTTCTGCAAGTCATTATGCAGGACTTTCAAACTTTTCTGCGTGCCGTCCAATAAGACAGTGTCCCGTCATGACAGACATGATAAGTGAGACGTCCGGTCTCGACAACGACAGCAGCGCGTTTTCAGTTTAGGCCTGGAGTGTATGCAGATTTAGCTAAAGCTACTCGTACCATATATTTGTACCTCTGATTTGACATCTAAGCGCTGTATTAATCCAGGAATGAACACTGTCAAATTTGAAAAAAAAATCTTTTCAGATTTAGATATAGCCTTCCAACATTCGTGCTAAGGAACCTTTTTATGAAAATTTACAGAGAGAAGTGTCCTGATACAGAAACGAATATTGCGAAGATTAAACAAGTTTTAACAAGATACACATTGTACAATTTCGGAAGTTCCCGGAGTGGACCGCATATTAATATCGGTTTGGAACTCCGAGAGAATTGTTTTAGATGTTACAAAAGCAGAAAAAAGGCACAGTGTGAGATTATAAGTAAAACAGATTTATTAAGGATGCTTCGCTGCGGCTTACCGCTGCGATATATGCTAAAAACGTGAAGTCTCGGTGCAGAGCGAACAGTGGAAAAACTATAGAAAGAGACAATTCAACAAAGATCAGTTGCGAAAAACGGTAATAATTATACTTTAGCGCCGCAGATTGAATTTAACTTTAGCGCCGCCGTAACGTTGCCCGCTGGAGCAATTGCCCAAAACTTGAAAAATGTGTTGGATCACTCAGATATTCACAACAAAAATAGCAACAAATTAATTTTATTTTATATTTATTTGCTTCTAATTTAACATTTTATTACTTATTTATCATTACTTTTCAAAAGTTTTGCATACATTTATTCTTTTTTCATTATTTTACAAATTTTGTTTGCAAATGCACGTAAACGTACCGTCCAAATCTAATTTCAGCAGATTCAGCCGTCCGTTTACGTTTCGTTTCCGTTGGCCAATCGTTTACACTGATTTCCATATGTCATATTGAATCAGCTGGTTCGTTACGCTACGGGGGCGTTACGATTACGGTTGCCTAACCCAGTCTTTACTTACATGGCGCAGGGAAGGATAAAGGCCATTATTCATAAAAAGTTAATGAAGGTTTGAGGAACGTTTTAGCAGTGTTAAAACGTTCTTCAAACCTTCATTAAATTTGTATGAATAACGGCCAAAGACTTGCCATCTATAATGAATCTAACAATGTTGTAGGGAATGCAGGATGTAATTTAATGTTAACTAGTAATACAGATAAAAATATTCATAATTCAGTTTGTTCCTTCGCCTTATCTAAATTTTGGTCGACGGCTGAGTGCTGTTGAATCGGTCTCAGCGGACCCATGGCGTCTATAGGAGGATATTGGGCTGGTAGGCGACGGAGAGACCTGTCGATCGTCACGAGATCGAAGATGGAAAACAAATTTTCGAGTGAAAGCGGTGCACTGGCAGTTGCGGCAGAAGATGGCCTCTCGTCTTTCCGTATATACCTTCCAATTTGGTATAAAAGCTTTATTCTTTATAAAATTTGTCTTCAGATCTTTACGAAATTTGGCAGATTTTGAAGAAAATCGGATTATATTTTTATATAGCTCCCATGTTTTTATTCCTCCTGAATTGTCATCTATGCACTATAGAAGGTGTACATACTTCTTATTTGATAATTTTGAAATTTGGTTCCAGTTTAGGTATAGCCATATATATTTGGTATTGTGTAGCGTGATCCATTTCGAGGTTCCCTACTTTTTTAAAGAAAAAAACACAAAATTCAAATTGAATGGGGAATGTTTATTATCATTTGAAAGAACATTCTTTGGCATTTATTTTTTGAAGATTATGTCTATCAAATGTTGGCCGCGGCTACGTCTCAGATGGTCCATCCGTTGAGTCCAATATTCGATGACTCGTTCGAGCATTTCGACTGGTAACTGGCGAATGACACGCGTGATGTTTTGCTCCAAGTCCTGAATCGAAGCGGGTTTGTCCGCATAAACTTTAGACTTTACATATCCCCACAGGGAAAAGTCTAACGGTGTGATATCACACGATCTTGGTGGCCAATCGACCTGCCCAAAACGTGAAATTATCTGCTCCCCGAAGTGTTCTCTCAATAAATCCATTGATTGATGCAATGTGTGGGAAGTGGCGCCGTCTTGTTGAAACCAAATGTCGCCGAGATCACGAGCTTCAATTTCAGGCATCAAATAGTCGGTTATCATGGCACGATAACGGTCGCCATTGACGGTTACGTTCTCACCGGCATCATTTTTGAAGATATATGGACCAATGATTCCACCGGCCCACAAACCCCACCAAACCGTTGTTTTATCTGGATGAAGTGGCAGCTCTTGAATATCTCCATGTTGCTCTTCGTCCCAAATGCGGCAATTTCGCTTGTTTACATACCCATTGAGCCAGAAATGGGCCTCATCTCTGAACAAAATTTGGCTCGAAAACGTCGGATCTTCTTGGAACTCTCCAAGAGACCATAGAGCGAAGCGATGTCGCTTGGGAATGTTGGGCGGCGCACGAAGTGCACGAAACACATTCCGTGTCATGCTGTCAGGAATGTGTTTCCTGCACTTCGCTCAACTTATGGTCAACATAATAGGCCTAGTGAGCGTACTATTCGCAACACCATCACTCATCTTGAGACCCAGCATTCATTATTGGATGATATTCGACCGAATAGACCACGTCCAGTCATCGAAAGTTGGACTCAAGGGATAGACCATCTGAGACGTTGTTCAGGCGTAAGTCTTTCCATGATGAAATGCCATACAATACTTAACAAAAATAACATGACAGCATTGCACGACTCACACGTGATCTGTCAAAAAAAAATATATAAAATATAAAAAGAAGAATAAATACAAAATTGACCAGCTGTCATGACGCGTCAACGCTTGAGAAAATTGATAAACTTTTTCCGGCAGACGCTGCGTGCAATGAAAATACATTGTTTCAACTTATTTGATATATGCTTTACAAGTGTTTGTGCGGTAAAGGCATGAACGATAAAAAAGCGATAAACATACAAATAAGGAGTGATTTTTTTTTAAATTAAATAAAATAGTAGGCTCCGCCCTTCTTCAGCCCTTCTTTACAGTTTTTTTTTATTATTAGAAGAGTCTTCCCACAAGATGGATTTGTTTTCTGATAAACATTCTTATGTCAATGTCTGATCGTGGGAAGTGGGCTTTTGTGCGGAACAGACCTAATTTAATAGTAATAAAATACATCTATTTTGTACTTTGTAGTTATGATAATATTTATTTGTGTTTTAGTTTATTTATTTTTATTTGTAATTTTGTAACAAGAATATAAGAATAATTTATTCAACCCCCCACCTCCCCAACCCTTTTCGTAAGTGTGACATATTTTAAAACTCTGGATATTGATTGTAGATTGTTTACATCAAAGTTTATTGTACCCTAGCTACGAACAATGCAAGTGATACGGGTTTTTGTTATTGTTGTCATTCGGGTAAATATAAACATATATATATATATATAATTATTACAATATATACATATATATATGTATATATATTTATACTGATAAAGAAAAAAAGTAAATTAAATTAGATTGTTCGGTTATTTTTGAGTATACCAGATTAGTACACAATGTAGTACATTATAATTTGGACTAGATGGCTGGTCCGGTTATAAAGATGATAACCTTATTATTCCCAGAAACCGAGGGCTACACATAGACGCAGGCTTGTGACATCGATCACAGTACAGTGTACATATATATAGTATAATATTTAAAACGCATCGTAAATATTAGTTATCACATTAAGCACAAAGAACTAAAACTACCATCTATGGACAATAGAATTAAAACAAAGCAGAAAAAATATAGTTCTTGTTATTTGTTTTTAATGAGTGATCGCTGATATGTCGGCAAATGCTCTATAGCTCATATAAATAAAGTAAATATTTTGATTGATCATCATTAAATTCAGCTAGACTAAGTGGCCTTTTTCCGCCAACAAAAGTATAGAAATTAAGATTGGTTTTATTGTTCCAAGATCGTTTTCTTATTAGTGACTATTGTTATTTGTCTTTGTAGAGAATGTAGGGAATGGGGCTGCTTTGTTTGATTTTGAATAAAGATTTCAAATATGGTTTAATTGATCAGTCAAACCAAGCCAATATGCGCGCGCGTGTTTCGCTAGACGATCATTTACGGCGTATTTTGTTTGTTTGATTTTCGAGAGTATCTGTGAAACTGTAACAACTCTGGTCAATAACAATAATAACAGCAGCAGCAGCAGCAAAAAAAAGTATCTTACAAATATTTAAATGAGTTCATTTGCATACATGTCTCTCCTCTATGTATCTCTGTATGTATGTATCAGTATCCAAGTTTGTAGACATGACGGGGCTGTATGAACTATATTCACTATGCCCCTGCAAGCAATATTGTATTCGTATGAGGTCGAATTTTGACAAGTGAAACACTCAACAGTATCAGACCAAAATATTGTATACGATTGAGTTCCTTGTATATTTAAAATAGAGTTGGGTCGTTCCGGAACGAACTCGTTCAATTGAACGATTCCCTTGGAGGAACGATTGGAACTGGTCCCTGCTATGTCGTTCTTTTAGTTCCATCGTTCACTTCGGATCTTTTGCTGTTATTCATCTTTCGTTCATTCGCTCGTTCATTTTACCATTCTTCTCTTTTTAACAGCTGTTTAATTGTTGCCAAATTTACCGAACAATGATTTCTCTAGTGCTGTCACACTAAATTTATAACAATATTAAATGCTGGTGTCGTTCGAAGGTATAAATTTTTACCTTCATCAGTCTTTCACACAGGGGTGCCCAACATAATTCAATTAAATATATATTTTCAATTTCCTTGTCTGGCAAAATTGTTTTTATCACGTTCATAAAAGAAGACAGAACGAGCAAACAAACAGCTGTTGTGCTGTTTGACCGAATGAATGTCATTTGAACGAAGGAGCTAAAAGGAACGATGGAACGAAAAGACTGAACGAGTTCCTTTACCGGAACGGAACGAAAAAGACCGGTCCGTTCAGTGAACGATAATGCCCAACACTAATTTAAAAGGAGTTTTAAGAGGAAACAATGGAAATAAATATTTCGGTTAGGTTTCTTCTTCAGATTTTTTCAGGGGCAATAATTTGTATTTTTAGTATTATTTATTTTAAAATTACTAGTTGGCTTATCTACTCCTTAGTGTAGGGCCACTTGTGTCATCTATTGCTTATTGCTAGTTGACTTATCTACTGTATAATATAAGGTCACTTGGTTATCTACTCCTTAGTTAACGATAAATTGGGATATCTACTCCGTTGTAGAAAGATGTCCACATGAGTTATAGGTGTAAAATTTCATCCTACTACTAGATCAGCGAAATCTAATACTTAGTAGACGACTAGTTGACAACAAATTGGGTTAACTACTCCCTGAACAACGTTTACAAATCGTTCAACTTTAATACGAAAATTCACGTTCTGTGAGGAATGTGTTTCGTGCACTTCGCTCAACTTATGGTCAACATAATCGGCCTACTGAGCGTACTATTCGCAGCACCATTACCCATCTTGAAATCCAGCATTCATTATTGGATAATATTCGACCGATTATCGATTATTGGATAATATTCCAGCGCGCAGTGAAGAAAATGTAGCGGCCGTAGCTGAGAGTGTACAAGAAGACTGTGGAGAGTCGATTCGGCGCCGTTCGCAGCAACTCTGACTGACGTATGGAACGACTTGGCGCATTTTACGTCGAGATTTTAAATTGAAGGCATACAAAATACAGCTTGTACAAACCAGCTTCGATTCAGGCCTTGGAGTAAAACATCACGCGTGTCATTCGCCAGTTACCAGTCGAAATGATCGAACGAGTCATCGAAAATTGGACTCAATGGATGGACCATCTGAGACGTAGCCGCGGCCAACATTTGATAGTCATAATCTTCAAAAAATAAATGCCAAAGAATGTTCTTTCAAATGATAATAAACATTCTCCATTCAATTTGAATTTTCTGTGCTTTTTTTCTTTAAAAAAGTAGGGAACCTCGAAATGGATCACACTATATAATAGAGGGTCAGTTGGGTTATCTATTCCTTAGAAGATGGTCAGTTGTGTTATCTATTGCTTAGTATGCGTCTAGTTGAGTCATCTACTGTATAATGGTTGACTATAAATTGCGATGTCTACTTCCTTGTAGAATGACATGCACTTGAGTTATCGAGTCCTAAGTAGGCGGGTTTCCTAAATCAAACGTTGGTTTATCTACGCCTTAGTTGACAAATTGATCTGCTCCTTAGGAGAGCTAAGATATTTATTTAAAAATTTAAGATATTTCCCTAATTTTCCAGATTTCAGATTCTCATGAAGTTGAATCATTTCGATAGCAAAAGCATTAAGAAGTCAAAAGGGTAAATAATTAAAGATATTTGCCAAATTTTCCAGATTTCAGATTCTCATGAAGTTGAATCATTTCGAAAGCTAAGCCGTACACAAACATTCAATATCATTAGATTTTACATTGGAATGTATTTTGTAGAATACTTTTTTTATTTATATGAATTACAATACAAACTAATTTATATTCTAATTTTACGGTCTATGGGAAAGCCGGGTTGCAAAGACCATGTGGCAAGTTTTTGCAGCGACAGACCAGAGCCTTTGGTGGGAATCGAACCCACGACCCCCAAACTCATAGGCGAGCACGCTACCAACTCACCTACACTGGGGCGCTCTAGAATACTTTTTTATTAATCTCTGAGGGTTTAATCTGAAATTCGTATTATTTTTATGTTTTTTCACTGTGAATTGGCTTTCTGGTGGGAATCGAACCCACGACCCCCAAAATCATAGGCGAGCATGCTACCAACTCACCTACTGGGGCGCTCTAGAATACTTTTTCATTACTCTCTGGGGGTTTAATCTGAAATTCGTGTTATTTTTATGTTTTTCATTGTGAGTTGGCTGAAGGTCAAAGTTTCAAAGTTTTCCTTCATAAAAATGAAGCAACTCCATTGGGTATAAATGTGGAGAATATGAAGATTGTTTTTATTCAAAACGTTTGTTTTACGAGCTTTTTGGGGTGATGTCATGCCGTCTGCCGATTTGTTTACGTGCCTAAAGTAGCAAACCATTGTTTAAAATCTATTCACGGTCGACATGTTTATTTACTTTTGGTCCTGCGTCCTGCCACCGCGGTCAAATGATTCAGGTGCTTGCTTCCACCGAGCAATTCGCTAGTCTAAATTGTCTTTTCAGTTGGCCCTCAATGATCGTTTTATTACACATTGCTGAACCTCAAAAATTTGGTTGACGCTTGTCAAAAAAATTAGCTCGTTACCATTAACCGTTTGGTTGCTGCTCCAACGCGAAGTTGGCAACACTTTGAGCGCCGACTGCGTGTTTTTGTATAAAAAATAGTAAATTAACTTTAAATGCAAATATATCCACTTTTAAGCTGTAAAAATTAGTAATTTACAGTTATCCAATAAATCATTAACTTGAGATACACATTTCTATTAAATATATTTTAACAAAAATAAAATTAAATAAAAAACAAAATAATTAACTAACTTTAAATGCAAAAATATAAGACACTTTTTATATTAGTACATTTATAACAATTTGAAAAAGCACTTGTAAATATAACGTCACAAATTATAATTTGACTGTTAAAACTTAAAGGTACTATATTAATTAAATAAAATATTTTTTTTACCAAAAAAACATAAATATTTTAATAAAAAAATATCATAATTTAATAAAAAATATCATATTTTAATAAAAAAAATAATATTTTTGATTTGTACCGTATATGTCGTACCAAAATACATATGTAGGTACGTACCTATGCATGTATGTTTTTCTCGTGAACTTATTACCTCCATGCTGTCAGTGGCTGTTTTGCCGTTGTTGTTGGTCGATTCCACCGAAACAAAAAGTATGCGTGAATGTCGATCATAAGGTTAATATGATAAAATTGCTCATTCACTTTTTTGTACGCATTTTTTGTTAGGGCGTCGTTGTTGTTGCGTGGCCGGCCATTGTTATATATATCAAATATATGTATGTAGTATGTATTCGGTTGTCTAATTTAAGTTCAATAAAATATCAAACGAAAACTATTGATCTCTTTCGGCCATTATAAACGTGCAACACCAAAGTCGTTGTCGTTATTATTTTTTTTTATCAAAGATAATTAAAATATCTGCAGTTTTCTGTTTATATGACTCAAAATCATGCACTAACTAACATATGGTCGATAAGTGTTTTGTTTGCGTCATGAGCGATCATGACAAGTTATGGTTTAGTAAATTGGCCCTGAGTTAGGGATCTACAAAACTACTTTGGATTAGTCGTTAAATCGACTTTCATTAGATATAAAGTAAAAATCGAATTTTAATCCGCATAAAACTAACTGCTGTCATAGAATAACTAACTATTGTCAAAAATGTTCAAATCTTCATATTAAAAAAATTTACAATACGTGCGTTGGTGTATGACTTCATGGTTCATGCGCAATTAATTTAATTTTTCGCTTCGAAATTATATTTCTTTGCAAAATTACTTTTTTCGTAATAAATAGGTCGAAAAAAGGGTTAATGAAACTGTCATATAACGTAACAAAAAAATCTTGTTAATTAATAAGGTGGAATTTAGTGTTAAATTACTTGATTTTTTAAAAAGATTAGAACGTAATAAAATCATTTACAACAATTTATGAGCCTAAAACGGGGCCAAACATAAATGTACATGCCGAATGGCTAAAATGCTGATGCTAGTCAATTATTATAAAATAACTCTCGAAACGTGTTTATTTTCATTGATAAATTTGCTGTGATCAGCTGTTCAAAAGGAAGAAGAGATAAGGCACGACTTCGATAAATGACTTTGAAATGTTCATTTAAAATTATTTATAAACATAAAATGTCCTGTCAAAAAGAAGAGGCAAATAACGGAGGACAATAATTTTTTAATCATGATTAAAATTCGACAACTCAAAATGCTCGCTAGTTTATATTTAACATAAAAAATAGTTAATTAATTTTTAATGCAAATATATCCTCTTTTATTGTAGATTTAGAAAATTTTTAATCTACAGTTATCACAAAAATCAGTAATTTGGAATACTTGTGACAGCTATCTAAAAATATAGAATTTTAATAAAAAAATATTGTTGATGGGTACCATAGATGTTGGACCAAAATATATATGTAATCATATTTTATATTAAAAAATAATTAACTAACTTTAAATGCAAATATAACCACTTTATAAATTGTTACATTTACAACAACTTTAAAAAGAAAATTGTAAATATACGATTATCACAAAAAATCGAGTAATTTGAGATGATTTTTTCAGCTATCTCAAAATATGTTTTCATTCACAAAATGTCCTGTTAAAAAGAAGAGGCAAATAATGTAGAACAATGGCCCTGATTTTTTTTACTCACGATTAATATTTGACAACTTTCAAAATTCTCGCTAGTCATGGATGGACTTTGAAATGTTCATTTACAATGAATATCCATTTATAAACATAAAATATCCTGTTAAGAAGAAGAGGTAAATAATATAGGAATCATGATTTAGTTTCATTACGATTAAAATTTGACTCCTGTCAAAATTTTCATTAGCTTTAATGTCAAGGTAAATTTGAAAAAAAAATATTTATAAGCCTCGATAGGACAACCTTTTCATATGTTCGGCTCAAACATAAGTTATTATTTTCATTCAACAATTTAATAGATGATCAGCTGATTTTGTTTGTCATAAAAAGTCACACTTCAAATTATTGTTTGATTTTTAAATCTGCACATTCAAGTCGTTTTTTGCGGAACACTGTATCCACACTCCGAACAGAATTTTTTTTATTACTTTGCACATTTTTTAATTATTTTTGCTAATTATATTATAAATTAAAAAACCATACACGAAATTTGTGCTTTTAAAATAAAATTCTTGTTGTTGTTGCTTAAGATTTCGTGTGGCATACATATGAAATTCGTAGAGAAGGACGGACGGACAGACAGCCAGACATTCATACTTCATGGATTATTGAATAACTACAGGCAAGGTATGTGTTTTAAGAGTTACCAAACCACTATATGACAGCAGATAACTGAGGTAACAACAACATCATCAATGTTGGTTGATCTACTAAACTAATATCTACTGCTGCTGCTGCTGCTACAGCAACACTAATCACATTTGAGTTAGTAAGGAAACCAGTTGAAAGTTGGTTAAATCTTGGTAGCAAACAAAAAAGACGCCGAAAATTTAATAAAACAGTAGTTAATGTCTTAATTTTGTTTAGATGTATTTGCGATTCACAGCAGAGACAAATGCTCTATAATTTATCGAATTGTACATTCAAAAACTTTTGATGTCAGCATCTTTCATATGCTTCATGAATTTATAAAAACGGTATTTCGTATTGAATTACGTTGCGTGCGTCACAAAAATTGATAATTAAAAAAAACGTGTTGTCACTTATTTTGTTGTAAATCAAATAAAGGATTTGCCCTCAGTCGTTATTATTTTTGGTAATCGACCTTTGCCTTTATTTTAATTGAATGCGTTGTAAAATGATTTTATTATATCTTCTTAGCCACAATTTATGGGTCAATGAGAACTACGTGATTTCGAATTTTCAATCGAAATCAATTGAATTCCATTTCATTTGGAAGAAATTAAAGCTAAATATAAAACTTGGCGAGAAAACGTTTAGTGACGAAACGCTTCGTATAAATTACAAAGCGGCAACGAGATCGACCGAGCCGAATCTTTTGAATAAACCCATCACCGTGGATTGCATTCAATTCTAAAGGGTCTTTCATTATGCGTTTCCATCTTTAAATTTAAATAAAACAAAGTGTGTGGGAGATATGATCAAATGATTATTCCTTTCACTTGAAAGGCCTATCGATGCCATTATTTATGGAATACGTCTGCCACGGCTTCTCCACATCAGCTTCATTGGGCACTGTACGTGAGTTTATCAGAAAACAAGTCGATTATTTTAGTAGATGGAATACTTTTATGGCGATTTCTTTTCTGCAGAAAAGTGCAACATTTTCGTTGTCGTTTTCCTGAAAACTGGACCACATTTTGGAATAGGACGATCTGATCACATATTTGCACCTAAAGCACCTCAAAATAATAAGAAAGAATAATGTGAATGTTTTTGATAACTCGCTTAAGCTGAAGCTGAGTTTAGACGATTGCCTGATCGGCAAACGTTATCAACCCTGTTAAAGTGCTGCAAATATACGGGCAATGTCAGATTGTTAGGCAAAGGTGAATTGACAGTTCAGACTATTGCAAGAAAACATTACAATTTCATATATTTACAATATATTTTGTAAATATTTATATGCAGGATTGCCAATAAAAATACATTATAGACAGTGTTGCAAATAAAATGATTTTCTGGCAATGGCGCCGTTGTCACATGCATAAACTTCGAACATATAACAATCAGCAAATTATCTCGAAATGACTTTTCTGCTAACGTTGCAAAACAAAAATTTTATGTTCACACGGTTGTAAATTCACAGGGTTGCATTTTTCCGCCATTTTTCTGGCAATGTTGTCCGATCTGCAAATCGTCTGTACTTACCTTGAGTATAGACGATTGCCAGATCGGCAAACGTTATCAACCCTGTTAAAGTGCTGCAAATAAACGGGCAATGTCAGATTGTTAGGCAAAGGTGAATTGACAGTTCAGACGATTGCAAGAAAACATTACAATTTCATATATTTACAATATATTTTGTAAATATTTTTATGCAGGATTGCCAATAAAAATACATTATAGACAGTGTTGCAAATAAAATGATTTTCTGGCAACGGCGCCGTTGTCACATGCATAAACTTCGCACATTTAACAATCAGCAAATTATCTCGCAATGACTTTTCTGTTAACGTTGCAAAACAAAAATGGTATGTTCACACGGTTGTAAATTCACAGGGTTGCATTTTTCCGCCATTTTTCTGGCAATGTTGTCCGATCTGCAAATCGTCTGTACTTACCTTTAGTTATAGAGTTATCGGACGTTAACGTATGACAAAAATCGAAAAAAAATCCTTTCTTCAAAATGAGAAATAATGAAAAAAAATATATAAAACTAGCTGACCCCCGCAGACGTTGTCCTGCCCGTCCTGTTTGGGATGTATTGGTTTGTTATTCATTGATATTCTATTCAAAAATGTATATTGATCATATGTTCACTATAGCGCCAAAGTGTTTTTGGAATCAAAGTAAACGATAACTAAAAAGTTATCGATTTTTCAACTTCTAACTTTCGATTTTGAGCCTATTGAGCGAAAATCGTTTTTTTCAACATTAACGTCCGAATTATAACAAAGTAATATTATTTTTTCTTCTTATTTTGAGGTGGTCTACCCAAACATGTGGTCAGTTCGAGGTGCCTCGTATATTAAACTCTCCACGTCAAATATTTTTCAGAATTTCGAGTAGACGGAGCAACATTTTTTTTAGTATTAATTGTATTCCTCACCTTGCGCTTCACAACATTAAAGAGCAAGAAAGCCCGCAAGGCGTTTGAAAATTAAAGCGCCAATAATAATAGTTTAAGTTTGCTGATTCTTGAAAATTTTGGTTGATCTTCGAAATTTTTTCAAATTCTTAATTCATTCAAAACTTTTCTGGGTACTATGTATTGTCCCACTTAAAGTAATGCAAAATATTCCATTCATTATTTATTGTATTTACTAAAGAGTAATTCTAAAGCAAAGGAATAAAAAACATGCATTTAAAAATATACCTTTTGATTTTAAAGAACAATATTTCTTCTAACGAGCGGAAATATTTTGGGGTTTTTGTTTTTCTATATTCACATCTCAGGGGCTTTTTACAAATTTACTATTTGTTAAAACTGTCATATCTTCTGCTCTGCTGCTCCTCATCAAAATGGGGAAATAAAATGTGTTTTAAATATATCCTATATTGTTCTAAATTGGCTAAAAATTAAAAGGTGTAATTGTTTGAGTTGATCCAACAGCTTTGGAATTATCTAAAACTTTATTTGTTTATGATAACAATTTTCAAACAGTTGCATATATTTGGGAAATGTCCAAAATATTCACAGTACTAAGTGGCCAACTTGGGGAATTTTTTCCCCCAAAAAATCTCCAAAAGAAAACTGCCAAGACAAAAAAGCCCTAAACTGGCAACACTAATATACACGGTGTGGCGTATGGAGAGTTCGAAAATATACTCAGAGTGTGGAGATATACTCGTATACGGCTGCGATTCAGATGGTCTATCCGTTGAGTCCAATTTTCGATGACTCGTTCGAGCATTTCGACTGGTAAGTGGCGAATGACACGCGTGATGTTTTTTTCCAAGGCCTGAATCGAAGCGGGTTTGTCCGCATAAAGTTTAGACTGTACATATCTCCATAAGAAAAAGTCTAACGGTGTGATATCACATGATCTTGGTGGCCAATCGACCGGCCCAAAACGTGAAATTATATGCTCACTGAATTGTTCTCTCAATAAATCCATTGTTTGATGCGATGTGTGGGAAGTGGCGCCGTCTTGTTGAAACCAAATGTCGCCGAGATCACGAGCTTCAATTGCAGGCATCAAATAGTCGGTTATCATGGCACGATAACGGTCGCCATTGACGGTTACGATCTCACCGGTATCCTTTTTGAAGAAATATGGACCGATGATTCCGGTACGTTGGGTCGGGAATCGGTCAATGGCAAAAATATAGCTCTTAACGAGAGCTAAAATATTGCTCATGGGTGTCAAGGACGTGGGTCGACTGTTTTTTTTTATTTAAAAAAAATTGACTTAGCGTAATTGGCGAACGATTATTTTGATAATAAAACTGAATAATTTGTAAACGTTGTTCAGGCGTAAGTCTTTCCATGATGAAATGCCAAACAATACTTAACAAAAATAACATGACAACATGACACGACTCACACGTGATCTGTCAAAAAAAGGCTATTGAAAAAGTATCTCTACATAGATCACCCTATACATTCAATGAGTACTCTTTAGTATTATGCATGTGATTTCTTTGAATTGACTCAATTTCTTGCGATAAAACGCTATTTAACTAATGTAAACCACATATTATGGCATAACTCGAGACAGCAACAAAGATATGAACACCGCTAAAATGTTCAGACTCATGTGTATTCCACATTTACTCCATACACCATTTATTCTCCACCACAAAATATCTCCTTTAATATTAAAATTTAATCCAGTCACTCTCTCCTAAAATCGATTGGCCATATAAAGGCCCAACTATAATATGCATAAGCAATTCCGTACGGAATGTGCGTTAAGTTTCGCACCCTGCTTAACCAAATGGGAACTGAGAGAACTTAACGAAAAGTTCACTTAAGTACATTATAGTTTGACACATACGATTTCATGCATTCGCACAGTTGCTTAAGCTTGCATATTATAGTTGGGCCTTAAGTGTGTAACGATGATAACTTTATTTGTTTTGGTTAAGGAAAATTTAATTCTAACACTAAAGGCCCAACTATAATATGCATGAGCTGACTTAAGTCAACTTAAGCAACTGTGCGAACACATATAAATCATATGTGACAAACCATAATGTACTTACGTGAACTTTTCGTTAAGTTCTCTCAGCTCTCTCTCAGTACCCATTTGCTTAAGCAAGGTGCGAAACTGAACGCACATTCCGTACGGAATTACTTAAGTTAGCTTAAGCATATTATAGTTGGGCCTTTAAATTGACATAAGTCAGCTGATATGAAGAAATGAATGATGAAATTAGAGAACAACATTTTGATATGCTTTCACAGGGTGCATATTCTCGGCTACTGGAGGCAGTAGCTTTCCATAACAGTTTGACATATTTCACAATTTTGTTTAGGCATTTGGAGAATGTTATAAATCTAGCAACAAATGAAGTAAACAAATGGCTTAACGATGAAGTGAAATATTAAAATTTTTGATAAAATTCCACGGATTTATAAATTTTAAAATCGTAAAAAATAGCTCTCACTCTCTCTCACTTTTATTTACCAACTTCTCATTTTATTCCACGAACTTCCCTATCGTGGTGAAACTGTTTTAACCACATTTTTGTACGCTAAAGTTCCGAAATCTTTTTCATAAATTATGTGTATTTAAGCTAAAACATATACATACGAGTATGTTCGTACATATAAGTAGTGAGTACACGTTAAGCTTTGAGACAATTATATGGGAGTTTTATCTTCTTTCATGGTCCATGACTTGGGGCCATTCTCTGAATTTACGCGAAAGTAGGAACAACAACTCATACATATTACCCATAAAATATATTCATACCATTATCATCATATGTATTATATGAGCGCATTATAAGAGTATCTCAACATATACTAAACACTCTCCAAGTGTTTGTACTAAAACAAAAACAAGAAGAACCAAATACGTTTTTTCTTGTCCAAAAATATCGTTGGTTTAAAACAAGCGACGACAACAACCCAAGAAATGACAGCAGCAAGGCCAATGAAAATAACAAAAATTTCAAGTACAAAAGTAGCCTCCCCCCACGACGACAGTTTTAAAAAGGTATTATGCAACTTCCAACCCATCGACCCCTCTCTAGAGAGTGGCCATACATTTACATACATACAATATTATCACTTGCCGCTTGCATAAGTGATTCTTAAGTAGAAGAGATCATTTAGTAAAATATATGCTTGCTTTATTTCAGGATCTAATATAATATCATAGGATAGCCTTTATTGTTTTTTTCCGGATGTTATGTTATCATCTGAACAAATGTACATATAATGTTAATACTGTTGCGATTGTTTTGCTTTTTTAATATGTATTTTATCATTTGGTGGTTGTCTTTTGGGAGGAAAAACACTCGAACAAAA
This sequence comes from Eudasyphora cyanicolor, assembly GCA_963930755.1. NCBI lineage: Eukaryota > Metazoa > Arthropoda > Insecta > Diptera > Muscidae > Eudasyphora > Eudasyphora cyanicolor. Next base: position 148,614,048 of record OZ005738.1, read on the forward strand.
ATGTTAATACAACAAACTTGAAATATTTCTGGGGTGAGCGGCTCCTTTTTCAAACGGTAGTCTTAGGTGAGTAAAAAAAAATCTGTAGGGCAGATTCGTCCCAGGTCGAACATTTTTTTTAAATAAATTATAGCGAGATCTTATTTTACAATTTAGAAAGTTTTTATAAACTTTATAGGCAAATGAAGTAAAAGCGTTAAGTTCGACCATGCCGAATCTTATATACCCTCCACCATGGATTGCATACAATTTTATTACTGGAAACATCTTTGGATATGGAGCAAATCATGAAACGATCCATTTTGTTTAAGTAAGTCCAGATTCACACTCGGCAAATTTTCCAAGCAAGTGTCAAAGTTTGTAGGAGAGAGGCAGAGAGCACTTTCCGCCCGCCTCTCTCTCCATCAAACTTGGACACTTGCTTGGAAAAAATTGCCGAGTGTGAATTTGGACTAAATTATTAAAAAACGAACCCTGAAATTTTTAGACCGAAAATTCTTTAGTCAAACTCTTCACCTGAAAAATGTGGTGTTTATGGCTTAAAATAGCTTTTTGAGAGATACATCTACACAAGGACTACAACAAAATAAATATTTATTTGTATACATTTTATTGAGATGAATTCTTGCCAAAATAGAATACAAACTGCAAAGTTTCTGCTAAGTTTCTTAGAAAATGTGGTTTATGGCTTAAATAAGCATTTTGGGAGCGACATCTATAGGTGGACTATTACAAAATATGAGCTGATTTAAAAAATTTTTACTGCGATGTATTCTTGTCTTAATTAAATACAAACTGCAAAGATTCAGTTAAAATGCTTAGAAAATATGGTATTTATGGCTTAAATACATATATTTTGGAGCGACCTCTAAAGGATGACTATAACAAAATATGATCCGATTTGTAAAATTTTTGCTGTGATGAATTTTTATCTAAATATAATACAAGCTGGAAAGTTTCTGCTAAATTGCTTTAAAAATGTGGTATCTATGGCTCAAATTATATTAAAAATCCTAAGCCATAGATATACGATTATTTTTTTAAACATTTTTATCCTGTATAACTAATGCTTTGTCATTCTTTTCTTCGTTTTTTAAGGAACTTAACTTAATTTCCAAGTATTCTACAACAATGTTAGTCCGTTAAAAATCCCTGCGAAAACGCGAACAGATTTAAATCCATTTTTTGAGGTCAGTTTGTAAAATTTTCAGAAAAATGCAAATAAACCAATTATACTTTGAAAAGGCTAACGGGGGAATATCTGGGTGGAAATGATTCAACAAGCAAATGATAGCCCTCGGAGAGTAGAAGTTACCCTATGTTTATTTTAAGAAAAATCTGCTTTTTCGCAGGACGATACGTTTTTAGATCAGCGCCAGCAAAGCGTCGGCAAATAGTTCTTGCGATAACTGGTTAATTGAATTCGTTTACTAGTTTAGGGGCCGATTTAAAAGGAAACTTTTTAACATCTCTCACTAATAACGAGCCCGTTCTTTGTCAGTTTTTCCAGGGCGACCTCCCTTGCTGATCACTTTCACAGATATTGTTTTTTAGAAACCTGACAAAATTCGCGAAATCTTCAAAAAGAATTGTGGAGTTGCAATTGTTTTGTCGTGTCAAAACAAGAAGTAGTTTCGTATTAGGCACCACAGTTGATAACAGAACACAAAACACATCTGAAATTATTGCCTAAGTAACAAACATCACTATTTTACACAAATATGCGAAATAAAAAGTAATAAATTTCCAAATTCGTAATAAAAACTGAATTTGGCTTATGAATGGAAAATGTTTTGTCCGATACTGTATATCGTATCGGTATAGTCGAGGTCTTCGAGACGTCCATTCATACCCCTTGACATATGCCTTCTTATAGTGGTTGCTTGCAACATTATAACGTCGAGAATTATATTGAACCGCAACGGGGAGAGAACACAGGCTTAATATACTGCGGTGCTCACACAAAAATCCCTGCCCAGTAAACGTATAAGGCTCTTATGAGATGGATTTATTTGCCTGGAACCCCTTTGCATTCGAGAGCTGTTCAAATTGTTTGGTGGTGGAGGGTGATTTCGCAACGTCAATGAATATACATAATAAAGGGGCGCGCCATTTCACCGACTGCTCGACAACAATTCGGAAACCGTTAACGTGGTCAATACATGAGCGATGAGCTCTAAATCCTGCATGTTCGGTGCGAAATTCCTATGAAATCGAGAAGGACAAGGATTGCATGAATAATGTGAGCAAGAATCTTGTTAACCATTCGAGTATGGTTATTTCCCTACAATTTCCGCCTTCCCGTCAGGTTCCCATTTTTTGGTAGTTTTATGATTACTCCAATATTGAATTCGGGTGGTAGTGAGTAGGAAGGAGTTCCAGAAGTCTTCAATGATGGTGTGTATGAGCTTTGCGCTGATAAAGGGGTCAGGCAGGAGCAATTCCGGACTTGTGTTGTTCACGCCTGGTGCTTTGCTTTTATAGCCGAGGCGATCACTGATTTGTCTGGAGATACATAAGTATCGATTCTGGTGGCAGGGTTTTCGCACTGTCATCGAAATGTGGTGTCGGAGTCCGAAACTGATAATATGACGGCAGTAATCGGACCCTGTTGCCGGTCCACAGCTTTGGGACGATTGTTCCCAGATATTTCCTTTGGGATTCAGTATAGGTCTTGGGTTCTTTGCGTATCGGTTGCAGCCGGAGCGTTTCTTGTCTCGTCGGGCGCTGCGTTTCATCATTCCTTCTAAAAGGGAGTATGTATTCGGATTGTAGACGTTACTTCTTGTCTTTGCTGTGTTTATGGCATCTTAAGTCGACCTCTTTGTTCGATAAGCCTCCAGGTTTCATCAGAGATCCATGTTTTGCGGTTGCTTTGTTTGAACCTGAGTCATTCTTTAATCGTGTGCCACTGTCTTCGAATATTGCCATCTAAGTCTTCATAGCGGTTCATTATAACTTTAGTAAACCTTCCGTGTGCTTCTGCAGATTGCAGTTTTTCTACGTCATACCGTCTTGTCATAGTTTGCGTGTTTTGTAGGCGAGTTACGGCAAAGTTGAATCTTATTTGTCCAATAAGCAAATGGTGGTCAGATGAACCTCTTCTGTTGCGTACATCCAATAGTGAGCCGTGCCATTTCTTGCTTATGGCTATATAGCCGAATTGGGCTTCTGTTCGATGGTCAGGCGACAACCATGTCACTTTGTGTATCCTTTTGTGTGGGAATATCGATCCTCCGATGCTGAGGTTATATTTTGCACAAATATAAATATAATTATGATACATTAATATGTATCTACTTACAATTTGTCTCAGAGTTTTTTTTTTTTTACTTTTGCAAGCAGGCGACCAAACAGAATGAAGTGACTGAGTTTGACCTTTTGTGTTCGCCCAGATGCTCAGGTGAATTGATTACGTTTTCGTTCGTGTTGATTTGCATTCGACTTGGCGTTTTTGTTGTTAGTGAAATCAAAATCAGCTGTTTGTCGTCTGGTAATTGAAACTTTCGAATCTTTAGGGTATGTTCCGTTGTTTAACACATTGTTGGTTCACACGAAAATACTTTAAGACATAGGTACATTTTTTTATTATGGAACTAGCGGACCCGGCGAACTTCGACTCGCCCCAATTTAACGCCTTCAGATAAACTCCAGAGTGATAATAAAACACAGATAGTTAACATTTTAATGCGATTTGTTTAAAAGGAATCGAAATCAGTAGAGAGCGATGTGATAAACAACAAACAACGAAGACAGAAGACAGGCAACGTACAGATGACCGTGCGAAAAACAGGGAAATTCGAGATTAATTCCACAGACTTCCTACGATTTGTCTTGAGATTTATTGATTGTCATCGTAAAAGCCAATCGTACAGGGAACTGAATCCGCTTGAATTGGAATGAAAGATCAGTTGGAATAATCGGAATTCGTGGGATAAGGACTTCCTCTCCTTTGAATTTTCCCTTGATGATCGTCGCCTGAATCACATTGTCCATCAGTTTCATAATGGACAACCGCGAACTATGCACAATTTCGGATGATTCAGATTCCGCAACATGATTATGATCGATTCCACCTTCAGCTGTAAATTATGCGGCGGAGCTCCTGGCACATCAAGCGAGTTCGATTTTACTTTGAATAATAAAATGCATGCTATCGACGTCCTTATTCTTCGCTGCTAATATTGCCCGTTCACTAATCTAATCGAGATTTGGAAACACTTTGGTGATGAGTTCCTCGTTCGACGATGTGAACTCGCAAAAATTTGCCGGGAACAATATCAATGCAGTGGAAACATCAACAGTAATTTGGCCATTGCCAAGCGCCAACAGTTGTTTCGAGAATTCAAGAGCCGATGAGTCGTTCTGCAACGCGACTCTCATGTTCGTGGTCAATTTCAACTTCTTGACATGCCGCCACAAAGACCACGATTTCAGGCATGCATTAATTTCATCGGCAGTAGATTTCGGGATGACGGGAAGCGTTTGACGAAAATCTCCGGAGAGCAATATCATAGACTCACCAAATTGTCTCAAATCACGTCGTAAATCCTTCATCGTTCGGTCAACTGCCTCCAGAGCTCGTTTATGCGCCATCGTGCATTCATCCGAAATTATGATTTTGCAGTGCCCGCAATCCAATAAGATAACCTTACCTCTTATACTCAAACTTATTATCTGAAAAAATTGTCGAACTGATAAATATCGCGTTGAATTTTAATTGATCGTAATGCTTGTACCGTTTGTCGATGTGATACGCGAAATCAGTGTAACAATACGCAAAACTCGAATGAATTGCAGCAAGAAAAATAGCACATACTCGTACATATGTTTAATAGAAAACTTTTTTGTTTAATAGAAAATTAATAAAAAAAATTGGATTCAAAAAGAGAGTAGTAGATAGGAACAGTAGGAATCTCGCAAGAAATAGCAATTTTCGATTTTCCCAATTTTCCGACTTTTTTCCAAAATTTTCTTGTGTATTCTTCTTATTTGGCCGGAGACCTGTCCGAATTGGTGCTAATCACCGAAATCGGTCCAGGCGTTCTCGAGTTATAAGCGTAGTAACTAACATCACTTTCTTTTATATATATAGAAGATATATTCCACATTAGTTATAGATCTTAAGTGATTCCAATGAAAGATTTCCTTTAACGCGTAATTAATTATCAAATTGCGCCATAAATCTTGTAATACAAACTATCCATTAGGGAAAATATGTACATGTTTTGATAGACATTTTCCCATGAGTGTATCCATTTAAATGTATACAAATACATATGATCTCCTTCCTACAAAAAAAATAACATCACTAAATGCAGAAGATGATTTTTATACGTACATCGCACATATGTGTGTTAAATGTATTGAAATTCATTTGGTTCTAGGAGCAACAGGCAAGTATATGTATGAGTACAACACCACCGCCGCGATAGATAGCAGAAGCAGTAGTAGCTAGATGGATAGATATGTAGATGGATAGACGTTTAAAGGCGCATTTCGTTTAAACTAATACAACATATAGTAAAAGCCCCCACGCGTATAAAAATAACTCACTCGACAGACACTGCAGCATATTTTGCTTGTTCGACTCGACTCACTCATTTTACTTTACTTTATTTTATGTGTTGTATGTCGACGTTGTCGTTGTCGTTGTCGCTCTTGTGGTTATCATCGGCATACTTCACAATTTTGGCTCTTTGTTGGACCATATTCAAACACTTTGTGTTTGTTTGAATGACGACGAAACGACTAAGTGACTCGACTGAGTGTCAGTGGGGAAAAGTGGAGAAACGTCTAACAAAATAGCAGCACACAAAAAAAGTAGACAACTTTGGCGCTCTAGTAGCTGCAGAAGCAAGAATCTACAAGCACAAAAGCTAGATCAAGCAATAAAGTGACAACCAAAATGAGGGTCTTATGCTGCATTCCTATCTTTCTTTGTTTTGACTCTTCTATCTTTCTACCATACTGTCCGGTCTATAGACTAACTAAAAATTCTAGCCATACGCATGCACAAGTAGAAAGAAGTAGCCACCCCACATACTCGAAATGCTTTAAAACGATCGCCGTTCATTTGTTTCCTCTTTCTTGTGCACCAACGAAGAGAATGCAAGATATTAGGTAGGTATAAAAAGATTATTAAAACAAAACGGGAAAACTTAAAGAGTTCACCTCCCCCCGCCCAAGTTGAATTTTTGTAAATAATACAAATTGATAAGAAGCCACTTTTTGTTATTTATTTCCGTTTGATTTTTCCTCTGAAGGTAGACAGACACAGTTTTATTTATTTAGCTGGGTGTCCAAAAACTAATTTTTCTATTCTTCCCATCATGCGGATGTGTTTGAATTTTTATTAATTTTCATTGGAAATCCATAAAAGAATTTATAGTTTGAAAATTTCGATTGAATTTTATGTCCTAATGTATTAACGGATATATACTTATGTGCGCGGTATTGTCATTTTGTCGATTTGAAATAGGTTCAGATTCGGAAGTTCATAGCAGCGAGTGGCAGGAGGAATAGAAAGGGGAATTCCTCCCTTTATATTCCTCCTGTCTCTATCTATGTACTTCCGAATTTCCGCAACTAAAGTTGCCTCGTGTGAATCGGCACTACATATGTTTTACGAAAAACTGCTGATTTTGTTGTGTTGCTAAATTAGCTACAACTTCCTTAATTATGCCTCGATTTTCTTCGGAATGGTCTCATTTTATTCATGACCGATCAGACTTTACGATTAAGTAATAACAATTTAATGATTGATTTTAGATGTTTTTATGAGGCTTTCATTTTAAAAATTTATCAAAAAATAGTTTTCATTTCGTAATATCTTGTAAGATATTTTTGAAAGCGCTGATGGGTTGAAAATGGTATTAGAAGAAGTTGAGAACTATTGAATTATCGATTCTTAGTATCTTAACTGTGTTACAACCTCTATATTTTAAAGGTTTATCTATATTTTAATAAAGGGTTTTCCACCAAGAGGCGTTATTTTGGTATTTAAAGAAAAATGTCATTTTTTGAGATAAATGATCGGATGTAATAAAGAGGAAGGTATGCCGTTAATAATGGAAAACAACATCAGCCAAATGGCCACCACGACCACGCTTACAGGACCATATCCTTTTCATGAAATTTTCCATAACCAAATCGCAAAGTGGCTGCCCTATGTCCTCGATAGGCACACGAATTATATCTTTGAGGTCTTGAATCGACGCTGGGCTGTTGGCGTAGACCTTATCTTATACGTGGCCCCAAAGGAAGAAGTCGCGAGGTGTTAAATCACAAGATCTCGGTGGCCAACCGAACAATGGTTTCGTTGCTTGTGTGGTACGTAGCGCCGTCTTGTTGAAAGTAAACGTTGTCCAGATCAATACCAACCAACTCCGACCATAAAATATCATTAATCATCTCTCGATAGCGCAATCCATTCACCGTGACTGTTGATCCAACCTCATTTTCGAAAAAGTAAGATCCAAAGACCCCGCCGGACCATAAATCGCACTAAACAGTCACACGTTGAGGATGGAGATGCTTCTCAACAATAACTCTTGGGATTTCCGAGCCCCAGATGCGACAATTTTGCTTGTTGACGTAGCCACCGAGGTGGAAATGGGCCTCATCAGTCAAGATGATTTTTCAATGATTTTCGATTTTTCGAATTTTAATAATTTCAATGCGTTGTAGAATCGTGTATCGTTCCATTTTTAGTAATTTGTCAAATGTCAAAGAATAAAAGCTTCAAAAGTGACAGCTACGAAATACCGGGTGATTAAAAATAACACCTCTTGTTGGAAAACCCTGTATTTACTCTTTCTTACATGGTATGCGTTTTCAAGTACAATACTTTTTCATTTATATAAACGAATTAATGAAAGTTTAACAACAGAATGTTTGGTTCAACAACCTCTTTATACAGATAAGAGAGTAAAATCGTTGGAAATACCACATGTGGACCCCCCCCCCCCTTAAAACATTCAACTTTCCATTCCATACAGGGAGCGCGGGGTGAACGTACAACTTTAAGCTGCGTAGAATGAGAGTAAAAGTGATCGTGTGAAGTGTGTTGATTTTATTCTTTTTTCTATCAATTTACAAGTTTTTCCAATCAATCCCAATAATGAATAGCACGTGATTTTATTTTCCTTGTGTGTTGTATAAAGAGAAATTGTAAACAATAATTCATGCGGCAGCATAAACCTGTCAATGACTTCGCAACAAATTCCAACACAAATAAATAACGGTTGGCCAGAGTTGTTATCTAAATAATAATAATAATAACAATAACGTGCTGCTTCTAGCTATTATCACTATCCCCATTTAAATTGTGATAAAGTCGAACAGAAAGTAACAACGCTCTATAAAAATCTCCTAACCAGAGAGTCATAATCCAATTTGTTGTTCAAATAACATGCATCCATAAAACGAAACTCTTCTTCTAACTCGGCACCATGTGCTCGCTGGAGCGAGCAGGTCGCACTCATATCTAGAAAATAAAGTACTGAAATAATCGTCTGAAAACTAGAACAGTAACAAATTGAGGGCTATACTGTTATTTGAAGAGCAATATTGTCAAAACGTCATGTTTTGTTACCAAGTTGAAATTGAAACAGAAATTTATGATCTCTGTATGATGGTGATTTCGAAGAACACTTATCATCAAGCACAGCACAGTGGTTGCATAAGTTAAATAATTTTTCTTCAATTCTATTGCACAATACAGCATTTTTCAGCTCATTGATGTGGGACTCAATTCTGAGAATTGGAAAGTGAAAGTAGCCCCAAAAATAAGACATTCTGCATTATTTGGTTAGCCATTTTCTTGATGAATGGGTAGTACATCAACAAACACACTTATCGAATTTGGGTCGATACCAATCCACATGAGATACAAGAGAGTCCAATGCATCCTGAATAAGCCACTCTTTGCTTTTAATTATACCCCATACACCACAGGTACAGGGTATTATAAGTTTGTTTTGTGGCAGATGTTTGTAACACCGAAAAATAGTACAGCTAGACCCACCTTAAAGTATACCGATCGACTCAGAATCACTAGCTGAGTCGATTTAACCATGTCTGTCGCAATTTCAATCCGATCTTGCTGAGATTTGGCAGTAAGGACTCTTTCGCAATTGGGAAGAACCCTGTTGAAATGGGTCAAAATTGGTTCTGATTTCCATAGCCCCCATATACGAGGGCCTCCCCAAAATTAGCCGACCTAACGAAAAAAGCATAACAAATTTGGAAAAATTTTCTTTATTTCTCAATATAATCTCCTTTTAGCTCGATACACTTTTTTCCGGCAATTTGCAATAGCTTCGACATCCCAGTCATAGTAAGAATTGTCTATCTCTTGAAAATAGCCATCAACCGCAACCTACACTTCTTCGCTGCTGGAAAATCTTTAAAAAAAATAGTCAGTGGTAGCTAAATCTGGCGAATAAGGTGCATGCTGAAGTAATTCAAACTTTAATTAATTGATTTTGGCCATTGCAATATTGGATGCGGGGACTGGTGCATTGTCCTGATTGTGAGCAAACGCGGCACCCATCTTGCGCTTTCTCATCATCAAATTTTCCGTCACTTTCTGAAATGTCTATGACTTCAGGTGGCTCCCGAACCTTCAACTGACGGTCATTCAATAGTATTTTGTGGATTTTCTTAACCATTACTGGCTTGGACACCTCAATTGGTTTAAATTCTGCCACCAAATATTTTATAGTTGTAAACGAAGGATCAGACTCCCTAAAATTAAAATCCAGCTCGGTTTTTATTTTGTTTGGAATGAGACATTTCAAATGAAAGTATATATTGTATTGACTTACGCCTGAACAACATATACAAATCGTTCAACTTTATTACGAAAATTCACGTTCTGTGAGGAATGGGTTTCGTGCACTTCGCTCAACTTATGGTCAACATAATCGGCCTACTGAGCGTACTATTCGCAACATCATCACCCATCTTGAGACCCAGCATTCATTATTGGATAATATTCGACCGAATAGACCACGTCCAGCACGCAGTGAAGAAAAAGTAGCGGTCGTAGCTGAGAGTGTACACGAAGACCGTGGAGAGTCGATTCGACGCCGTTCGCAGCAACTCGGTCTGACGTATGAAACGACTTGGCGCATTTTACGTCAAGATCTTAAATTGAAAGCATACAAAATATAGCTTGTGCAAGAACTGAAGCCGCCCGACCTCCCCAAGCGACATCGCTTCGCTCTATGGGCTCTTGAAAAGTTCCAAGAAGATCCGACGTTTTCGAGCCAAATTTTGTTCAGCGATGAGGCCCATTTCTGGCTCAATGGGTATGTAAACAAACAAAATTGCCGCATTTGGGACGAAGAGCAACCTGAAGAGATTCAAGAGCTGCCACTACATCCAGAAAAAACAACGGTTTGGTGTGGTTTGTGAGCCGGTGGAATCATAGGTCCATATTTCTTCAAAAATGATGCCGTTGAGAACGTAACCGTCAATGGCGACCGTTATCGTGCCATGATAACCGACTATTTGATGCCTGAAATTGAAGCTCGTGATCTCGGAGACATTTGGTTCCAACAAGACGGCGCCACTTCCCACACATCGCATCAATCAATGGATTTATTGAGAGAAGACTTCGGTGAGCAGATAATTTCACCTTTTGGGCCGGTCGATTGGCCACCAAGATCGTGTGATATCACACCGTTACACTTTTCCCTGTTATTATTATTATGGCTAATGCAGCAGCCGGGGATCGGCTTCAGCATGAAGTGGCGCCAATTGGTGATTTCAAGTGCTGATAGATTTTGATGCACCTGATCATTCCAACGGAGATTGGGTCGTCTTTTCTAAGTTGTCCTAGTATGCCTTCCGAGCCGGGACATCGTTTTCCATTCGCCATACGTGCCAGCGCAGTCGTTTAACTTTGATGCGTCTGACTATGTCGATGTCGGCGTACAGCTGATACAGCTCGTGGTTCATTCTGATACGGAATTCATCATCGGTACATATGGGGCCATTTTTTCTTTCAAACACTGCCAACAATAACACTTCTGATTGTTTCAGCGTCCATGTTTCAGCGCCATATAGTAGAACGGATAGGATGAGCGTTTTATATAGTGTTATTTTCGTTCGACGCGAGTGGGATTTGTTTCTCAATTGCCTGCCAAAGTAGCATCTATTGCCAAGAGTTATTCTACGCTTAATCTCCAAGCTTACATCATTGTTGTTATTGACACTGGCACCTAAGTAGACAAAGTCTTTTACAACTTCACTTTTCCCTGTGGGGATTTGTAAAGTCTAAAGTTTATGCGGACAAACCCGCTTCGGTTCATGCCTTGGAGCAAAACATCACGCGTGTCATTCGCCAGTTACCAGTCGAAATGCTCGAACGAGTCATCGAAAATTGGACTCAACGGAGGGACCATCTGAGACGTAGCCGCGGCCAACATTTGATAGAGATAATCTTCAAAAAATAAATGCCAAAGAATGTTCTTTCAAAAGATTATAAGCATTCCCCATTCAATTTGAATTTTCTGTGTTTTTTTCTTTAAAAAAGTAGGGAACATCGAAATGGATCACGCTATAGGAAATTATAAAGTTTTTTTTTTTTATTTTTTTTTGCAACCACTGTGCATTTGATCGTTAATCTTAGGACGATGTTAATCGAATTTATCAATGATAGGTTTATACTTATAGTAAATTATGAAATAATTTATTTTACTTGGGTAAAGCCACCAAAATAACAAGCACGATCGCGACTAACGCGGCTAGACTTCCATTCAAGGGACAGTAGTGCTGCTTTTGAGCGATTTTCGTGATGTTTTGTGGCGTTGGTCTTACAGATTGGCCATTTAGAAATCCAAAACAACCATTATCGATAAGATAAATTTCAAGTGAAGTGAATGCTTGACCAAGCAAGCTGCAAAGTCTACAATCGAGATTATATTTTTAGTGCAGTATAGAAACAGTTCTTCCTGTGGTTAGAGAGATTTCATTTAACATTAAGTGGACGAATTGGTCGGTAGGTATTTTCGGTTTTAATTTATACTATTTGTCCATGACAGTCATAGCCAGGCAAAATACTTCTATTATAATAAGAAAAAAATACTAGAGGAATTGTAAAATAGGCGAAAATAAACGAAACAAAAAAAGACACAAAGACCAATAATCAATATCCGCCAGAGTGACGGATATTTTACAGACATTAATTGCATATTTATGTATCCCAAATACATATGTACATGTAACCGTCAGAATGTTTAAATGTAAATATATATGTACATTGTTTTAAGTATACATTATGGCCAGTAATTAGTGTTTTTTTTTTTAAATAAAAGGAAATGAAAGTTTTGCCAATATGGATTTGTTCAATGCCCCCGGTTTTTATTTCATTTTTTTTCATTATACAAAAATTGAATGTGAAGTGTATACAACAAAACATTCAATATTATTTATGTGATCGAGTATTGTTTTCCAAAAACAATAAATAAATAAGCCCATTAATTTAAATAATGAAATCAGCAAACAGGCAAAAATCAATAATTAATTGAATTATTAACTGGTTTTGAGACATTCACACATTACTGATAATATTAATTATTCCACTTGACAGCTGACATCATGTGAAAGCAAATCTTTGACAAGCAGAGATAGATAATCACAGATTTTGGTTCAAAGGTCCTTTGATTAAGTCTAAAATCTAAACAGTTCACACAAAAAACAATGAAATAAAGTTCGACAAAAAAATATGAAAAACCTGTATATAAACTTACCGCCTGACTCACGATGAAAAACGCGGATTTACGACCAACACATCAGGCAGTATGTCCCGAACCGCACTTGGAAACAGTATTTGCGGAAGTTCGTAGAAGAGAGAGGCAGGAGGAATAGAAAAGGGAATTCCTCCCGTTCCCTCTCTCACCAACGATTCAAGGCTATGTTTTCATTCGATTTGTTGTTCTAATGCCTTTTTGTGGGTCGCAAAATCAGCTGTTTTTCGCATAGAAGACATGTGAACGTTATCGTGGGCCAGGCGGTTAATTCTAACCTCCTTTTTTCAGCACATGGATGTGTGGAACTGAAGTGTCGAAACATTTAGGGTCAGTTTGGGAAATTTCTATACTCTCCATCATAAGATGGGTGTATACTAACTTGATAAGAAGCGTTAATTTTAAAACATACGGCATCATTGAATTCTTTTTTACAGTTATGCTGGCAATGCCGCTCCAAAATAAATGAACACATACTATGTCGTGTAATCGCTTTCACTTTCACATTTTTAAGACCTCAATGTTATCGTGTAGAAGCCAACACTTTGTCTTGTTAGGTGATTTTTGTACATCCCTTTGGATTATACTGATCCCGGCAATTCTTTTAATCTGTGTTGTAATCTGATTTTTATTAGATGTGCTCAAAATGTGTTCATAATCGTATTAAAACGAACGAACAACCATTGATTTATTCGCGTAAAATTGAAACCGGACAATCAGTTATTTACTTTTATCAGTGAAAAAAACAATGCTATATAAAAATAATCTACCAATCATAAAGAAAGTATTGCAGAATAATTTGATGTTGTCGGCAAAGCGCTTGAAAAAGTTTGACCGAAATAAAATACATACATACATCTGTACAGAAAAAATTCGTTAACTGTTGTTTTGCCTAATTATTAGCCGTAGTGTTAATTCGAGAGGTAGCAGAATGGCTAAAAAATAATGCCTGGCCCACGATGTCGAACGGTAACGTTGGCATGACTTCTATGCGTCAAACATCTGATTTACGTCATATATTTCTTTGAGCCAGGTTGCAATTGGATCAGCCACTGCCCGTAGCTTCGCCATCGAGACTTTGTCTGGTCCTGGCGACTTAAAAGGTTTAAAGCTTTTGATAGCCCAAAGAATTCTAGATTCGGTTACAGTCTCGCTGGCAACCTCTGATGGCTGTATTCAAATTGAAGTATTCATATATTCAATGCCTGGAAATGTGTATTCAGGAGCACTCCCAGCGATTCCTCACCGGACGTAGTCCAAGAACTATCATCTTTCTTGATGTACCCAATGGTACAAGAATTTTAGGCTAAAACTTTCCGTAACCTTGAGGCTTCGGATGAGCTTTTTACGCCACTACAGAAATCTATCCAGGATTTATTTTGAGCTTTTCTCAACTCATTTTTGTACCGTTTAAGTTATTCCTTGCATATGTCCCAGTCCGATGGGGCTCTGGTGGCTTTTACCCTATTAAACACAGCAACAAAAACCACCATGGCGGTTGTTGTTTGCTTTAGTTTGGGACATTGTTTTGGACATCCACAAGATTCGTTAAGTGTTGAAGTTTGCATCTTCATTTCAGGACTTTTTGGAAGAGACCTGTTTAATATGTGCCTAAAATTTTTCCAGATAGCCTTCTTAATATTGGTTGGGAAGGCGGTGTAAGGAGGCTTCGAATTCATGCAGATGCTAATATATCTATGGTCGAACAAATTATGAGCGTCCAAAACTTTCCAAAATGTGCCTACCTGTTTAATATGTGCCTACAATTTTTCCATTTAGCCTTCTTAATATTGGTTGGGAAGGCGGTGTAAGGAGGCTTCGCATTCATGCAGATGCTAATATATCTATGGTCGAACAAATTATGAGCGTCCAAAACTTTCCAATCGGAAATGATTCCACCTAAATTCTCGGAGACAAGGATGACATCGAGCACCTCCAGTTTGTTTCTAATAAATAAGGTAGCTTCATGGCCCCTATTACAAATCAGAAGGTTACTACTAACAATACGAGGGCGGTCCAAAAATTAACCGAATTGAGGCATATACAACCTCAAAGTGTGACTGTTTGGTGCGGTTTATGGACCGGCGGGGTCATTGGACCTTACTTTTTCGAAAATGAGGTTGGATCAACAGTTACGGTGAATGAATTGCGCTATCGAGAGATGATTAATTATTTTTTATGGTCGGAGTTGGATGGTATTGATCTGGACAACGTTTACTTTCAACAAGACGGCGCTACGTGCCACACAAGCAACGAAACCATTGCTCTGTTACGGGAAAAGAGATGATCACAATTGGCCACCGAGATTTTGTGATTTAACACCTTGCGTGGAAAATAAGGTCTACGCCAACAGCCCAGCGTCGATTCATGAAAAGGATATGGTCCTATAAGCGTGGTCGTGGTGGACATTTGGCTGATGTTGTTTTTCATTATTAACGGCATACCTTCCTATTTATTATGAAATAAACATCCGATCATTTATCTCCAAAAATTGTATTTTTCTTTGAATACCATAATAACACCTCTTGTTGGAAAACCCTTTAGTTTCATGGCCCCTATGTATTAGAAATCAGAAGGTTACTACTTACAATACGAGGGCGGTCAAAAATGTAACCGACTTGACACATAGATGGCGGCAGTAGTTTAAACAATATACTTTCGTGAAAAGTGGCAACCTTCTAAAATATATGTTTTAAGTTTCAAGGCTCCATGTTGTTTGGCTTTTTTTAGCATTAACAAGTAAGAAAGTTTCAGTCGGGTAAACCGACTAAGGTATACCCTCACTTTGTGAGTAATGTAATATGGAATATTAAACGAATTATTCTGTCAATTTGTATGGGAGGTACCAGAATGTTTTTAACAAATACAACCAATTTTTCGCTGAATAGTAGATTCTTTAAATACATTACACTGCGCCGAATTATAAACGTTTTTTTGCACTGGTATATTAACGTTATGAAATATTAAATTTTGGTATGATTTGGCCATTTTGTGTGGGAGGTACAAAAAGGGGCGTGGTGATAACGGCCATTTTTTACAGGGCTATAGGGACTTCAAAAGCGTTACACTGTGCAAAATGTTGTTGCATTTTCGTGCATTGGTACTCATGCTGTGAGCTCTTAACTTTTTGTGCAAAATGGTACCTTTGTGTGGGAGGTACAAAAAGGGGCGTGGAAATAACGTCTATTTTTCACAGTGCAAAAGACACCATAAAAGCATTACACTGTAAAAAATTTCAAGTATTTTTATACACTGGTATTAATGTTATAAGCTGTTATCTTTTGGTGCAAAATGGTACCTTTGTGTAAGAGGTACCAAAAGGGGCGTGAATATGACACCCATTTTTCACTGGACTGTAGGCACTATGAAAGCATTACACTGTACAAAATTTCAAGTATTGTATGCACTGGTATTAATGTTATAAGCTGTTAACTTTTGGTGCAAAATGGTGCATTTGTGTGGGAGGTACCAAAAGGGGCGTATCAACATGGCCCATTTTTCTCGAGTTGATAGCGACTAATAAACTAATGCTATGTGTGGAATTTCAGAAGATTCTAATAAGTAGTATAGCAGTTATTAAAGATTCAATATTTCACAACATTTTAACACTTTGTGGGGGAGGTACTAGAAGGAGTGGACCAATATGGCCCATCTTCGGAGCCGAGATAGAAAAAAATATTACCACGTACCAAATTTGAAGTCAATCGGTTACTCCTTTCGAGAGTTATCGTGCGCACCAGCCAGCAGACAGACAGACACACAGACAGATAGAGAGACAGACAGACGGACGGACATTGCTCATTCGTCTTAAAATGACCCAAAACGAATATCCGCCGAACATACTTAGGGTCTTAGATCACTCCTTCGATGTGTTACACTTTTTTTCGTAGCAAATGATATATACCCTCGTCACACTCAAGTGAGGGTATAAAAAGTAAGTGAATATATAAACAAGGAAAAATTGGTCACCGATATGTAATACAATACTTCCATTTGAAAGGTCTTAAACGGGGCCGTACGAACTGCCACGACGAACACCGTAGTGGTCGACCAATTGAGGAGTCCACGCCAGAAATGGTTAAAAAATCCACAAGATGGTATGGGATGTTATACATAGCATACAAAAATGGCTCGGCATAAAAAGATTTTCGAGCAATGAAGAGGAGGTTGATGGCTATTTTCTGGAGCTAGACAGTTCTTAGTATCAACAGGGCATCGAAGCTATTGATAATCGCTGCAAAAAGTGTATCGAGCTAAAGAAGATTTTGTTGAGAAATAAAGAAAAATGTTCCCAAATTTCGTTGTATCTTTGTTAGATCGGCTAATTTTGGGTCCACCCTTTCATAAGTAATTCGCCCCACATAGATGGTGTACTACGCACAGATGAGTATTTGGATTTAGGTGGATACACGCCGTTAGGCTTAATCCCACCGTGCTCTAAACACTCGGGTAAATTTATGCGTCGACCAACGCCCTCACACACAATGGAATTGAGTTCCAATCAATTCCGTGCTTCTGGCCACTTCTTCCCCTCCTTGGTTAGGAGCGGAGCCCATCTAAAACTCCTTCCAATCTTTGGGTCATGGCGCCCGGTTGGTTTGCAACTCCACATCCGAGACCATTCTCTCCCAGCGATTTTGGTTTTAACCACAGCCACCACGTTGCATCCAACAGGATCCTCACCAATAGTCAGGCCGGTACCTGCGTACCGAGGGCTTTCCTGACTCCCGTGGTACCAGATTAAGTACTCTGGTCAGACTGCGTAGCCGAAGATACTACCAGTTAGACTCCAGAAAATCTAGGACTGGTGACCAGTCTTGGATCTACTTGTCCAGCCCCCATCCTGAGAATAGATGGGAGCTATAGGGAGCTTATAGACTAGATATTAGTCTGACAGACGCTGCATGTGAGCCCTACACAATTTAGATCTATATATTCCTTTAAATGGTTAAATAGGTATATTACAAAATTCTGACATAATGAGTATTATCTGGGAGTATTTTCTGGGATCCTGCCATCTCATTCTTGCCTGACTGGAATTGTCGTCTTCATAGTGAGACACACTTCAACATTAAATCAAGCACAAGTTATATTGCGTCAATTGGTATAGTTCTCATGATACTGAAAAATGTGATTCCTTGTGGTTATCACGGCACACCTATTATACGAGTACTTATTTATACATATTGAAAGATTGATTTCACTGATATTTGCACTGCACAAAAATTAGGTCAATGTTTTGTTTATATTTCTCATAGGTACATGGATTTTTATACTTATAAAAAAAAAAAATACAATACAACATCAACATCAACATTATTTCATATTAAATACCCTCGACACTAGCCAAAAGCCGATTTTTTCCTATGTACATATGTCGTTAATGTCAGTGACATGTTTGAGCACTAAACAATACCGACACAATTTTGTGTCATAATGAATTGTCTGGCTTGTTTTTTGTTTGGGAAAAACACCTTTCGACTACTACATTCGGTCACACGTCTAAAATGCACAATTAAGAACTTTTGTTAATCGCAATTAATATGCAAAGAACATCGCTTGGAAGTTCTTTAATTAGAAAAGAAATTCTCTTAGTCAGTATCTAATGAATAGAAGAATAGAATAGAAGAAACATGTGTATGAAAACATATTGACTTTGATTATTCGTAGGTGTTTAAACAATACCACCACAAATAATAAAAAATAATTATAATAATAACAACACAAAACAAAAACTCGCAAATCATATACACAAAGCCAAAAATAAACCAAACAAACAGAAACACAATCAATCACAAGACATAGACACATTACAATTATGTTTAGTGTAAGGCTTCCTTCCTTTCTTTCATCATATTTGTCCGAAAACCAAGCAACAACAAGAACGTTGATGATGACGATGACGGACGACGACCACGACAACCTACAACAGTTTGCCTAAAAATAACGTGTGTAATGTGAACTCTTATGTACTATGTTAGGGCGGGGATTGCTTCGGACCACGTCTATTACTGGAAATAAGTACGTACAGAAGGGGTTGTTTTAAACCGATTTGCAAAAACAAACCTCAGCAATGTCAAAATAAACAGAAAAATAATCCAATAGCTAACAGAATTTACGACGTATGTACATATGTATTTTGAAAATGACTGTGACTATGTTATGCACATACATACATACACCAACATTAGGGCGGGTCGATTTAAAAATCGCCCATTGCTCAGTAAAAATCGTATTCTAGGGATCAAAATAAGAAACTTTGCCGAAGGAACCATACCTCTAAAACGAATTCTGATGTCCCGGAAAAAATCCCACTTTGACCCATGTAGAGTGCTCCAATCGAGTCCAAATGTATGACCGACCCCCACTCAGTGAAGTGCTCAGTGAAAATCGTATTCTAGGGAGCAAAATAAGAAACTTTGCCGAAGGAACCATACCTCTAAAACGAATTCTGATGTCCCGGAAAAAATCCCACTTTGATCCATTTAGAGTGCTCCAATCGAGTCCAAATGTATGGAACCCCCAGGGAGTTCAAGGGGGTCTGCCACTGGCATGGGTGGGTCGGGCCTCCAAAGTTAGTGAGGGTCGGTCATACATTTGGACTCGATTAGAGCACTCTAAATGGGTCAAAGTGGGATTTTTCAAAATTTGCCCCTACCCAAAAGTTCGACCCAAATTCCGGGACATCAGAATTCGTTTTAGAGGTATGGTTCCTTCGGCAAAGTTTCTGATTTTGATCCCTAGAATACGATTTTCACTGAGCAATGGCGACTTTTTTTGCCTCCCCACAAATCGACCCGGCCTAACCAACATACCTATGAATCCTCTGTGGGGTGGATAAACGTTTTGATGTTGATATTGCCATTAATTTCAATTTTGTAGGATATCAAATGTTCGAATTAAAGTCGCGGTGAAAGTGTCCCATTCGATTGACAGGTTGGAGGATTATGACTCCTTGCCTACTCTCATTGCTCTCTATCTATACTTGATTCTTGATATTGATTGTGTTGACATAATCTCTACTTGATTCGTTGATTCAACTCACCTGCTACGTGATTTCATTTTCTGATCAAGGCCGGGTCTGGCCGGGCATTGCTTAGTGATGGATTTCTTTCGATTGAGAAATTGATGGTTGTGACTCGTTGTGCATTCTTATTACTCCTTATCTACACTTGAGTCTTGAAATGAGTGGCGCTGAAATTTTCTGAATCGAACAAGATCAGTTTAATAAATCAAGACCAGGTTTGCTTGTCATTACTTTGGGGATGGATGATTCAAAGATTATGGGATGATGAATCATGGGCTACTATCATTGTCTCCTCACCTAAACTTCACGGGTTCTACCTAATTCCTCGATTCTACTCACGTGCTGCAATAAAATTTGCTGAATCGCATAAGATGAAGTTGATAGATCAAGGCCGGATCCGCTTTAGCATTGCTCTGGGTGGATTCTTTTCTATAGACAGGTTGGAGGATGATGACTTGTTGCCTATTCTCATTACTCTTCATCTATAATTCGTTTATAATGGGAGACTCTACTTGATGCAGGTCCTTAATCAACTAAAATCAGGTTGATATTCATAGATCATCCTACGAAAAGATTTTTTGAATCGGATATGACCAGATTAATACAGGGTTTTCCAGCAAGAGGTGTTATTTTGAATCACCCGGTATTTCGGTAGCCGTCACGTTTGAAGCTTTTATTCTTTGACATTTGACAAGTAGAAACTACGCCATTACTAAAAATGGAACGATACAAAATCATCTTGACTGATGAGGCCCATTTCCACCTCGGTGGCTACGTCAACAAGCAAAATTGTCGCATCTCTCGGAAAACCCAAGAGTTATTGTTGAGAAGCCTCTCCATCCTCTAACGTGTGACTGTTTGGTCCGGCGGGGTCATTGGACCTTACTTTTTCTAATATTGGGGTTGAATCAACAGTTACGGTGAATGGATTGCGCTATCGAGAGATAATTAATCGGAGTTGGATAGTATTGACAAGACGGCGCTACGTGCCACACAAGCAACGAAACTATTGCTCTGCTACGGGAAAAGTTTCCGGACCGTGTTATCTCTCGAAGAGGTGATCACAATTGGCCACCGAGATCTTGTGATTTAACACCTTGCGACTTCTTCCTTAGGGGCCACGTGAAAGATAAGGTCTACGCCAACAGCCCAGCGTCGATTCAAGACCTCAAAGATAGAATTCGTGAGGCTATCGTGGACACAGGGCAGCCACTTTGCGATTTGGTTATGGAAAATTTCATGAAAAGCATATCGATGGCTTAATTTAAAAAGGGCGTATCTCGATTTTGTTTTTCCGTAACAGGGAAACGAAAAACCGAATAATAACCAAACAAATTCTTTGACTAGAGTTATGAGGGTTTTCAAATACATATAAATCCTTAATTTGCAATTATAGCCTCCGAAAATGTTAAAAAAATTAGGGTGATTTTGACAGTTTTCGACCAGCATAAACGGAAAAATCAATTGTGAAAAAAATGTAGATACGCCCTTTTTATATTAAGCCATCGATATGGTCCTATAAGCGTGGTCGTGGTGGCCATTTGGCTGATGTTGTTTTTCATTATTAACTGCATACCTTCCTCTTAATTATGAAATAAACATCCGATCATTTATCTCAAAAAATGACATTTTTCTTTGAATACCAAAATAACACCTCTTGTTGGAAAACCCGTTAGATCAAGACCGGGTCCGCTTCGCATTACTTTGGGAGGGATTATATTCAAATTGACAGATTTATTTTTCTTTGTGGTGGTTTTTAACCGAACATTACAGATTGATTGGCCATTGCCTGTCAAGTAAGGTGATAGTGCTGCTGCATTCGATTGAATCTCCGACATCCGAACTAGCCAGTGAGTCAGCGTTCCCATACAAATATTGTTCTGATTACAACGTTTGTCAGCTAGCACAAATGCTGTAGTTATCACGTACCCCACACTAACTACGAATCTGGAAGCCACCATTAACTCTATCCTAGAGATTTCAAAATATAATACCCATGATTCAGCCTTCCTTACCCAAATTGGCCATTAGGATGAATATGTCAGGATTGTCCAATAAGAGCTCTCTATCTTGCTAGCCCTGACTTAAACTCACACGTGGGGGTGGTTACCCCATATTTGTTTAAGTTGCTCAGATTTCCAGGATGCACCACGCTGAAGTTAAGAGTAGGAATTGGGTATCTCGGCCTTCAGTAACAGTATGCCCTAAGGACGCATGTACACACCCAAGGAATCATTGGCTTTTGTCATTCCTCCTCATCTACACTAGATACTTGATAGGAGTTGAGTTGACAGGTTTTACCCGATTCGTCGACTCAACTTACCTGCTTGACAACATTTTTTAATCGTATATAACCAGGTTGATAGATCAGAGCCAGGTGCGCTTCGCATTAATTTGTGATGGAGTATTTTCCATTGATGGATGAGGACTCTTCTCCTCATATGTATGTAATTGACAAACCCAAACTGATTCGTTGACTCTACTCACAGGATTTTCCGTCGTAGCACGACCGACCTGTCATAAGATCATGTCGAGAGTTGAAGGCCGGGTCATTTTCAGCACTGTTCCGAAATGGATTCTTTTATACTGACAGTTCGGAGGATGATGACTCCTTGGCCATTCTCATCTGTAATTGATTCATGATAGGAGCTCTTCCTGATTTGTCGACTCTACTCACGTGCTGCTACAACATTTTCTTAATCGCATAAAATCATGTTGATAGGCAGTTGATGTCTTGAACTGCATCCGGATACGCTGCAATTCCATTAAGACTGAACACGCAATCTCATTTTCTGCATTATCGTAATTTATGCTTATACAATACTCCGCTATAACGGTGGTTATTAGGGAGCAGCAGATAAGGTCTTCTCTTAAGCATTATCAGAAAACGTTGTATGCTCTGCATGACAATTTTTGACTCCGCTCGCAAAACATATGCGTTCGTCGACTCAACTTACCTGCTCGAAAATATTTTTTTAAACGAATATGACCAGGTTGATAGATCAGAGTCAAGTCCGCTTCACATTACTTGGTGATGGATTATTTTCCATTGACAGATTGATGGATGAGGACTCATTGGCTACTCTTATTTCTCCTCATATGTATGTTTATACTTGAGGTTTTATAATAGTGGTGGTGACAAAACCAAATTGATTCGATAGCTCTACTCACGTGCTACGACAGAATTTTCTGAATCGCATAAGGTCAGGGTGATAGATCAAGGCCGGGTCTCTTTTAGCATTGCTCCTAGATGGATTCTTTTCGACCGAATGTTTGAAGGATTGTGACTCAATGCCCATTCTTATCTACATTTGATTCAGCAGATAAGGTCTCGTCTTAAGAATTATCAGAAAACGTCGTATGCTCTGCATGATCATTTTTGTTTCAGCATATACCAGATTCTCGTTCGCGTTCTCCTATATGAAATCTTTGTAGATATTTCGAAAAGCTGCCATGGACAAATTAAGAAGAATGTCTCCATTATCAGGTTAAATTAAGATATAGTACATATTTAAAAATGTTGGCAAATTTTTCTGCGTTTGTAAATGTTTTGCGTTTTAAATTTATTTAAAAAATACGCATTTTCGTAGCCTAAGGTTTGTTAACACTGTTCAAAGCGTTCATGTTTTCAAAATTCGTTAATCTTTTCGCAAATGAATTATTTTTTTCGAGAGTACACACATTAGCATATACATATGTACATATAGCATGACAATTTAAAAAACGCAAGAGAAAAACATTGTCCATCTATCTTTTAATGGAAATGACAAAAAATGTACACATCACGTGCGTCATTCCATTGTCCATTGTCGATAGAAAGAAACAAGCATTGGCTGCAGGCCATAATTCATGGGAACCATAAGAACACAACGGAGGCGCGTTATTGATGCTAAAGACTTTCTACCTTACGGTTAAAAATATCACTTCATCTGATCGACATACATTGGATGTATGTATGGATGGATATATGTATAGACGGATTTTCGACTTCTTCAAATCGTGACATTTCAATATACGTTTTCAAGATTACGATCACCCAAAAACATCACATGCTTCACTCACACATTCCCTCCCATATACCTCATATAGAAACATAACACGAACTTTTTGTCTCAATTTATATATATGTATATGTACATACGTATTTATATATATTTGTATACCAATTCCTACATATACTCGTGTTATATTAATACAATTATCTACTAGTGATCTTTTTAATAATTTCATATTTTTGTTATGTTTTTTCTGGTATTTCTTCCAGATTAAATGGCCGCAACAAATCAAAACCATCGGAATGTTACGGCTGCCGATGAACCAGCCGCCTCTGAGAACTTGGTGGCCAAGGCAAACCCGGAAAAGGAACAATTCGAGGATGTTGACAATTCCACGGCGGCCGTTGTTGTACCGCCCGATAGTGGATGGGCCTGGGTGGTGATGGTTGCTTCCTTCCTCTGCTGTACAATCATTGATGGTATCGTTTTTTGTTCCGGTCTCATACAAGATCAACTCGTTGCTGAATTCCATGTTACCAAGTTTAGGGTTTCATTCGTGTCCTCACTCCTGAGTGGTTGCTATCTAATGGCTGGCCCATTTGTAAGTGCAATGGCCAATCGTTTTGGATTCCGAGCCGTAACAATAGCTGGTGCTCTTTTTGCAGCCGGATGTTTTCTGATTGCCAGTATTGTACCCAACATAGAACTGCTGATGCTTGTGTATGGCGTGCTCGGCGGCATCGGATTCTGTATGGTCTACATTCCGGCTGTCGTCATTATTGGTTTCTATTTTGAGAAATGGAGAGCTCTGGCCACCGGTATTGCCATGTGTGGTTCAGGTGTTGGTACTTTCGTGTTTGCGCCCTTGTCGGACTACTTGTTGAAGCATTACGACTGGAGAGGTTTGTTACGATATCAGGCAGCATTCATTGCGGCATGCGCTGTCATTGCACTTGCTTTCAGACCCATTCAACCAGTGACCTTGGCTGTGACCGAGAATGGCAACGTCGAGGAGGATAACAAGAACAAAGCAAATGGTCATGGGAGTTCAGTGGCGCCTAAGCCTCAATTTGCCACTACCGCATTCAGCAAACCTTTGCCCGAGGGTCGCTTTGCCTATTCCATGCCAAATTCCGCACACAACACATACATGGGAGCATCGCCCAAACATCACTATCCCACAGCTGCTGAAGTATTCAAAGGAGCCAACTTGGAACGTCGCCTGTCTGGTGCTTCTGGCAAGGGTACAGAATTGAAGAATCTACGCAAATCACAACCCACAACACCCAATGGTGAACCCCAACAAATATCGTTCAATCTCCACAAGGAACTGACAACTGTGGGCGAAAACGAAGAAGAGACTGAGAATGAGAACTTGTTGGTCACCGAAGCCAAACCCACAATTGTTCAAGCTCGCCGTCATACTGTTTCCGGCAGGCGTCCGCAGAATATTGGCAGTCGTAGCAATGTTGGTTCTCAAGACGCTGTCAATGCCACAGTTACCCGCCCCATGTATCGTGATGACATTTTCTTCACCGGCTCTCTCACCCGCATACCTCAGTATCAGTCACAATCATCATTGGCTTATCACATGTCCGTCACCCGTTTGCCCACGAAACAAGATCAGCTCGAAGAACGTGACAGAGGTTGTCGCCTATGCCCTGAAGCCGTGCGCCGTACTCTATCAACGATGTTGGATGTATCATTGCTGAAATCTCCGTCCTTTATGCTTTTGGCCTTCTCCGGTTTCCTTACCATGATGGGTTTCTTTGTACCTTTTGGTTTCTTGAAGCCCCGCGCAGTTGGAGCGGGGATGGAGGAAAGCAGTGCTCTGCAGGTGGTCAGTGCCATTGGTTACTTTAATACAATTGCTAGGATATTCTGTGGTTCCATCGCCTCATTCCCCAAAGTGAAACCACTGTGGTTGAACAATATTGCCATTACTGCCGGTGGCATTGCTACCATTTGCAGTGGTTTCTCCATAACGGTCGGTACCCAATGGGCATTTGCTGCGTTTTTCGGTTTCTGTATTGCCTGCTTCTCAGCCCTGAGATCACTGATTGCTGTCGAAATGATTGGCTTGGAAAAACTTACCAATGCGTTTGGTTTCTTGATGTTGTTCCAGGGTATTGCAGCAACCGTAGGCAGTCCCATTGCAGGTGAGTAAACATTGGGAGTGTTAGGAAATCAGAACTGATTCTAAGCATGACTTATGTATGTTCTTTCTGCGTTTGAACGTAAAGAATGATCTCTGAAACCATTTGAAGACGATATTTAAAATTTTGTTATCAATTCGAAGATGTTGATGTGAAAGATATACATACTACATACATATATATCGTCACCTGAAATCCAAAATAACGTAACCCACACGTTCATGATTTTTCAGGAGAAGCAAAAAACAAAGTAAAGTAATTTTAAGCTTTTTACCAAATTTAGGGATTTCAGACTATTAAGGCGAAATCAAATAACAAATCTAGAGCAATTAGTTGTGGCATACATTCTGAATTAAATAAAATACAATTTTATGAGCCTTTCAGTTTTTTTAATGACCTTGTTTGCTGTAACGTCATTTTGAGTATCACTCATAAAAAGGTCAATTTTTGATATTAAAGTCCAAAATTTTGTAGGAATGTGTAGTTTAGCCTAATAGCCTATAATCAATCATAAAATTAATTTTGATTTTTTTGATGTTATGTGATTTTTGATTTCAGATGACGATATTCTGCTTTGATATTATCAAACTACGACAGGGTCGGAAAAATAATGAAAAAAAATCAATTTTCGAATGCAGATATTTTTGGGAACTGTATGAGAGCTATCTTAGGTGTAAAAGTGGAATGCACAAAACATTTATTTTTCAAAACAGAAAAAAATACAATGTCTATCACATTAATGCCATTATGTATTTCAAAAAGGCGAACAGATTTTGCATTTTTGACTACATATTCTGAGATCGGGTCCGATACATACGTTTCTACTAGGGATGTAACGAAAGTGAATGCGAATATTGAAATATATTTCTTGCGAATGCGGATGCGTAAGCGAATAGTTAAATATGCATTTTTGCTAAAGCGAATAATACTTTTTTTGTTTTTGCGAATTCTAAGCGAATATTCAAAAATTGATTTCCGAATGCAAACAATTTAGATTCATTCCAACATTCTGTCATTTAAATTCAATGTATGTATTGTAGTTGGGCAATTCTAAAGCAAATGTATCAAAAAATACACATTTTAAAAATTACGGTTTTTATATTTTAATAAAATATATGTACATATATGGCACGACAATTCATCAAGGGTGTATGCATTAGAAGTTACCCTAGTCTAATTGTTGAATCTAATATTTTTTGTATATAAAAATATATGTACATATAATATTGAAATTAAAATTGGTAATCTTTTGGGTCCACCTGGAATCCATTTCAAGTTTTTCATGGTTCATAATAGTCTGACTGACCCTTTAGTACCAACAAAATTAAGAAACTGAATTGATATTTTTCCAGGATATTCAAGTATTACGGATGTTTTCTATATATACATACATATATTGACCTCCTGTTACCACAAGGACAAACATATTTTATTCAACTGTTTTGAAGGGAAGTATCAAAGGTGTTAATTGGTATTAAAAACTTCAAAATATGTGAAACGGTTAAGAAGATATGACAAATTTAACAAACGGAAGCGAATACTAAAATATAATTTTGCGAAAGCGAATATTTCAAAATTGTTTTTTTGTGAATGCGAATGCGGAAGTGAATGTTAATAATGATTCGGTTTCGCATATGCGAATATTCGTTACATCCCTGGATTCTACTGCCTACACAGAAAGAAAAATGCCATACTAAATTCAAGTAAAAAATTCTTAATTTAAGCCGAAATCGTACTTAAAAATATAAGTACGTTCGTACTAAGTTTTTCTTAACACAAGTATAAATCGGCTTAAAATGAAAAAATCAAGCGCTGAAAGGCTTACAATAAGCATTTAATGCATGAAATCAAGTAAACATTTCTTGAAAAGTAAAATTAAGCCTAATATGGCTTAAAGTAAGAAAAAAAAGCTTACTTTAATCTCTGAGAGACAGAACCATTATAGAGCACAATAAAATTACCCTCTCAACCACTCTCATGTAAGTGGTTGATTTTGGCTGACGCAACATCAAACACACATGCATATAAATTGTCGATGTATAAACATTTGTGCGCGACCATATCCAATTCATTTCTCGTTCAAGCAGTGTTTGCAAATACATTACTTGGCGTGATTTTTTATGATTTTAGTTTTTTGAAGTTGTTAGTAATTTTTATTCATTTCCTTTATGCTGTTCCTAATATGTTTCATATTTAAGTCGAATAAATGCAGCAAAACTCTTACTTTTGCTGTCAAGAAATTGTATTTTGACATACCATTTTAAAAAATTTCATTCTTTGCAATACAGTAGCAAAAATGGTATAATTAATATAAATGGTACACGGGGCAAAATCGCCTTTTTTGATATGTTTGAATGGAAAGAAAATATATTTCTAACACAAATTTTTAAATATTATATATTTCTGAACAAATAAATTTTATTTGGAAATCAATAAAATATATTTGGAACGCATATATTAATATATTACAACAAAATATATTTGCAAACTAAATTTCCCAAATAAAATATGTGTTTAAGTACAAATAAAATTATTGTTTAGGGATTTCTTCAAATATATTTTATTTAAAAAAAATTTTCAAATCTTTTGCTGGCTTTTTCGAATTTCATTTTTAATTTTTTCTTGGTTCCCAATTGTACCTCCCAGTTATGATACCATATGCAGCATTGACTTCTGTTTCAAATCAATTATGTCAATTTCTGAGCATTCCAAGCCATCATTAGTTGTCAATCCACCAAAAAAAATATTTTGATCCAAGAAAATAGGATTTTAATTACTATTTTTCCGAACATTAAACAATTTCGAAAAAATTGCTTTCAATTACTGAACAATATAACACAATTTTTATTTGTTTCGGAAATAATAGTCCCAAATAAAGATTTGTTTATAACACCATCTTCCCAAACATATAACCTTTGTGTGTACCAAATATTATATGTTTAGAGTGTTCCCTGAACATATATATGTTTCAAGCCGAATATGTTTGGGACAATATACTACAGAAGCGATTTTTTTTCAGCGTGTATATAGGTATAAAACGAACGAAAGCACAATAAATCTAGTATGACCAGGCTTAAATCAAGAACTTATCTGGCTTAAATCAAGTATTGGTTAGGATTAAATCAAGAACTGATCAGGATTAAATCAAGTATTATCAGACTTAAATCAAGTATTGGGCAGGCTTAATTCAATCAAAAATTTCTTCATTGAAGCCCATTTCGAACTCAAATTAATCCGATAAAATTCTTAAATCAATCGCTTTAAGCTTAAAATAAGAATTTTTCGGCTTAAAATCAAGCCTAATCAGGCTTAATTAGCGCTAATATTAAGAATTCAGGGCTTAAAAATCCGTACTTGATTCAAGTATTTTGTACTTGGTTTAAGAAAATCCGTACTTAACGTACTTTTGACACCGCTACGGCTTGATTCAAGTACGGATTACTCAATTTTTTCTTTCTGTGTAGGACTCGATTTTATAAATGAAAACGTCTCCTCATCGCGGATATAAAAAATGTTCGAATTTTTTTTCGTTTTTCTGATATATCAAATGACTATATATACATAAGTAATTTCACCATTAGAGCGCCCCCGTACGTGAGTTGGTAGCGTGATCGCCTATGAGTTTGGGTGTCGTGGTTTCGATTCCCATCAGAGGCTCTGGTCTACTGCTGTAAAATCTTTGCAATCATGATCCTGGACTGTAAATTAGAAAATAAATTTACTGTCATATAAATAAACAATAATTCCACAATTACATTTTATTAATCGTGTTTCTGGCCCACATCTTGAAGTAAACTCACTTATATGGTAGTCTCCGACAATTTTTTCTTAGAAAAAGATGGCCTCCGACAACTTTTCCTTCGAAAACGATGGCCTCCGACAACTTTTTCCTTAGAAAAGATGGTCTTCGACAACTTTTTCTTAGAAAAAGATGGTCTCCGACAACTTTTCCTTAGAAAAAGATGGTCTCCAACAACTTTTCTTTAGAAAAAGATGGTCTCCGACAACATTTCCTTAGAAAAAGATGGTCTCCGACAACTTTTCTTTAGAAAAAGATGGTTTCCGACAACTTTTCCTTAGAAAAAAATGGTCTCCGACAACTTTTCCTTAATAAAAGATGGTCTCCGAGAACTTTTCCTTAGAAAAAGATGGTCTCCGACAACTTTTCCTTGGAAAAATATGGTCTCCGAGAACTTTTCCTTAGAAAAAGATGGTCTCCGACAACTTTTCCTTAGAAAAATATGGTCTCCGACAACTTTTCCTTAGAAAAAATGGTCTTCGATAGCTTTTCTTTAGAAAAAAATGGTCTTCGATAGCTTTTCCTTAGAAAAACAAAATCTCCGACAACTGTTCCTCAGGAAAACGATGGTCCCCGACAACTTTTTCTTAGAAAAAGATGGTCTTCGTTAACTTTTCCTGAGATAAATGTGGTCTCCGACAACTTCCTTAGGAAACGAATGTTTTTGGTTGCAAACACTTGTTGTGATACAAACACCTTGTTCTTTTCTTTGAACGCCTTATGGGATATATTGCATTATTTTTTTATAGTGTTCTAATTCTAATTGTTATTCTTTCTCTTTTTTCACAGGTGCCTTATTGGATGCCACCGGAAATTACAATGCTTGCTTTTATTTCGCTGGTAGTTTAATATTGCTCTCGGCTTTCCTGTGTTATCCCTTACCTATGGTGGCCAGATGGGAGAACAACCGCAACCAAAAGAATGCACTGCCTCAAGCCTAATCACTCCCTACACACACACACACACACACATCTATGCACCACCCAACTCCATAATCATCATACTGTAAATTCGTTTTTCAAAGACGAGATATTTAGGGAGTTCAATTGGAGATGCCTTCATACGATAAAAGCAAAGCTGTCTGTCTGCATGTACCCTCCAGTGGTGGTGAACCAGCAACCAGAAACCAAGCAACAAGCGTAAAAGTTACTAGTTATTATTTGATGATTTTTTGATTTATATTAGCAAAAAAACAAAGACAATGTAATGCAACGTTCCTTACGAACGCAACAGGAAGTAGGTTGTATTGGTGGTGTTGTTGTTGGCATCACCCGCAACAAATTGTTAACACTTTGGACAGTTTTTGTGCCCCTTTTGCATTTCCTTGTTAATTATGTTTTCATTTTTTTAATTTGTACTTTATTATAATTTTTTTTATTATCAGTCATAACCCAAATATTACTGTTGCATTGATTTTTTGTAAACTAAGCGTAATAGATAGAAACTTGCCTCATCATATACATACATATATACATATTGTTTTATAGAAAAGGGTGATCAAATGAGACTGATACAGGTTTTATGATTTTTATTTTTGATTTTATTTTATTTAACCTCAAATAAACTAATACTAACTAATAAACATAGTAGTAATAGTTAGTGAAATAAAGTTTAACAAAAAACAAACTATTGATTGCAATTAAAATCGTGATAGTAAGTGCACCAGAGCTAATTGGTGGCTAATTACGAGCGAGTAGTTTTGCCATTTAACCACAAACAACAAAAACAACAGAAAAAAAAGAAAAGTCTGCCGTAACGGTTCATTGACATTGGTGGTTACAATGGAATTTAAACAGTGCCTTGGCCCGGACTATGGTTTACACATTAAGCAAAGGCCACACTTCATAGCGATTTTAAAATGAAATCACTTTAACTCTACAATTGAAGTTAGCAATATGGTATTTTTATAAGAATTCTTTTTATTATCACATACTATACATACTTACTACATATTCGTACATATAAATATTTGATCCCTTTATTTTTTCATTAAAAAACAAAAAAACAGAACGAACTATGTATAAATAAAAATGTAAAACATAGATACAGCTGTTGACCAGCAATTAGATTAAAAGATATAAACGAAAACAATCAAACAATCGTATAGCCTACATACATATATCATCCGATGATGCGACAAGTGGCTGTGCGCACACCGACGCTTTTTACAACATTTTTTTCTATAGAAACTGATGCGGGAACCGTATTTGGAAAGAATAAAACAAAACGCCACACCGTTAAAAAAGCTTCGGTTGGCGCCATACCTAATGTTGAAATAGTTCAGAATAGAGACAAAAAATGTAAACTAATGTGTCAAAACAAAAGAAAGTGCCTTTCAATAAAAATTTGTTATTTGAAAAGTAACACTTAAAAACGAAAATGTATTTTATTTCCAAGAATGTTCGCTTTCATCCACACAGCGGTATGCAAAACTATGGCTAGTTCTCTTTTATTAGAATGGACACGGGATTTGAGCAAAGGAGTGGAGAGAAATTTGAAGGAAATATGTAACCATACAATGTATGTATATCACAACTATTACAGGCTTGTGCAGCACTCAGTGTTCAGAAAAAAACAGTACGTTATAGGAACAATTCCTTCAGAGGAACGGTTCCCCATTTTCACTAGACATGATTAAATGCAATAGGAAGCACACATATTTAAATTTCCGCATGATCGGATTAAAAATTCGTCCTCTATAACGTAAATATGTCTTGTCGAAAGGGAGTTTTTTGGACCGATATGCCTAATTTTCACTAGGCATGATTGAATGCAATAGAATGGACATATATTCAAATTTCGACATGATCGGTTAAAAAATGTGCTCTCTAGAGCGTGAATATGTCTTATCGAAAAGAACCTTCGTATGGGGGCTATATCAAAGTATGAACCGATATGCCCCATTTTAAATATGGATCGTCCCTGGGTTAAGAAATAACTCTGTACCAATTTTCATTAAGATTGCTTCATAATTGCGACCTGTGGTATCGAATATAAAAAAGAACGGAACGCTAAACGTTGTGATAATGTTAGTGTTCTGTTCAAAAGAACAGTATCACTACGACGTAGTGATACTGTTCTATGAACCATACGTTATCGTAGTGATACCGTTCGTCGTGTTCTAAGAACGGTACGTTATCGTAGTGGTACCGTTCGCGAAGAGTAACACTAAAAAAATGTTTAGTGTATTCTGTTCTCTTGTAAGGGTTGCGATACTGTTCCGTTCGCGACGAAGGAACGGTATAGAACGCTGAGGAACCGTTCCTTAAGCTGCGTATAGACGATTGCCAGATCGGCAAACGTTATCAACCCTGTTAAAGTGCTGCAAATATACGGACAATTACAGATTGTTAGGCAAATGTGAATTGACAGTTCAGACGATTGCAAGAAACATTACAATTTCATATATTTAAAATATATTTTGTAAATATTTATATGCAGGATTGCCAATAAAAATACTTTATAGACAGTATTGCAAATAAAATGTTTTTCTGGCAATGGCGCCGTTGTCACATGCATAAACTTCGCACATATAACAATCTGCAAATTATCTCGCAATGACTTTTCTGCTAACGTTGCAAAACAAAAATTGTGTGTTCACACGGTTGTAAATTCACAGGGTTGCATTTTTCCGCCATTTTTCTGGCAATGTTGTCCGATCTGCAAATCGTCTGTACTTACCTTTACCTTTAGTGTTTTTTTCCGAACTCTGGCAGCAACTCGTTTACCTCCAGCCATTTGGATACGAAAATTTTAAATATAAGTATATGTAAAGCAATATTGTTATTCTGAACAATTATTTTATATATTTTCTCCTTATAAATATATAAATTTTGTTTTGTTATAGAAATCAATAGACCGTGTCTTTTGAGGAGTTCTTTGAAGTAACCTCTAAAACAGGCAAACCAAAAAATTGCGCCAGACAAAAAAAAAATTTACAAAATTTAACAATTTTGTGATTAAGAACATCCATTAATGGCACATATAGGACTAAATATGGTATTCTTGAAAAAATTAAATGCATTTATTGAAATACTGCTCAATAACACTATGCAACAAAAAAAATTTGTGTCCGAGACCTAAAAACTACTTTTGTATAGATTGAAGAATACTGTTTTATGAAAGCAAAACAAATTTATTTTTATGGTTAAGTAATTTTTTATAATAGTTTTTTCCAAAATTCCAATTTTTATGGAAGGTCTGGTCCATATTTTTTGAAGTATAAGTTCGATAAAGCCGGGATACCAATGAAATGAAAGGAAATTATGAGGGCTAGATATGCTGAATAATTCACTTTCACTTAGAAAAGGAAGGTTAGTAAAAACTTAAAACAATTAGAGATAATTTAAGTTTTTCAAAGAAAATCGTTTTTTGCTAGCACGAAAAGAATCATAAAAACTAGAAACAAATTCGCAAAAAATTTGTTTGTACCATTTTTTGAAAGCTGGGATATATATCTTCCGCAGTTCCCAACAAGTTAACGATCCAAAATGCGATAAAATTTATTATAGAATGCTTTCTCAATAATCAAAGAAGCGTATTAGAATGGCACGCAAAGCCACGAAATGTCCATATTACAAAAAAAAATTATGGATAATTATTAAGGGAGATCGTATAAGAATAAAAGAAAACTCGCAACGACAATTTGGGCAAAACGGGAATGTTATTTTAATACACGGTTTAACAGAGTGGGGTCAGAATCTGGAAAATTCTTTCAGTCGCAATAAATATCACAGTGCGGCAAATGGTAGGCGTCAGAGATCAGCTAGTCAAAAAAGTTATACGTATCCTGGCGTTCCGCTGGGTCTCGTCTAGGAATCGAGATATATCGATTTGAAGTTAGTAATTATCATATAGGGGAATTTGTCACGCTTGGGGGACTTTTGTTTCACTTAACTCAAAAACGACTAGTCCGATTTTCCTCCAACAAATTTAGAAAAACTAAGAATTAGAATTACTACAAATTTTATCATTGGCACTTCCACGTGAAAGCCGAAGTTTAGTAACTGTCGTTAAAACAATTAGAAAAAATTTGATTTTTTCCTCAAAAAAAGTATTTTGTTGGCACAAAGAAATCCATAAAATATAAAAAATCGCAAAAAATTTGTTTGTTCCAGTTTTTGTTCCTAACGAAGAAAACAATGTCTATTTGCAAAGTGTCTATGGATAAATATTTGTATAAATCATGATGACCTAAACCTATGATGACCCATATTGTAAAAATAGGGAAATTCTGAAAAATAATTTTTCATATTTTTTATTTTGGCTATTTTGTTTGGAAGGTACCAAAAGGGGCGTGGCAATTATAGCTTTAGAGAAAACGGGAAAGTTATTTGAATACATGATTTAACAGAGTGGGGCCAGAGTCTAGAAAATTCTTTTGGAAGATGTTGTAGGGCATTGTTGCTCTCAACGAAATATTTAACGATAAATATTTTGTTAGTAATACAACATTAAGACAGACAACCTCAATTAATATCACAGTGCGACAAATGGTAGAGGTCAGTGATCGACGGGAGTCCTGACTACCGGGAACAAACGAAATGTTAAAAACCACATTTTACAGATGTTGCTCATGAAAGTAAGCCAATAATTTATTTTTAAATGTCTGAGGACAGATAGAAAAAAGGTCTAAAGTTAGCTGTTTTTCGTTCGCATCGCTGTCGTTCGACATAGAGAAACAGGCTGTTAATCCCTCCTTTTTTCCACATAATTGTCGACAGTCAATTGTCAATGTTATTTTAACACTTACTCATACATTAAACTGTTTTTTGCACACTTATTTATTTGACCCATGGTTTAATTGATTACACTCTCAAGTTTTCACACTTATTTAACAATTTTACGGTCTTGTTATATTAATATTTATTATAATTTTTTTAACATAATTTTCACGCGCTACAAATCCACTTTGTGTGCTAACGGTACTACATAAGCTACATTTGCATTGAACATACCCTTTACACACAGTGTTGTGTTTTGTGAGTATAAAATAACACTGGGCCAATTGGACATTTAGTGGAATACGTATCGTACACACAGAAATCACAAGGCCTGCGTACAATTCTTTGTATCAAATATATCGAGATATAAGGCGTGTTTTCGTTACACCATAAGTGCTTAATTTGTATGGGGAGCTAAGCACTTTTAAGCACTATTAGTTCCCGATGAAGTTTGGTGCCTGTGTTCCTGTCTTAAACGAGTATGATGTTGCCAGATTGGGCACCCTATATTTAGCAATATTGCATCCTATTTTTGGAGAGATTTTATCAATTATTGTGAATTAACGGAAAGAAGAACAAAAATGGGAAATTATTTTAATATTTGCAAAAAGAGTGTAAACAGTTGAACATAGAATAGTAAATATATGTTTTATAAATACTTTTCACGATTTTTTTTGTCTGTTTCGCACTGAGGCCAAATCACGGCATTCGATATTGAGAACTTTACGATCGAGATGTGATTTTTATTATCATTTATATTCTATTTGTCTTTGAGTCCAACTGCATAGTGAGAAAAACAAAATTTTGTATAATTTTTAAAAAAATTTGTTAAATATTTAATTATTTGCCATCAATAAGATAGGCAAAAAAAACAGAAAAGTTGGTGTCAAGTCTCCTTCACACCTATCTGAACACACTAGTGTCAGGTTTTCTGATAGGGACATAACAATTTCGTATCTTTATGTCAACGCACCCTCAAACATTTTTAATGACCTTTGAGTGTCAAAACGTTAGTCGAAGTCAACATTTCCATCATGTTAAAGTTCACTTACGTGCAACGTTTGGAAATCATTAAAAAATACTACCGAAATTCTGAGTCGGTGGTCACAACATTAAGAGCGCTTTCTCCATATTTTGGCCGTAATAATCGTCCCACCCGACAGGCTGTGCGTAGTGGATACATTTTTATCAAACTTTTCACTTTTAGATGTTCCGGCGCCTGAAATATCACAGCCGTAAGTCTAGATTTACACTAGGCAAGTTTTTTCAGCAGCTTATCATCTAATTCTCTTTTGAACTTGCACGAAGAACTCGAAACGTTCACGGGTTTTCCCCCCTCTTGCCTACTGCCTCTCTCTCCTACAAAACGCCTATAATCTGCTAAACATTCAGCCAGTGTAAATCGGGACTAAGTGCATCCGTTCAAAATGAGCCAAATCAGTCGATTCCACGTCGTTCTCAGGAATTGGGCATCTCTTAAACCACACTGTGGCGTATTTTGCGTTACTTTTCCATTGGATTTTTTTTATGGGATCACATCAAGTCATTGGTCTATGCCAACAAACCAACAACTTTAGACGAGCTCAGAGACAACGTACAACGCGAAATTGCCAACGTTTTGGTCAAAATGTGTGCAAGAGTGGTGGAAAATTGGGTCCAAAGAATAGATCGCTGTAGACAGGCTCGTGGTGATCAAATAACCGAAATCGAATTTCATTCTTAAAATGTAACATTTGCCCTACTCCTGGAATAAATTTTAGCTCTATATCTTTAATATTCTGTGTTTTATTAATATATAAAATTGTTATGTCCTTAATGGAAACCCGTTTATTAAATGAAAACGACTAAAAATTGTGTATATGATTTATTAAGTTTAACTATTCATTATATGCAAATGAAACATGACATGTTTAGATGTTATTTGTAACGTTTTCCTTTTGGATTCTAACAAAGATTTATGTGATATTTTCAAAATAATGCTTAAACAAGGAACAGTGTGTAGTTGAAATATTTTCTATTGTTCATCTCGTTTAAAAAATGGACAATCAATGTTTATTCTAACGAGTTCGAAAGCTTAAAACGAAAGTATGTATGTAATAATATGCTTGAAGAAATTAATAATTAATGCAAATCGAGTATCATGAACAAGAGAAAATTCAACAGAAATAAATAGTTTACTGAAGCGTAAAGTTAAAAAAAACTATATATGAAGATCGGGACTAGATACTAATTTAATGCCTTATTTAAAAAGAAAAAACAAAAGACCTTTGCTTTTTTTGTTTGGTATGAGGAAGGTTTTCTTTTTTTACTTTTCTTGATTAAGAGAATTTATGAATTCTTCCAATTTCTCTTGGATCTGTCTTACTTTAACTATAAAAGAAAAATAAAAGGTTATTATGTCACATCGGCCTTTGTTCAGAAATACAAAACTTACTCAATTCTTCAGCTAATGTAACTCGTTTGCCCGTTAATAAATGGGCTTTCTTTTCTTCATCTTCACTGAACTCGTCCAGAACTTCTTTGATTTCTTTGTCCAGTCTGCGGGCTTCACGGTTAATAACCTGTTGACGCAAAGCATTGGCGGTTACACGTATGACTTGTTGTATACGCCAGAATAGTACAACGTCATTGCAATTTATCTACAGAAAAAATTCAATTTCAAAATGTATTATTTTCTTGGAGAATGGTATTCAAGTTTACTTACGTCACACTCAGCTCCTTGTTGGCTGTATAGATAATAAGCCTTGCGGCAGTCATTAGCTCTTTGTAAAGCTTGTTTAAGGAAGTGCCTGAAATAAAAAAAAATAATTCAACCCATTTCATAAAAGTATGTGCATTTCTTGAAATACCTTCTATATACAGGGAACCATGTTTGTCGGATGTAATCGGTATCCACTTCAATGTTTTCCCTTTGTAGATTTTTACGAATTGTGGTCAGTTCATCATATGACAATGTGGGCATGTGTTTCTATAAATGATTAAATTATTTAACTATAATTGTCGAAGCGCAAAAATAACAAAAACTTACATCATCATTTTTAAGTATTTTATCCAATTCACTTTTGACATGTCTTCGTTTGTTTTGATCTTCCGTTAATGACTTCCAGTGTGTTATACGTGTGAATTGGCCAGGACCAAACATTTCATTGAGAGTTTCTTCGGTAAGGGCCAATTTCGCCTTGACTGATGTCTCCAAAAACTTTACTGCCTGATCCCATTCACTTTTGTCATGGACAAAGCGATCTTCTAAGGTATTCAATTGAATAACTCTCAACATATCGATGGCTTTATCTTCCCACGAATGTCTTCGTATCGATTCGTCCACCACAGCGGCTTTAAGATTATCGAAAATATCATCGTGATCGGTGGATTTTTTCGCCTTATCCATGAGAGTTATGAACTCTTTTTGCAATGTTTCCCAACCTGGGTAACAATTTTGTAACGAAAAATTATTATTATTTTAATTTTATTTGGTTGTTTCAAGGTATGCTCACCAGCTTCAACAGATTTGGCGGGCAAGGCTTGTTCGGCCCATTGTCTTAGTTTAATATCCACCATGGTATTAAAGGAATCTTTGGAAATAATACATAGAAATAAACAGAAATTCTATAATGCTATGTTGATCATTTGAAGCAAAGTAAATAAGAATTATTAGAAATAAAAATGTTATGGAAATGAATGAAGCAATGGATTGAGAAGAAGGTGCTCTAGATTTATGTTCCAAAACGAAAGTGTTAAATACTATATCAAATCATAAAAAATATATATGTATGTAGTTAAAACATGCCAATGAATAAAATTTAAATTTTGAGAATATAGATAGTAGATAGTATTTTAAAAATAAATACATCTCATCGTTTAGAATCTTTTCTTTTTACTATCTCTAGTAGATTTTAATCACGAAATGTATTCAAACAAAATTATATAACATAATTATATAATTTTGTTTGAAGGCATGCCAAAGAGTTGATGGATAAATGCTTTTAGTAACAAAATATTATAATAATAGTAAACATTATATATTGCCATATGCCATAAACAAACCCATATTGATTGGGCTGTGCTTGTGAAGCCTAAACAAAAATTGTTCTCATTGAAGAGATGAGTAAAAGTTATTGATTTTAGAAATCAGTCCAATCAAAATGGGATTCTTCGGTATATCTTGCTTGCCAACAACATTGTATGTACACTCACATTTACAACAAATTGTTAATGTTGCTAAGACGGCAACATGATAAAAAAGACTATACTAAACCTTAATCTGCTCAAAAACCTTGAAAAAATATTGCATTAGTTTCCCTTTCCGCTTCAAAAATAGTTTTGGAAACATAGACCGAAACAATGCGTTTTTGAATAGTTTTTGTTTTGCGCTTAACACAACAAAAACAACACATAAATGATAAGAGAGCGCGGCTTGATTATGTTTCTGAATCCTATTGCAAAACTAACTTAAAATATAATGACAAAATATTACTTTGAGAACCTGACTGAGCAGCCGGCAGATAAACATTTTCGAATACATAATTCGATAGTTTATCCCACAGTTTGTCGTTCAGGGCTTCTTCCCATTTTTTGGCTGAAAGTTGTGAGAGCGTTACAACTTCATCGAGTATTTCGCCTTTAGCCTTATCAAAAAGTTCATCACGGCCAGATTCACGTAATCTGAAGAAAAGATCATTTTGTAGAATTAAAAATGTCTGCATTTGGGCACTCTCTCACCTAGGGAAATTGTTTTTCCATTCTGTTTCCAAATTGAAACGTGTTGCCTTAAAAGCATCGGCTTGTTGTTCAATGGTTTCTCTAACCATTTTCCAAAAACGATCGGATACAGCCAAACTCAGATTACGGCTGGTCACTTGATGGGGCATTATAACACCACGGCGCCTGGTGGAAGTTAGTATAGATCACACAAATAACTCATAGTTATCCAAGAATAATTCATCTTCAATATATTCTATACTCACTGAAATAATTTTGAGTTTTTAAAGAATTCTTCTTCATATTGTCTTATAGCCTGTATACTGTCATCCTTGCGTCCTCGGCCAGTGACCACGGCATAATAACCCAAAGCTTTCATAGGAAACAATTTGCCAGAGAGAATCTTGCGAATCTATTAAGAAAAATATTATACTTGAAGATATATTTGGAACTCTTCGGGTGTTTAAGTACGTACCCTATCAGGGTCTGCTAATTCTTCGGCTAAATCAACTTTAGTAAGTACGAAAATGGTGCGGCGGCCCAAGGGATCACATTGCATTACTAAATCAGTGACATTGCTGCGTTCGGCATCCACTGAGCCATCTTGTATGCACAAAATAATAGCATTGGGATTGCTCATATAGTGCTTGGTCATTTGATGTATAGAATCTTTGGTATCTGAGGCCATATCCACAGTCATTGTCTTTGGAAAAAAATGGAGTTTTACATACATATATGTACATAACTAACTATTTTACACAAATACCTACCGAAATAATACCCGGCAAATCGACCAAAACCATACGTTGCAAACCGGGTCCTTTAACGGTCATTGAGATAACCTCATTGCTGACAGTCTTTCCACCACGTACCGATGCTCTCATGCGGAACTCTACTTCCCTTCGCAATTCCGACAAATCAGATTCCTTGGTCAAATCATATTCACGATCAGAATCACGGAATTGAGCTATATGATATGGACCTTCGGCTAGTGTCACCTTCACCGGAGCTCTAGTCATCATTTCACCACTGCCGCGTGGGAAAATTCGAGCCTTGGCAATGGATTCTAATACTGAAGTCTTGCCACTACTTTGGTCACCCACCACCACAACACGAGGTAAATGATCGGCCATTGAATAGCTGGTGTCATAGCCGGAAAGTTCATCCAATACCTCGGAATACATATCAATAAGAGATTTCTTTATTTTCTTTGTGCTGGTCTTTTTGTGTTGTTTAAGTATCAGAAATTGTTGACGTAATTCACGGTTTTCTTTTTCCATTTTCTCCAATTCTTTTTGGTATTTGATTTGAACATTCATGATTTCAGTTTGCAAAGTTTCCACCTGAGATTGTAAAGTTTCTGAAAAAAGAACAATAAATTGTGAGAAAAAACATGTTTTTGTACAATTCATCTGGAGATATTTACCATATTTCTTGCGGCTTTCATCTTGAGATAAACTTAAAGCGGCTACGGTTGTCTTAGATTGTATTTCATCTTTGGCTGCAAGACAAAACAAAGAAGAAATCAAATGTTTGTTGTTGTACAGTCGACAGTACAAATATAGCAACATATATCTCTCACTTTAAATCAACTATAATTGTACTCAATTTATTTGTATATACATATATAGGGAAGTAAAGAAATGTGAACCTACATTCGACTATAGCCACCCCTTGATAATCCGCTGCTTCGATGGCATCATCCAAACGACTATCAAACCATTGTCTCCATTCGTTTACCTTGTCCTCTCCGAGTTGTTTCAAACGTGGATCTATATGTGAAAACACAAAACCCTTATTGTAAGTTAGGCTTTTGGTTGGGGTTAGTTTTATTTGAATTATTACAAAAAAAAAGAATGGGCGGGGAAATGTTTTTAATGAGAAATTAGATATGTTGTGTTACTTTTGATATTATAATTTGTACGTGTAGATAAACCAAACTTCGTCGATATTTTGGAATTCGAGAGGTATGTACATATATTTGTAGCAGCTTACAAAAATGAGGCGCTAAGAGTTCCATTCTCAAGTGTTTGTATGAGCTATAAAGGTAATAATAATGTCCTGAAGTTAAATTCCATGTCACATTCTTCAGTCTGAGCTAAAAATATTAAAATCTTAACTGATTTACGAGCGGAAAACAGAAAGATGTATTTAAAAATTTCTTCAATTATTCCAACGATGTGGTTTTAAAAAATCTTAGATAATAAAACTATGCTACGCAATAACATAGCTCATTTACTTTGAGTATGTCACATTTGAAAATGAACTACGAGTAATGAAGACAATATGT
The DNA here is from genome assembly GCA_963930755.1 of Eudasyphora cyanicolor. Lineage (NCBI taxonomy): Eukaryota > Metazoa > Arthropoda > Insecta > Diptera > Muscidae > Eudasyphora > Eudasyphora cyanicolor. Next base: position 148,656,494 of record OZ005738.1, read on the forward strand.
TTTTTTAAGAAAATCCATGAAGCTTAGAACGTACGATTATTTTTGCAGTCATAACTTGCCAAATTTAATAAATGTCTTGTTTCATAATTTTTTTTGTTCAATATTATGTTTTCATATTTGAACAGAACCAGTTAAAATTTAGATAGCTTTCACATATTTACGCGCTATAGAAGCAACTTTTTACATCTGAACCTTTTGAAATGTGGCAGAGAAGGTCTCTCGTTTCACTGTCATATTTTATGAAACGTAAATATTAAGTTTGCCGGCAAATTTAATTTTGCCAATTTCATCCTTTCTCTGTCCATTTAGAAATTACTCCAGTTCATTGAAAATTCAAAAATTCTGCAGTTAACGAATTCCCTAAGACTAATTGTACCACAATAACGTACACTTTTTTATGCAAACTAAAGCAAGATTAAAAACAAAATTTTTGTGCATTTGTTATGTACATGAATAACGACAAAATGAATGCTTAGTGTTTGTAATCTCGTAATAAAATAATATTAGCATTTAAAGTGAGAGATAGTTTGTACGTTCCATAAAATCATATACTACAAAAAAGCACTTGTAATTTGCATACATACCAATTTCAATCACATCCTTAACAGCACCTCCAATTTCAATTAGGGTTTTACTAAATTGACTCCATTTTTCACCCTGAGGCAAGGCTTCCTCCAGCCATTTGAGGTCGGGGAGGCCATCTTTCCAGTCTTCGTATTTCTATGCAACAAAACAAACCGGTGGGTTATATAACGGGGTTTTGTGATCGAGATTGTAAATGGATGTTACCTTATTTAAAGTCATGCCACCACCAATAGCACCACCCAACAACAAATAACGTAGTTTCAGAGCACCACGCAGTATACGAACAACAATCATGCCGTAACCACGATTTGGTGGTATGGTCCAACCTCTTGGACCCAGTGGTGCTAGGAAATCATTACGATAGTGAGGGGCGCCGCTACCCCGACCACGATGCTGCTGCTGTTGTTGATTACCACCCAAACGTTGATTCAATGTGGAGTAGTGTGAGTTGGATGAAACCACAATTTTGTGGCATAAATAAGTCACCCGCTTTGTTGTATCGCTAACACATAGAATAACAAATGAAAACAATCATTATTTATTTTTACCTCTAATGTTGTTACTTAAGAGAATAAACGGTAATAAGAGAAGAGTACAAGGTTTTTTTTCGCAAATGTGAGGGACAACGCCAATTTCATAACTCAACTCCCAACATCACCTCCGGAGGAAATTTTGCAGAACTTACCGGTGAGCAATATGTTTTGTGGCCCTCAACATGTTGTTTCCTGTGTGTCAGCTGTTATCTTTTATGTTTCCTTCTAGCCCAGGGAATTCCCAGTTAGACAAGATGTTCTTTTAGGAAAAATAATGGAAAAAATAATTTTCCTAGAGCGGCGACGACGAATGAGCTGATGATGACATGAGATCCAAACTCTTCTTCTTATTCTTCGTGAATAAACGACAGTTGAACATATGAAATGTCTCACGACACTTTTGTAGTGATGTAGAATTGTGGTAGATGTCTCTGAATTGTTTTGCTACTGAAATACTCGGAACATAGCATATGAATATTACAAAGATTTTTGTTTTTAATTCTTTTCGCGTGGTTTAGACAAAAATTGGGCAAGAATTTTCTTCCTTACAACATACATACATATGTATATTCTCAATCAAGTTTAAGAGACGTCGCAAGCTTTCATTCGTATTAGGGCTGCTACTTAAATAGCCGATGTCATCATACGACGCCTGTCAAAGTGTTGTGTACGGAAAACAGAGTTCAGAGTTGAAAGACGTTATAAGCTTCCCGTATTTAAGGGTATCTCGATTTCAAATGTATTTAAATGTACTACAGCTACTCCTCCAATACGATTTAAAATTTCAAATGTATTTTAATGTATTTCAGCTACCCCCAAGTACGTATTTGGTGGTAGCTGAAGTACATGTAGCTGTGGTACATTTAAATACCTTTTAAATACGAGTTTGACAGACGGCGGACGCGTTCACTGGTATTTAAAAGCCGGGTTAGGCAAACTTAACCGTAATTTAAGTTTAGCGCCGCCGTAACGTTGCCCACTGGAGCAATTAACCAAAACTTGAAGAACGTGCCGTCTTACTCAGACATTCACAACAAAAATAGCAACAAATTAATTTTATTTTATATTTATTTGCTACTAATTTATCATTTTATTACTTATTTATCATTACTTTGCGCATAAACATATTCTTTTTTTTATTATTTTACTAATTTTGTTTGCAAATGCACGTAAACGTACCGTCCAAATCAAATTTCAGCAGATTCAGCCGTCCTTTTACGTTTCGTTTCCGTTGGCTAAACGTTTACACTGATTTCCATATGTCAGATTGAATCAGCTGATTCGTTACGCTACGGGGGCGTTACGGTTTAGTTTGCCTAACTCGGCCTTAAGAGTTATCCTGAAATTGCAAGGTTTTCTTGCAATCGTCTGAACTATCAATTCACCTTGCTTAACAATCTGTCATTGTCCGTAAATTAGCAGCACTTTAACAGAGTTGATAACGTTTTCCGAACTGACAATCGTCTATACATAGCTCAAGAAATAAATTAGTCCAGATTCACACTCGGCAATTTTTTCCAAGCAAGTGTCAAAGTTTGTCGGAGGGAGGGGCAGATAGCTCTTTCCGCCTACCTCTCTCTCCAACAAACTTTGACACTTGCTTGGAAAAAATTGTCTTGTGTGAATCTTGACTTACTATATTTTTTAATAAAATAAAAAAGTTTGTTTTGTTTGTTTTAGTTGTTCGTTCAGCTTGAGGCCATAAATAAAACAATGTTATTTTTAATATTATTGTTTGTTTTGTTTATTATGCAAAATTTCTGCTTTTCTAGCGTCCACGATGCCTCAGGGATCAAGACCTCGAAAAAATGTTTGTGACCAATGTGCGAAGAAATTTTATATGAAAAATGTTTGTAAAGTTATGTATACACGATTGCCAGATCGGACAACGTTATCAACCCTGTTAAATTGCTGCAAATGTATAGACTATGACAGATTGTTCGTACATTAACGATCGTGATTAACAATCGTGTGTATTAGGGTGGCTCCGTTCTCTCCCGACCAGACGCAGCCAGCTTCCCCCAGCCTCGACGCACATCAGGGATATCCTACAGCCAAGGACATGAACAAGTATCCATCAGTAAAATAAAGCTTTTTAAAACCAAAAAATCCCGCTATCTGACGGGATTTTTTTGTTTTAATAAGCTTTATTTTAATTCTAAACGGGTTTAGTGTGTGGTAAAAATTTATTTTAAAACTAGTAGCTCCTCGTGATGGATGCTATTGATGTCCTTGGCTGTAGGATATCCCTGCTGTGCTTCGAGGCTGGGGGTAGCTGGCTGCGTCTGGTCGGGAGAGTAGCTGGGCCACCCTAATACACACGATTGTTAATCACGAGGTTTCTGATCTTTAGAAACAGAAGAGTGGCGAAAGGCACACCCTAATACACGCACGATTTTAAGAAATGGAATATTATGGTCAACTCGGACAAAACCCAAGCCATATACTTCACATGAAAATGGAAATCTTGCTACTTGCCTCAAAATCCGCTTTGTTTCCTAAATCATAACATAGTTTAGGAAGCAAAAGTAAAATATTTAGGAGTAATTCTTGACAAAAAGATGAATTTTGGTGATCACATTTCCTATATCGTGGATAAAGTAAACAAAACTACGAGGACAATGTACCCATTAATAAACAGGAAATCGAAGCTAAACCAGGAGAACAAGAAATTGATTATGAAAGCTATATTCCTGCCCTTAATTTTCTACTGTGCACCATTATGGTCATCAATGGCAAACAGTCATATAAAAAAAACTACAAGTGGCGCAAAACAAGTTGCTCAAACTGATGTTTAATCTCCCATGGCATTATTCCACGCAAAGACTACACACCCTATCCGGATTTCAGCTCGTCAAAGATAAACTAGAAACATCTAGAACAAAGTTCCAGTCACGATGTGCATTATCGCGTTTTGTTCATATCAATGAGCTTGCTTCCTTACTTTTCAAAAGGTTTTTGCGCATATTTTCCTTATATAAAGAATTAAAATGTATGCTCATACCCCATAATGTTGAAAAACACTAAATTATTATTAAGTAGAAGAGGTACGAAGTTCCTAAACACTTTATTACTCCGAAAAACACTTGTAGACCATAAAATGTTACACGAAATAAACAAACATATGAAACATCATCATCAAATCTAAATTCGAAAATTCCTTACAAGTTTACTGCCTTCCACCCCTTGATGACAATTTTCAGACAATATATAGGTATGTTTTCAGCATTACTTTATTAGGTTCAATCTATATTTTCTTTTTTTTTTAATTATGTACTATTATTTTGTTTTAAAGTATGTATTCCTTTTTTTTAAATAATTATTACATGATGTATGTATGTCGTATGTTTAATTTGAGGTTTGTGGCTAAACAAATACTTATTGCATGGAATAGTTTTGGTAAAGTTTGTGGGCAGGAGGGAGTATTGCTCCTGATTCACACTCGGCAGTTTTTTCCAAGCAAGTGTCAAAGTTTGTTGTAGATAGAGGCAGGCGGGTAGAGCTATCCGCCTCTCTCTCCAACAAACTTTGACACTTGCTTGGAAAAAATTGCCGAGTGTGAATCAGGACTCGTTGATTGAGAATAGAGCGGGCGGCGTTCGCAAGAAGGGGAACGGACAGGTTCGGGAGGGGGCTATGAAAAAGGTACGCGATCTGCTGAGAGTAATTTTTATTTGAATGCTTTTATGCTTAGATTATTTTTATATAGTTACTTGTTTTTTCTCTTTTGTTGTTGTTTAAATTAAAAAATAAAACGCGAAATATATAAGTTTTTGTTGTTGTTTCTTCTTCTTAATTTGTTTATATTTATGTATAATTTTCTTGTATGGATTTGTTGTTGTTGCTCTTTTGTTTGTTACTAAATTCTAATAAACAGGCGATAAATGTCTAAGTTTGTTTTGTTTATTATGTAAGTTTACACGTACGGTCACGGACACATATTTGTAATATATGAATGCAAAGTTACCACAACTATTTATGTATGTATTTGATTTATATATGTAATTTTATAAGAAGTTAAAAAAGGGATAACTCAACTTATTATTATTATCTTTATTATGTAGTACTATATAGAAAATAGTGCGTCTTGTTGGTTGTTGTTGTTTTTGTTTCATTTTGAATAATACGAGTGTTGCTGTTGTTTTTATTTGTTTGTAATAATGCAATTAACGCCGCTTCACGTAACGTTCGTCCCATTGCAGTAGTAGCATCTCTGGATTTTCTTGGCTTTTGTTTTGCGTTTTTGGTGGGTCCTCTATGGGTTACTGCGATGGTATTACGAAAAGTTAACGACTGGAAAGTATTTTCCTAATTTGCGTATCTTCCTTATGGTTACAAAGCATTTCGAACTGGTTGCCTGCAGGGTTTTTGTTAGACTCTTCTCTTTAATGATTAAATCAATTTCTTCTATGGAATTCAATTTATAAATGCTACTACTAGCGGAACTATGAGTATGAGATGATTTTAGGCTACTACTATTCGAATGATTATAATCGACTCCTCCACCACCACCACCACTACTGCATCCGCCACCTCCGATCAGTTTCAAAGTGTTCAATGAATTTCTTAGTTGCTCAGCTTGATTGGCAAAATCGGAATTGTTTTCTCCATCGAGGGCGGCTGCTGCCGAGAAGGCCTCATCACATTCATCGTCTTCCTTGGTTTCGGGGAAGGTGTGTAAATTGAACAGAGAATTTCTCTGCTGTTGCTGCTGCTCGTTCTCCGTGCAGCGCTCCGCCGTTTCAGAGTATGATAAACGATGATGATGATGATTGTACTGGTGACGCATCTCATACTCTTGAGCCTCTGTGATACGATCTAATGATTGACTTTCGCGTATTCGTCTTCGTATCCGCACATTGGATGCCACCGAATGTTTCGTCTCAACCATTGAGTTATGGATTTTTTCGGCACTATCTTTTGTTTGTTTGTTGCTATTGTGTTTATGTTGTTTATGCGAAGAATGATGACCATGGGTGTGAGATGACTTATTGCGTGTATCCGATTCTGATTTGTTTTGCTAAAGAAAAAAAGGGAAAGGAATCAAAAATAATTTTGTAACACTAGCTTAGAATTTTTTTTTTTTTAAATTTCTTGATAGGTTTAATATGGTTTACCCCAAAACATTTTTTATTTAAGACATAATTACACCGTGCGGCAGCCGAAATCGGTTATATCGTTTAAAAAAAGTTGTACGTGTCCCGGCGTTTCGCTGGGACACTTGTCGTTTTCAATGTCGACCGGAACCAATCTCGACGTAAATCAAGGGAACTGTACAAGCTTTCAAAAAATGGAACAAACATTTTTTTGTAAATTTTTTTATGGTTTGGTTTTTTTCGTGCCATCAAAAAACATTTTTAAAAAAAAAAAATCAGATTTGTTCTCGACGGTTGGTAAACTTCCGTTTCTTCATTGATTTAAATAGCATCCCGGCTTTATCGAGCTTACACTTCACCATGAAAATTGGATTTTTGAAAAAAAAAAAAATATTTTGTTTTGGCTTCATAAATGTATACAATGTATAGCCTCAATGTATACAAAAAAGTTTTTAGGTTTCAGACACAAAAAAATTTTTGGTTGCTTAGTGTTATAGAATTGTAAAATTGTACAAGAATTTTCAATAAAATTAAATTTGAACCATCTTAGATGGCCATCTTGTGCGAATAGGATCTCAATCAATTGTTTTGTAGATCATCGACGACTAATAAACCCAAGAATTTTATATATAGAGACTTTCTACAATTACTATAACTTGGAATAGCTTGATGTAAAGCAAGAATAAAATATTGTTAAAGCCACTACATTTATATTAGATGCAGATGAATTCATACATACTCGTATATATAGTATTCTGATAGACTTACCTGATGATTTTGACCCTCTCTTTTATTGCTAACATTAGTGGATGTTATCAAATCATGACCACCATGTGTACCCGTTGTGGGAAAGCCTTGATCTTGTGAATCACTCGAATCATCGTGTGAATCTCGACGATGCATACGAAAACGTGTTGGTGTATCTCCGCCCAGTTTATGGTTTTTCTTCTTGTTGCGACTTTTTGTATCATCGTCCGATGCCTCTGAACTGCTGCACGAGGGTGTCCGTATCTTATTCAATTTCGAATGTCTATGCCTATGTGTGAGCACGGGGGGATTCTTATGAGCATTGCCTGGTAGATGTTTCAGCTTTCCGATTTCCAGTTCCTTTAAACCTCTCAAAGTGTCTTCCATCTCTGATTGTTTGTCAACGCCTTCATTGTGATGGATAGCCGAAGATGGCGTTAGTTTTCTTACCACCACAACATCATCAAGACCGGTTGTGTCTTTGTCGATTTGTTTAAGTTTTTGCGCCAGCGCAGCATCGACTGATACAACCATTTTTGTGGGTGTATCCATAACCTTGGTGTCATTGTCATCTGCATCTCCTCCACCGCCACCAACCCCTCCCTTGTTAGAGGCTGTGGAGGAGACAATATTAGAACATTTCTCTTGAACAGAGCGATTAAGACGGCCATCAGATATTGACTCACGTCTGGTGACAGCCACTTTCAATTCATTTCCCTCCGAGGATAGTTCATGCGATGACTCCTCTTCATCCTCCTCACGTACAATGCTACATTTTCGAGTACGTTTGTCCTTAAAATGCATAAAAGACATATGAAAGAAATTAGTTTAAGTGTTCTAGGGGTGGTTGGAATGTAGACAACATTTGCATGTGTTGATTTGAGAATACTATATACTCGTATATATATAGATAGAAATGTGAACACACCGTTTTTACTTCATTCAGATTCTGTATTGGCTCCGGTGCACAAACAATATTAATGGGCACCATCAATGGTTTGCCACCCCCACCACCACCAACCTCAAAGGGTTTGGTTTTTTTATCCGGCACTTGAGCACGCCCCACGCCAACAATGTTTCTTTAGAAGATGAAAAATGTAGGAAATATGTTTAGTAATGTGATTGTGATGGTTACCCGAAAGAAATGCTTTGTGTAACATCTCTTCGGAGGAGTAGTCGGATATAGTAAGCTGATAACAGAAAACTTACTTCTTGCCTTGCAATGACGATGTCAAATGTGGATTGTGTTTTAAGTGTTGTTCCTCTCGTCGTTTGCGTAGACGCATCTCGGCCAACAGGAAATAGGTTGCCGTTATATGATTATACTTATCTTTATCTAATGCTCTGGAAAAAATAAAATATATATATTATAATTGCGTTAATTATATGTTTTTGTGGGGGAAAGAAATGAAAACAAAACATAATGCGGGTGGTGTTTTGTATTTCTTCCCGAAATACTCACTGTAAAATATCTTCCTTTGGTGCTATGTTTCCGTTGATCATCTTTTGTATGATGAAAGCATGATCTTCTTCGCTAAGCTGCTCACGGCTTATCAAAGGCAGCGAATCCGTGTTATCATTTCCTGTATTCATTTCATTGACCCAGGCATCGGCTGATATTTGTTCGAGTGTTGCACGATTCTTAGGATCCTTGACCAGCATAGAGGCTATTAATTTTCTACATGTTGGTGATATTTGAGGCGGTACACTGTATTTGCAATCCATAATCATGGTTAATGTCTCAGAGTCGTTGGCCTTCTCGAAGGGCGGTTGACCGCAAACCAACATATAGAGTATAACACCCAGGGACCAAATATCTGGAAGATGATAGAAGATGTTTCAGATCGATCAAAAATTAGTCTTAAACGAATAGTTTTTTAAAATAAAATTTCTTGGAATGAATAAGTTGTATATTTGGGTAAGAATTTTTAATATTAACCTATTTTAGTTTTGACTAAAAAGTCACTAAATGGTAAAATAAGATCTCGTTTTCATTTATTTTTTGATAACATTTTTTTTCCAAAATTTTACGGGGATTTGAAATTTAAAAAAAATTACGAAAGTTTTTATTGCCCTTGAACGACTGTACCGATTTATAAAAAGTTACGTCATTTGAAAGATACAAAACAAAATTTCATATTTTTTCTCCCAAAACTAGTACAAATACTGATTTCAAATCCCCATCAAATTTTAAATTTGTTTATCCATAAAATAAATTAAGCGAGATCTTATTTTACCATGTGGCAACTTTTTATAAACTTTAGGCAAAAATAAACTTCAAAGTTTAATATTCAGACCCATAAATTAAAATTAGTTCTTGAATTTTGTTTCGACTCTTAATTATAAAATGCTCTTTCCGTTTGCATAGCAAAACATAACATGGACATAATAATATTTTTTTATATCAGAGGTCTTTCTCTATACTAGAGTCGACCTCTGAGGTCTTTCTCTATACTAGAGTCGACCTCTGAGGTCTTTCTCTATACTAGAGTCGACCTTCCTCTATACTAGAGTCGACCTCTGAGGTCTTCCTCTATACTAGAGTCGACCTCTGAGGTCTTCTCTATACCTCTATACTAGAGTCGACCTCTGAGGTCTTCTCTATACCTCTATACTAGAGTCGACCTCTGAGGTCTTCTCTATACCTCTATACTAGAGTCGACCTCTGAGGTCTTCCTCTATACTAGAGTCGACCTCTGAGGTCTTCCTCTATACTAGAGTCGACCTCTGAGGTCTTCCTCTATACTAGAGTCGACCTCTGAGGTCTTCCTCTATACCAGAGTCGACCTCTGAGGTCTTCCTCTATACCAGAGTCGACCTCTGAGGTCTTCCTCTATACTAGAGTCGACCTCTGAGGTCTTCCTCTATACTAGAGTCGACCTCTGAGGTCTTCCTCTATACTAGAGTCGACCTCTGAGGTCTTCCTCTATACTAGAGTCGACCTCTGAGGTCTTGCTCTATAATGGAGGTCTACCTCTTTACTGGAGTCGACCTCTGAAGTCTTCCTCTATACTGGAGTCGACCTATGAGGTCTTTCTCTATACTAGAGTCGACCTATGAGGTCTTCCTCTATACTAGAGTCGACCTCTGAGGTCTTCCTCTATACTAGAGTCGACCTCTGAGGTCTTCCTCTATACTAGAGTCGACCTCTGAGGTCTTCCTCTATACTAGAGTCGACCTCTGAGGTCTTCCTCTATACTAGAGTCGACCTCTGAGGTCTTCCTCTATACTAGAGTCGACCTCTGAGGTCTTCCTCTATACTAGAGTCGACCTCTGAGGTCTTCCTCTATACTAGAGTCGACCTTTGAGGTCTTCCTCTATACTAGAGTCGACCTCTGAGGTCTTCCTCTATACTAGAGTCGACCTCTGAGGTCTTCCTCTATACTAGAGTCGACCTCTGAGGTCTTCCTCTATACTAGAGTCGACCTCTGAGGTCTTCCTCTATACTAGAGTCGACCTCTGAGGTCTTCCTCTATACTAGAGTCGACCTCTGAGGTCTTCCTCTATACTAGAGTCGACCTCTGAGGACTTCCTCTATACTAGAGTCGACCTCTGAGGTCTTCCTCTATACTAGAGTCGTCCTCTGAGCTCTTCCTCTATACTAGAGTCGACCTCTGAGGTCTTCCTCTATAATAGAGTCGATCTATGAGGTCTTCCTCTATACTAGAGTCGACCTCTGAGGTCTGCCTCTATACTAGAGTCTTCCTCCGTAGAAGAGTGAACCTCATATTTCAAGGAATTTTGCTTAAGAATAGACAAACCTGTTATAATTATTTCAATTGAAATGCAAAATATATCAATTAGTCATGGATCAAAAATATACCTCTTAGTCGCTAATACTTAAGAATAATTTTTCTCCATCGCTCTCGTTAATACTGAATGAATGAGTCTCTATTGAAATTCGTAGTTAATATTTCTTGGCTGACCACAAAACTTACCAACAGCCGGTGCATCGTATGAATCACCCAGCAAAATCTCAGGCGCTGAGTAAGCTAAACTACCACAAAATGTATCCAATTTTTTACCGGGTAGAAATTTATTGCTGAAGCCAAAATCAGTAAGTTTGACAACACCAAGTTTTTCAAAGAACACCACATTTTCCGGCTTCAGATCTCTGCAAAAAGATGAACAACAACAAATGTGGGTGAAACTACTCGCCTAAGGAACAAAAAATACAACTTACCTGTGTACAACATGCAGCTGATGGCAATACGTAATGGCCCGGAGAATTTGACGAAAATATTTACGTGCCAAATTCTCACTTAGGCCACCATCATGTTTCATGATGTAGTCATACAGATCACCGCCATCGCCTAGTTCCAAAACTAAATATAACTTAGTTTGGGTATCAATAACCTCGTACAGCCGTACCACATTGGGATGCTGTACAAGTTTCATGCATCTGAAATGAGAAAAATTTAAGTAAATATTTTGCTGAAGCCATATGTTCAAGGATATTAAATTTAAGTTAGTGATGTCAAAGCCTTCAGAATAACATTTGTATATGAATACATATGCATAGATAAGATAGGCAAGTCGTTGGAGGTAATGTTTAAAGATAAATAAATGGGTGGCTTGTGTTATCTCTGCAAAATGCTGCAAATTCTAAACAAAATATACTATATATAAGGGATATTAAACAAAGAAAAGGCAAACTAATTTATGTCTGTGAGTTAATCGATATTAGAATTTTTCTACAAATGAGATTAACATAAAGAAATAAGAACCTACACAATATATGTAGCTCTTAAAATCGAATATAGGAGTAGTATCTTAAAAGCAATGTATATCTGATCCTAAATGAGCTGAAAACCTGAGATATTCTTCTAGAATATCTTCTGGTTCGCAGCTACTTATGGTTGGTAGCTCAATCGATTCAAAAAATCCTTCTCTTAGGCTTATGCCTAAACTTCGCCCTGTTTCACACATGAATTGAATAAAGTCTCTGTAGTCTTTGGGTCTATTCAGTTGAATAAGCACCACATTTTGTTGTCTCTCCAAATGTTCATCATGATTTTGGCAACAAGATACGACCATTGACCCCAATCTCAATATTTCAATTGATGAAACAGGCAACTTATGAACTTTCATAAATCTGAGAAAAAAACTAACAACATTGCCCTAAATGCATGCAGTAGGATATCTAAATCAAATCTCAAGGTTTCTCTTCGCAGCAATGCATTTTTATAGTGAAGGGGGGTAATTAATTACCAGGGGGTCGAAGGAAAAAGAAACACAAGCAATCTTAAGCATGTTTTGTATCTTATCACATCACTACGATACAATATACAATATTCCAAGTGAGTGTATTTTATCACTTCTCCCATTTACAGCCCTTTATGTATTCACAAGTACTTAGCTTGGGCTTTCCTCAATTTGCTTACCTGACTTCCTGAAATAAATGAGCCTTGGAGACTTCATCCAGTTTTGTTTTATCCACAACTTTAACCGCCACCTTTGCTCCCGTGAAGACATGTCTTGCCAGTTTCACTACAGCAAAATGACCAGAACCCAGCGTCTCCTCCAAGTCATAGAGTCCTGCAATTTTACCATCATACGAAGCACCGCCAGAGGTATGGGCAGCTGCGGAGGCCTCCAATGTTCTGGGATGCTGATGTTGCATATCACAAGGTACAAGAGGTGAGAGTAATTAACACAAATCGCAAATGATTGTGTTAATATATGTATGTATTATGTACGTGTTGCGATGGGTTTGTGTTGATTCCTGTCAGAGATTTATAGATTTTATTCTGTTTCTTCTTCCGGATGTCTCTTCTTCTTCGGAAGAATTTCCTCAATTTTTTTATTTTTGCGAGTTAAGTGAATTTGTGTGTGTGTTTGAATGTTTGTTGCGCAAGGTTTTGCCTGCTGCCGTTTTTCAATATTTTTCTTCTTCTTTCGAGTGCTGAGTGTTGTTGGTTGTCTGTCTGTTTGTCGGTCCGACCCACTTTCGTCCGACTTTTGGCGAAGATCACACACGCAGTTTAATTGTTAAATGGCAAAAAAATTTCTATTGGAATTTCTTTTGTTGTTCACACAATTTGTTTTTATATGAATGTTAAGTTTTCCACGTAAGTGGGTAGTGGGTCAGGACGACGTTACTTTCTTTTAGAAAAACAAGTAAAGGCATCTGAAGAACCAAACCGAACCGAAGAGAAAAAAGTTCTCACACAAATCTTTCTATGTATCCATTTCAGGCGAAATCGATTGCTAAAAACACTCACAAAAACAACATGAACTGTTCACTGACGGCAAAGCCAATCCAACACTTAACTTTACAATACAATTTCCAATTGGATTATTAATTCTTATTTTTCAATTCATCAAATTAATTTAAATAATTTTTATATTTTTTTCTTATTTTCTATTTGCTTGAATCGCACGCAGCCATTTTCATTCCAGTACACAAATTTGGCAGCACTGTTTTTGACGTTTCTCTTTAGGTAACTTCGTTGTTTTGATGTTTCTCTTTGGTATGTTTCGTTGAACAATGTTCTCTTTCGATGTTGTGACATTTCTCTTCAAACAGTGTTGGCAAATGCTTAGTGCTGCTTCACACGAGGCACATTTTTCTATAGAGAAACAGTCTGTCAGTGATTGCAGATTGTTGATTCTCTCCTACAAACACTGACGCATGCTTAGAAAAAATTGCGTGAATCAGGACTTATTGAGTTATTGCTAGTTTGTTTGACACCTATAAGTCCTGAATCACAAGAGGAAATTTTTCCTAGCAAGTATCAAAGTTTATTGGAGTGGCAGTCGGAAAGAGCTATCTGCCTCTCTCTCCTACAAACTTTGACACTAGCTTGGAAAAAAATGGCCTCGTGTGAATCTGATATAACCGACAGTAAGTCCTGCTTCACACGAGGCAATTTTTTCCAAGCAAATGTCAAAGTTTGTAGGAGACCAAGCTCTTTCCGCCTGCCTCTCCCTCTCCTACAAACACTGACACTTGCTTGGAAAAAATTGCCTCTAGTGATTCAGAAATTATAGGTATCAAACACAAACTAGCAATATAATAAGTCCTCATTCACACGACGCGATTTTTTCCAAGCAAGTGTCAAAGTTTGTAGGAAAAGAGCTTCGTCTCCTACAAACTTTGACATTTCCTTGGAAAAAATTTTCTCGTGTGAATCAGATCTTACTGTCGGTTATTGCAGATTCACACGAGGCAATTTTTTCCAAGCGAGTGTCAAAGTTTATAGGAGAGGGCCAGGCGGAAAGAGCTTTCTATTCTACAAACTTTGACATTTGATTGGAAAAAAATGCTTCGTGTGAATTAGCACTAACAGCCGCGATCGCCAGCTGCATTGATTGTAATTATTCTCACATGAAACGTCAGAAGATGCTCTAGGCTATGACATTAGCTGTCATTTGTAAATTCCATAGGTGGTCTTGTAATGGTGATTATTTTGCAAAAATTCCCAAAGAGTTGAAGCAAATAAGGAATACAATTAATGTTGTCATTGTTGACACCGAAGAGCCCTTGGAGTCAGCACCATCAACATGAGCAAGCAGGCGTGCTCCCATTTATCAGCGGTGCATCATGCATCATTGTTGGACATCAAACTTGATGAGGTGAGTATTTCACAAATATATTATAGTCCAATGTTTTTGTTATTGTTTTTCTCTGCAGAACAATGAATGTGCCAATTGCAACTACGCTGGCCCGAATCTGTGGATATGTCTCTACAAGAGATGCATGCATATCGGTTGCTCCGAACAAGCCAAAGATCATAGCACGGACCATTTTCAGCGCTGCAAGGATAAATACTTGCACTGTATTCACATGAATTTATCGTCACAGCGGGCTTGGTGTTATATGTGTGAACGTGAAGTTCCCATTGGCGGTGTGGAGCGTCCGGCTCAAATTGTCGATCCTGTTGTTAGGGCCATGCGATATTCAGATGATGAAAATGATTCGGATTATGGTGGTTCTGGTTCGGGTATGGTGGGGACAGGATTAGTGGGTTTGCAGAATATTGCCAATACTTGTTATATGAACTCGGCATTGCAAGCATTGAGCAATGTCATACCCATGACGCACTATTTCCTGAACTGTGGCGATTTAATGGATCACACATTGGAGCAGGGAGCTCATCGCTGCAAAGCAGGTTTGGCTAAAAGCTATCAACGTTTGATGCGGGACATGTGGCGTAAACGCGAGGATGGCAAAACCTTTTTGGCTCCCCGTAGCATTTTATATGGCATACGAAGTGTGCATCCAATGTTCAGGGGTTTCCAGCAGCATGATACACAGGAATTTTTGAGATGCTTTATGGACCAGTTGCATGAAGAATTAAAGGAATCGCAGGCTAATCACGATTGCTCTAAAAGGACATATTCTCTCAAGGAGCCGGCAATGGAGCGAGACGAGGATGAGGACCTATCTTCTGAGATAAGTTCCACTTCGTCAAGTTCTCAAAATTTGGATACAAACTATATAACATGTGACAGTTCTAACTCTGAGCAGTCTAGTCTATGTGAGAATTTCATATCCGCTAATCACCAAACACAAAAAGCAAATACCCAGTCTGCAGCCATATCTCCCACATCCCCTTCATCGGGAAGTAATACTACGACGGCGACTTCGTCTTCTAGTACCACATCTTCGGTGCGATCTATAGTGAGTGAAATTTTCGATGGCAAGCTCTTGTCGTCGGTGCAATGTCTAACCTGTGATCGTATATCTACGCGCGAGGAGACCTTCCAAGATCTATCTTTACCCATACCAAATCGTGATTTCCTTACTGTCTTACACCAAAGCAATAGCATGAGTGTTCAAAGTCTGAACTCGATCGACTCTACCACCACCAGCACGGCAAGAGCACAAGAGGGTTGGATTTCTTGGTTTTGGAATATAGTTCGTTCGTGGCTGTGGGGCCCCTCGGTAACACTGCACGATTGTATGGCCAGTTTCTTTAGTGCAGACGAGCTGAAAGGTGATAATATGTATAGTTGTGAGAAGTGTAATAAGCTAAGGACTGGGGTAAAGTATTCTCGCGTTTTGGATTTGCCAGAAGTCTTGTGTATACACCTAAAGAGGTTTCGTCACGATCTTTCATATAGTTCCAAAATATCAGCTCATGTGGAGTTTCCCTTGGAAAACTTTGATATGCGACCCTATATACACAAAGATAGCATGTCCCAGGTGGCTCTCTACAATCTGACTTCGGTTATATGTCATCATGGCACTGTTGGAGGTGGGCATTATACTTGTTTTGCTCGTAACGCCTTTAGCGAGCGCTGGTATGAGTTTGACGATCATAACGTCAATGAAGTTTCCACGGATACCATACAAAACTGTCAAGCCTATGTTCTATTCTACCAGAAAAGTAATCCTCAAATGGAGCTTTTGCGTTTCGAAGCCAATGAGTTGTCGGCATCTTATCCGGTGTCACAGTCGGACATACGTTTCTATATCTCACGTGAGTGGTTGGCCCGCTTTAACACATTTTCGGAGCCGGGGCCAATCAGCAATTGGTCTATGTTGTGTCCCCACGGTGGGGTTCTACATACAAAAATGTCTATTATTCATCAATTAGCAGTGCCAATTTCCCAACACTTGTGGGAATTCTTATACCGTAAATTTGGCGGGGGACCCGCTATTAATATGCTCTTTGAATGTGAGGTCTGTAAACGGGCGGCTGAAGCCTTGGCTCAGCGACAGCATTATGAACTTTCCGTTTTTCAACGTTACAATGGTCTGGATGGCGAGCTTGACTCCTCTGGGGCCATTTATGCAATCTCTATGTCATGGCTAAGAAAATGGCAGCAATTTGCCAAAGGTCTAACACACAAAGAGCCGGGACCTATAAGCAATTCAAATATAGTTTCGGGTCCCAAAGATGCAGTACTAAAGCATTCACCTGTCAGAGTGCGTTTGGGTTCAGATTACGTACAATTAAATGCTCCCCTATGGCGTTTCATGCATGATATCTATGGAGGGGGGCCAGAAGTTTTATTAAGGCCATCTCTAACCGAAGAAGTAAGCTATTAAAAAATAATTTATTTTTAAAGTCCATATTAAGTAATCATGTTATTTTTCAAGATTGTAATTATTGACCAAGATGAGTTGGACGAAGATGATGGTATGTCAGGAAATATATCCGATACAGAAA
Organism: Eudasyphora cyanicolor; assembly: GCA_963930755.1. Classification (NCBI taxonomy): domain Eukaryota; kingdom Metazoa; phylum Arthropoda; class Insecta; order Diptera; family Muscidae; genus Eudasyphora; species Eudasyphora cyanicolor. Next base: position 148,673,576 of record OZ005738.1, read on the forward strand.
GTAATATGGGCGGAGGTCATGGCTATTATCGCCCGGAAATATCCCCACCCCCACGCAGTACGGAAAGCATTATAAACGAACAAGAAGAGTCGGATGATGATAAGATAGCCGAGACAAATACCTCGACAACCCAAAGCAAAAAATCCCAAAAGCCAAAAGAAAGAGTAACGAATAAAAAATATACAAAGACTTCCACTTTATCGAAAAAGGGTAAAAACAAAGAAAATAAGGACCTGTTTGGAATACAGGGTAAGAGAAAAAAAACAAACTATGTGGTGGTGACTGCAACAATATGTTTAAAATTAATTTGTATACTAATTATTTAATGTTCTGCTTTCTAGGCAATTATAATCCCAAAGATTCTGAAACACATTCCCTCGATGACGAAGATACAAACGAGGCGCAAAAAGAACAAAACGGTGTCGAACAGGATGCATTTAACAACATCAACAAAAAATCTGTTGGTTCAAAATCCAAAAAATATTCATTCCGTAACAATGATAAACGAAATCGCAAAACCTCCACCACATTCACCTCCAATACTGACAATGTAAATGCCGAAGAAACAGTTGACGTACGATCACACCACGGCAAACGAGGTAAAACGAAAAATTCCGTGATCTTGAAAAATTTCCAATCATTAGCCCATGAAAATGGCACAGATGCTGCAAATGATTCCAACTGATGTTTAGAAAACTTTAAAACAAAGAAGAAGAAGAAAATGCAATGAAAAACACTGTCAATTTCTCAGCAAGAATTATAAAATGTACTTTTTGTTTCCCTCTTCCTATCCTCTAAATAAGTATATATATATTCGTTATTAAACAACGAAACCAAACCAATTTAAGAAAAATCCAATCATTTATGAATACCACTACTTGTTTTTTTGTGTGTTAGTAATATAATTTATTTTACTAGTTTATTATTGTGGAATAAAATTGAAAACTCTGCTTTTTGAGTTTATCCTGGGTAGAGGCTTGAAAAAGTTCAAAAACAGATGTACATAATTATTTAATTCTGCAATGGTAAGTGAAATGGGTTTTTTTTATAAAAAACTGTGGGCTTTTTAATAATTTTTGGAATGTTTGCGGAATGAGTTTACTTTCAAAATCACTTTAATAAACCTCTCATAATTTTTGTGGTTTTCTTTTTATATTTTATTACATGACAAAACAAAGTTTCTCGTGCAGAGATTAATTTGTGAAACCTAAGTTTTCAATACACAATAGGCAAGGAAACAAGTGCTGTTGACCACACACGCACACACACACACACCGCATAAGCAATTGCGGGGTTGGTGTAATAATTCTGAACCAGCACAATAAACTATGTTATATGGGATCATACAAATTTTACCTAAAATGTTCTGACCCAACTTTTGTCGATTACTCTTAATGATTTTTTTTTTAATGTTTAGTGATACCCTTAAAGCCAGTGGTGGCCCTTAATTAGTGGCCATCGACCTTTAATCCGATCAGTGGTCATTCATCCTTTAATCCGGCCATCGACGTTTCACCCAGGCCAGATAAAAGATTAATGGACACTGATCCGATTAAAGGTCGACGACCTCCATTTTCATCGAAATTTTGTAGAAGTATTAAACATCAACAAAATTTTGTAGAAAAAAATATATTTCAAAAAAATGTTCTTTATAAAAGAACTGATGGAATTTAAAAAATTCGATTTCATCGATTTTTTTCTTAAATTTTTCTAAAAAAAATGCAATTGCAATGAATTTTTTTAAATTCAATTAAATTTCAACTAAATTTTCTGGAAAACTTAAATTTTAAAGAAATTTTGTAAAAAAAAACAGACATGAAATTTCAACGTAACAAAATTTATAGAAAAAATCAATTTCAACTAAATTTTGTGGATAATTGCGAATTTCAACAAAATTTTGTGAAAAATTTAATTTCAACGAAGTTTACTTAAATAAATTTTTGACGACATTTTTCAAGAAATTCTATTACAACAAAATTTTATAAAAATGCAATCTCGACAAATTTTAATAACTTCTAAAAAAATTTCCAAAAAATTTTTTAAAACGTGCAATTTCAACGAAATTTTGTAGAAAATTTAAATTTCAACTAAATTTTTCAGAAAAAGAAAATTTGTAGAAAAATTCAATGTTTACAAGGAAATTTTGTAGAAAAGTGAAATTTCAACGAAATTTTCTAGAATAATGCTTGAAAGCAACCTTGTAGAAAAATTATATTTCTAAGAAATTTAAAAACAAAAATCTGAAAAAATTTACTTTCATAGACATTTTCCATAATACTACATTTCAATTAAAATTAAAATAAAAAATGTTATTTTATTAAAATTTATAGAATAATTAATTTTGTAGAAAATTTAACAAAATTTTGTAGAAAACTTAAATTTCAAGAAATTTTTTTGAAAAGGAAAATTTATAGAAAACTTCTATTTTGCCGAATTTTTTCCAGAAAATGGAATTTCAACGGCAACTTTCCAGATAAATTTAATAACGAAATTTTATCGAATAATGGAATGGGATGGACATTTTGTAGAAAATGTTATTTGAAAGAAAATTTCTGAAAATACAATATTTTTTTTATATTGTCTTAAAAAATGCAATTTTGTAAAAATAAAAATTAATTTCAAGAGAAACGGAATTTCAACGAAATTTTGTAGGAAAATGCAATTTTACCAAAAATTTTGGAAAAATTAAATTTCTACAAAATTTTGTGAAAAATGCAATTCCGACAAAATTTTCTAGAAAATATACACAATTTCAATGACATTTTGTAGAAAAATTTAGTTTCGAAGAAATTTTATAATGAAATTAAATTACGAGCAAATTGTATACAAAAATTTAATTTCGTAGAAATTTTCTAGAAAATGCAATGAATTCTCTAGAAAAATTAAATTTCGATGGAATTTTCTAGAAATATTTAATTTTGGTGAAATCTTCTAGAAATGCAGAATTTCGAAAATTTGCAAAAAGCGCAATTTCAAAGACATTTTCTGGAAAAAGATATTTTTAAAGAAAAATAAAAATTTGACTAATTTTTTTTAAAAATGTTTTGGAACAAAATTTTATGAAAAATGGAATCTCGACGAAATTTTCTGAAAAATCAAGTTTTGATAAAAAAAGAAAACTCGAATTTCAACGAAATTATAAAAAAATGGGGAAATTTTGTACAACTATTTAATTTAGACAAAATGTTCTAGTAAAATTAAATTTCGATCAAATTTTATACAAAAATGCAATTTTGATGAATTTTCTAGAATAATGCAATTCGATGAAATTTTCTAGAAAAATTAAATTTTGATGAAATTTTGTAGAAATATTTGATGTTGATGAAATCTTCTAGATAGAGCAGAATTTAAGAAATTTTGTTGAAAACTGCAATTTTAGAGAAATTTTCTAGAGAAAGATATTTTAAAGAAAAATCAACATGCAACAAATCAAAAACTGCAACTTCAACGGTATTTTCAAAAGAAAGACATTTTAAAGAAAAAATGCGCAATTTTGAACAAATTTTTTTCAAGAAATTTAATTTTAACAAAATTTTATGAAAAATCCAATGTCAACGAAAATTTATAGATAAATTCAATATTGATGAAATTTTCTAGATATACCACTGAGTAGTTTTTTACCCTTAGTTAAAAAGCTTAGTTAAATGCATATTGTACTTAATGTTTAATTGGCCAGACGGCTTTGAATTACAAGTTTGTACGAAATAAATGAAATGAAATATAAAATTAAAGAAATTTTCTACAAAAATATAATATTGATGAAATTTTCTAGAAAAAAATTATTTTAGACATTTTTTACGACAAATAGATTTTAACGGATGCAATTATCTGGAATAATGCAATTTTTACGAAATTTTGCATCAAAATGATATATCAAAGAAATTTTCTAGAAAAATACAATTTCAAAGCAATTTTCTAGAAAAGTGGATTTTTGATGAAATTTTGTAAAAGAAAAAGAAATTTCAAGAGAAACGAAATTTTCTAGTAAAGTGCAATTTCGACGAAATTTTGTAAAAATTGCAAATTCAACACAATTTCCAAAAAAAAACTTTCAATGAAATTTTCTAAAACAACAATAATTTCAGCGAAATTTTCTAGAAAAGGAAAATTTATAGAAAAATTCGATATTGAAGAAATTTTTTCAAGAAAAGTTGATTTTAACTGAAGATGCAGCTTCACCGAAATTTGTAGAATAGTGCTATTTCCAAGAAATTTTCTAAAAAATACCATTTTAAAGCAATTTCATTTCATTCATTTCTGAAAATATGCAATTTTGACGAATTTTTGTAAAAAAAGTAATTTCTAGAGCAACACAATAATTCAACGACATTAAAAAATAAGCAATTTCAACGAAATTTTGTAGAAAAATACAATTTCAAAGCAATTTTGTGGATAAATAAAAAATTCATTTTTGATAAAATTTTGTAAAAAAAAATAATCTCTTTTTAGAGAAACGCAATTTCATAGAAATTTTCTAGAAAAATGCAATTTCAACGAAATTTTGTTGAAAAGTGCAATTTCAACGAAATTTTGTTGAAAGGTGCAATTTCAACGAAATTTTCTAAAAAAAATAAATTTCAACGAAATTTTCTAGAAAAGGAAAACAGAAAAATTAAATTTTGTAGAAATGTTTTCAATATTCATTGATTTCAACAGATGCAACTTCGCCGAAATTTTGTAGAAAAATGCTATTTCAAAGAAATTTTCGAGAAAAAATAAATTTCAAAGCAAATTTCTGAAAAATGCAATTTTGATGAAATTTTCGAGAAAAATTTTATTTTTTTGGAAAAATACAATTTTGATGAAATTTTGTAAAAAAATGTAATGCCATTTCAACTAAATTTTCTAGAAAAATGCGATTTCATCGAAATTTTGTTGAAAAGTGCAAGTTTAACAAAATTTTTTTGAAACGTGCAATTTCAACGAAATTTTCTAAAAAAATAAATTTCAACGAAATTTTTTAGAAAAGGAAAACATAGAAAAAAGAAATTTTGAAGAAATGTTTTCAAAAAACATTGATTTAAACAGACGCAACTTCAATGAAATTTTGTAGAAAAATGCTATTTCAAAGAAATTTTCGAGAAAAATACAATTTCAAATCAATTTTCTGGAAAAATGGAATTTTGATGAAATTTTGTGAAAAAAAGACATTTCTGAAGCAACACAATTTCAAGGATTTTTTTTAGAAAAATGCAATTTCAACACAATTTTCTAGAAAAATAAAATTTCAAAGCTATTTTCTGGAAAAATGGAATTTTGTAAAAAAATTGAAATTTCTAGAGAAACGCAATTTCAACGAAAATTTCTAGAAAAAATGCAATTTTATCGAAATTTTCATATTTTGTAAAAATTTCATCTTTTATGAAATTTTGTAAAATAAATAAACTATTAAGAGAAACGCAATTTCAACAAAATTTTCTAGAAAAGTGCAATTTCAACGATATTTTCTAGAAAAATGCAATTTCATCGAAATTTTGTTGAAAAGTGCAATTTCAACGAAATTTTCTAAAAAATCTATTTTAACGAAATTTTATAGAAAAGAAAAATTGATAGAAAAATTAAATTTTGTAGAAATATTTTCAAGAAAAATTGATTTTAACAGATACAAATTCAGCGAAATTTTGTAGAAAAATGCAATTTCAAAGAAATTTTCTAGAAAAATACTATTTCAAAGCAATTTCTGGAAGAATGCAGTTTGATGAAATTTTGTAAAATAAAAAAAGGATTTTCTAGAGCATCACAATTTCAACGATTTTTTTTAGAAAAATGCAATATCAACGAAATTTTCTAGAAAAATAAAATTTCAAAGCAATTTTCCGGAAAAATGGAATTTTGTAAAAAAAAATTGAAATTTCTAGAGAAACGCAATGTCAACAGAAATTTCTAGAAAAATACAATTTGTAGAAAATTTTATGAAAAATGAATTTTTGATAAATTTAAAAAAAGAAACTAGAGAAACGCAGTATTAACGAAAATTTATTGAAAAATGCCATCTCAATGAAATTTTCTAAAAAATTAAATTTCAACGGATTTTTTTTTTTGCAAATTCGCCGAAATTTTGTAGAAAATTTCTATATCAAAGAAATTTTCTAGAAAATACTGTTTCAAAGCAATTTCTGGAAAAATGCATTTTGATAAAATTTTGTAAAATAAAAAAGGAATTTCTAGAGCAACACAATTTCAAAGATTTTTTTAGAAAAATGCAATATCAACGAAATTTTCTAGAAAAATAAAATTTCAAAGCAATTTTCTGGAAAAATTAAAAATTGAATTTGTGATGAAATTTTTTAAAAAAAAACTAAACTTTTTAGAGAATCGCAATTTCATAGAAATTTTAAAAAAGAAATTTCTAGATATTTGCAATTTTAACGAAAATTTCTAGAAAAATTTCATCGAAATTTTTCATAAATTTTGTAAAAAAATAAACTTTTTAGAGAAACGCAGTTTTAACGATATTTTCTAGAAAAATGCAATTTCAATGAAATTGCTTTTGAAAAGTGCATTTCCAACGAAATTTTCTAAATAATCAATTTTAACGAAATTTTTAAGAAAAGGAAAATTTATAGAAAAATTCAATTTTGAAGAAATATTTTCAGGAAAGATTAATTTATCGGATGCAAATTCACCGAAATTTTTGTAGAAAATGGTATATCAAAATTTTTTAGAAGAGGAAAATTTATAGAAAAATTAAATTTTGAAGAAAATTTTATAGCACCGAAATTTTAGATAAAAAATTGGAAATAATTCAATTTCGAAAAAATTGTTTTTAATGAAATTTCCTAGTAATATGTACATAAGAGTATAATTTTAACGAAATTTTGTAGAAAAAATTCAATTTTGAAGAAATGTGTTCTAGAAAAATGGATTTTAACAGATGCAACTTCACCGAAATTTTGTAGAACAAATCTATTTCAAAGACATTTTTTTACGAAGAAATTTTCTAGAAAAATATCAATTTCAACGAAATTTTATAGAAAAGGAAAATTTATAGAATAATTCAATTTTGAAGAAATATTTTTAAGAAAAATTGATTACAACAGACGCAAATTCAACGAAAATTTGTAGAAAAATGCTATTTCAAAGAAATTTTCTAGGAAAAGGCTATTTATTTCAAAGCAATTTCTGGAAAAATGAATTTTGATGAAATTGTGTAAAAAGAGAGAAATTTCTAGAGCAACACAATTTCAACGAATTTTTTTACAAAAATGCAATTTTAACAAAATTTTCTAGAAACATAAATTTTCTGGAAAAATGGAATTTTTAAAAAAAAAATTAAATTTCTAGAGAAACGCAATTTCAACGAAAATTTTTAGAAAAATAAATTTTCTGGAAAAATGGAATTTTGTAAAAAAAATTAAATTTCTAGAGAAACGCAATTTCAACGAAAATTTTTAGAAAAATTCCGATTTCATCGAAATTTTCGAGGAAAATGCAATTTCTAGAATATTTTGTAAAAAATGCATTTTTCATGAAATTATGTAGAATAAATAAACTCTTAAGAGAAACGCAATTTCAACAAAATTTTGTTGAAAAGTGCAATTTCAACGAAATTTTCTAAAAAAAATTGAGAGAAACGCAATTTTAACAAAATTTTGTTGAAAAGTGAAATTTCAACGATATTTTCTAGAAAAATGCAATTTCAACGAAATTTTGTTGAAAAGTGCAATTTCAACGAAATTTTCTAAAAAAAATCTATTTTAACGAAATTTTCTAAAAAAGGAAAATTTATAGAAAAATTCAATTTTGAAGAAATGTTTTCAAGAAAAATTGATTTTAACAGATGTAAATTCACCGAAATTTTGCAGAAAATTAATATTTCAAAGAAATTTTCGAGAAAAAAACAATTTTATAACAATTTTCTGGACAAATTCAATTTTGATGAAATTTTGTAAAAAAAAAATAAAATTTCTAGAGCAACACAATTTCAACGATTTTTTTTAGAAAAATGCAATTTCAACAAAATTTTCTAGAAAAATAAAATTTTAAAACAATTTTCTGGAAAAATGAATTTCTAGAAAAGGAAAATTTATAGAAAAAGTCAATTTTGAAAAAATTCTATAGCAACGAAATTTTAGAGAAAAATGGTAAATAATTCAATTTCGAAGAAATTGTTTTTATTGAAATTTCCTAGAAATATGTACATATACAGCCTGTTTCTGTAACATAAAAAATTGATTTCGTTCGCCTGCCAGACGACAAACAGCTGATTTGGGTTTCACTAACTACCATCACAACGAGAAGTCGTACGAAAACGTAATCATTTCGGTGCAAATTTTGGTTTCTCTATCTCTCTTTGCTGTCATCTCGGCGAACACAAATGTCAGATCGAGTCACATTATTTTATTTGATAGGAACAATGACAAAATAAACATTATTAAAAGCAAACAATAAGTAGATATTAATATAATTATGGTAAAAACAATTAAATAATAATAAAATTGTTTACATATGTGTACATATTTTAGCATAAAGTCAATATTGGTTGCTCGCTAAGATGGAAACAAATTATCAGTGCACAATGAGAGAGACGTGAGAGAGAGAGAAAGAAATGAGAGTCTTGGTGCAGCTCAGCTGACCACCCAGGGTTGCTTTTTTGGCCACCGCTCGACCATACAAAAACGTGTGCTTTTTTAGATCGGAAGTTGTGAAATTATTGATCTGGCAATTACATTATTTTCCAATTGGTAAATTGCTAACGTTATTGACGTAAGACCAGGCGAACGAACGATAGAACGTTAGAGAAACCAAATTCCTGACGAAAGTGAGTGACTGGTTTTCGTTCGCAGAGACTTTCGTTAGAAATACAGAAACAGGCCGATAATTTTAACGAAATTTTGTAGACAGACTTTTTTTCAGATACTTCTTAAGGTGTTCTTCCCTTTTGTACTCAAGAAATTATTATACACACCTCGTATAAACATACATCTCGATCTAGATATCTATCGAGAAGAAAAACACTCTACAAATACAAAATAACATCTTCAGCACACACTCTTCTCTCACACACACAGAGGGGCTCTCGAATACTCATTATGAATTTGACGGTGTACTCGTATCTCACACATCCCATACCATCCCATTCCAACTCAAGTGAGAGGAAATCTATTTATAACGCCTGTCATGTGGAACATTTCGAATTTTCTTCAGATTTTCTTTTGGTTTTTTTTAACACACACGGCTTTTTTTGTAGAATTTTTAGAAAATTTGGAATAATTTTATTAAAGTAAAAAAAGAAGGAAATTTTCGAAATTAATAAAATTAAAATGAATCCTTGTCAGATTTGTCAAACGGAAACAAAAAATAGTTGTTCCAATTGCAAACAAGTGTTTTATTGCAGCGCCGAGCATCAGAAGCAGCATTGGAAAGAGCACAAGAAAAATTGTCATCCCTTTAAGGTGGGTTAGTTGGGGCGGTGCATTAATAAATATTAAGAGTCTCATTAAAAATTATGTATTTATAAAAGAAAGGCATAAATTCCCCCATCTATATTCTCAGATTGCCACAAACGATGAATTGGGACGGCATTTGGTAGCCACTCGTACCATTAAACCCTTCGAGATTATTCTGAAAGAGTCACCACTCTTTAGGGGACCCTCACAGCTGACAGCTCCCGTTTGTTTGGGCTGTCTCAATGCCATCGACCCCAAGGATTATATAAATTGTGAGAAATGTGGTTGGCCATTGTGTGGCAATGAATGTGCCCACAAGTCGGAACATATCTATGAGTGTGAATTAACTGTGTCGCGTGATAAAAAGGCCAGTGTCCAGGAGTTCACCAATCCCCATCCATTGTATCAATGTGTGAGTACGGCTCGCTGTCTGATGTTGCGTGATAAGGATACCGAGAGATGGAAGAAAATCAATGAACTGGAATCTCTGGAGGATCAACGTAGAGGTTCCATGCAGTGGAAGGCCGACTATGAGAGTGTGTGCAAGTTCATATTGAAGTGAGTAGATATAGATGTGAATACTCGTACATTTGTGTCAGAGACCTAAAAACTTTCTTTCTGTGTAGATTGAGGCATACAATTTTATGAAACAAAAAAAAACATTTTATGTTAAAGATTTTTTCTAAATTCCAATTTTCATGGATTTGGACTATATTTTAAAAACAATTTTTGTTTAAAAAAAAAAAAACGTTTTTTGCTTTCACGAAAAAAGCATAAAAAAATATTAAAAAAACGCAGAAAAAAATCTATTTTTCTAAAAGATTTCATCAAAATTAAATATTTCTAGAAAATTTTATTTAAAATAAATATTTCTAGAAAATCCCATCAAAATTGCATTTCTCATAAAATTTTGTTGTAATTGCATTTCTAAACAAAACTTTGTCAAACGAAAAATTCAATAACAGATATTAAAAAAATCTACTTTTCTAGAAGTTTTCATCAAAATTAAATATTTCTATAATATTTTATCTAAATTAAATAATTCTAGAAAATTTCATCAAAATTCCATTTTTCAAGAAAATTTCGTCGAAATTGCATTTTTCATAAAATTTTGTTGTAATTGCATTTATACAAAAAATTTCGTTAAATTTGCATTTTTCTTTAAAATATCTGCTGTCCCGAAAAAAACAATAAAAAATATAAAAAGCGCAAAAAAATCTACATTTCTAGAAGTTTTCATCAAAATTAAATGTTTTAGAAAATTTCTTCAAAATTGTTTTTTTTAGAAAATTTCATCAAAATTGCATTTTTCAAGAAAAGTTCGTCAAAATTGCATTTCTCATAAAATTTTTTTGTAATTGCATTTCTTAAAAATATTTCGTCAAATTTGCATTTTTCTTTAAAACTAAATATTTCTAGAAAATTTCATAAAAATTGCATTTTTCTAGACACTTTCTTCGAACTGCATTTTAGTGTAAAATTGGCTCGAAAATGAATTTCACTAGAAATATTTGTCGAAATTAAATTTTTCTACAAAATTTCGATGAAATGATGTATTTTTTCTAGAAAATTTCGTAGGAACTGCAAATTTTCAATTTTTTTTTGAAATTTATTTTTTGTTGAAATTTTTTTAAATTGAATTTTGTTTTAGAAAATTTCGTTAAAATCGCGTTTCTCTAGAAATTATTTTTTACAAAAAAAAAAATACCTGAAAATTGCATTTCGCTAGAAAATTTGGTTGAAATCTCGTTTCTCTGGAAATTACTATTTTTTCAATATGTCATCAAAATTGCATTTTTACTAGAAAATTTCATTGACATTTGTATTTATCTAGAAAATTTCTTTGAAATGGAATTTATGTACAAAATTGCTGTTTCATTATATTGCATTTTTCTACAAAAAATTCCACATTTCTAGAAGATTTTTAGAAAAACTAAATATTTCTTGAAAATTTCATCAAAATTGCATTTTTCTAAGCAATTTCTTCGAACTGAATTTTAGTGTAAAATTTGCTCGAAAATTTCGTCGAAATTAAATTTTTCTACAAAATTTCGTTGAAATTATGATTTTTTTTTTGAAAATTTCGGCGGAACTGCAATTTTCACATTTTTTTTAGAAATTTAATTTTTATCGAAATTTTTGTTAAAATTGCATTGAAAAATTTCGTTGAAATCGCGTTTTTCTAGAATTCATTTTTTTTACAAAAATTCACCAAAATTGCTTTTTTGTACAAATTTTTTTTGAAATCTCGTTCCTCTAGAAATTTCAATTTTTTTTACAAAATGTCATCAAAATTGCAATTTTACTAGATAATTCCATTGAAATTGTATTTTTCAAGGAAATTTCTAGAACAATATAAAACAAAACGCAACAAAATTCTACTTTCCTTGAAGTTTTCATCAAAATTAAATATATTAGAAAATTTTATCAAAATTTATTTTTTTGAGAAAATTTCAACGAAATTGCATTTTTCAAGAAAATTGCATTTTTCATAAAATTTTGTTGTAATTGCATTTCTTAAAAATTTTTCGTCAAATTTGCGCTTTTCTTTAAAAATCATTCTCTAGAATAGTTCCCTTAAATATAATTTTTCTACTAAAAATTCTACTTTTCTAGAAGGTTTTTAAAAAAACTAAATATTTTTAGAAAATTTCATCAAAGATGCATTTTTCTTACACTTTAGTGTAAAATTTGCTCGAAATTGAATTTCACTAGAAATATTTGTCGAAATAAAATTTTTCTACAAAATTTCGATGAAATTATGTATTTCTTCTAGAAAATTTCGTTGGAACTACAATTTTCACATTTTTTTGGAAATTTAATTTTTGTCGAAATTTTTGTTAAAATTGCATTTTTTTTAGAAAATTTGATTGAAATCTCGTTTCTCTAGGAATTACCTTTTTTTTACAATGTCATCAAAATTGCATTTTTACTAGAACATTTCATTGAAATTGTATTTTTCTAGAAAATTTCTAGAAAAATATAAAACGAAACGCTAAATAAGTTTACTTTTGTAGAAGTATTTATTAAAATTAAATATTTTAGAAAATTTCAATTGCATTTTTCATGAAAATTTTCCCGAAATTGCATTTCTCAGAAAAATTTTGTTGTAATTGCATTTCTTAAAAAATTTTGTCTTTTTTTTTAAAACTCTCTAGAAAGCATTTTTCTACAAAAAAATTCTACTTTTCACGAAGATTTTTAGAAAAAATAAATATTTCTAGAAAATTTCATAAAAATTGAATTTTTCTAGACAATTTCTTAAAATTTCATTTAAGTGTAACATTTGCTCAAAATTTAATTTCACTAGAAAATTTCGTCGAAATTAAATTTATCTACAAAATTTCAATGAAATTATATATTTTTCTAGAAAATTTCGTCGGAACTGCTATTTTCACATTATTGCATTTTTTAAGAAAATTTTGTTGAAATCAAAAAATTCATCAAAATTGCATTTTGCTAGAATATTTGATAGAAATCTCGATTCTCTAGAAATTTCCTTTTTTTTTTACAAAATTTCATCAAAATTGCATTTTTTACTTTCATTCAAATTGTATTTTTCTAGAAAAATATAAAACAAAACTCAAAAATCGACTTTTCTAGAAGTTTTTATCAAAATTAAATGTTTTAGAAAATTTCATCAAAATTGATTTTTTTTTAGAAAATTTCATCAAAATTGCATTTTTGAAGAAAATTCGTTTTTTTCTACAAAATTTCGTTGAAATTATGCATATTTTTTCTAAAAATTTCGTCGGAATTGGATTCTCAATTTTTTTTTTAACTTAATTTTTCTCGAAATTTTGTTTTACAAAATTTCGTTGAAATCGCGTATCTCTAGAAATTACATTTTTCCAAAAAAAAAACATAAAAATTGCAGTTTTCTAAAAAATTTGGTTAAAATCTCGTTTCTCTAGAATTTTTGTTTTTACAAAATGTCATCAAAATTGTATTTTTTACTAGAAAATTTCATTGAAATTTGTATTTTTCTAGAAAATTTCTTGAAATCTACAAAATTGCTATTCCAAGAATTATTATAGAAAATTTGATTGAAACTAAATTTTTGTACAAAATTTCTTTTAAATTCCATTTTACTTTCGTTGCAAATTTAATCTGTTAAAATTCCAAATTTCTTCAAAATTGCATTGTTCTATAAATTTTCTTTTGTTTTGTTCTTTGTTGAATTTGAAATTTAACTTTCTACTTTAATTGAAATTGAATTTTTCTACAAAATTTCGTTGAAATTGGATTTTTCCAGAAAATTTCGTTGAAATTGAATTTTGTTATATAATTTCGTTGAAATTAAATTTTTCTAGAAAATTTCGTTGAAATTACACTTTTATACAAAATTTCGTTAAAATTCTATATTTCTCTAAAATTTCTTCAAAAACCAATAAGAAGTTTTAAAAAATAATTTTTTACAAGAGAAATTTTCTATAAAAATGAAAAAAATCGACAAATTTTATAACCATAAAAGTTAAATTTGACAAAAATGAAAATTTCAGAAAGTTTTTTAGAAAAATTATATTTCGACCAGAAACTTAATTCTATGAAGAAACGGAATTTTCTAGAAAAATGGTATATCGAAGAAATAAAAAAATTTCGAGAAAAATGCATTTTCTACAAAATACAATCTCGACAAAATTTTCGGAAAATTGAAAATTCGACGAAATTTTTTAGAATAGTTCAATCTGGTCGAAGATTTCTATAAAAATAACATATCGAAGAAATTTTCTAAAAAAAAATAATACAATTTGGTTCGTCCAAATTCTAAAAAAATAATAAAATTTCGACGAAATTTACTAAAAAATAATAATAAAATTTCGACGAAATTTTCTAAAAAAAATGTCAGAAATTTCGACGAAATTTTCTTAAAAAAATAAAATTCCGACGAAATTTTTTAAAAAAATTAAATTTCGATCAAATTTTCTAAAAAATGTCAGTGAAATTTTGTAAAAAAAAAGGAATTTCGACTTCAATTTTGGCAAAATTTTGTAGGAAAATTTAATTTCGGCTGAATATCCCAAAAATGAAATTTCAACAAAATTTTCTAGAAAAAAATTATTTATTTTCGACGAAATTTTATATTTTTTTATATTTTAAAGAAATTTTCTATTGAATTTAAATTAGACAAAATGCTACAAATGCCAAAATTCAACAAAATTTTCTAGAAAAATTAATTTTCATGAAATACAAAAATTTTCTAGAAAATTTGCTATAAACAATCACATTTGACGAAATTTTATAAAAAGAAATTCGATGAAAAATTTCATTTTTATATTTTTTTAAAAGATATAGTTTTTCTCTAAATTTTTCTTGAAATTGCATTTTTCTACAAATTTTGGTTGAAATCGCGTTTGCCTAGAAATATAATTTTTTTTGGGAAAAATTTCTTTAGTTTAATTTTTTATAGAAAATTTCGATGAAACTGTATTTTTTCTAGAAAACTTGGTTGGAATTGCATGTTTCTAGAAAATTTCTTTGAAATTGGTTTTGTCTAGAAAATTACACTTTTCAACAAAATTTCGTTGAAATTCTATTTTTCCCGAAAATTTCATCAAAAACCCATAAAAAAATGATTTTTCAAATTTTTTTTAAAAAGTTAATTTTTTCTCGAAATTTTTCTTGAAGTTGCATTTTGCTACAAAATTTGGCGTTTTCCTAGAAATATCATTTTTTTTACAAAGTTAAATTTTATTATTGAAGATTTCGTTGAAATTGTATTTTTTCTAGAAAAAATTCTTGAAATTCATTTTTCTGCAAAATTGATATTCCAAGAATTATTCTAGAAAATTTCGTTGAAACTACCTTTTTCTATAATATTTCTTTAAAATTCCATTTTTCTGGAAAAATTTCCCCAAAATTGCTTTTTTTCTATAAATTTTCTTTTTTTTTTAAATTTCGTGAAATTTTATTTTCCAACAAAGTTTTGTTGAATTGAGAAAATTAAATTTTCTAAAAGTTTCCTTGAATTTGCCATTTTATTTGTTGCCATTTTATTTGTTGCCATTTTATTTTTGTTGTTTTACAAAACTTCGTTGAAATTGCATTTTTCTCGAAATTTTCATCAAAAACCCATAAAATTTACACACATTTCCACATTTTTTTTAATTTCATTTTAGAAAATTGCTGAAATCGTATATTTCTAGAAAAATGCATCTGTTAAATAAATTTTTCTTTAAAAAATTTCATCAAAATTAATTTTTTCAAGGATAAATTTTCTTTTTCTAGAAAATTTCGTTGAAATTAGATTTTTCAGAAAATTTCGTTGGAATTGGATTTTTCTAGAAAATTTATACAAAATTCCGTTGAAATTCTATTTTTCTCAAAAATGTCATCAAAAAAATATTATTTTATACCAAATTTGAAGTCAATCGGTTATTCCTGTCGAAAGTTATCGTGCATACCAGCACGACAGACGGACGGACATTGCTTAAATGACTTAAAATGACCAAAATGGATTTTCCCCAAAAATATTCTTGGGGTCTCTAAGGTCACTCTTTGGGTGTGCTACACTTTTGACCGTCTGAGATATACCCTCGTTCACAATATAGGGTGGGGGGTTATAAGGAACATGATTTTGTGGAAATTCTCTTACTTCTGACAAAAGGACTATAATTTCTACATTTATGCATAGATTTTTTTTCAAATAAGCATTGTCTTTCTTTAGGATGTTAGCTTTTAATAAATGTAACAGAAAACAAATTTGCATAAAAAAATTTTTTGTTTTAGTTTCATAAAATGGTATTCCTCAATCTAAAGAAAAACAAATTACGTCTCGAAAATTTTTTTGTTGCATAGTGTAATTACCAACACATGAAATTATCTCTCTTCGCAGATTCTTTAAGACCAAACTCTTCAGCGAAGATGAAATTATGCGCATTATAGGCATTCTGCAAATCAATGGCCACGAAGTACCCACCTCAGATCCCGCCCATGTGGCCCTTTTCTACAAAGCCTCATTCTTAGAGCACTCCTGCACTCCCAATTTGGCCAAGAGTTTCAATAAAGATGGTAATCTCATTCTATGGGCTCCCAAGGAAATCAAGAAGGGCACCCACCTCAGTATATGCTACTCCGACGCAGTTTGGGGTACTGCCGATCGTCAGCGCCATCTGATGCAAACAAAGGTATTCAAATGTCAGTGTCCACGTTGTCTGGATGTCAGTGAATACGAAACGAATTATAGTGCGCTGCGGTGTGAGAAGGAGGAGTGTAGGGGGCTCATGTTACCGGCCAATCTCAATGATTGGCATAAGGAATGGACGTAAGTTGTTGTCATATGTTTAATTGATTTGAAATTATTAGATTACGATTTGTTTTTCTATATGTATATTTTTTTAGCTGTTCTGATTGCAAATCCCAAGTGGATAAGGTATATGTGAATAATATTTTGGAAAGAGCCGGCAGCGATATCAATGCTATGGAGAAAACAAAAGAAAATTGTCTAAAGTGAGTACAAATTGTGTATAATACTGATACATACATAGATAGATATCGAGGTATTTAGTACAACCAATCATGCTAAGCACTCGAAATTTGAGTACCTACATATATGCACCTACACTCGTCGTTGCAACTATTTGGGAAACCTTCTCAAACATCTTTCAAATTTGAAGTGTGTCTTTCTTTCTCTCTCGAAAAATTCAAGTTCGACGAATTTTTCTATAAATATGTAATTTCGATCATATTTTGTAGAACATTAAATGTCGGCGAAAATTTCTGGAAAAAATTAATTTCGACGGAATTTTCTAGAAAAACTATTTTTTTTTGCGTTTTCTATTAAAGTCGAACTTTTCAAAAATACAATTCGACAAAATTTTCTAGAAAAATAAAATTTTGGTAAATTTTTCTATTAAAGTCCAATTTATGCAATTCATAGAAATTTTCGTCAAAAATGCAATTTTGACAAATTTGTAAATTTGAAATATGTAAATAAATTCATTAAATTTGTAAATTCGACGAAATTTTCTACAAATAAAAAAAATATGGGCATTTTCTGGAAAAAATCGAAAAAAAAAATACAAAATTATCTAAAAGAAAATGCAATTGCGACAAATGTCTCTTCCCGAACATTTTATAGAAATATGTAATTTCAACAAAATTTTATAGAAAAATTCAATATTGACAAATTATATAGAAAAATAAAATTTAGAATTTTTTTAGAAAAAAAAACAATTTCTAATTGGTTTTCTTGAAATTTCAGTTTTAAAAAATTTTCTAGAAACTAAGTTCGAAAATTTTTTTTATTATATTGAAATTTTGACGATAATTTTAGAAATGAACTTTGATGGCAGAATAATGCATTTCCAGCAAATTTTCTAGAAAAATTCAATATTCAAAAAATTTTCTAGAGAAAGAAGAAAATTTTTAGAAAAAATAAAATTCGACCAAATTTTCTGTAAAAATTCAATTTTTCAGACATTTTTTTAGACAAATGGAAAACTTTGGAAAAGTTTTCTAGAAAGATGCATATTCGGCGAATTTATCTAGAAAAAATATAATTTCGACAAAATATTTGAAAATATTAAATTTTGGCGAAATTAGCTACAAGTGTGTAATTTCGACAATATTTTCTATAAAAATTATATAATCACCAAATTTTCTATAAAAATGTAATTTCCAAGAAATTTGCTAACAAATTAAATTTCGACAAAATTTCCTAAAAAAATTTAGTTTTTACAAATTTTCTAGAAAAATGTTATTTTGCTATCATTTTTCGGAAAAATGAAAATTTTCTATAGCGATGATACTTCGATGAATTTTTCTACA
Source organism: Eudasyphora cyanicolor (assembly GCA_963930755.1). Classification (NCBI taxonomy): domain Eukaryota; kingdom Metazoa; phylum Arthropoda; class Insecta; order Diptera; family Muscidae; genus Eudasyphora; species Eudasyphora cyanicolor. The sequence goes on from OZ005738.1 coordinate 148,691,734, forward strand.
ATGAAGAGATTTTGACAAATTATCTAAAAAATTAAATTTCGATGAAATTTTGTATTAAAATGAATTTTCGACGAAATTTTCTACAAAAAAAAATTTCTAGAAAGAAGAAATTTCGGGTAAAAAATGTTCAAACGAATTTTTATAAAAATGTAGATAATTTTTTGAAATATACAATAAATAAGTAATTTCGTGGACATTTTTTGGAAAAATTCAATTTTGAAAAATGTTCTAGTAAAATAATAAAATATAATAAATAAATATAAATAATACAATAAATAGGTAATTTCGTGGACATTTTCTGGAAAAATTCAATTTTGAAAAATTTTCTAGTAAAATAATAAAATTTTGACGAAATTTTCTAAAAAATAATAATAAAATTTCGATGAAATTTTCTACAAATTTCTTAAAAAAAATTAAATTTCGATAAAATTTTCTAAAAAAAATTCAATGATATTTTCTAAAAAATAAAATTTCAGCTTCAATTTTGGCGAAATTTTGTAGGAACATGTAATTTCAACTGAATTTCCTAGAAAAATTAAATTTCGAAAGAATTTTCTATAAAAGTGAAATTTAGACAAAATTTTCTATAAAATTGAAATTTCGATAAAAATTTTCTTATAAAATAAAAATCGATAAATGTTCTATAAAAATTAAATATCGACAAAATTTTTTATATTTTAAAGAAATTTTCTATAAAATGAAAAATCGACCAAATTTAGGTCTACAAAATTTAAATTTGACAAAAATGCTACAAATGCCAAAATTAAAAATGAATTTCGATGAAATACAAAATTTTCTAGAAAATTTGCTATAAACAATTACATTCGACGAAATTTTATAAAAAAAAATCGACGAAAAAAATTTCATTTTCTAAGAAGAAATAAAATTTAAAAATAAATCAATTTTCTAGTAAAATGCAATTTCAAATAAATTTTCTAGACAAAATGCATTTATTTTCGACGAAATTTTCTATAAAAAAGCAATTTTAACGAAATTTTCCATAAAAATGCAATTTCAACGAAATTTTCTATAAAAAAGCAATTTCAAGGAAATTTTCTATAAAAATGCAATTTCGACGAAATTTTCTATAAAAATGCATTTTCGACGAAATTTTCTATAAAAACGCAATTTCGACGAAATTTTCTATAAAAATGCAATTACAACGAAATTTTCCATAAAAATGCAAATTCGACGAAATTGTTCTAAAAACTGCAATCGAAAAAAATTCTATAAAAGTGAAATTTAGATAAAAATTTCTATAAAGGAGAAAAATTCGATAAAAAAAATTAAATTCGGTGAATTTTTTTATAAAAATGAAATATCGGCAAAATTTTCTATAACATCTATAAAAACGAAATTTTGTAGTAACCTAAATTTTCGGAAAATTGCAGAAAATGCATTTATTTTTGACAACATTTCATAAAAACGTATTTTCAAGAAAATTTTTTTTAAAAAAAAATTATAAGCATTTTTTTTTTTTTTAATATAAAATTTCGAAAAAATATTATTTCGCCTAAATTTTCTAGAAAAGAATTTTTCTATAAAAATGAAATATCGGCAAAATTTTCTATAACATCTATAAAAACGAAATTTTGTAGTAACGTATATTTTCGGAAAATTGCAGAAAATGCATTTATTTTCGACAACATTTTATAAAAACGTATTTTCAAGAAAATTTTTTTTAAAAAAAAATTATAAACATTTTCTTTTTGTTTTAAAAAATATAAAATTTCGAAAAAATATTATTTCGCCTAAATTTTCTAGAAAAGAATTTTTCTATAAAAATGTTATATCGGCAAAATTTTCTATAACATCTATAAAAACGAAATTTTGTAGTAACCTACATTTTCGGAAAATTGCAGAAAATGCATTTATTTTCGACAACATTTTATAAAAATGTATTTTCAAGAAAATTTTTTTAGAAAAAAAATTATAAACTTCCTTTTTTTTTAATATAATTTCGAAATAATATTATTTCGCCTAAATTTTCTAGAAAAGAATTTTTTTATAAAAATGAAATATCGGCAAAATTTTCTATAACATCTATAAAAACGAAATTTTGTAGTAACCTAAATTTTCGGAAAATTGCAGAAAATGCATTTATTTTTGACAACATTTCATAAAAACGTATTTTCAAGAAAATTTTTTTTAAAAAAAAAATTATAAGCATTTTTTTTTTTTTAATATAAAATTTCGAAAAAATATTATTTCGCCTAAATTTTCTAGAAAAGAATTTTTCTATAAAAATGAAATATCGGCAAAATTTTCTATAACATCTATAAAAACGAAATTTTGTAGTAACGTATATTTTCGGAAAATTGCAGAAAATGCATTTATTTTCGACAACATTTTATAAAAACGTATTTTCAAGAAAATTTTTTTTAAAAAAAAATTATAAACATTTTCTTTTTGTTTTAAAAAATATAAAATTTCGAAAAAATATTATTTCGCCTAAATTTTCTAGAAAAGAATTTTTCTATAAAAATGTTATATCGGCAAAATTTTCTATAACATCTATAAAAACGAAATTTTGTAGTAACCTAAATTTTCGGAAAATTGCAGAAAATGCATTTATTTTCGACAACATTTTATAAAAACGTATTTTCAAGAAAATTTTTAAAAAAAAAAAATTATAAACATTTTCTTTTTGTTTTAAAAAATATAAAATTTCGAAAAAATATTATTTCGCCTAAATTTTCTAGAAAAGAATTTTTTTATAAAAATGAAATATCGGCAAAATTTTCTATAACATCTATAAAAACAAAATTTTGTAGTAGCCTACATTTTCGGAAAATTGCAGAAAATGCATTTATTTTCGACAACATTTCATAAAAACGTATTTTCAAGAAAATTTTTTTAGAAAAAAAAAATAAACTTTATTTTTTTTTTTTTAAAATATAAAATTTTGAAAAAATATTATTTCGCCTAAATTTTCTAGAAAAGAATTTTTCTATAAAAATGAAATATCGGCAAAATTTTCTATAACATCTATAAAAACGAAATTTTGTAGTAACCTAAATTTTCGGAAAATTGCAGAAAATGCATTTATTTTTGACAACATTTCATAAAAACGTATTTTCAAGAAAATTTTTTTTAAAAAAAAAAATTATAAACATTTTTTTTTTTAATATAAAATTTCGAAAACATATTATTTCGCCTAAATTTTCTAGAAAAGAATTTTTTTATAAAAATGAAATATCGGCAAAATTTTCTATAACATCTATAAAAACAAAATTTTGTAGTAGCCTACATTTTCGGAAAATTGCAGAAAATGCATTTATTTTCGACAACATTTCATAAAAACGTATTTTCAAGAAAATTTTTTAGAAAAAAAAATTATAAACTTCCTTTTTTTTTTAAAATATAAAATTTCGAAATAATATTATTTCGCCTAAATTTTCTAGAAAAGAATTTTTCTATAAAAATGAAATATCGGCAAAATTTTCTATAACATCTATAAAAACGAAATTTTGTAGTAACCTACATTTTCGGAAAATTGCAGAAAATGCATTTATTTTCGACAACATTTTATAAAAAAGTATTTTCAAGAAATTTAAAAAAAAAAAAATTGTAAACTTTTTTTTTTTTTAAAAAAAATATAAAATATCGAAAAAATATTATTTCGCCTAAATTTTCTAGAAAAGAATTTTTCTATAAAAATTTAATATCGGCAAAATTTTCTATAACATCTATAAAAACGAAATTTTGTAGTAACCTACATTTTCGGAAAATTGCAGAAAATGCATTTATTTTCGACAACATTTTATAAAAACTTATTTTCAAGGAAAATTAAAAAAAATATATATACAATTTTTCCAAAAAAAGTTCGAAAGTTTGTGATAACAAATATTTTTTGAAGTATTTTTTTTAAAGTATAAAATATTTCGAAAAATATTATTTCGCCTAAATTTTCTAGAAAAAAATGCTAAATGCATTCGACAAAATTTTCTATAAAAATGCAATTTCGACAAAATTGAAAAATGCAATCGAAGACATTTTCCATAAAAGTGAAATTTAGACAAAATTTCTCTACAAAAATTAAATTTGACAAAATTTTTTATGAGAATGAAATATTGACTAATTTATTTATATCAACGAAATATCGACGAAATAATCTATGAAATGAAAAATTTACGAAATGTTAACTATAAAGTTTACTTTGACAAAAATGAAAATTCAATAAAATTTTCTAGAAAAATTAAATTCCAGAAAAATTTTATTTCGACAAGAATTTTAATTCTATTGAAGAAACGAAATTTGCTAGAAAAATGTAATTTCGACAAAATACAAAATTTCCTAGAAAAATGGATTTTCTATAAAATTTTCTATAAAAAATAATATTTTGACGAGATTTTGTATAAAAATGAAATGAATGACGAGATTTTGTATAAAAATGAAAGATTGTTAATAGATAAAAAAAAATATTATAAAATTATAATTTTGTTTTGTAATATGGGGTTTCCCAAATATTTGTTGTATAGTGTTATGTTCCATTCAAACACACACTACACTTTTTCTACACACTGTGTTTTCCTACAGTGACTCAAATTCAAATTCGCGACCATGAATGAAAGTGTCGTTATTAGTTATCTTATCAGCTATGCCAAATTATTCTTTTATAGAAACTGAGTAGAGTATTATAAACAAGTGTGGGATATTTATGCATTTTTGGTAAATCATTATCTTTTACGTATTTTAGGGAAAAAAACGTGATAACACTTAAGTAAATGCAAAGGAATGACGATAGTGCAATGGAATAGAATCATTATTTTTTAAAATTGAATTTTCAAGTATCAATAGCAAATAATGCCGAAATAGGCATTTACCAGTGACAAACAAAATTTATTTTTTGAAGCATTATTATTACAAATTAAATTTTCAATTATCGAATGCAAATAATGTCCAATAGACCAACAAAATTTTGTTTGTGTCCTAGTACATTTTATGCTTGAAGCCAACATATTTTGTTGCAAGTACACAACTATTATTTTTATTGTTTAATTAGAAAACATGGATATTTTTCTTCATATACCTATTTGTATATTTTAGATTATTCACACGAAATACAATTGTACTTACAAACATACATTGGGGAAGTATGTAATTTATTACACACACACACTGAGTTCCGATATCAAATAATACATTTCCTTATTTAAGCTTTTCAATCGATGATAAATTGCCGCATTTTTACGCATAACTTTATTGCCGGAACATATACAGCAATAGTAATCAAATAATTTTCAGCTGGTGTTCCCCTAGTATAATAATCATGTTTGCTAAATTCATCGTTTCGATTGTGACGTTTAATTTAAATAATATATTTTATCTTAACTACGCTCTTAAAAAGTTCTTAGATCGTTATTAAAAAGTCTAACCCATTAACAGAGTTCGGTAAAAATTGACTTATTTACCTCGCTCCATATATTAAAATTTAATTGCGAAAAAATATTGTATACAAATACATAAATACTTCACGAACATTTTATAGAAAACTCAAAATTTTCAAATTTCAAAAATTTTTTAGATAACTCCAATTTCGAATTTATTTTCAAGATGCAGGTTCGAAAAATTGTTTAGAAAAATTAAATTTCAACGAAATTTTTTATAAAAATTAAATTTTGACGAAATTTTCTATAAAAATTATATTTCGACGATATTTTCTAATTAAATTTCGATGAAATTTTTTACAAAAAATAAATTTTCGGCGAAATTTTGTACACAACAAAATTTCTAGAAAGAAGAAATTTCGAGTAAAAGTTTTCAAACGAATTTTTATAAAAATTTAGACAATTTTTATAAAAATTTAGACAATTTTGGTGAAATATACAATAAATATGTAATTTCGAAGACATTTTCTGCAAAAATTCAATTTTGAAAAAATTTTCTAGAAATATGCAATTTAGATGAAATTTTCGAGAAAAATGGAAATTCAACGAAATTTTCAAGAAAAATTTTATTTGCATATGTTAATATGTAAATTCGACGAAATTTTCTATAAATATGAAATATGTACAAAATGTTCTGGAAAAGTACAAGAAATAATATTTTTAAATCATCTATCTATATATATAAAAATGGAAAAATGTTTGTATGTATGTATGTGTTTTATAGGCGTTTAAACCACTGGACCGATTTTAAAATTTTTTCTTTTGTTTGAAAGCTATTTGGTCTGAGATGGTTTTGGAAAAAAAAATGCAAATAGTGGGCGGGGAAAATGTGGGCGTGGCAAATCGTTTGTTTCTGTGTTTGTTCCACTGCAGCTCTGCTGGCAGTCTACGTCAGTGGTCCAAAAATGGACGGGATCGGAAATATGGGGCAACGAAGTGGACCGGGTCCAGCTAGTTTTCTATAAAAATTTAATTGTGAGAAAAATTGGTATACAAATAAATAAAATAGAAGAAAAATTAAATTTTGACAAAATTTTGCAATTAAAAAATTTTTTTTTAGATAAATCCAATTTTGAAAGCCTTTTCCACAAAATTCAGTTTCGAAAAAATTATTTTCGGAAAATTGCAATTTTGACTAAATTGTTTTTAAAAATTTTCTATAAAAATTACATTTTGACAAAATTTTCTAAAGACAAATTAAATTTCTATAAAATTTTTTAAAAAGAAATAAAATTTCGAAAAATGCGATTTCGGAAAATTGCAATTTTGACTAAATTGTTTTTAAAAATTTTCTATAAAAATTACATTTTGACAAAATTTTCTAAAGACAAATTAAATTTCTATAAAATTTTTTAAAAAGAAATAAAATTTCGAAAAATGCGATTTCAAATAAATTTTCTTGGAAAAATACTTTTATTTTCGACGAAATTTTCTATAAAATGCAATTTCGACGAAATTGTTACAAATAATAAATACAATCGAATAAATTTTCTGTAAAATGTTTTCTATAAAAATGTCATTTCAACTTAATTTCCCAAAAAAAATGCAATTTCAACTAAAAAAAATTTAAATTTGACAAAAATGCTACAAATCCTAAAATTCAACAACATTTTCTAAAAAAGTTAAAAATTAATTTCGATGAAATACAAAATTTTCTAGAAAAATTCATTTTCTAGGAAATTTGCTATAAACACACATTCGACGAAAAAAATTTCATTTTCTAAGAAAAAATGTAATTTGAAAAAAATCTATTTCCTAGAAAAATGCAATTTAAAATAAATTTTCTAGAAAAAATTAATTTATTTTCGACGAAATTTTCTACAAAAATGCAATTTCAAATAAATTTGCTGAGAAAAATGCATTCGACGAAAAAAATTTCATTTTCTAAGAAAAAATATAATTTGAAAAAAATCTATTTCCTAGAAAAATGCAATTTCAAATAAATTTTCTAGAAAAAATTAATTTATTTTCGACGAAATTTTCTATAAAAATGCAATTTCGGCGACATTTTCAATAAAAATGCAATTTCGACGACATTTTCTATAAAGATGGTATTTCGACGAAATTTTCTATAAAAATTAAATTTCGACGAAATTTTCTTTAAAAATGCAATTTCGACGAAGTTGTTATAAAAATTGCAACCGAAAAAAAATTCTATAAAAGTGAAATTTAGATAAAATATTCTATAAAGAAGCAAAATTCGACAAAAAAATTAAATTCGGCGAATTTTTTTATAAAAATGAAATATCGGCAAAATTTTCTATAACATCTATAAAAACGAAATTTTGTAGTAACCTACATTTTCAGAAAATTGCAGAAAATGCATTTATTTTCGACAACATTTTATAAAAATTTATTTTCAACATTTTCTAAAAGAAAAAAATTTAAAATTTTTCTAAAAAAAATCAACATTTTCTGCCGATTTATATTTTTTGACGATTTTTTAAAAAACATAAAATTTCGAAAAATGATATTTCGGCTAAATTTTCTGGAAAAAAATGAATTTATTTTTGACGAAATTTTCTATTCTATGGTTTTCTATGGTTTTGGTTTTTCTATGGTTTTGGAAAAAAAAATGCAAATAGTGGGCGGGGAAAATGTGGGCGTGGCAAATCGTTTGTTTGTTATGTTTGTTCCACTGCAGCTCTGCTGGCAGTTTACGTCAGTGGTCCACAAATGGACGGGATCGGAAATATGGGGCAACGAAGTGGACCGGGTCCAGCTAGTTTTCTATAAAAATTTAATTGTGAGAAAAATTGGTATACAAATAAATATTTCACGAACATTTTATAGAAAAATTAAATTTTGACAAAATTTTGCAATTCAAAACAATTTTTTTAGGTAAATCCAATTTTGAAGGCCTTTTCCACAAAATTCAGTTTCGAAAAAATTATTTTCGGAAAATTGCAATTTTGACTAAATTGTTTTTACAAATTTTCTATAAAAATTACATTTTAACAAAATTTTCTAAAGACAAATTAAATTTCTATAAAATTTTTTAAAAAGAAATAAAATTTCGAAAAATGCGATTTCGGAAAATTGCAATTTTGACTAAATTGTTTTTAAAAATTTTCTATAAAAATTACATTTTGACAAAATTTTCTAAAGACAAATTAAATTTCTATAAAATTTTTTAAAAAGAAATAAAATTTCGAAAAATGCGATTTCAAATAAATTTTCTTGGAAAAATACATTTATTTTCGACGAAATTTTCTATAAAATGCAATTTCGACGAAATTGTTACAAATAATAAATACAATCGAATAAATTTTCTGTAAAATGTTTTCTATAAAAATGTCATTTCAACTGAATTTCCCAAAAAAATGCAATTTCAACTAAAAAAAATTTAAATTTGACAAAAATGCTACAAATCCTAAAATTCAACAACATTTTCTAAAAAAGTTAAAAATTAATTTCGATGAAATACAAAATTTTCTGGAAAAATTCATTTTCTAGGAAATTTGCTATAAACACACATTCGACGAAAAAAATTTCATTTTCTAAGAAAAAATAAAATTTGAAAAAAATCTATTTCCTAGAAAAATGCAATTTCAAATAAATTTTCTAGAAAAAATTAATTTATTTTCGACGAAATTTTCTACAAAAATGCAATTTCAAATAAATTTGCTGAGAAAAATGCATATATTTTCGACGAAATTTTCTATAAAAATGCAATTTCGGCGACATTTTCAATAAAAATGCAATTTCGACGACATTTTCTATAAAGATGGTATTTCGACGAAATTTTCTATAAAAATTAAATTTCGACGAAATTTTCTTTAAAAATGCAATTTCGACGAAGTTGTTATAAAAATTGCAATCGAAAAAAAATTCTATAAAAGTGAAATTTAGATAAAATATTCTATAAAGAAGAAAAATTCGACAAAAAAATTAAATTCGGCGAATTTTTTTATAAAAATGAAATATCGGCAAAATTTTCTATAACATCTATAAAAACGAAATTTTGCAGTAACCTACATTTTCAGAAAATTGCAGAAAATGCATTTATTTTCGACAACATTTTATAAAAATTTATTTTCAACAACATTTTCTAAAAGAAAAAAATTTTAAATTTTTCTAAAAAAAATCAACATTTTCTGCCGATTTATATTTTTTGACGATTTTTTAAAAAACATAAAATTTCGAAAAATTATATTTCGGCTAAATTTTCTGGAAAAAAATGAATTTATTTTTGACGAAATTTTCTATAAAAATTATTTCGACAAAATTAAAAATGCAATCGAAGACATTTTCTATAAAAGTGAAATTTAGACAAAAATTAAATTAAATTGACAAAATTCTACAAACATATAAAAACGTTAAACTTCGAAAACAAGTCCCAACTGGTCGTCTACTAAGGAGTAAATAAACGAAGTGGCCCGCCTCTAAGGATAACCCAGCTGGACGACTACTACGCAGTAGATAACCCAAACTGTCATATACTAATGTAAATATAATACATCTGGCCGCCAACTATGGAGTAAATAACCCAACTGGTTGTCTACTGAGGATTAGATAACCCAAATTTTCGCATATTAATGAGTAGATAACCCTACTGATCGTCGGCTAAGAGTGAATAACCCAACTGGTTGTCTACTAAGGATTAGGTAACCCAAATGCTCTCATACTAATAAGTAGATAACCCAACTGATCTTCGGCTAAGGAGTGAACAACCCAACTCGTCGTATACTAAGGCAGTAGATAACCCAAATGGCCGATTACCAAGGATTAGATAACACAGCTGGTCGTATTTTAAGGAAGTAGATAAACCAACTTGTTGTCTACTAATTACTAAATAACTCAACTGACTGTCAACTATAAAAGTAGTAAGTGGTCAGTGGGTTATCTACTCTTTAGCATAGGGCCAGTTGGGTTATCTATTCCTTGGTTACAACAAATTGGGTTATATATAGGTTATCTATTCATTAGTATAGAACCGTTTGGGTTATCTAATGGACGTCCTGCTGGGTATAGCGTACCTTTAGTACCTGGCACTTCGATGCCAGTCACACTATTGAATGGTTGAACTTCGAAAACTAGTCACAACTGGTCGTTTACTAAGGATTAGATAACGAAAATATTCTTATATGTCCACTGAGAACAGCAATTGATTCACAGATTGTTCTTTTTGTATGAAAATCACTGGTAACTTTGATATGACTTTGTCATTGGAGATGGTGAATTGCCACCATGTGGCATATCCATATCCATAAGTACATACTTGTTTATAAGAATATCCTTTAGTACCTGACCCTCGATGTCAGTCACAGTATAAGTTAAACTTGAAACCAATTAAATGTGTACTATTTATTGGTTGAACTTCGAAAGCTGATCCCAACTAGTCGTCTACTAAGGAGTAGATAACTCAACTGGTCCACTACTAAGGAGTATACAACCCAACTGTCCGGGTATCAAGGATTAGATAAACCAGATGGACGTCTATTAAGTAGTAGATAATAGAAACGTTCCTATACTAATGAATATATAACCCAACTGACCGACTACTAAGGATTAGATAACCCAACTGGACGTCTATTAAGTAGTAGATAACAGAAACGTTCCTATACTAATGAATATATAACCCAACTGACCGACTACTAAGGATTAGATAACCCAACTGGTCGTCTACTTAGGACTAGCTGACCCAAATGGTCTTACATACACTAATGAATAGATGATCCAAATTATCGCCTAAAAGTAAATAAAGAAATTAAGGAAGTAGATAACCCAAATGACCGATTACTAAGTATTAAATATTCGATATTTTATTTTAAAGAGTAAATAACCCAACCGGTTTAATACTAAGGAAGTATATAACCCAAATGGCCGAATACTAATAATTGGATAACACAACTGGTCGTATTTTAAGGACATAGTTATACCTACTAATTAATATATAACTCAACTATCCAACAATTATGAAGTAACTAACCCAACTAGTCGTCTACCAAGGGTTAGATAATCCAAATGGTCCCATACTAATGAGTAGATAATCCAACAGATCGTCAGCTAAGGAGTAAATAACCCAAATTATCGTCAAATAAGGAGTAAATAAACCCAACTGGCCGACTACTAAGGATTAGATAACCCAGCTGGACGTCTACTAAGCAGTAGATAAACTAATTGATAGTCTACTAATTAGCAGATATCTTAACTGGCCGCCTATTAAGAAGCAAATAACCCTACTGGCCGTACACTAAGTAAATTATCCAACTGGTCGCCTACTAAAGGTTAGATAACCCAAATGGTCTTATTCCAATGATTAGATAACCTAACAGATTGTCTCTTAATAAATAAATAAAGCAACTGATTGTAAACTAAGGACGTAGATAACCCAACTGGCCACCCAATAAGATTAAATAACCGAACTGGTTGCCTACTAAGGATTGGATAACCCAAATGGTTCCACACTAATGAGTAGATAACGTAACTGGTCGTCTACTGAGGAGTAAATAACCCAACCGGTCATATACTAAGGAAATGGATAACCAAAACTACCGATTACTAAGGATTAGATAACAGAACTGTTTGTATTTTAAGGATATAGATAAACCAACTTGTCGTCTACTAATTACTGATAACCCAGCTGAAATCTAAATATGAAGTAAATAACCCAACTGCTCGCCTACTTAGTATTAGATAACCCAATTGGTCCCATACTAATGGGAAGATAACCCAACTGATCGTCAGCTATGGAGTATACTAAGGATGTATAAGCATATAACAAATCTGGACGTCTACTAAGCAGTAGATAAAGCGACTGGCATTTGTTTAAGTACCAGATAATCCAACAGGTGCTCTAATAAGAAGTAGTAGATAGCCAAACTGGTTGTCTAATAAACAGATGGATTTTTCCGATGTAGTCGTATGCTGACATTCCACATCCGGCAAAATAATTTGTGGCATTCAACCCCAATTAATTGATACAAATCAAGCTTTACGTCTTATGTATATTGAGTGATAAGTTCCAATTTATTCAATACTGGGATCAGTAGACCCAAGAAAATTGGAACTTCATTTCCCGTAGGGTTTGGTCTATCTCCCATACAAGGTTCCACATTGGCTTGACTCTTTCATATCTCATCATATTATCATGTTAAGATTCCATATTAAAATCCATCATATTTATCTGAGAGTAAGGGCATTTTCAAGTCGACTTATTAAACTGAAGTTTTCCTCGTTGATGATTTTATGAATTAAATAAAATCAAATGAAATAAGTTTGCATGAATAAACAAATAATGATAATGTAAGCCCTTAGGTAAACATATGTACTCGTATATACCAGGTTCACGTTGTCTAGTTAACTAAACCCTTTTCGGCTGCGTCGAATACTGTGTAAAGATAAGATGGACGTAAAGGCAAACTCATTCACTCACTCACCCACTCGGCGGCACAAGACCCCAGCGAAATATTGTTTTATTTTCCTTTTTATTATTGTTAAAATCATTCAAACTCAATGTACTACAAATGTATGCGCCACGACAGTTGATATATCAGCAAATAATATGTCTAGATAAAAGCAAAATGTAGTCAGGCCAACAAACCTTAGACGAGGCGCTGCAGAAGAGACAACAAAATATCGTATTATTTTTATTTACAAGGTAAAATTTTCGGTTGGTGGAAAAGAATAAAAAACACTTTTTAAAGTAGCTTAATTTGAATTTAAATAAATGTATGTGGGCTTTTAGATTTGATTGTAAATTGTAATTATCTTATGTTCAATACTTACGAGTATTTACATTGAAACATAACTGCCTAAATTTTAAGGACAACAGCGGCATTGATTTCCTCCCAAAAAGCATTTAAGGATTTTCTTAAGACTATTTCATTATCTTAAATTAAATTAATCAAAATCAGTGTTTAATGTTTTATTGCATTTGAAACCAAATCAACGCCAACGTCTTTGATATTTTTACGTGTAGTTATAACAAGTTCATAGTTTTTCATCGAATAACATCGTCAGGGAAAAATGTTAAAGATTTGAAGACAAATATATGTATTTAAAAAAGTACATTTCATACATACATTTTAAATAATTTACTGAATAATAGAGCGACATACTGGGGCGCGTTAGTAGCGTGCACGCCCATGAGTTTGGGGGTCTTGGGTTCGAGTCTGTCGCTGCCAAAATCTAGCCACATGGTCTCTGTAACCCGGCTTTTCAATGGACCGTAAAAGTACAATATAAATTTACTTTGTATAGTTATTCATATAAATAAATAAATAATATACTTATTAATATAACATGTATAATTTAAATGGTCTCAGATTAATAGTTCATGTTTTTGCAAACTGAATTTACCTGAGTCTACTGATCGCAGTAATGCTTTAATTGGCATCCATCACTGATCAGATCCCAAGACAAGTAGAGTTCAAGACAAGTAGAGTTCTCTGTAGTTCAGCCCAATTCGCTTTTATACTATTTAGTAGACTTTCTGTTGAGTTATCTAATCCTTAGTAGAGGGCCATTTGGGTTATCCACTTTATAGTAGAAGACGAGTTGGGTTATCTGCTCTTTAGCATAGGGCTAGTTACTTTATCTACGCCTTAGTTGATGACAATATATGTTATCTACTCCTTAGTTTCTACTACTGTTGGGTTATCTACTCCAAATTGTCTACTACAGTTGGGTTATCTACTGCCTAATTTATCTACTTGTTAGAAGACAAAAAGTTGGGTTACCAGCTCCTGAGTAAACGACGAGTTGGCTTGTCTGTTCTTAAGTATAGGACCAGTTGGATTATCTATTCTTAGTTTATGAAAAAATGGGGTAATCCACTACTTATATACAGTTGGATTATCTACTCCTCAGTAGGGGGCCAGTAGGTTTATGTACTCCTTAGAAGACATGTTGGGTTATCTACTCCTTAGTAGACGGCCAGTTGTATTCACTTCTCCTTAGTAGAGGGCCAGCTGGATTCACTACTCCTTGATTGACGACAAATTCGGTTGTATACTCCTTATTTGGGTTATCTGCTCGTAAGTAGAGAGTCAGTTGTGTTCTACACCTCAGTTGTCGACAAGTTGAGTTATCGATCCTTAATATGTTATGGAATCTTTAAGTCTGGTTTTACACTCTTTAGTTGACGTCCGTTGAGTCATCTAATGGCGATTTCTTTTCTGTAAAAAAGTGCAACATTTCCGTTGCCCTTTTCCCGAAATCTGGAGTTTTATACCATATTTTGGAATTTTGAAATTGGAGCTAAGTTTATTTCGAGGGACTGCATAAGTTCCACCCAAAAAGGGCAAATATTTTTCAGAATTTCGAGTCGACAGGGTAACATTTTTTTCAGAATCCAAATCACCATAATTCTTAGTAGATGGCCATTTGGGTTATCTACTCCATAAAAGAGGACGAGTTGGTATATCTAATCTTTAGCATAGGGCCATTTGGATCTTATCTACTCCTTAGTTTCAACTACTGCTGGGTTATCTACTCCTTAGTTTATCTACATTTTAGAACACGACAGGTTGGGTTATCTACTTCTGAGTAAACGATGAGCTGGGTTATCTGCTCTTTAGTGTAGGACCAGTTGGCTTATCTATGCTTAGTTTATGACAAATTGTTAACTAAAGTAGTTCTTTTTTGAAATTAAATTGAACATTTTCGAATTATTTACTTTTTAGAACACTATAAGTTGGGTTATCAACTTCTAAATAAGCGATGAGTTAGATTATTTGCTCTTTAGTATAGGACCAGTTGGGTTATCTACGCTTAGTTTATGACAAATTGGGTTATCTACTTCTTATTTGCTAAAACAGTTGGATTATATACTCCTCAGTAGGCTGCCAGTAGGTTTATGTCCTTTGTAGAAGGCATGATGGGTTATCTACTCTTTAGTAGAAGGCCAGTTGGATTGATGGGTTGTATGCTCGTTATTTGGATTACCTTCTCGTTAGTAGAAATTGGGTTATCTACTCCTTAGTTGTCGACAAGTTGGGTTATCGTCTCCTTAATAGGCTGTCCGTTGGGTTTTATACTCCGTAGTATGATGTCAGTGGGGTTATCTAATCTATAGTACACGACTAGTTCGGTTATCTGCTCGTTAGTAGAGGGATACTTAGGTTATCTACGACATAGTTGCGTTATCTGCTGCTTAGTTGGAGACATCTTGGCTTATCTACTCCTTAGTTGATGACAACTTGGGTTATATTTATATTCCTTTGCAAACGTCAAGTTAAATTATGTGCTCGTTAGTTGAGGGCCAGTTGAGTTATCTACGCCTTAGTTGACGACAAATTGGGTTGTCTACTCCTTAGTCTCTACTACGGTTATATTATCTTCTTCTTGGTAGGCGGTCAGTTGGGTTATCTAATCCATAGTACGCGATCAGTTGGGTTATCTACTCCTGAGTCTCTAGTACAATTGGTTTATTTGCTCTTTGGTATACGACTAGTTGAGATATCTATACCTTAGTATAGGACCAGTTTTAAAAGATCAACTATTAAATGTTAAACATTTAATTGGTTTCAAATGTGACTTATGGTATCTGCCAATGGAGGTCAGGTACTATAGATATCCTTTTAAACCAGTAATTGGATATATCACAAGATGGCAATTCACCTCCTCCAATGACAATGACATGTTAAAGTTATCGGTTGTTTCATATATAAGGGACTAACTGCGGACATAGGTAGGTAAGATAACGCATCTCATAGTTTACAATGGAATAGATAATCCAATATTTCGTCAACTATGTAGTAGATAACCAAACTGGCCGCATACTAAGGAGTAGATAACCCAACTAGTCGTACATTAAAGAGTAGATAATCCAACTAGTCGTATATTAAGGATAACCTAATATATAACTAAGGAGTAGATAATCCAACATTAGTAGAGACTAAGGAGCATGTCTCTAACTCTTCGTTTACAATGGAATAGATAACCCAATATGTCGTCGACTATGTAGTAGAAAACCAAAATGGCCGCATACTAAGGAGTAGATAACCCAACTAGTCGTACATTAAGGAGTAGATAATCCAACTAGTCGCATATTAAGGATTAAATAACCCATCTGACCGCCTACTAAGGAGTAGATAATCCAACTGTAGTAGAGACTACGGAGCATATAACACTATTTGCCGTCGCGCAAGGCGTAGATAACACAACTGGCTATCTATAAACGAGCAGATAATCCAACTAACCACTTACTAATGAGAGGATATGGAGTAGATAACCAAAATCGGCGCATACTACGGAGTAGATAGCCCGTCTAGTCGTACATGAAAGAGTAGATAATCCAACCAGTCTTATATTAAGGAGTAAATGACACAACTAACAGCTTAGTAAGGAGTAGATAATCCAATATGTCGTCGACTATAGAGTAGATATCCAAACTGGCCGCATACTAAGGCGTAGATAACCGAACTAGTCGTACATTAAGGATTAGATAATCCAAATAGTCGTATATTAAGGAGTAAATAGCCTAACTGACCCTCATCTAACTATTGGATAACCCAACAGATCGCTTACTAAGGAGTAGATAACTCAACTGGACATGTACTAAGCGTTAGATAAACCAACTGGCATTAGACCAAATTAGATGACCCAGCTCAACTTTACTTATAAGTATACTAAGGTGCAGATAACACAACTAACCGTCTACTAATGAGTATATTTCTCTGATCTTGTCGTATGGTGTTATACCATATCGAGCAATATTTTTTGATGCAATCAACCTAATTAATTAACTGATGCTAATTACTCTCTTCGTGCTCAGATCAGTGATAGGTATCAATTAAATCAATAAGGGGATCAGCAGACTCAGGTAATCTCCCGTAGGGTCTGGGATTTCCTTGTCTTAATCTTTTATTGTCTTTGACGCCAAACCTATGTACTTTTCTTTTATATTATGACACTTTTTTCGGTATATATTCTGCCACTTAATTGTAGAGTATCTAACGTAAGATGTCTTAAGACAGAGATGTTCTGAAAGTTGCTTTCACGTCTACAAATCACATGCTTTGGCATTATACTTTTATTGTTACATATTTTTATATTATTCGAGCTGAAATCGCTTGAGTTGTCGAAAGGCTTGCTATTCGCTATTCATCAAATGAATATGAGAAGAGAAATATACTCACGGCGAATACCAGTGCAGAACTGAAAGTATCCACTACTTTCTCATACATCAAAAAACATGGTCAGGGACTATAACTATTAGAAACATATCTCTCAACTACAGACGTCAACAGCAATAAACAGAGCGCGTAAAGTTGTATTCAGTGATTTGAGTTAGTCGCATTGAAAATGTTCATCCAAAAGGAGGGCGAAATATTCAGCTAGGAGTTTCATTTTGTAAAATGGAAAAAATGTTCAATGAAAAATTTGATATTGAATGTATAAAGCCTTTTTTTGAATTACATATGTAAATAAAAGATGATATGTTCAACAAAAGGGCAATAACTTAAAATTAAACAATTTTTAGTAGAGGCCAAAAACTCTGTTAACATTATGAAATTATATGAATATTATTAGTATTTTCTTGCAATGACATATTTCCGTTATTGTTAATTTCAAAAAATTAACTGAAACAGTTTTTGACCTCTGCTAAATTCTTTTTTTAATTTTGGGTTGTTGCCCTTTTGTTGAACAGGCGCGATATGTATGTGTGTATATCGATGAGATATCAATCAAATTCATATTCGATAGACATGAATGACTGAAGGTTATTACATCGACAGTGTCCAACGCAATTGCGTTGTACTCAACGGGTTTGGAATGATAACGAATATTTTTCTTTTATTACGAGTATAATGCATAAAACATTTCGATTAGAGCAAATTCACTATTCCCACTTTTCCATAACTGTTCCCACATACATATGTATGTAGGTATCTATTTATTTGCGAAGTAGTCTACACTTGAGTGGTTTACGTAATGTAACGAACGTCGTTTCCATTTCGGTTATAAAATTGTCTAAGTGATAATAATGTTGTAATACGGTTTTGAATTTATTATTCAACAATGCACTGGTTGGTGCAATCAATTTTAGTTATTTCTCAGCACTTTTCGCTTGACCAAGCCACTTTAAGTCTAAATTCTCCAATGGGGGAACTGTATCAAAACATTACTCGATATGCCTCATTTTCAATCCCAAACGAGCTGTAACTCTAAGATATATTTGTGCAAAATTTGATTAATCTAGATCTATTTTTACGGACTCTGGCTTGATTTCAACAGTCAGACGGACGGACATGGCTAAAACGTTTTACAATTCTACGACGTTCATATCCATCCTATGTTGAAGGGTATACAAAATTCAATTGAAATTAAAATTATTCCGTTTGAAAAGGGTTTAGATTTTTAAATGGGATTTGTTAATTTCAATAGCTCTTTTTGAAAATTCAATTGAACATTTTCGAATAACAGTTGACCATTTTCAACTGTCGATTAAAGACATTCCATCGATGGGAATTACTACGGAACCACAGACCTTCAATTATACAGATGTTCCGTCCGGACGAAACGTCAAAATCTATCAGTTACGAACGAATAGGAATAAACTGTCGCACGAGAAAAAACAATTTTTCGCGAACATAGTTTAAACTTGTTTGCACTAATCGACTAATATTAATTTTTTAATGTGGCAATTACTAAAAATTCTGAAAAGTCGGTCCGAAATCCGCGGAAAACCTCACTGTTTGAAGTCCTACTCGTTAAATTTCTATTCGTTCGTACTTGACAACTTAATCGCTCGGGGATGACATATATTATTATTTTTATTTTTTACGGAAACACTGTGCAGCGCTAGGTATTTCAAAAATGACCTTGAAGCAATAAATGTTCGATAATACACGTTTGCAAAATTTTTGTCGAAGAGTTGTGGTGTAATATGCTATCCTAAACCGAAAAGATATAATTTTTTTAATTCTGATCTTCTTTAGAGGTACCTTGAATATTTGGACCATATTTATATTATAGGATCGATAAAGCCGGGAAGTCGGTAACTTTAAATTGAAGGAAATTGTGAGCGCAAGAAATGTTGCTGCGCGGAAAACACCGTAAAAATTATTTCGACTAGTAAGAAATTTCAGTCGGGTAAATCGACTAAGGTATACCCTCACTTTGTGAGTAATGTTATTATGTTACTGGTATATGTAACGGGTTTTCCAATAGTGATGATATGATTTTGAAGTGACGTTTTGGCCATTTGTAATGTGTCATGATCAGTCATTTGTTTATCATGGTATTCAGTAGTGTTTACAATTTCATCATGGAGAGATATACGCAAGAAAAACGTTTACAAATTATTCAGTTTTATTATCAAAATAATCGTTCTCCAATTGAAACTTTCCGTGCGCTAAGTCCATTTTTTTAAATAAAAAAAACACTTTCTGGTCGACCTACGACCTTGACACCAATGAGCAATATTTATATTTAGCTCTCGTTAAGAGCTATCTTTTTGCCATTGACCGATTCCCGATCCGACATACCGTTAAGGAGGTAGAGCAAAAATAAACGTTCCGTTCACATTTGAAAATGATGCTAAGTCCATTTTTTAAATCATCTCACCTGTCCTGTTGAAACCACATATTGTCCACATGCATATCTTCCAATTCGGGCCATAAAAAGTTCGTTATCATCTCACGATAGCGAATACCATTCACAGTAACTGCATGACCGGCCTCATTTCGAAGAAGTATGGCCCGATGACGTCGCCAGCCCATAAGCCGCACCAAACGAACTAGGCGAGCATGCACAGGTGTTTTCACATCTCCTACAGACACGGTTTGCTAAAATTTGCGCACAATTCTCCCGATTGTGGACACATTTGGTCGATTATGCTGATCAAAAAAAAAACATCACGAAGTGCACGAATGCATTTTGAATTGAACGCCCATTTTCGTATCTTTCCACGGTTCAAATTCAGTTAGTCTGAAATTGAGAAATGTCAATTGAAATGCAGAAAAAACTTGACGTTTAGGTGTGGTTCACATTCAACATCGGCCCTTACAATTAAAAATTCTACAGCTGTAGAGCGAAAACTTCTCGCGGAAAAAGTTGTTGTTTCCTTCTTCATTTGTTTGTTACCAAGTTGCCAGATGGTCTGTCATTCGAACGTGGCAGTCATGGTGCTGCCACAGATATATACTTATACACTCGTTCACAGTATTGAGGGTATAAAAAGAAGATTTCGTTGAAATTGTTCTACTTCTGTCAAAAGGGTTAAAAAAATTTTGGCTGCCCGGAAAAAAACCATAAAAAATCGCCAAAAAAAATTTGCTCCATTTTTTGAAAACAATGCCTATTTGAAAAAAATCTATGGATAAATGTATAAATTATGACCCATATTGTAAAAGTTATAGAAATTCAAAAATCATATTTTGTCCATTTTGTTTGGGTGCTACCAAAGGGGGTATGGCAATAACGCCCATTTTTTATATATTTTTATATTTCAATTATGTTTTACTATTTATTATTTACAAGAACTAGTTTACAAAATCTGTCAAAGTACTATTAAAAATTATGCAGCTGTAGAGCGAAACTTCTCTCGGGAAAAGTTGTTGGTTCCTACTTCATTTGTTCGTTACCAAGTTGTCAGATTATCTGTCATTCGAACACGGCAGTTTTGGTGCTGCCACAGATATATACACTCGTTCACAATAGTGAGGGTATAAAAACAAGATTTCGTTGAAATTGTCTTACTTCTACCAAACGGGTTATAATTTCTTAATTTGTCCCTAAATTTGTTTACAGTTGGCATTGATTTCGTTGTTAGGATGCTAGATTTAAAAAAAAATAAAATATTTTTTTTGCTATTTTTTTACGATTTTTTCGAGCCAATAAAAAACGATTTAAAAAATTCAAATTGTTTTTAATGTTACCCTCACTTTAATGTGACGAGGGTATATATCATTTGCTACAAGTGTAACACATCGAAGGAGTGACCTAAGACCCCACGTATGTTCGGCGGAAATCCGTTTTGGGCCATTTTATGTCGAATGAGCAATGTTTTCTATTTCTATTACAGACTTCGTTCCGGCATATATCCGATTATCGCGGGAACCTTATGTTGTTTTCATCCACTCAATGTTGTCCGGTTGTAAATTAACATTCGTCTGTTAATATCAGGGAATGGATGTTATTTGAGTGTTGCCGTTTCTATTCTCCACTAGAAGCGCTGCATATCTGTTAATAGTCGTCATGGTGTTATGTCTATTTTTAGCTTCCCTGTTGACTTGTGTGATCAGATGTTGTTGTAGTGGTAGTGCGCCCGGTGAGTTATTTTTAGCTGCAGAAACTCGAATTATGATGAAAACATGAAATGTTGATGTTAAATTTTTCCGGTGCCATGGCTGGGAGTTGAACCCGTCCGTCCGTCTGTCTGTCTGCTGGCTGGTGCGCACGATAACTCTCGAAAGGAGTAAACGATTGACTTCAAATTTGGTACGTGGTAATATTTTTTTCTATCTCCGGCAAAGTTCGAAAATGGGCCATATTGGTCCACACCTTCTAGTACCTCCCCCACATAGGGTTAAAATGTTTTGAAATATTGAATCTTTAATAACTGCTATACTACTTATTCGAATCTTCTAAAATTCCACAGATAGTATTAGTTTATTAGTCGCTATCAACTCGAGAAAAATGGGCGAAGTTGCTACGCCCCTTTTGGTACCTCCCACACAAATGCACCATTTTGCACCAAAAGTTAACAGCTTATAACATTAATACCAGCGTATAAAAATACTTGCAATTTTGTACAGTGTAATGATTTTATAGTGCCTACAGTCCAGTGAAAAATGGGCCTTATTGCCACGCCCCCTATGGTACCTCACACACAAAGGTACCATTTTGCACCAAAAGTTATCAGCTTGTAACATTAATACCAGTGTATCAAAATACCTGAAATTTTTCACAGTGTAATGATTTTATAGTGCCTACAGTCCAGTGCGCCTTATTGCCACACCCCTTGTTGTATCTCCCACACAACGGTACCTTTTATCACAAAAAGTTAAGAGCTTGAAGCGTGAAAACCAATGCACGCAAATACAACAACATTTTGCACAGTGTAACGATTTTGAAGAACCTATAGCCCCGTGAAAAATGGGCGTTATCACCACGCCCCTTTTTGTACCTCCTACACCAAATGACCAAAAATTTAATATCTCATAACGTTAATAAACCAGTGCACATAAACGCTTATAATTAGGCACATTGCAATGTATTTAAAGTATCTTCTGTTCAGGGAAAAATAGGTGTATTTGTTAAACCCCTTCTGGTACCTCTCACACAAATTGACAGAATAGTTGGTTTAATATTCCATATAACATTACTCACAAAGTGAGGGTATACCTTAGTCGGTTTACCCGACTAAAACTTTCTCACTTGTTTTTTAACGACTTACTAAACCATTGCTTCTACGTGAAAGATTTTTTTTAATTATATGAATTACAATACAAAGTAAATTTATATTCTAAGTTTACGGTCCAGCGAAATGCCGGGTTACAAAGACCATGTGGCTAGATTTTGCAGCAACAGACCAGAGCCTCTGGTGGGAATCGGACCCACGGCCCCCAAAGTCATAGGCGAGCACGCTACCTACTCACCAACATTTGTAGCCCTCATAATTACCTTGATCTTAATACCGTATCTTGGTACCTTCCAAGAAAATTAAAATTTAAAAAAAAAAATAAAAATAATCTTTACCATAAGATTTTTTTTAATATTTTTTCAAATTACATCACCAAATTACACCAAAAAATGTTATGTCCTTCGACAACATTTTTGTAAACTTGTGTTTTTTTGTTAACTGTTTCGTAAAAAATTTTCACTCAAACAAATGAAAAACAATAAACCTAAAATTTTAAAAAATTAAAAAAAAATCTATATAAATGATTTGCATATAATTTGATATGGAATTGTTTTACAAATAACAAAAACATTTGATTAACTGCAAATCAATTTCACAAGTCTATAATAATGATGAAATTCTAAATAACATGAGAATACAAAAGCAGAAATGTACATACATAATTTGTCGTTTCTTTTTTTTTTATCAAAATAACCATTGATAAAAATTTAAAATACATACAGCAACGTGATGTTGATAATAGTGTCTGGCGAAACATATCGCTGTGGAGGGAATTGTGAAAAAATCAAATTGAAATAAATACACCCAGCGAAAAATAAAGCATATACGTGCTTAATCTTTGCAAATTCGTTTATGATAATGAACCAACCCCGTATGTTACGAATTCCAGCAAGGCTGTGCATGAATAAAGCATCAAAAATCAACAACGCTTCGTTGCAAAATGAATACGAACTGGGGATAATTTAAATCAAGTGTTGGGGACAACTATAGAACGTGCGGGGGACGACTAAAGCACGCGCTGGGATAACTTTCCATTCTAAATCCCCCCCTAAACCCTCCCCATTTAAACAGCATTAGCGTTTCAATAAATTTATTAATGTTATAAGAAAATAAAACGTGAACACAACAAACATATAATTGTAAATTTGAATATTTATCACTAAGCAAATCACGTCTAAACAAAACACATTCGAATGTGCAGCAACACAGTATTACCTCTGTTTTTTCTCGGAATTCAGCTCGTAACCCTAATGGTGGCAGTCTCCTTTCATTCGCCTTTATGTACTACAAAATTTAATTCCTGTGCTCTATAAAAAACACTCATTATTAACTTTTAAAATTGAAAAGCTTAAGTTGTTAAATATTCGAAGGCCGACACCATTTCTATTGATTCTAGAAATGTCTGCAATAGGAAGATGTCACTGGATTTTGCAATCAACTTATCCTTTTCATTCCATAGCCCAGAGAATCATCCACAATGTCAAACAGGTCATTAAACTCTATTTCTTCGTCATTAATTTTAATTTGTCACGTCTTTATAAATCCTCGTGGTTTCTTCTTCTAAGAACAGACAATAACAAATCCAATGAACAACACAAAGCCGAACAAATAATCAGCAACCTTACGGCGACAATACATAACGCAACACCGATCAAAAAATCACCCCCGTTTCGTTGATAATTAATGAACGAATCGGTGGCGATTTTTCATGCACGTTACGTTTATAAATTGGTACCAAACGGTGTTTATTTTACAACGTCTTTTTTCCCTCAGTGTAGCCGCACTGACATATAGATAGTGGTAGTAGTTTTGAATAAACTTACTTTCGTGCAAAGTGGCAACCTTCTAAAACATATGTATTATGTTTCAAGGCGCGACGTTGTTTAAGCTAAGTACACACGATTGCCAGATCTTACAATATTGTCTGAAAAATGCAACCCTGTGAACGTACAACCGTGTGAACATACTATTTTTTTTGCCTTGCAATGTTGGCAGAAATGTCATTGTGAGATAATTTGTAGATTGTTAGATGTGCGAAGTTTATGCATGTAACACCGACTCCACGGTCAGAAAAACATTTTATTGACAACACTGTCAATAAAATATTTTTATTGGCAATCCTGCATAAGAGTATATATATTTACAAAATATACGAAAGTCTCTGCGAACGAAAACCGGTCACTCACTTTCGTTAAGGTAAGTACACACGATTTGCAGATCGGACAACATTGACAGAAAAATGGCGGAAAAATGCAACCCTGTGAATTTACAACCATGTGAACATACAATTTTTGTTTTGCAACGTTAGCAGAAAAGTCATTGCGAGATAATTTGCAGATTGTTATATGTGCGAAGTTTATGCATGTGACAACGGCGCCATTGCCAGAAAAACATTTTATTTGCAACACTGTCTATAATGTATTTTTATTGGCAATCCTGCATATAAATATTTACAAAATATATTGTAAATATATGAAATTGTAATGTTTTCTTGCAATCGTCTGAACTGTCAATTCACTATTGCCTAACAATCTGTCATTGTCCGTATATTTGCAGCACTTTAACAGGGTTGATAACGTTTGCCGATCTGGCAATCGTCTAAACTCAGCTTTAGGAATTTGGTTTCTCTGAGGTTCGTTCGTTCGCTTTGCCTAGCAATTTACCAATTGAAAAATAGTGTAATTGCCAGATCAATAATTGCACAACTTTCGGTCTAAAAAAGCACACTTTTTTGTATGGTCGACCTTAGAAAATACACCTCTGTATCCTTTACACTAGCGGTGGCCAAAAATCAATCCTGAGTGGGTCAGCTGAGCTGATCCAACACTCTCATTTCTTTCTCTATCTCTCACGTCTCTCTCATTGTGCACTGATGATTTTTTTCCATCTTAGCGAGCTGCCAATGTTGACTTCTTTATGCTTAAATATGTAAACATGTGTATACAATTTTATTATTTTTTAATTGTTTTTACCATAATTATATTAATATCTACTTATTTTTTGCTTTTAATAACGCTCTTTTTGCCATTGTTCCTATCAGTCGACAAAAAAATAAAGTGACTCGATCTGACATTTGTGTTGGCCCAGATGAGAGAAAAGAGAGATAGAGAAACCAAAATTTACACTGAAATGATTACGTTTTCGTACGAGTTCATTATCGTGCGACTTGTCGTTGTGATGGTAGTTAGTGTAACCCAAATCAGCTGTTTGTCGTCTGGCAAGCGAACGAAAGCAAAATTTTAAGTTACAGAAACAGGCTGATTTTGTAATATGTATATGAAATTGTAAGGTTTTCTTGAAATCGTCTGAACTGTCAATTCACCTTTGCCCAACAATCAGTCATTGTCCGTACATTTGGAGCACTTTAACAGGGTTGATAACGTTGTCTGATCTGGCAATCGTGTGTAACTAGCATTAGTTATTTTTTTGTGAGTCCCGATTTACACTGGCTGAATGTTCAGCAGATTATCGGCGTTTTGCAGGAGAGAGAGGCAGTCGGCAAGAGGGGGGTGGAAAACTCTCCCTTAACGTTTTGAGTTCTTCGTGTAAGTTCAAAATCGAATTTAATGATAAGCTGCTGAAAAAACTTGCCTAGTGTAAATCTGGTCTGAGCTCTCAAAAGTAAACGATCTAATTGAATTTGTAAACATGGAAAAAATTGGTCACCTTTATGTAATACAATACTTTCATTTGAAAGGTTTCAGTCCAACCAATATTAAACCCGAGCTAGATTCTACTTTGCTGCTCCTTCGTTTACAACTATAAAATATTGGGCGGCAGAGTTTAAACGGTGCCCGTACGAGCTATCAAGACGAAGACTACGTAGTGGTCGAACAATTGAGTTGTCCACGATAGAAATAATAAAAAAATCAACGAAATGGTATTGTATGCATCGGTTGAAGGTTCGTGAGCTACCTGAAGAATGTTATACATCGCATACATTTTAACCGAAAATTTGATGATGAGAAGGCTGTGCGCAAGATGGGTGCCACGTTTGCTCACAATCAAGCCAATGCACCAGTTTACACAACCAATATTGCGATGGCCAAATACAATAAATTAAAGTTCGAATTACTTCAGCACGAATCAAATTCTTAGTCAGATTTTACTACTTCGGATTATGTTTTGTTTCCAAACATGAAAAATGACTCGGCGGAAAAAGATTTGCCAGCAATGACGAGGTGGAGGCTGCTGTCGCTGGCTTTTTCCAGAAGCTAGACAGTTCTTACTATAAACAAGGTATCTAAGCTACTGAAAATCGCTGGAAAAAGTGTATCGAGCTAAAAGGAGATTAAGTTGCGATTCTGTTAGATGGGTTAATTTTGGAACCGCAGTAGTACGTGCATTAACCGATGTGGCTCGAATTTAATATTATGTTCTCTTTGTATTCTGTAACAATTCCTAGTAATAATAGTTTAATATAGCCCCTACATATTTATCAAGGTTACAATTGGGGAATTGCCTTCCTGACACTTTATTTATATTCCAAAGATTTTTCCCCCACTGTGCTTACTTATGATCTTCTTTGCGACGCATGAAACCCCATCAAACACTCACTAAACACAGATACCCGATAGCCGTAGTATAATAAATATATTATAAACTATTGTTATTGTGGCGTTTTGTTGTTCTCTATAACTCCCACCTTGCCAAACCCCCTCCTCGCCTTGCAGTTAAAGACACAACTGTATATATGGCACCTTTTCGGCAAAAGGGTAACAAGTTAAAGTGAAAAAAAAATCAGTAGAGGGCAAAATCTACTTCCGTTAACATTATTGATATAAAAAATATGTCAAAAAATATGAAAATATATTTTTAAAAATATTTTATTGCAATGACGTATTTCCTTTAATAACAAATTTTTGAAATTAATATTTACGGAAACAGTTTTTGACCTTTGCTGATTTTTTTACTTTGAGTTGTAACCCTTTTGTTCAACAGGTGCGATGTATAATTAAATTTCGATTGGACATACAAACACATGTTTTGGGTCTTATCTACAAATATTTTTTTCCAAAACAAAAAATTTAGAAATGAAACAAAATGTGTGATTGGTTGTATTCGTACTTTATAATCGTGACACACGACGACGACGACGACGACAACTACTACTAATAACGCTAATGTTATCTGGATTCCTAGGTTTGGCTGACTCAATAACTGTGACACTTTAATCAGATTTGAGAGAATTTAATCAGCAAAACTTTTCCTTGTTCCTATGTTTGTTTTCTTTAGATATTTACAACACTACGGAAAATGGTTGCCAAGCCATCACTACTACATGTGCGAGGTGAAATTGTATCTGGTGCAACAGCTGGGTAAACAGGCCCACGAACTGATGATATTGTCGGATGAAGAGTTGAGCATAAAACTGGAATATGGCCGACAATTGGTGGAACTTTATGAAACATTGGCGCCATGTAAGTGGAATGAAGATACAAAAGCTACACTGAAAAAAGTGTTTGAATATTGAAGAAAATGCCATGGATTTGGCGGCAAAGACAATAAACATTAATAGAAGGACATTTCTGTAGCAAAGTTGTAGATATTGAATAGTAGAAAAAATGCGGAACAAACCTACCCGGAAAATGCATCCAGTGCCTTAAAAATCGCTAAAATGCCCACAAAGTCATAAAATATCTGTTAGTAAAATATTGAAAAATACGTATACGTAATAAGAAATACGTATACGTAATGCGATATACGTATACGTATAAAACAGAACATTTTTGCGATTTTTAAGGCACTGGATGCTCTTTTTTCGGTTAGGTTTGTTTCGGATTTTTTGTCTCCAATTCAATATCTACAACTTTGCTTCAGACACAAAAGATATATTCCATATGGTATACCGAGAAAAAAATATAGAAAAAGTGCTAAAAATCCACCTTGAGCAAAAAAATGCGTATGGCCATTAAAGTATTAATTGAGCCAACTTGACTAAACGAATTATGCAGAAGTTCTTATTTTTGGGACTACTTTCACGTTCAATTCTCAGAATTGAGTCCCAAATAAATTTCTAGGTTTTATTGACTTTGGCGCCAAATCTGTTTCTTTTGTCTAAGTAGATTGTGGCAAATAAGTGTAGGATGAGTTATTCGCCCAGTGTAAACGTGCATTATATAATACTCATTTCTCAAATTGAACAAAGTCTTTCTTAAGCTAAGTACACACGATTGCCAGATCGAACAATATTGTCGGAAAAATGGCCGAAAATGCAACCGCATGAACATACAATTTTTGTCCTGCAACGTTGCCAGAAAAGTAATTTCGAAATATTTTGCAGGTTGTTAGGGCCGGTTTACATCTAAACGATCTGTCACGTGACTTTCCAGTGAGAATTTGCATTTGATCCTCTCAGAATTGAGTCCCAAATAAATTTCTAGGTTTTATTGTCTTTAGCGCCCAATCTGTACTGGCCGTATATTTGACACATGTAATATCAAAAATCAGCTGTTTCTTTTGTCTATGTAGATTGTGGCAAATAAGTGTAGGATGAGTTATTTTCCCAGTGTAAACGTGCATTATGTATAATACTCATTTCTCAAATTGAACAAAGTCTTTCTTAAGCTAAGTACACACGATTGCCAGATCGAACAATATTGTCAGAAAAATGGCCGAAAATGCAACCCTGTGAACGCACAACCTACATCAACATACAATTTTTGTCCTGCAACGTTGCCAGAAAAGTAATTTCGAGATATTTTGCAGGTTGTTAGGGCCGGTTTACATCTAAACGATCTGTCACGTGACTTTCCAGTGAGAATTTGCATTTGATCCTCTACCGATTTTTTCAAAATCGCACGTAAAATCATTTTCGCAACAGACAAAGTCGAAAAACAAACAGGAATGGAAAGAATTAGTACTTTATTACTTTTTTCAGTACCTTTTCACTTTCAAAAGTACCAACGTATCCTCACGACCGTTTCACTAATATTTTATTTTATCTATCTATTGTTTAGAAATTAATTATATAGACAAAAATCAAATGACATTTTGTTTTCCTAATTCACACACTCGCGGCGTACGTTTTCTATCACAATTAATTTAAATTCAATTTATGTCGATGGTAGCTAGGTACGGGAGGCATTTTCCAAAAATGTGTTTATTTTCCATTTTTTATTTATATGAAAAGAATATGAACTGAAAGATTTTTATTAATATTTTGCAGAACACATTCACAAATTTGAAGTATTCTTTTGGAATAGCGATCACAATTCTCTAAAATTATATTTAAAAAAGCTATAAGCGGAATATCTAATTATAATTGGTGTAATAGTGTAAAAACGCAAAATCATCGAACATATCTTAAAATTGTTCACGAAAAAGAAGCAATTTCATACTTTGAAAATTATTTTCCTTAAATTAATTCAATTAGTACCACTTGAGCTTAAAAAGTAGTAGTTTAGTACTTTCCAAAAAATTAATTTTCTATCCCTGCTTGTAATTGGATGTCAATTTTGTCATGCGATCCTCTCTCAGGGTCGTGCGATCCTCGTTTACACCTAAAAGACTAGCCCAGGGATGTATTTTTGACAGATGTCACGACGAAATCTCATGATGTAAACAGGCCCTTAGATGTGCGAAGTTTATGCATGTGACAACGGCGCCATTGTCAGAAAACATTTTATTGGCAACACTGTCTATAAAATATTTTTATTGACAATCCTGCATATACATAAATATTTACAAAATATATTGTAAATATATGAAATTGTAAGTTTTTCTTGCAATCGTCCGAATTGTCAATGCACCTTTGCCTAACAATCTGTAATAGTCCTTATATTTGCAGCACTTTAACAGAGTTGATAACGTTGTCCGACATTTTGACAAATGACAGGGAAAAAACACAGCATCGCCGGAAAAAGCGTCCCACAGCCTTTAATCCCTTTAATCTATGTGTTGTTAATTATACCCTCACTTTAGTGTGACGAGGGTATATATCATTTGCTACGGAAAAAAGTGTAACACATCCAAGGAGTGATCTAAGACCCCAAGTATGTTCGGCGGAAATCCGTTTTGGGCCATTTTAAGTCGAATGAGCAATGTCCGTCCGTCTGTCTGTCTGTCTGTGTGTCTGTCTGTCTGCTGGCTGGTGCGCACGATAACTCTCGAAATGATTAACCGATTGACTTCAAATTTCGTATGTGGTAATATTTTTTTCTATCTCCGGCTAAGTTCGAAGATGGGCCATATTGCTCCACTCCTTCTGGTACCTCCCCCACAAAGGGTTAAAATGTTGTGAAATATTGATTCTTTAATAACTGCTATTATACGTATTCGAATCTTCTGAAATTCCACACATAGTATTAGTTTGTTAGTCGCTATCAACTCGAGGAAAATGGGCGAAATGGCCACGCCCCTTTTGGTACCTCCCACACAAATGCACCATTTTGCACTAAAAGTTAAAAGCTTATAACATTAATACCAGTGTATAAAATACAGCGTAATGTTTTCATAGTGCCTACAGTCCATTGAAAAATGGGCGTTATTGTCACGCCCCTTTTGGTACCTCTCCCACAAAGTTACCATTTTGCACCAAAAGTTAACAGTTTATAACATTAATATCAGTGTATACAATTACTTGAAATTTTGTACAGTGTAATGCTTTTATAATGCCTATAGCCCAGTGAAAAATGAGCGTTATCACCACGCCCCTTTTTGTACCTCCCACACAAAATGGCCAAATTATACCACAATTTAATATCTCAACGTTAATATACCAGACCATATAAACGGTTACAATTCGGCACAGTGCAATGTATTTAAAGTATCTACTGTTCAGCGAAATATAGGTGTATTTCTTAAACCCCTTCTGGTACCTCCCACAAAAATTGACAGAATAATTTGTGTAATATTCAATATTACATTACTCACAAAGTGAGGGTATACCTTAGTCGGTTTACCCGACTGAAACTTTCTTACTTGTTTTATTATTTTTTTAATAACCAAATTTATTTTTTTTCTTATTTTTCTTCCCCTTTTCATAACTCCAGGTGAAGTCCGCATGCTTGGCACCCTGTGCTTTGAAGTTCACTCCGCCGTAGCTGAGAATACCCGTCGCATTTCGCTGCACACAAGTCTATCGCCCAAAGAACTCTTGGAAGAGTCTTTGATGTATGTGGAAAAGGCTGTCAATTATCTACAATACGAATCGGATATCTTTGTCGAGGGTCATATTTTGAAACAAGCCAAAATCAATAGAGATGCCCTGCACATGGTTATGAGAATGTAAAAAAATGCCGGAACAAATGCAGGCAAATTGAAATCCAAACAAACATATAATAAAATTTTTATAAAGAAAAGTTTCTAGTTATTTTTTGAGCTGATAAAATAAAGAAGGGTTGATAATATCAACACTAGGGACGATCTGTAGTGAAAATAGGGCTTATTACTCCATGTTGTGGGTAGGCCCCATAAAACAGTGCGCTCTGATGTCTTTTGTTGGCGGTCAATTGATATAGCAGAAATTTAAGCATCTACCGCCTGAACCAAGATGTCGAAAACAGCTGATTTGTAAACTACAAAAAGGCTTCAGAACGACAAAGCGAATGAAAACATTCTGCCTGATGCCTGTTAGTTGGTCGCAAATCATTTGCGGTTCGCATAAAAGTCATGCGAACGTTAACGTTCGACATCGTGGGTCAGGCGGTTGTACTTTATAAAGGTGGTTAAATTGTAAGGGCCGATGTTGAATGTGAACCACACCTAAACGTCAAGTTTTTTTTCAGCATTTCATTTGACATTTCTGAATTTCAGACTAACTCAATTTGAACCATGGAAAGATACACAATCGAGCAACGCGTTAAAGTTTTTTAAGCCTTTTACGAAAATGGGCGTTGAAATCAAAATGCATTTCGTGCACTTCGTGATGATTTTTTGATCAGCATAATCGACCAAATGTGTCCACAATCGGGAGAATTGTGCGCAAATTTCAGCAAACCGGGTCTGTAGGAGATGTGAAAACTCCTGTGCATGCTCGCCCAGTTCTTTTGGTGCGGTTTATAGGCTGACGACGTCATCGGGCCATACTTCTTCGAAATGAGGCTGGTCAGGCAGTTACACGTGAGATGATAACGAACTTTTTATGGCCCGAATTGAAAGATATGGATGTGGACAATATGTGGTTTCAACATGTCGGTGCCACTTGCTACACAGCTAACGAAACAATGGATTTTTTTCGCAACAAATTCAATGGCCGTTTCATCTCACATCGTGGCGATGTCAATTGGCCGCCAAGATCATGTGATTTGACACCGTTGGTCTTCTTTCTTTGGGGTTATTTGAAAGAAAAGATATACGTTGATAAGCCAGCAACAATTCAAGAGCTAAAGGATGAGATAATTCGGCACATTAACGGCATAGAACCTCAATTATGCCTCAGCGTGGGCCGCCGAGGTCGCGGCGGCCATTTGGCCGATAGTTTGTTCCATACGTAATAACCATACCAATATTATCATAATAAAAAGAAATGACAATAATTTCCTAAATAATTTGTGTTTTATTCAAAATCACCAGCGGCCCTTAAAATTTAACCACCCTTTAGAACATCATGTTTTCATATAGCCCCCATATTCTTCATGGCGCTTTAGGGTAGCATTTTTTAACTGCTTGTGCTGAAATTTAAGCATTTGTGCTTTATATTGCATTAAATCGTCCCTACTACTAATGAAAATGGAGTATATCGGTCCATATTTTAATATAACCCACTTATGAGGGTCACAGGCAAATTTGATTTTTTGGCGGTGTAGGTTAGGTTAAGAAAGGCAGCCTATAAAGGAGACTCACAGGGACTTAAGAGAAAACAAATATTCAGCCCAAGCCCCTCCCGTTGAACCAATTTGACTGCTTTAAAAAGTGCAAAAGTTGGCGGATTCCAACATCAGCCAAGTTAGTTAAATCGACAAAGAAATAAGAGCCTAAGGTTATATGCCGCCTTCTAGAAAGAGCGGGCACATACACAGAGGGTGTTCTATTGATTCCTCCTCAACTTCATCTCCACAGCTTCTATAAAGACCTTCAATCATTATGCAATACCTTCATTTTCTTTCTGCAATAAGGTAGTGCCCCGTCATGACAGACACGATAAGTGAGACGTCCGGTCTCGATAACGACAGCAGTGTTTTGGTGGGTTTTGAGTCTAGGCAGGGCCACACCAGCCTGGAATGTATGCAGCTCCTGACTAGTGACCACCTGTCATTTGTTCCCTTAAGGACACTATCTCTCAAGAAGAGCTTGCAGATCGCAAGAGGCATGCCTACATAATCCAGACTGGGTAGTTCCTAGTTTTGCAAGTTCATCTGCTTTGCAGTTTCCTGGCATGTCCCTGTGGCCCGGAACCCATATCAGGTGAATATTCAATTGTTCAGCCATCTCGTAAAGAGATCTGCGGCAGTTGAGGAGAGTTTTTTAATTCTGGAATATTGTTTCCACAGACTTGATAGCAGTATGACTATCAGAGATAATATTTATTCCGACTTTGGTCAGAACATTACCATGAGGGCACTATATTTAAAAGTACTTGCAGGCCGCCAAGGCGTGCTCACATATTTCTGTTCCCTTGGAGCTTGTAAGGTAGTTCCTAGTCTTGGAAATTCATCTGCTGTGCAGTCCTCGGGTACAACCCGGTGGCCCGGCACCGATATCAATTGAATTTTGAGCTGTTCGTCCATCTCCTTAAGAGATCTGCGACAGTCGAGGACAGTTTTTTAATTCAGGAATATGGTTCCCAGGGACTTGATGGCAGCCGGACTATCAGAGAAAATATTGTTTACCGACTTTGGTCAGAACATTCATTTTCAGTCATTCCGCCACCTCTTTACATAATAACCTGATAAACACTTCAGTGACCAGGCAGTATGCGATGGATAGCTCAAGTTCCTCCGAAAAGACACCAAAGTCCACTTGGTTGTTGAGTTTGGAACCGTCTGTATAGAAGTTAACACATCTGCTATGTCCTGAGCTACGACCATTCCATTCTGATCTATTAGGTATTAAGAGTGAGATATGTACTTCTTGTCAAAAAGTGGTTCTGTCACAGTGTGATAAACAATGCCCGGCAGGTCAGGCATTGAGTGTGAAATGACATAGTCATTACTTGATCCTAGTGACTAGGACGGCTCCTAGTTCCTTAGAGGAGACTCTAAAGCCCAATTGGTTGTTCAGTTTGGAACCATCTGTGTACACGTTCAGAAATCCCCTGAGATACTTATTGTCCAAAAACGTTTGAGTCGTAGTGTAAACAACAATGCCCGGATGGTCAGGCATTATGTCGAGAATGACGCTACGGAATACGTAGCCATTTCCTATCCTCAGTGACAGTTCCCTTCGTCAAATCGCAGTACATGCGGCATATTACATTGCTAAAATGTCTAGCGGCATTAAATGTATTTTAACATTTACTGCCTCAGTTGGTGTCGTTCTCAGCGCACCGGTGATATATTTAGCAGCCTGCTCCTTGTTTGGGGCAACGAAGTGTACCGGGTCCAGCTGGTGTGAGTTTAATATTGACTATGTAAACCTGTGATATCTATATGGCTTTGTGGTTCTACTGGTTTGACTTTTCTAAAATAGTTGCTATTCAACAATTCCTTTCGTTAATTTTAGGGCCCATCGTACTTCTAGAGTAATTAATGGAGTAATAACTTAAGGTAAACTTTGGTATGCACCGAGGAAAAAAATAGAATAATATTCTTTAAAAGCTTGGACCCTTTACTCGTTCGGTTATCCCTAAATATATGCATTTCCTTAGCGATCCAAAGTAAGTATGGGATGCAACTAAATGAATACATCTAACTTTGAACTAACATTGAAGTATCGCACTGATAGCTTATCGCACATATTGATGGCAATCTAATAAAACCAATAAAATTTATTCTGAAATTCCGATATAAATGGTTATAGAAATTTCGCTATGAAATCAGTCCGTTATGAAATTGAGGCAGGAATAGTTATTTATACTTTACTTAATCGAAGAGAAACGATAGAATTCAAAACAATCGCGAAACGATTACCTACTACTACCTAGACCAGAATTAGGTAAAAGCTTGATACACGTGATGAGAGCAAACGACGAATCGTCCAAGGACGATAATGAAGCCTTTTACGGCAAAAACATAACACTCGATGAGCCAAATGGAAAGAATGGCTCGACTGTGTAAGTGTGAAAAAAATGAAATAATTAAATTGAGAAAAAAAGTGACGAAACTAAAAAATGGCAAAAAGCGCGGGAGAATAAAACCACAAGTGCAATGTTTTGATGATTTCCCAAGAGGGGTTGATCTGTTATTTTGTGTTTTTCTGAAGTTAAAAGTGATAAATAATATGAAATTTTCAAACAGTGTACAATAGAATGTCCCGAAAACCCCGTTTTTGGGAATTTCTGATCCTAAGAGGTTTTAAATGTTGCGCATTGACAAATAGGGAGTTATGAAACATTAGTTTTATGTTTCGACTCCCAGCTTAAAAAGGAATATCTTTAATATTCTGAATTAACTTTTCTTTCAAATCAAAAAAGTGGCAATTTTGCCACATCCCCCTTGGAATACAGAAAATGTTGAAGTATCCCTACAAGAAATTAAACCGGCCCAAAGCCAAACGCGTCCGATAGGTTCATCAAGGGCCGGGATCGGTTCGCAGATTTCCCTTTAATTTGAAATCAACTGGTAACTTTAACTTGGATTGTCGTTGGTGGTGGTGAATTGGCTCCTTGTGACATATCCAATTACAGTTGTACATACAAGCATATCTACAATTTCAACTCCTACAATGTCAGACAAAGCAAAGCTCATATATAAAACCAATTAAATGTTTACAATTTAATCGTTTACTTCGAAAAAGGGACCTAACTGGTCCTCTAATAAGGAGTAGATAAACCAAAGGGTTGTTTACTAAGGCGTAGATAGTCGAACTGACCTCCCACAAAGAGGTAGATAACCCAACTAACCGCCTACTAAGGAGTAGATAACGTAATTTGTCGTCAACAAAGGCGAAGGTGACCCAAATGACTCTTTACTAACGACCAGATAACCCATCTCGTTGTTTGTTAAGGTGTCGATAACTCCATTGGTCGACAACTAAGGAGTAGATAAACCGATTTGTCGTCAACTATGTAAAGCATAGACAACATGACTGGCCCTCTACTAACGAGCAGATAACGTAACTAAGGATGCAACTGGCTCTCTACTAAGGAGTAGATAGCCCAAAATGTCGTCTTCTAAGGAGTAGATAACCCAACTGAATGCCTACGAAGGAGTAGATAAACCAACTCGTTGTCAACTAAGGAGTAGATAACCCAAGTTCTATACAAGTACAGCTCGAAAAGCATACCTACAGTACCAGCCCATCTAAAATCAGAAACAGCATAGCTCATATTTAAAACTAATGAAATGTTTACAATTTATTCGTTTACTTCGATAACGGGACCTATCTGGTCCTTTTCTAAGGAGTAGATAACCCAACTGACTGCCTTATAAGGAGTATATAATCCAATTTGTTATCAACTAAGCCGTAGATAACCCAATTTGTCGACAACTAAGGAGTAGATAACCCAAATGAAACTGGCTCTCTACTATAGTAGATAACCTAACATGCCTTTCGAGGAAACGATAATCCAACTGACCGCATACTAAGGAGTAGATAACCCAACTGGTTCTCTACCAAGGAGTAGATAACCCAACTCGATGTCAACTAAGGAGTAGATAACCCAAGTTCTATACAAGTACAGCTCTAAAAGCATATCTACAGTACCAGCCCCTACAATGTCAGACACAGCAAAGCTCATATTTAAAACCAATTAAAAGTTTACAATTTAATTGTTTACATCGAAAACGGGTCCTGATCCTCTTCTAAGGAGTAGATAATTCAGACCGATTGATTGAAATTTGTGTTTTTTTTTTGGGTCAAATCTAGAGGACCATTGTATGGGAGCTATATCAAACGTGGACCTATGACGACCGTTGTTCGTGCAAAGTGTTCTGAATAGAAGTATAGTTATGTTAACAATTACAAGTCCGATCATATAGTTGGGGCTATATTGCCCCAACATTCCTGCAGCTATAAGAGTTTTTATACCAAATTTCAGCCATTTTGCTCAAGTATTATAGATTATAATTGATTACAACAGACGGACGGATATGGCTAAATTGTCTTGGAATTTTACGACGAATATACACATCGCTCACTTACTTCAAGACTGTTATAACTCAAAATTGAAAATTTTTGAGGTTGTCTTACAGAAATGCGAATTTTGTAAATATCCATAAATTAATCTCAACGAAATGATTGTTTATAAGTAAACAATCATATTTCGGATTATCTTATCTTATTTATCTTTTTATACGGACTTAAAGTTACACATCTCGACAATTTTAAATTTTGAGTTACGACAGTCTTGAAGTAAGTCAGCGATATATACTTTATGGGGTCTCTGATCAATATTTCGAGGTGTTACAAACGGAGTGACAAAATGAAAATACCCCCCATCCTATGGTGGAGGGTATAAACATATAGTCGATTGTAGAATAGATATAAACCTGAGTGGTTTAATACTCATAGATCACCTTGTGTATAAGATATTAAAACTCATACGCTATGCTGATCATACCATTAATAATAAAATAATACGCCACCTTGTACATAAGCACAGTATTATTAATATATAGGTATAATATATAGAAGTATTCTTCATCATAATCATAAAATTGTATAATTTATGTATATAATATATACACTAGTAAGCTATCCTGATCATAACATTAATATAAATATTAATACGCCACCCTGTACATAAGATATTAAGCCTCATACGCTACCCTGACCATAATCATTATATTAATATTACTAATACCTACATTATTTATAAGTTTTCCTCATTATAATCATAAGACTCTACTTTCTATTTATTAAATCTTGAAATCAGAGACAATATTCAATTCTTCTCAGTGACCGACTTTAGTATAGGGGAAGACCTCAGTTGTCGATACAAAATTAAAAAAAAAAATCAGTGAAGTGGACTTTAGTACAAAGGCAGACCTCAGACGTCGACTTTAGTACTGAAGAAATCTCCAACAATCATCGTTGAATAAAGGAAACCCTCCGTAGTAGACTCTAGTATAGTGGAATACCCCAGTGATTGAATCTCAATTACAGGAAGGCAACAGTCGGTCATACAGGAAGACTTCAGTGGTCGACTTAAAATAGGGGAGATCTCCACTATATGATGTATAGTGGAAGACATCAGTGATCATGCATTTAGTATAAAGAAAAAATCTCTTACAGTGAAAACACTTTGTGCCCAAGTCCCTCAATTGCTCTATGTGAGCTGGAAACTCCGGCTGCCACCGTAAGCTAACCTATAGTAAATATTACTATCCGCTCCGATAAAAAACTGGATTCAATTACGAAATTTGTTAGTTTTTGAACTTGTAAACTAAATTATCATTTAATAATGAAATTGTTCAACTGATTTATCACAAAAAACATGTATTGATCTGAAAATTTATTAAAAAATAATTAAAAATTTTCTTCATACAATTCGATAATTTAATAGATTCATTTTCAGCAGGGATTTTTTCTACATATTTGTTTAACGTTTTCACAAACATACTCAGCATTAAAAACATCTTTCGGTACACTCGAATACATGAGAGTACATTGACTTGAAACACAATCATATGATATAGATTATGCTGATGACGGCGGCGATAACTGCAATTAAAGTATAATAAAAATCATAAACAAATTTTAAAATTTTTATTTATTTTGTTTTATTTTCTTCGCTTTTGAAAATAGCCCCATAAATGGTGAGGCAAAGCAAGGCGGTTGGTGGAATCGCAAGCAGAAGGCATCGAATACGCCGACCGACAACAGCGAAGGCAGCAGTGAAAATGGTGATGACAAACCCCCCAAGGATGATGTGGCACCGGTGGCTTTCTATAAAATGTTTCAATATTCCACGCCCGCCAATAAAGCCATGTATCTTATTGGGATTTTGGCAGCTGTCGCTACAGGGTTAACGACACCGGCAAACATGTTGATTTTTGGTAATCTTGCAAATGTAAGTATGAATTATAGGTAGTATGGAATGACAGAAAGAAGAAAAAAAAAACGGTTTCAATAAACATTATCTATTGGAGCACCCTACACCAAAAATAAATAGTGATTACAGCATAGACCTGTTATTATTTTGTTATAGAATACCACTTCTAAACACCTCTCATAATTGTTATCTGTCTCTATATCTCTCTTTTACAGAATATGATTGATTTTGCTGCTCAATTGGGTGGCTACACTAAATACACCAGAAATGATGCAGCTGATGGACTATTGGATGCGGTACAAACATTTGCCTTCCAAAACACCATGATTGGTGTTATAATGTTGACCTGCAGTTACATCTCTGTGACACTCTTCAATTATGCTGCGCATGCTCAGATCTTACGTATACGTGGTAAATTCTTTAGATCAGTGTTGCATCAGGATATGGCCTGGTATGATGTCAATCAAAGTGGCGAGGTGGCCAGTCGCATGAATGAGTAAGTGAATCCGGAGAAAACGCAATGAACAACTTTCATAATAATAATTTTGCTCTGATTTCTACAGAGATTTAACCAAAATGGAGGATGGCCTGGGGGAAAAGGTTGTCATGTTCGTCAATTTTACAGTGGCATTTATTGGCTCCCTTGTTTTGGCCTTTGTCAAAGGTTGGCAGTTGTCTTTGGTGTGTTTGAGCAGTTTACCGGTGACCTTTATAGCCATGGGTTTTGTGGCAGTGGTAAGTGTTGATATGGTTTCGGATCATTAAATTTGAATTATTTTATAAATATAACTTCTTGTCTCCTAGGCTACTTCCAAATTGGCTAAACAGGAACTGAATGTTTATGCTTCGGCAGGTAATATAGCCGAAGAGGCCATAAGTGGTATTCGTACCGTTAAGGCTTTCGAAGGTGAACCCAAAGAGACCAAAGCTTATCGCGATAAAATTGTCGATGCTCGTAAATTGAATATTAAGCGTAACTTATTCTCTGGCATTGGCTTCGGTATGTTGTGGTTCTTCATTTATGCCTCGTATGCTTTGGCCTTCTGGTATGGTGTGGGCTTGGTTCTGAATAATTATAATGGTGATGAATATTATAGCAACTATGATCCTGGTACTATGATCACGGTGAGTACATGTGTTCCGCTATAAAAACTATTTCTTTTCTTCACTTCTCTTCTGTTGTCTCATAATAACGAAATCTACGATAATTTATAAATTCTCATCTTTCTCAGGTCTTCTTCTCCATTATGATGGGCTCCATGAATATCGCTATGGCCTCTCCGTATATTGAGGCGTTTGGCATTGCCAAGGGTGCCTGTGGCAAAATCTTCAAATTGATCAATCAAATTCCCATCATCAACCCCATTGATGCTCGGGGAACTCGTTTGAGTGACCCCTTGACACACATTGAATTCCGTAATATTGACTTCAGCTATCCTACTCGGAAAACGGTTCAAATTCTGGATAAATTCAATTTACGCATCAAACGAGGCCAAACTGTGGCTTTGGTGGGCTCTTCCGGTTGTGGTAAATCCACTTGCATTCAACTTATACAACGTTTTTATGATCCCGACGATGGCAGTGTGTACTTCAATGATGTCGATGTGAAAGATTTGAATATTGAACTGTTGAGAGCTCGCATCGGGGTGGTGGGTCAAGAGCCTGTGTTGTTTGGTACCACAATCTATGAAAATATTCGTTATGGCCGTGAAGATGCTACCAAGGAGCAAATAGAGGCTGCTGCTCGGGCTGCCAATGCCATGATTTTTATTAATAAATTACCTCAAGGTTTCCACACCATGGTGGGTGAACGTGGTGCCCAATTGTCTGGGGGTCAGAAACAGCGTATTGCCATTGCTCGTGCTCTGGTTAGAGACCCTGAGATTCTATTGTTGGATGAGGCTACCTCGGCGTTGGATACCGCCAGTGAAGCTAAAGTGCAGGCGGCCTTAGAAAAGGCCAGTGTTGGTAGGACGACCATTATCGTGGCTCATCGTTTGTCCACCATTCGTCGTGCCGATCGCATTGTGGTCATTAACAAAGGCAAAGTGGTGGAAAGTGGTACTCATGACGAATTGATGGTTTTGAAACAACATTACTTTAATTTGGTTACGACACAATTGGGTGAAGATGTCAACGTCACGACACCTGGTGTTGGTCGAAAAGAATTCCTGCTTAGTGCCAAGGATGAAGACGAGGAAGAAATTAAGATATCCAAAGAAGAGTCGGATGATGCTACAAACACCAAAAAGGAAAAAAGCAAATTTTCGGTGATTACTATTTTGAAAATGAATCGTGATGAATGGCCGCAAATTGTGTGCGGTTGTGTCTGCTCTGTGATCATGGGTGCAGCTATGCCTTTATTCGCTGTTCTCTTCGGGTCCATTTTAGAGGTATTGGCCGTACGTAACGACGACGAGTACGTGAGAAATGAGACCGATACTTTCAGTTTGTATTTCTTGATATGCGGTATTGTGGTGGGCATAGCTACCTTCCTGCAGGTGAGTTGAGGGGGACGGGAGATTAAGGAGAATTAGGCTTCAATTAAAAAACGAATGTTCCCTTTTTTCAGATCTATACTTATGGTATTGCTGGTGAACGTTTGACAGAACGCTTGCGTGGTCTTATGTTTGAAGCCATGTTGAAAATGGAGATTTCCTGGTTCGATGATAGAGCTAATGGCACGGGTAGTTTGTGTGCTCGCTTGTCTGGTGATGCTTCCGCCGTTCAGGGTGTTAGTAATACTCACATAAACTCAAGATTCCGGAAGTCTAATCTTTCTTGTTGTTTACTCTTTAGGCCACCGGTCAACGTATTGGTACCATTGTACAATCTCTGTCTACGCTCCTTTTGGGTGTTGGTCTCTCCATGTACTATGAATGGAGTTTGGGTCTTTTGGCCTTAGCATTTGCTCCCTTCATTTTGGTAGCCACCTATTTGCAGTACAAAGTTATGGAGGAGCAAAATATGGGTATGTCCAGTACAATGGAAAAATGTACTAAGGTTAGTGAATGATCATTGAAGAGTGTTGCCAGAATTCTCATTCCAAAATTCTTTATGATTTCAGCTTGCTGTTGAAGTGGTCTCTAATATCCGTACCGTGGCTTCTTTGGGTCGTGAAGAAATGTTTCACAAGCAGTATATGGAATTGTTATATCCTGCCGTGGCTGTAAGTTAACTTTCTTTGAGTATTTTTTTTCCTTATGCCGAATTCTCCTTTCCATTTCAGAAAGCTAAACGCAATACCCATTACCGAGGCCTTGTCTATGGTCTCGCCAGTTCCTTGACATTCTTTGCCTATGCTGCCTGCATGTACTACGGCGGTTGGTGTGTGGTTAACAAAGGCATGGATTTCGGCAATATCTTCAAAGTCTCACAAGCTTTGAT
The DNA here is from genome assembly GCA_963930755.1 of Eudasyphora cyanicolor. Lineage (NCBI taxonomy): Eukaryota > Metazoa > Arthropoda > Insecta > Diptera > Muscidae > Eudasyphora > Eudasyphora cyanicolor. The sequence goes on from OZ005738.1 coordinate 148,734,863, forward strand.
TATGGGTACTGCCTCAATTGCAGGTGCTTTGGCCTTTGCTCCCAACTTCCAAAAGGGTATCTCAGCTGCCGAAGGCATCTACAAACTGATTACCCGCGAATCGAAAATTGTTGATCGTCCTGGAGTGTCCACAGCACCGTGGGTTTCCGAAGGCAATGTTGCCTACAATGCAGTACAATTCTCTTATCCCACACGTTCAGAAATTACTGTACTTCGTGGTTTAAGTTTAGCCGTTGCACGGGGACAAAAGATTGCCCTGGTGGGTCCTTCGGGTTGTGGCAAATCAACATGCATTCAATTGCTGCAACGTTTCTATGATGTTGATAATGGTTCCGTGACCATTGATAATAATGATTTACGCAATCTGTCTTTACATAATTTGCGCAAACAATTGGGTATTGTATCGCAGGAACCCATACTCTTCGATCGTTCGATTCGTGAGAATATTGCTTATGGTGATAATACACGCATGGTGTCGGAGCAGGAGATCATGGAAGCAGCCAAGAAGGCTAATATTCATAATTTCGTTTCGTCATTGCCATTGGTAAGTGGAATATATAAATTTTTACTTATAGGGGAAGATGTTATAGTTTTGTCCTGGCTTCGAGTATTTAGTTTGAATCGTCAGAAATTTTTTAAATTCAATTTTTTTTTCAGTTTTTTTCTGTATTCATCCTGATAATAATATGTACAATTGCATTTATGAGTTTTATCTTAAGATATTTCAACATGTAAGGCTATTTTAATATTATGATATCTAATTTGTTTACAAAGGACGAATTTAAAGGAAAAAAGAGTAAAAACTTTTATTTAATTACAATATATTTAGTTAAATATTAGGAGAAAATAGTTTTGCATATAATTAGGTTATTAGTAAAATAATCTCTTATAATCTTTTTTAATTCAAGTGAAATATTTTGTCCAAATAAAAAAACATAGGAAAGCATGTTCGAAAATAAATTCATGACTTTATATTTAACTTTCATTAAAATTCCTTGTTCAAAACAGCTTTGATAGAGCTCCTCCCAATAAGATTTTCAATTCATGTGATACTTTTTCAATACAAAAACTTAAAATGGTTATAAATCCTTATATAAGCAGGATCATCCAGGCTGAACATATACTCTTAGATAGTTCATTTCGGTTCCTTAAACTATCTCGTACTGAATGGTAGTGATACAGATGCATACTTAATTTTTTTAACTGCATAACGTATCCAATTAAGAAGGCGCTACATTTTGTGATACTCTTTGTGGTGGACACAATTTGGAATAATTTTAGACTAACTTAAAACCCTGATAACTCCATAAGAGAATTCCTCTATTCATCAATCTCTAAACAGGTATTTTCAAATAGTCCGTGTCTTTCCTTAAGCAGCTTTGTACTGAATGGAATTGATAAAGATTTATATATATTATTTCTTAGCAACACAACCCATCCAATTAAGAAAGAGACTACTTCATTGTATTATGTATTTTATGAATATAACTTAAAATGTTCATAACTCCTTAATAATCCTCCACTGTTCAGCAAACTCGTAAGTGGTATTCTCCAATAGTTCATGTTTGTCATTAAGCTGCCTTGGGACTACTAATTTTTGTGATACATTTTACGATCGAAATAATTTTGAATAATTTTAGCATAACTTAAAATCTTCATATCTCCTTAAGAAACTTTCACTATTCAACAAACTACTAAGAGGTATTCGTTATTAGTCCATGCTTAGCATTACTTAAAATGTGCATAACTCATTAAGAAACTTCCACAGTTTAGCAAACTCGTAAAAGGTATTCGTCAATAGTTCGTCTTTGGCATAACATAAAATGTTCATAACTCCTTAAGACACTTCTACAATTCATCAAACTCGTAAGAGGTATTCGTCAATAGTCCATGGTTGGCATTAAAAAATCTTCATAAACCCTTAAGAAACTTCCACTACTTATCAGACTCTTAAGAGGTATTCGTCAATAATCCGTGTTTGGCGTAACTTAAGATCTTCATAACTCTTTAAGAAACTTACACTATTGAGCAAACTCTTAAGAGGTATTTGTCAATAGTCCATGTTCGGCATAAGTTCAAAATAGTCATAACTCCTTATGAAACTTCCAGCAAACACTTAAGAGACAAACTTAAAATGTTCATAACTCCTTAAGAAACGTTTACTATTCAGCAAACTCATAAGAGGTATTCGTCAATAGTCCTCGTTTGGTATAACTTAAAATCGTCATGACACCGTAAGACACTTCCACTATTCAGCAAACTCTTAAGAGACATTCGACAAAATAGTCCATGTTCGGCATAAGTTAAATTCGCCATAACTCCTTAAGAAACTTCCTCTATTCAGCAAACACTTAAGAGGTATTCGTCAATAATCCATGTTTGGCATAACTTAAAATCATTATAACTCCTTAAAAAACGTTTACTATTCAGCAAACTCTTAAGAGGTATTCGTCAATAGTCCACGTTTGGTATAACTTAAAATCGTCATGACTCCTTAAGACACTTCCACTATTCAGCAAACTCTTAAGAGAGTTTTTAAGACGAATATCTGATAAATTCAACGATTTAACTTATATTTAATTTTTGTTTTTTTTTTTTATAAAATATTTTTATCTTGATATCTCCTTTCCGACATTATATCATAGATTCATCTTAAGGTGTTTCTAAAAAATAAATTGAGGAATTCAAATGCAACAGTGTTACTTGTTTGCATATGGCTGGAAAATCACAACTACCCAAGAGATACGACATTCTATAAATATTAGAACAATATAATATATGTTTTCAGTTTTATTAAATTTATTTATCCCCTTATTTTCAGGGCTACGAAACTCGTATGGGTGAGAAGGGCACCCAATTGTCCGGTGGACAAAAGCAGCGTATTGCCATTGCCAGAGCTTTGGTGAGAAATCCCAAAATTTTGCTACTCGACGAAGCCACTTCAGCTTTGGATGCCGAAAGTGAAAAGGTTGTACAGGACGCTCTTGAGGTGGCCAGTGAAGGTCGCACCAGTGTCAGTATTGCTCATCGTCTCTCAACAATCGTTGATTGTGATGTGATATTTGTCTTTGACGAGGGAAAGGTATGTGAATGTGGTACGCACAAGGAATTACTCGAAATGCGTGGTCTCTACTATACTCTGTATAAATTACAAACTGGTGCTATGTAAGGACTGGCGTCATTTGAAGGACAAACAATTCCAATGCCTGCCAAACAAGTGTTTTTACTATACTCTTCTTATAAGTACATTCATGTATACCAAAAAAAAAAACAAAAACAAATAACGAACAAATCAAAAATACGTTACCCTAATGTACAGTCAATACTACATTAAATGACATCATAATTATAATAGACCTTTTTATGTGTTTTCACATATGTACTCGTATTGTAGCTTAATAAGTATGTATGTATTAATTTAATTTCGATTTTTATTGCATAATTTCCTAGTGGTAGTTATATGTGTAGTTATACGAGTATCATAATTGAGTACATTCATGTATACCAAAAAAAAAACAAAAACAAATAACGAACAAATCAAAAATACGTTACCCTAATGTACAGTCAATACTACATTAAATGACATCATAATTATAATAGACCTTTTTATGTGTTTTCACATATGTACTCGTATTGTAGCTTAATAAGTATGTATGTATTAATTTAATTTCGATTTTTATTGCATAATTTCCTAGTGGTAGTTATATGTGTAGTTATACGAGTATCATAATTGATTTATATAAATAAAATGTTTAAGAAAAGAAGATTGTATGTTTTTTTTTTTAAATTAACGTCACTGTGTCTTTTTTATTGGCAATTAAACAAATAATCAAGTATTCATTAATCTCAGTATAAAGATGTCCTTAAGTGGCGAAAGGCTCCTCATCTAAGAAACACTTAATTAGAGCCCTACAACGAAAACTAAATTTATTTAATTACAATATATTTAGTCAAATATTAGGAGAAAATGGTTTTGCATATAATTATGTTATTAGTAAAATAATCTCTTATAATCTTTTTAAATTCAAGTGAAATATTTTGTCCAAATAAAAAACATAGGAAAGCTTGTTCGAAAAGAAATTCATGGCTTAATATTTAAATTTCTTTTAAATTCCAATGTTGCATGTAAATTTGTGGACCATAGATCTACTTTGTAGATCCCTTTTTCAAAACGGCTTTGTTAGAGCTCCTCCCAAAAAGAATTTCCACTTCATGTGATATTTTTAATACAAAAACTTAAAATGGCCATAAATCCTTATAATGCGTGATCCATTTCGAGGTTCCCTACTTTTTTAAAGAAAAAAACACAGAAAATTCAAAATCAATGGGGAATGTTTATTATCATTTGAAAGAACATTCTTTGGCATTTACTTTTTGAAGATTATGTCTATCAAATGTTGACCGCGGCTACGTCTCAGATGGTCCATCCGTTGAGTCCAATTTTCGATGACTCGTTCGAGCATTTCGACTGGTAACTGGCGAATGACACGCTTGATGTTTTGCTCCAAGGCCTGAATCGATGCGGGTTTGTCCGCATAAACTTTAGACTTTACATATCCCCACAGGAAAAAGTCTAGCGGTGTGATATCACACGATCTTGGTGGCCAATCGACCGGCCCAAAACGTGGAATTATCTGCTCCCCGAAGTGTTCTCTCAATAAATCCATTGATTGATGCAATGTGTGGGAAGTGGCGCCGTCTTGTTGAAACCAAATGTCTCCGAGATCACGAGCTTCAATTTCAGGCATCAAATAGTCGGTTATCATGGCACGATAACGGTCGCCAATGACGGTTACGTTCTCACCGGCATCATTTTCGAAGATATATGGACCAATGATTCCACCGGCCCACAAACCCCACCAAACCGTTGTTTTATCCGGATGAAGTGGAAGCTCTTGAATATCTTCAGGTTGCTCTTCGTCCCAAATGCAATTTTGCTTGTTTACATTCCCATTGAGCCAGAAATGGGCCTCATCGCTGAACAAAATTTGGCCCGAAAACGTCGGATCTTCTTGGAACTTTTCAAGAGCCCATAGAGCGAAGCGATGTCGCTTGGGAAGGTCGGGCGGCTTCAGTTCTTGCACAAGCTGTATTTTGTATGCATTAATTTTAAGATCTCGATCGTCCGAGTTGCTGCGTACGGCGCCGAATCGACTCTCCACGGTCTTCGTGTAACTCTCAGCTACGGCCGCTACAATTTCTTTACTGCGTGCTGGACGTGGTCTCTTCGGTCGAATATTATCCAATAACGAATGCTGGGTCTGAAGATGGGTGATGGTGTTGCGAATAGTATGCTCAGTAGGCCGATTATGTTGACCATAAGTTGAGCGAAGTGCACGAAACATATTCCTCACAGAACATGAATTTTCGTAATAAAGTTGAACGATTTGTAAACGTTGTTCAGGCGTAAGTCTTTCCATGATGAAAGGCCAAACAATACTTAACAAAAATAACATGACAGCATGACACGACTCACACGTGATCTGTCAAAAGAAGGCTATTGAAAAAAGGATCTCTACTTGGATCACCCGTTATTATCAAAATAATCGTTCTCCAATTGCAACTTTCCGTGCGCTAAGTCTATTTTTTTTTTTAAATCCGAAAAAACTACTTTCCAGTCGACCTACGACCTTGACACCCATGAGCAATATTTTAGCTCTCGTTAAGAGCTACCGATTCCCGATCCGACGTACCGTTAAGGATCGAGAGCAAAAATAAACCTTCCGTTCACATCTTTTTGCCATTGACCGATTGTGGCTACGTGCCACATAGCATATGAAACAATTGAATTGTTGCGAGAAAAGTGTGGAGATTCGATTATTTCAAGAAACTGTGATATTGAATGGCCTCCAGAAGTTGTGATTTAACACCATTAGACAATTTATTGTCGGGTTATTTGAAGTCATTGGTCTTTCGAAATAAACCGTACTCTCTTCAAGCTTTACAAGTCAATATTGAACGTGCCATTCATGACATTCGACATGATTTAGTGGGAAAAGTGCTCGAAAATTGAGTTCATCGCATTCGTTCCTGCAGAAGAAGTCGTGGAGGCCATTTGAATGACGTTTTATTTAGAACTTAATTGTATCGATTGTACTTCACATTTAATAAAAAACTTTTGAATATCCTTAACAATAAGTGTGTTTTTTTTCAAAGAAATCATATTACTTTTATTGGAAAACCCTTTATATGGTCATCCGGTAGCGAGAATTTTGTTCGCTAAAGGAAATTATGTATGTTTTAAGTCTTATAAATGTAACTGTGGAAGCGCTATGGTCAAATCATACCAACATTTAAAAGCTCATAACTATAATACCAGAAATGTCTTTGAAATATTCAAGCCCAATCTGTACAAACTGAAAGATTTATTCGAACACAATTTCCACATAACTTCTGTAGGAATCATCTAAAAGTTTCCATATTTTTTTATTTTAGACAAATTTTGCAATGACTATAAACAAAATAAAATTCTTTAGAGCGCCCCAGTAGGCGAGTTGGTAGCGTACTCGCCTATGAGTTTGGGGGTCGTGGGTTCGATTCCCACCAGAGGCTCTGGTCTGTCGCTGCAAAATTCAGCCATATGGTCTTTGTAACCCGGCCTTTCCCTGGACCTTAAAATTAGAATATAAATTTACTTTGTATTGTAATTCATATAAATAAATAAAATTCTTTAACGTTCCTGGTCCATTCCATATAACATTACTCAAAAAGTTAGTCTGTTTGCTCTACTGAAATTATCTTACTAGTTTTCAGTTCCTTTACGTGCTTATTTTCACGAAAACATCCAAGTATTAGGTGAAAAAATTAACAAATTACCTTCTAGTTTGTTACATTTTCTTAAGTTATTTAAACTAATTTTCATAATCAAAATAAATATCGATGATTTATATCGTTATATTAAAAACTCAAATTTTTCAGAATATCAAAAAATGGTGAATTTTATTATTTTGCGATAATTTTTACTTGATATGAATTATGTATGCGTACGTATATATAAGTATGTAATATATACCTTCGAATTCCTAATTTATATCGTATTAAAATTAAGGCGAAATAATAAAATTCACCATCGTTATAGATTCTGTTTTTTTACTTGTATTATTCTATAAATGTGAATAATAAAATATTTTATTGGTATTAAATGTTATTTCAACCTTCTTTTTACGAAAAAAATGTTAAATTTGAAAAAGTTATGTGTGTAACAAATCCCGAAAAATCCCGGGATCTCGAAAAATCCCAGGATCAATCCCGAATCCCGAGATTTGCGACACTCAGTCCCGATCGACATCCCTAATCTTTACTTCTTTAATGTGTTTTTTTTTCGATTCATTTACTTTGGCATTACCCAATATTTCTTCTAATTCTGCTCTAATATGGTGATGTAGGGTATTATACGAGTATAGTCGGCTCCGCCTGAATTTTGCCTTTCCTTATTGTTTTTTTACTATTATGGAGAGCGCCGCCGGCTACAACAATTTTCGGTCTGACGTACCGAAACGATGACTTGTTAGAATAATGCCAGGAGTTGTAAACCACCTTCGGTTTTAGTGTGCTGGTGGTGATTGTGTTTGTAGTACTGTAGTGAACATGTCTGAGAGGAATACCCCCCAATTTCGTGCAATAATGTTACATATCAAAATTTAAAATTTTCAAGGTAGTCACACAAATATGTGCAGATCTTCAAAATCTTCAAACTATACCAAGAGCTGTCTGCTTCCCATTAAAGACAATCATATATCTGATGCTCCAAACTTTATTGCATCCCAATCGCTTTACAGATAATTATTATATATAACATTTTAATCGCCATTGCAGAAAATTCCAATTTTAAGATGTTGCACTTTTGAACGAAATGAACGTTAACTTTCCTAATCACTACCATAGTAACATAGTGATTAGGGATCCAAGGGAAGTGTGAGATGCTAACTAAGCGAATACACCTTTCGATACCTATCGCACCGCAACGATAGCTTATCACACACAAATTAATGCCAATCTAATAAACCAATCTAAACGTCGAATCTAATAAACCGAATTTCCAATATAAATGACAATAGAAATTTCGCCATGAACTCAGTCCGTTACGAAATTTTGGCAGGAATACATAGTTACTTAAAATTCCCTGCATCGAAGAGTTATGAAAGTATTCTAAGCATTGGGGAAACAATTAGCTATATTAGAACCGGAAGTAGATTCAATACGTGAAGCGCGTGATGAGTGCAAACAACGAAACGTCGAAGGACGAGAAGTCCTTTTACGGCAAAAACATAAGACTCGATGAGCCAAATGGAAAGAATGGCTCGACTGTGTAAGTGCGAAAAAAAACAAACAAAATATTTCAATAAATTAAGTAAAAAAGTGAAAAAAAGCGTGGGAAAAAACAACAAGTGCAAGAGTTGTGGTTTAATTTTGAAAAAAAGCAATTATCTGCGATATATATCAACGAAATCTTATCAACCAATTAGATGGAATAATGTTGAATAAGCCCTATGTTCCTAAGAGGCAAGAATAAAGGAAAAAAAAATACCAACCAATTAATGACATTCAAATAAAGAATAACTGTTTTGTTTTTTGGGGTGTTTCTCCCACGTGAAGTGTGATCAGTGAGAATTGACAAAGGACATAAATATCAAAATTAGTTAAAGGATTTCAATATCAAATAATTTTCATGTTTGAAAATACATATTAAAAATGTGAATTTCTTGAAACAGACATTAGTGAAAGTGGTGGTCATGACTATACCAAATTATACCTTCACTTTAGTGAAGGAGAGGGATTATTTATCATTTGCTATGGCCCAAAAGTGTAAGATATCCATATGCTCCCAGGAGGAGTAAAATTAACAAATAAATGAATACTCTTTTATGAGGGATTTCATGTCAAGTGAGTGATTTTTTTAAAACCCCTGTCTTCTAAACGATATGAAACTTGCACCAAGTCCAGTGTTATTGTACACTGAAAAAAAAATTGTCATAACATTAAAGAATTGCTCCAAAGACGTCATTAGTCTTCAAAATAAGTAAATTTTGTACTTAAAATTAAGAAAATGTACTTAAAAGTAAGTAAATTACTTAATATTAATGAAATTATCTATATTATAAGTGCAAAATGCACTTATTTTAAAAACTAATGACGTCTTTGGAGAATTTCTTTAATTATATGAAATTTTTTTTTCAGTTTATAGTAGTTATGACACAAAATTTCAATTAGATGAATTAAGGACTGTCCGAGTTGAAGGCTGTTGAATTTTGACATTTTTTGCCAAAACGCCTTTTTGGCCCCATTCAAATACATAACTAATTACCTATTGTATCGGGTCCGTCAGTAAGAGCGCTACAAAAGTTTTTTTAAATAAAACAAAAACGGTTTTGGATATTAATGAAATTGTATTCTATATTCCTGTGAAAGTACGTTCGATGCCATTATGTATGGAACTCGATTTCTTTTGCATGACCACCACGGGCACGCTTGCAGAAGTCCAGACGCTGAACCCAATTTTCGACGGTTTTCAAGCATAAATCGGCCGATACTGCTGCAATTTCACGTTCGATATTCGTATGAAGTTTATCAATCGTCGCTGGCTTGTTGGCATAGACCATAGACTTGACGTAGCCCCACAGGAAATAGTCTAACGGCGTCAAATCGCACGACCGAGGCGGCCAATCGACTGGACCATTTCGTGAGATAACACGTTCTGCAAACTTGGTTTCCAATAAATTGATTGTGGCATTCGCTGTGTGGCTTGTGGCGCCGTCCTGTTGGAACCACATGTCCTCCAAGTCCATATCATCCAATTGGGGCCAAAAATATTCGGTTATCATTGAACGGTAGCGATTCCCATTCACAGTAACGTGCCGGTCTTGATCATCACGGAAGAAGTACGGCCCGACGACGCCGCCGGCCCATAAACCGCACCAAACCGTTATTTTTTCGGGATGCAATGATGACTCATGGAGTACGTGTGGACTGCTGTCTGACCAATAACGCATATTTTGTTTATTGCGCAAGCCATTCAGCCACACTAAAAAAAAAGCGTACTGAAAATCAATGAATTTTTCGTAAAGTTTAGGATTTCGGCAATGATTTCGAGCCAAAGACAATCGCTATAAAAATAAGAAGGTTTTATAGTTAATTTAAAGACGTGAATAGTACTTGTTTTGAGGATGCATTTCGTAGAATTAAGAATTTTGGGTAATAAAACTAATTAAGTTTGGTCTTAAAATAAGCACATTTTTGCGTAAATTTAAGTATGGCGCGTGCTTATTTTTAGTAAAATATCATATAATTAAAAACATTATCGTAATAAAATTTAAAATGTTTGTCCGTGATATAAGAATATACTGGTAATTAATTTAAGGCATACATGAATTTAAATAAAGGTTTTTTTAAATATGTATGGAAAATTCGTTACATTATATTGATTATAATGTTACTGTTTTAAATGAATCATTTTCTTTGAAATCATTTACTATTCATAGAAAATTCAATAACACAACACTTTCTTTCTAAATAAATATTTTATTTGTTATATTTTATATTGGAAAGTACAAAAAAATATAATACATATTACGGATAACCTTGAACATTTTATAATTTAAAACAATATGTAATTGTATAAAGACAAATCGGCCAACACACTATGAAGTTTTTCTATAGCGGGATTCGTTTCTCTCTTTGTTGTCCATGAACAATTTTTATCGGAACAGACCTTAATGATTTTTAACCTAGAATTTGGCTGGAATTTAAATAGAAATTATATAAAACAAATATTATGTTATTATATCATATAGTTTGGATGCTCACTCATTTCCTGCAATTTGTAAATTTTTAATTCCCCACTGCATTTTTCATATATCCAAATAAAGTTCAATTGCGCGAACTAAAATAAAAATAATTTGAATAGAAATCAAACAGAATGATTTATATACGATAAAGTATTAAAATAAATTGTATCATATAACTGCACAAAATGTTGAAAGATCTTGGAATATACTTACTTACACTGAAATATTTAGTCACTCTTCTACGACACAAATTCTCATAATAGATCCATACAAAATTTGCTGTACTAAAAGTTAAAAAAAATATTTATGTAAGATATTATTAATAATAGAAACTGATTGTTTTGAAAGTGGCGAAAGTGACATTTTTCATATAAATTGAGTTATCAAAAATAATTTTCTCAAAAAAATCTATCGTGACTTAGATTTTACAATCTTAAGTTTTGTTAGCAAACAAAACTACAAAAACTTATTAAAAATTACTTCTGTAAAACAAAACCTAATGCTGCTTATGACATTCTTAACCCTGGTGTTAGATTAGCAAATCTGTACGAATCCTAGATTAAGAGTCCATTTGGTCAACATTACATTTTTCATATAAAATGAATATGGAAGACAATATTTTATATTTATTTTTATTCAATACTTCGTGAAAAGAAAGCATCTTATTTACAATTATTTTTGAGCAAAAACGCTTATTATTTTGATTTTAGTAAAACAAAAATATCCCTTGGACCAAATTATAAGCAATATATATATATACATACATATATTACCGTTTATAAAGGAAACGATACAAAAATTGGACCAAATGGGCCTAATCTAACAGCAGGTTTAATTATGAAGTACATACTTATGAAGTAATTATGAATACGAAATCAAAGAAAAATTTAAACTAAAATTCAAAAAACGAAAAAATCTTTTTAAATAAATTATATTTGGAAAACTTTTTAACAATAACTTTGTTTGTGTGAAAACACGTATTTTATATGTGAACGTCAGTTCGCAAATATATTTTGTTCTAATACATTAATATATGCTTTCCAAATTAAATTTCTTGATTTTCAAATAAAATATATTTGTTCAGAAATACATAATACTTACAAATATTGTTTCCAAATCTATTTCCTTTCAATTCAAACATTCCCATGTAGGTGTATGCTCACTTATTTTTTGCATGTTATAAATGGCATTCAGCACTGCATTTTTCATATATCCATCACATTTATCTTCAAATATTGTGCGATCTAAAATTAAAATAATTAAATTTTTTTCTGAAAATAAATCAAATAAAATTATCTATAAACAAAAAAAATGCAAATAAATTTTATCATATCACAATTGAAAAACGCTGAAAACTAAGAGAAATATTTCAACCGTTCATATATAATACTTACGTTGAAATATTTTGTAAAATTTGCCACTTTTCTCACAAAAGACCCATTCTAAAATTGTTTTACTAAAAAAATTAAAAAAGATAGTTATATGTATAACATATTATTAATAATAAATTTTGTAATTGCCAATAAGATGTTAATTTCAGGATAATAATATTATTTTTCACGTACCTAAACATTTTTCCATTGTCTCTTTCAGTATTACAAAATCTATTACTCACATTTTTGTCATCCATTTGGCACAAATCTCTTCACAGGACTTACAAACAAGATCTCCTTCAAAAACGCATGTACATCGCCATAAATAACATACAGCAAAAATAACTATGACACACGCACTCCCTTATCACAGAGATCGATGGTGACGCCGACGGCATAACCACATGCATACACACATGTACACGATGGTTTCATTTGTTGTTGTTGCTATGCTTTAGCAAAAATAACTGTTAACAGCCCATATTAACATTATTTTCGGTGCAATATGCACGTATACTTACATATTCACAGCAATCAAATTTTTTCACAATCCGCGTTCCGGAAACAGACAACCGTTTCCTACTATACCTTGTAAATAACTGACGATTTAAAAGAAAACGAACTACAGAGCTGTTCTCTATTTTCTCTTCTAGCATTCCATAACAAATATTGATTCACACATTACCAAACAAAACTGATTCTCCGAGCGAGAGAGGGAGGGAGAGATTGTATAATTCTCTCGTATGTATTCTTAAAAATAATGACAATAGTCATAAAATTTATTACCAAGACAGCCTTTCCTTTAAGGGGAGCATAGCCTTAAATTTATTACTCAAATATCTCATACTGTTAATTAAGTCCGATTTGGCATTAAAACTATGACATGTCTACGTCGTAGTGTTAATGTAGAAAATCCTTAAAAGTATTGAAATATTACTTAAAATAATGCGGATTGTCACAAAAATAATGATTTTTTTCTTTAATTTAAATGCGTACATTTAAAGAAGCGCGTACACAAAACTAATGATTAGGTAGACATTAATTCAAATTCAAAAAACTTTATATTAAGGAAAATTTCGTAAAACACGTGTAAATTTTCATTATTTTAATGAAAATTTTCATTGAATTGATGCCGAGGTAGCATACTTAATATAAGAATGTGTCATCATTAGTTTTATTACTATTTTTTTTTGTCAGTGCAGAAATGAGTCTCATCGCTGAAGATGATTTTTCGATTTTTCGCGCTTTTAACGTTGAGGCCACTGACTCCGAATTTCGGTAGTAAATTTTAATCATTTCGACTCGTTGTTGGCTCGTATTTCTTTCCATCATGAAATGGCAAACCTAACTGAAGAGAAATGTCAAAAGAGCGGCAAAAAATATGGCGTCGTTTGCTGTCCCTGTCGCTCTACTTTTGTAGCGTCCCTGTTGAAAAACCCTTTATTTAGCAAATTTTTGTCCAAAGCGTCTTCAATAGGATTTTCTTCAATCATTTTTAAATTAAAAAAAAAACTGGGTTGATTTTTTTTTTGCAAAAAAAAGTTTTTCAACTCCCTCTGAATTGAAGGGTGTTGAATTTTGAAATTTTTATTAAACGACCTTTTTCCCCATCCATATAACTAATTACGTGTTGTATTAAGAAAATCTTGCAAAGTGTTTACGAAAGCATTTTCTTAAATCTTTTTTTTAAAAGAATAACATAATTTTTCTATATTTTTTTTGCAAAAAAAAAAATTATTATTTTTCCTTTTTTTTGCTCAAACGAAAGCTTAGGTAATTCTCTTTAAGAGCTTTGCGGTTTATTAGTGGGAAAGGACCTGTTTATCTGTGAAAACCTCTAAAAAATTTTTTTTTTGGATTTTTTGTGCAAAATTAAAAATTTGTTTTTGACATTAAAAAAAAAACATATTTTTATTTTTGATTTTTTTTTTGCTCACAAGATAAATCTCATGTATTTTCGTAATAGTTTCAGGCAAACATAAAATAATCCTAAATTAGGTAGCCTTTATGTTCTTCTAATATATTTTCATGAGCGGTTTCAAACATATCCTACAAAATATTGCGAAAAATCCTATATTTTGAGAAAATTTTAATAATTTTAATAATACAAAATAAAAGCTTCGTAAAAACGTCGATAAATTTACAATTATTATATTTTTATTATTTTATGCTAAATTCTAATCGGTCATGAATAACATGAGACCATTCCAAAGAAAATCGTTAAATAACTTAAAAAGTTGTAGCTAATTAAGCAAATCTACAATCATGTCGAAGGAAGTATTAATATAAACTGTATAATAATGTTTTCGCATTTTTTTTAAATTCCGATTTTCTTGAAAGTTGGAAATCATGAGAAATATAACAAATACCTAGAAACAGAGAGAGGTTTAGTTAAAACAAATAGAAAAATTTTGCTTTTATTTAAAAAAAAAAACGTTTTTTACTGTCACGAAAAAATCATAAAAAATATAAACAAGTGAAAGCGGCGTTAAGTTCGGCCATGTCGAATCTTGTCGAATCACTCCACCATGGATAGCATGAGAATATTTCGGGTACAAATTAATTAATATTACCAAATTTCAGCACAATTTGCTGAAATTTGTTATTGTTCTTGCGCTGAGAAGTCAAATATAGAAGGACCTTTGTACGGGCGCTATGTCGAAACATGGACCTACATATGACTACCGTAGTTTAGGTGAAATGTTCCGGGTATAAATAAACCCTAGTTTCCAATTTTCAACCCGGTTAGTTCAAATTTGTGGTCTCCATGGCGTTAAGAAGTCAAATCGGAGAGTTGCTATATCAAAAAATGGACCGATATTGCCAATTTTCAATCCCAACATATCTGCTGAGTAGGCCGGGTCGATTTGTGGGGAGGCAAAAAAGTCGCCATTGCTCAGTGAAAATCGTATTCTAGGGATCAAAATAAGAAACTTTGCCGAAGGAACCATAACTCTAAAACGAATTCTGATGTCCCGGAATTTGGGTCGAACTTTTGGGTAGTGGCAAATTTTGAAAAATCCCACTTTGACCCATTTAGAGTGCTCCAATCGAGTCCAAATGTATGACCGACCCCCACTAACATTGGATGCCCGACCCACCCATGCCTGTGGCACACACCCTGGAACCCCCTGGGGGTTCCATACATTTGGACTCGATTGGAGCACTCTAAATGATTCAAAGTGGGATTTTTTCCGGGACATCAGAATTCGTTTTAGAGGTATGGTTCCTTCGGCAAAGTTTCTTATTTTGATCCCTAGAATACGATTTTCACTGAGCAATGGGCGATTTTTAAATCGCTGATATAAGAAGCATATGTACCAAATTTCAGCCACCTAGCTCTAGTATTATAGATTATAGCGCGAACTACAATTACAACTGACAGACGGACGGACATGGAACACTATGCAACAACATTTTTGTCTAAGGGCTGTGTATAACATATTCTGGTGTTATATACATAGAGCCCTAAAAACAAAAAAAAAAAATTTTAAAAAAATTTGATGGCAGTTTTTTTCTTCAAATTATTTGGACCATATTTTTTATGTTTGAGAGCAAAATTTAAATAAAATATATTTTTTTGCAAATATTTAATATTTATATACCTATAAAAATGTTTGAATAACTCTTTTATCAATATTATTTTATTCGAAGTTTCTGGGCAGATTATCTTAAAAAAATGCGTAAATCCTTAATTTGGTTGCAGAATTTTGTTCCGACTTATATTATAGAAAAAAAGTTAATTTATCCAAAGAAAATATGTTTCCAGAAAATATACTACAGAAGCGATTTTTCTCCTTAGGGTACAAATGATCACGGGGAAACAGAAGTATAGTAACTGTCCTTAAAACCAGAAAAGTTTTTATTTAAAAAAAATCGTTATTTATTGGCAGAAAAACATAAAAAATCGACAAAAATTTGTTTCTTCCAATTTTCGAAAGCTAGCATCCGAAAATAATCCGAAAATAAAAGCATCCACAGAAAATAATCTATGGATAAATTTCGAAATTTTAGCACTTTTGGTAGAAATAAGAGAATTTCAACATTGTCCGGTTTTTATAGACCCACCATTGTGAACAAGGGTGTATATCAGTTGCTGCGGGCCAAAAGTCGAACACATCGAAGGAGTGACCTAAGAGACCCCAAGAATATTTGGCGGAAATCCCTTTTTGGCCATCCGTCTGTCTGTCTGGTTGGTGCGCATAAAATTTGTTTTTTAAAAAACTTTACCATAAAACAATTTTTTTGTTTTAGTTTCATAAAAATTTGCATGGTGTAACAAAAATGCTCCGTTATGTGGTCTTTAAAAGAGTGTAAACTTTCCAAAAATCGGTTCAACCGTTGGAGCGCAATTACCAATTTCGTAAAACACAAAACAACGTGTTTTACATTTTTTCAAAATTTCAAATGTCTACAGTATTTTGAAAAAAAATGTTCAAAAAAATTATGGCGGGATCTTATTTTACTTTTTAGCAAAACTCAACTTCATAGGTCGATATTAAATATTCAGACACATAGTCCACATTTACCGAACACATTTTAATAGTCTATGAGTCTCTAAGATATGTTCGAAATCACCATGAATTTGCAAAAAAAAAAACGGGCAAAAAAGTCTTATCTGACTGTCAAAGGTAATAAAAACTGATAAACAATCAAACGAATATTGTATTCATTCATTCAAACAACAATTTTTGCACATATTAAGTTATTGAATCGATTATTGTTATAAGATTGGATTATTATCTACACGAGTCTAATAACCTGTAAGTAATTTGTTTGTTTTGTAAAGGGTGGTTAAATTTTAAGGGCTGATGTTGATTTTGAATAAAACACAAATTATTTAGGAAATTATTGTCATTTCTTTTTATTATGATAATATTGGTATACTCGTAGTTCAATTATGTACGGAACAAAATATAGGCCAAGTGGCACACCTCCATCCGATGGTCAACATTTTCGATGACGCTGAGGCCTAATTGAGGCTCTATGCCGTTAATGTGCCGAATTATCTCATTCTTTATACCTTTTCTTTTAAATAACCCCAAAGAGAGAAGTCCAACGGTGTCAAATTACATGATCTTGGCGGACATCGCCACGACGTGAGATAGCCATTGAATTTGTTGCGCAAAAGTGCCATTGTTTCGTTAGCTGTGTGGCAAGTGGCACCGTCCTGTTGAAACCACATATTGTCCACCTACATATCTTCCAATTCGGGCCATAAAAAGTTCGTTATCATCTCACGATAGCGAACACCATTCACAGTAACTGCCTGACCGGCCTCATTTCGAAGAAGTATGGCCCGATGACGCCGGCAGCCCATAAGCCGCACCAAACAAACTGGACGAGCATGCACAGGTGTTTTCAAATCTCCTACAGACCCGGTTTGCTGAAATTTGCGCACAATTCTCCCGATTGTGCACACATTTGGTCGATTATGCTGATCAAAAAAACATCACGAAGCGCACGAAATGCATTTTGATTTGAACGCCCATTTTCGTAAAAGGCTTAAAAACTTTAACGCATTGCTCGATTGTGTATCTTTACATGGTTCAAATTGAGTTAGTCTGAAATTGAGAAATATCAAATGAAAGGCAGAAAAAAACTTGACGTTTAGGTGTGGTTCACATTCAACATCGGCCCTTACAATTTAACCACCCTTTATCAAGTAAGTTTTCCATTCAAATTGGAAAAAACATGTGCTGCATTTAACTATTGCTCTTTTAAATAGTTTCCTATTTGTATAATTATGTGAAGAAGCCTTGACAAATTATCGTTCCACACAATATATGCAAATTCTTCGAGATTTTGTAATGTCGTCCCTTTCCCGGCTAGGCACTAATATCGGGTCCGTCAATAAGAGCGCTAAAAAAGTTTTTTTAAATAAAACAAAAACGGTTTTGGATATCAATGAAATTCTTTATTCCTGTGAAAGTACGTTCGATGCCATTATGTATGGAACTCGATTTCTTTTGCATGACCACCACGGGCACGCTTGCAGAAGTCCAGACGCTGAACCCAATTTTCGACGGTTTTCAAGCATAAATCGGCCGATACTGCTGCAATTTCACGTTCGATATTCGTATGAAGTTTATCAATCGTCGCTGGCTTGTTGGCATAGACCATAGACTTGACGTAGCCCCACAGGAAATAGTCTAACGGCGTCAAATCGCACGACCGAGGCGGCCAATCGACTGGACCATTTCGTGAGATAACACGTTCTGCAAACTTGGTTTCCAATAAATTGATTGTGGCATTCGCTGTGTGGCTTGTGGCGCCGTTGTGGAACCACATGTCCTCCAAGTCCATATCATCCAATTGGGGCCAAAAATATTCGGTTATCATTGAACGGTAGCGATTCCCATTCACAGTAACGTGCCGGTCTTGATCATCACGGAAGAAGTACGGCCCAATGACGCCGCCGGCCCATAAACCGCACCAAACCGTTATTTTTTCGGGATGCAATGATGACTCATGGAGTACGTGTGGACTGCTGTCTGACCAATAACGCATATTTTGTTTATTGACGAAGCCATTCAGCCAGAAAAGAGCCTCATCGCTGAAGATGATTTTTCGATTTTTCGCGCTCTTAACGTTGAGGCCACTGACTCCGAATTTCGGTAGTAAATTTTAATAATTTCGACTCGTTGTTGGCTCGTATATCTTTCCATCATGAAATGGCAAACCTTACTGAAGAGAAATGTCAAAAGAGCGGCAAAAAATATGGCGTCGTTTGCTGTCCCTGTCGGTCTACTTTTGTAGCGTCCCTGTTGAAAAAACATTTATGAGGTGAATGCTAAACTACTTAGCGTACTCTCTTTAGTAGATGTGCGGCAGTCGAGGTCTGTTTGTGAATTTAGGGAGATAATCGTGATCTCACATTCACTATCCGACAGAGTAAGATCTTCCATCAAGTCCGCTCGCACGCTCTCCTGGCTGAGTCCGATGAGGGAATCATCATCCACCATCTCCGACAATTGCTGACATAACTCACCATACTGAGTGGTTATTTCCCGGTTCAGCGTGTCGATGACCCTTAATTCAGCTAATTGTCCCCTAATTACCTCATCCATGAGTGTCGTATGGACGGACTTCGGATATAATTTGGGAGGGACTAGGTTTAGGTTAGAGTGGCAGCCGTATTTTTTTTTATTTTTATCTATAGTACAAACATCGGTACTGGAATGATCTGTTAGGCTGCCTAGAAAGGTCGACCCCAGTATGTCCAGTTGTCGTTTACTCAGAGCGGGACAGTCGCATAGCAAGTGCTCAATGCTCTCCACTTCGTCCTCATCTCCACAGCTTCTGCAGAAGTAATTGGAGTCTTTCTTCGTGTTCGACGATCAAGCAGTGTCCCGTCAGAACTGATACTAACGTAGACAATCTTTGCCTCTCTAGTGCGAGGAGATATTTTGATCTTCTCGGGTCATACCTTGGCCAGCTTTGTCTAGCTACACTGCAGGTGCCGATTTCTGTCCATCTTTCGTTGGACTGCCTAACTGCCTCTTGCCTAAGCCAAAGCTTACACGTGGATAGTGGCGCACCAATATATGCAAATTCTTCGATAATTTGTAATGTCGTCCCTTTCCTAGCAAGTTCATCGGCTTTGCAGTTTCCCGGGATATCCCTATGCCCAGAAATAAAAATAAAATAGTAACTGCTAATTTGCTTAAAAATGTGATTTGTAGGGTTTAAAGAGATATATGTATTTGTAAGCGATTTGAGTGCCCCAGTTGGTGAGTAATTAATGTATTCGCCTATGAGTTTGGGGATCGTTGGCTCGATTCCCAACAGAGGTTTTAGTAACCCTGCATTTCCCTGGAAATATAAAATATAAATTTTGTTTGTGTTGTAATTCATATTAATAAATAAATATTTGGAAATGAACTCTATAGGGGAGCAACTTTATCAGAACTTTAACCGATACTGCTAATTTGCAAGTCCACGGGGACCTGCAGGCACTATAAGAAATATTTCTGGCAAATTTTATCAACCTAGACTAGTGAATGCTACTGGAAGCTGAAAGTAGACTTTTGATTTTGTCATCAACCAAATTTCGTTTCAGTCGACCAGGTCGATTAGTCGGAACCTAAAATCGACTCGTCGACTAAAGTCGATTTCGACTTACCATTCTCTAACCTAGACATTCGATCAACCGAGCTAGATTATACCAAGGGGGAGTCTGCTCCTTTGTTTACAACTGTAAAATATTGGGTGGCAGAGTTTAGTGGTCGACAAATTGAGGTGTCCACGCCAGAAATGTTTTTAAAATTCACAAAATGGTATTGAATGACCGTCGGTTGAAGGTTCGTGAGTTAGCTGAAGTCATAAATATTTCGAAAAGTGCTATACATTGCATATGACGCATATTTTATGATGAGAATGCTGTGCACAAGATGGGTGCCGCGTTTGCTCACAATCAAGACAATACACCAGTTCACACATCCCCTATTGCAATGACCAAACTCAATGGATTAAAGTTTGAATTGTTTCAGCACCAGATTTAGCTTCCTGGCATTATTTTTTTCCAAACTTGAAAAAATAAAAATATCTGTCGCTGCAAGCAAATACATAGGAGTACATTGACCTGGAACATAATCAACTAATAAAGATTATGCTGATGACGATATCAGTAATAATAGTCTAATAAAATTCATAAACAAAGCTGTTTTCCAATAGTTTATGAATGAATTCAGAAATTTTACATTTTTATTTATTTATTTTTTTTATTAGACTTATAAATGGTGAGGCAAAGAAAGGCAGTTGGTGGAATCGCAAGAAGAAGGGTTCGGACACCCCCACAGACAGTGAAGGCAGCAGCGAAAATGGTGACGATAAACCCAAGGATGATGTGGAACCAGTGGCTTTCTATAAAATGTTCCAATATTCTACGTCCACTAATAAAGCAATGTACGTTATTGGCATTTTGTCAGCGGTTGCCACGGGGTTAACGACACCGGCGAACAGTTGGATTTTTGGTAATCTGGCAAATGTAAGTATTAATTAATCATGATCCGAACATAATTTGGATGCACATTTGTATTATCTATTGAAGGTCTGCTCAAAGAAAATCACTTCTACTACTTTTAAAATTTCTACTACTTTCTTTTTTCTCTTCTCTACAGAACATGATTGATTTTGCTGCCGAAATGGGTGGCTACGGCAGATACACCAGATCCGAACCGGCTGAACAACTATTGGATGCCGTAGAAACATTTGCCTTCCAAAACTCAATGATTGGTGCTATAATGTTGGCCTGCAGTTATCTGTCAGTGACACTCTTCAATTATGCTGCGCATGCTCAGATTTTACGTATACGTGGTAAATTCTTTAGATCAGTGTTGCATCAGGATATGGCCTGGTATGATGTCAATCAAAGTGGTGAGGTGGCCAGTCGCATGAATGAGTAAGTGAATCCGGAGAAAACGAAATGAACAACTTTCATAATGATAATTTTATTCTGATTTCTACAGAGATTTATCCAAAATGGAGGATGGTCTGGGAGAAAAGGTTGTCATGTTCGTACATTTTCTGGTGGCATTTGCCGGCTCACTTATTTTGGCCTTTGTCAAGGGCTGGCAATTGGCTTTGGTGTGTTTGACCAGTTTACCGGTGACCTTTATATCCATGGGTTTAGTGGCAGTGGTACGTGTTGATATACATATATGACTTCGGATCATTAAGCAGATTTTACAAACATAACTTCTTGTCTTCTAGGCTACCTCCAAATTGGCCAAAAAAGAATTGAATGTTTATGCTTCGGCAGGTACTATAGCCGAAGAGGCCATAAGTGGCATTCGTACCGTTAAGGCTTTCGAAGGTGAACCCAAAGAGACCAAAGCATATCGAGATAAAATTGTCGATGCTCGTAAATTGAATATTAAGCGTAACTTGATGTCTGGCATGGGTTTCGGTATGTTGTGGTTCTTCATTTATGCCTCGTATGCCTTGGCCTTCTGGTATGGCGTGGGCTTGGTTCTGAAGAATTATAACGGTGAAGAATACTATAGCAACTATGATCCTGGTACTATGATAACGGTGAGTGAAAAATGCCTCTACTTGTATTGTATGAATTTAATTGGTCCTGCGGCTCTATGCTCCTTATAGGAATTACAGGAAACAGTATATAAATGGGCACAGGGTTTTTTGTTTTGTTGGTGATTATTCGCCACCATGTTCATATATAATTTAATACTTATACGCCACTTCGTTCATGATTTATTAACAATCATACGACACCCTGGCCGTTGACCAAATTACAAAGAAACATGATTTCTAGTTTTTTTTTTCACAATATTCAAAACTTTTCACAATATTCAAAACTTTTCACAATATTCAAACTAAAATTATAATTTTAATTTCAATTATTTTCTACATAACGATGAAATTAAATCATATTTGAATAAGAAAATAATAATGTTGTAGTAGTATTGAATCTAAAAACACTAAAAATTCCATCCTGGATCGACTCCAGTATAGAGAAAGACCTTAATGGTTGCCCCTAGTATTGAGGAAGAACTCATTCGTCAACTCTAGTGTCGACGAAGACCTCCATCGTCGACTCTCGTACAAAGCAAGAGTGATCAACTTCGAAAAGAGGAAAACCTCAGTAGTTGAAAGATAAATCAGATCCAAAGTATTCTAGCTAAAAACACTACAAATCCCCAACCTTGACTCTAGTATAGAGATAGATCTTAATGGTCGACGCTGTTATGTTGAAAGATCTTAGTGGCCGACTCTAATATAAAGGAAACCCTAAATGGCCGACTCTAGTATTATGGAAGTTATCAATTGTCAACTCTACTGTAGTTGACTCCCAGTCGTCGACTCTAGTATAGGTCAAGACTTCAGTGGTCGTCTTAGAAGACTAGAGGAAGACTCAGTAGTTGAAATTTTGATCAGATCCAAAGCATTGGATCTAAAAACGCTAAAAAATCTCGATCTTGATTGACTCTAATGTAGAGAAAGACCTTAATCGTCAGCTCTGTTATGAAGAAAGATCTTAGTGGCCGACTCGTATATACAGGAAACCCTCAATGGTCGACTCTTACATTGAGGAAGTCTTCGTTTGTCGACTCTAATGTAGATAAAGATCTCTGATCGACTCTATTATAGGACAAAGCCGGAGTTACCAGCTCATATAGGCCAATTGAGATCCCTAGCGCTACCGCGGGCCCAGTTGCCCTTATCGGGACCAACCTGTTTGATATACGAAGTTATCAATAGTATGAATATCTGTACCGACCAGATCTGTCAGTCGTTTACTCAATTCGGGACTATCGGGTCTGTTCTGTAGCAAGGTGATTTGAAATCACGGCGATTTTAAAATCACCGGCGACTTACAATCACTGTTGGAGTTCGAAATGGGCCGGTTTATTATTCATAGCCTCCCAAAAAAGATTGTTCAAAATATGCTCGGGTGATTTCGAACTCCAAAAGTGATGTTAAGTCGCCGGTGATTTTAAAATCACCGTGATATCAAATCGCCGTGATTACAGAACAGACCCGTATATCAAAGCAGGTGCTTAAGGTTCTCCACTTCCTCCTCGTCTCCACAGCTTCTGCAGAAGTCACTGGGCTCAATTCTCAATCTTCTACTGTGTTCACTGATCAGTTAGTGCCCAAAACTCCTGGCGAGTTCTCTGATCAAGCAATGTACCATCAGAATTGGCGCTAAAGGTGACAGTCGTTTCATCTTTAGTGTGAGAAGATATTTTGACCTTCTTACATCAAACATTGGCCAGATTTGTCTAGCTATCCTACAGGTGTCGATTTCTGCCCATCTCTCTCTGGACTGTCACTTGCCTAAGCCAAAGCTTACATATGTGGGAAGTGGCGCAGCAATGTATGAAAATTCTTCGAGAGTTTGTGAAGTCTTCCCTTTCCTAGCAAGTTCATCGGCTAGCAGTTCCCCGGGATATCCCTATGCCTAGTTACCCATATCAGGTATATGTTAGCCACCTCGTTAAGAGATCCGCAGCAGTCGAGGGCTGTGGTTGACTTAGAATAGAGGAATATCTCAGTGATCGAATCTACTTCCTCAGTTGTTGAATAGTCTGTCTGTCTTATATAGAAAAAATTCAGTTCGACTTTAGTATAAATGGAAACATGAGTATAGAGAAGTCGAGGGCTATGGTTGACTTAGAATAGAGGAAAACCTCAGTTATCGACTCTAGTACAGTGGAATATCTCAGTGATCGAATCTACTTCCTCAGTTGTTGAATAGTCTGTCTGTCTTATATAGAAAAAAATTCAGTTCGACTTTAGTATAAATGGAAACATGAGTATAGAGAATGAATCTAGTAAGAGAATCTCGTTAAGAGATCTGCAGTAGTCGAGGGCTATGATTGACTTAGAATACTCTTAGAGGAAAATCTAAGTCGACTCTAGCATATTTGAAGATCTTAGAGATCGAATCTTATTTCTCAGTTGACGAATAGGTCTGTCTTATATAGAAAAAAATCATAGGTCGACTCTAGTAAATATGTGGACCTCATTGATCGTATAGAGAAAGAATCTAGTACAGGGAAGACTCTGTGCTCAATTTAAGCAAAACTATATATTGAAATCGTTCTATGGAACAAAGAATGGAATCTATAGCCTTCGAATTTTGCGCTCAGCTCTTTTTAAATAAAATATATGCAAATATAATATATGAAATAATCGGTCGAAGTTTTCAAGACTTGTAGAACCGGAAGTCAGCGTTCAGAATCATAGTTTCAACGCTTTGACTAAGAGAAGAAGAAATACTTTATGTCGATTTTTTCTGGATTAGTGTTAGTTGTTATTTTCCACAAAAATATTCGAACATTTTTGTGAGAAATAAGCCGATTTCAAGTTATCACCTAATTTGTGTATATTTCTACTTATAGTAGAAAAATATTTGTTGAGATTATCTAATATAGATTTTAGTAAATTGTTTTTCGGTTGGTGTCGGTTAGGACAAGCTACTTGCGAAAAACCAATGAAATTAGGAAAGCTGTTGATTTTTCTTAAATCTACTGAAAGGAAGCCCATATTTTTCTAGGTGTATGAGTTGAAAAGCGGAATCGCCTGTTTTGAGAGTAATAATCCTCCAAAGGTCCTCTTAATTTAATTTCTTGGGCTGAATCATATATTCCGAAGCCTTCGACTTCAAATTCTCAACCGAGATAAATAACTTTTCTGATTTCCCAGCAAACTTCGAGGTCGAATATCTCGAGCTAACCTAGAAAAAAGGCTACCTGGTTTGTTAAGATGGGGATAGGCTTAGTCTCCTTTCTGTTGCCTTTTCGGACTAACACAGTGTTATAAATGAGCACTCACACGTCCTTATGTATGTCAGTATTTAGTTCACATTCAAAAGCCATCCCGATCATAGCATTAATAATAATATTAATTAATAGCCATTAATATGGCGTATTAAGACTTTGGTTGGGTTCCTCCTTATTAGATTTGCCACTTAACGTGATATTTTCCAATACAAAAACTTTAAATGGCCATAAATCCTTATATAAGCTGGAGATTTCCTAGATGATCTTTTATTCGTAGATAGCGCATTTTGTTTCCTTAAGCTGCCTCGTACTGAATGGTAGTGATACAATTGCATACTTTGTTTTTAACTTTAAACATTTTTTAATTTCTACATTGTTATCTTTCTCATCTCCTCAGGTCTTCTTCTCCATTATGATGGGTTCCATGAATATTGCTATGGCCGCTCCTTATATTGAGGCGTTTGGCATTGCCAAGGGTGCCTGTGGCAAAATTTTCAAATTGATCGATCAAATTCCCTTCATCAACCCCATTGATCCTCGGGGAACTCGTTTGAATGACCCCTTGACACATATTGAATTCCGTAATATTGACTTTAGCTATCCCACTCGTAAAACGGTTCAAATTCTGGATAAATTCAATTTACGCATCAAACGAGGCCAAACTGTGGCTTTGGTGGGCTCTTCCGGTTGTGGTAAATCGACCTGCATTCAGCTTGTCCAACGTTTTTATGATCCCGATGGTGGCAATGTGTACTTTAATGATGTCGATCTGAAGGATTTGAACATAGAATGGTTGAGAGCCCGCATTGGTGTGGTGGGTCAAGAGCCCGTGCTGTTTGGTACCACAATTTATGAAAATATTCGTTTTGGCCGTGAAGATGCCACCAAGGAACAGATAGAGGCTGCTGCTCGGGCTGCCAATGCCATGATTTTCATTAATAAATTACCTCAAGGTTTCCATACCATGGTGGGTGAACGTGGTGCCCAATTATCTGGAGGTCAGAAACAGCGTATTGCCATTGCTCGTGCTCTGGTTAGAGACCCTGAGATTCTATTGTTGGATGAAGCTACCTCTGCCTTGGATACCGCCAGTGAAGCTAAGGTTCAGGCTGCCTTGGAAAAGGCCAGTGTTGGTAGGACGACCATTATCGTGGCTCATCGTTTGTCCACCATTCGTCGTGCTGATCGCATTGTGGTCATTAACAAGGGCAAAGTAGTGGAGAGTGGTACTCATGACGAATTAATGGATTTAAAACAACATTATTATAACTTGGTTATGACACAATTGGGAGAAGATGCCACTGTCACAACACCTGGAGTGGGTCAGAAGGAATTCTTGCTTAATGCCAAGGATGAGGACGAAGAAGAAATTAAGATAACCAAAGAAGATGCCGATGATGCTCTAGCCACAGAAGAGGAAAAGGGCAAATTCTCTGTGATAAACATTTTGAAAATGAATCGTGATGAATGGCCTCAAATTGTGTGCGGTTGTGTCTGCTCTGTGATCATGGGTGCAGCTATGCCTTTATTCGCTGTTCTCTTTGGGTCCATTTTAGAGGTATTGGCTGTTCGTAACGACGACGAGTACGTGAGAAATGAGACAGATACTTTCAGTTTATATTTCTTGATATGCGGTGTTGTTGTGGGCATAGCTACCTTCCTGCAGGTGAGTTTGAGATAAGGGTGGAGTGGGGGTTCAGGATAACTAACGAATGTTCCCTATTTACCAGATCTATACTTTCGGTATTGCTGGTGAACGTTTGACAGAGCGCTTGCGTGGACTTATGTTTGAAGCTATATTGAAAATGGAAATTGCCTGGTTTGATGATAGAGCCAATGGCACGGGTAGTTTGTGTGCTCGTTTGTCTGGTGATGCTTCCGCCGTTCAGGGCGTAAGTAATTCTAAGATATACTCTAGGTTCCGGAGGTATAATATTATAATTTACTCTTTAGGCCACCGGTCAACGTATTGGAACTATTGTACAAGCTCTGGCTACCCTTTTCTTGGGTGTGGGTCTCTCCATGTACTACGAATGGAGTTTGGGTCTATTGGCCTTGGCTTTTACACCTTTCATTTTGGTAGCTACCTACCTGCAGCGCAAAGTTATGGCTGAGGAAAATATGGGCACAGCCAGTACAATGGAAAAATGTACTAAGGTTTGTAACAGATCCCAGAATAGTGTTGATATAATTCTAATTTTTAAACTAATTTTAAATTTAGCTTGCTGTTGAAGTTGTCTCCAATATTCGTACTGTTGCTTCTTTGGGTCGCGAAGAAATGTTCCACAAGCAATACATGGAATTGTTATATCCCGCCGTGGCTGTAAGTTTGACATTAACATTCTTTAAATAGTTTTTTTCCTTATGCCCAAATTTTCTTTCCATTTTAGAAAGCTAAACGCAATACCCATTACCGTGGTCTTGTCTATGGTCTCGCTCGTTCCTTGATGTTCTTTGCCTATGCCGCCTGCATGTACTATGGCGGTTGGCGTGTGGTTCACAAAGGCATGGATTTCGGTAATGTCTTCAAAGTCTCACAAGCTTTAATTATGGGTACCGCCTCAATTGCCAGCGCTTTGGCTTTTGCTCCTAACTTCCAAAAGGGTATCTCAGCTGCCGAGGGCATCTACAAACTCATTACCCGTGAATCGAAAACTGTTGATAGTCCTGGAGTGTCCACAGCACCGTGGGTTTCCGAAGGCAATGTTGCCTACAATGCAGTACAATTCTCTTATCCCACACGTTCAGAAATTACTGTACTTCGTGGTTTAAGTTTAGCCGTTGCACGGGGACAAAAGATTGCCCTGGTGGGTCCTTCGGGTTGTGGCAAATCAACATGCATTCAATTGCTGCAACGTTTCTATGATGTTGATAATGGTTCCGTGACCATTGATAACAAAGATTTACGCAATCTGTCTTTACATAATTTGCGCAAACAATTGGGTATTGTATCGCAGGAACCCATTCTCTTCGATCGTACGATTCGTGAGAATATTGCCTATGGTGATAACACACGCATGGTATCGGAACAGGAGATCATGGAAGCGGCCAAGAAGGCTAATATTCATAATTTCGTTTCGTCATTGCCGTTGGTAAGTGGAATATATTTTTTGATAATTTGTTACTTAATAGGGAAAGGTGTTTAAGACCTGCCGAGCGTTTCGTTTGAATTATCTGATTTTTTTTTAATTAAATGAAATATAAAAAACTTTAATAAGCTTTCTCGGAAAGAAATTCAACGCTCCAAATTTCAATTTCTTTCAACTTATCCAATGTTTCACGTAAATGTGCGTACAATAGATCTATTTTGTAGATCCCTCATACAAAACAGCTTTGTGCGAGTTCCTCCTAAGATAAGATTTTCCACTTCACGTGATATTTTTCAATATAAAAACTTAAAATGGTCATAAATCCTTATACAAGCAGGCGATTTCGCTGATGATCATTCTATTCCTAGTTTGTCCATTTTGTTTCCTTAAGCTTCCTCGTACTGAATGGTACTGATACTGATGCATACGTTATTTTTTAACTGCATGTTAAATCCAATTAGGAAATGGGTTACATTTTGTGATACACTTTATGATGGACACAATTTGGAATAATTTTAGCGTAACTTAAAGGCGCTTATTCATAAAAATTTAATGAAGGTTTGAAGAACGCTTTAAAACTGCTAAAGCGTTCCTCAAACCTTCTTTAAAATCTTCAAAATTCCTTAAGAAACTTCCATTATTAAACCAACTCTTAAGAGCCATTCGTCAATAGTGCATGTCAGTCATTAAGCAGCATCATTCTGAATGGTATTGATAAAGGTTCATATATTATTTCTTAGCTTCAGAACACATCCAATTAAGAAGGGGACTACTTCATTTTGTTACACATTTCTTAAGCATATCATAAAGTCTTCATAACTCCTTAAGAAACTTCCACTGTTCAGCAAACTCCTAAGGGGTATTCGTCAATAGTCCATATTTGTCCTTAAGCTGCCTTGTAACAGGGACTACTACATTTTGTCATCGACACAATTTTGAATAGTTTTAGCATAACTTAAAATCTGCATAACTCCTTAAGAAACTACTACTATTCAGCAAACTCTTAAGAGGTATTCGTCAATAGTCCATGTTTGGCATAACTTAAAATCTTCATAACTCCTTAAGAAACTCCTACTATTCAGCAAACTCTTAAGAGGTATTCGTCAATAGTCCATGTTCGGCATAACTTAAAATTTTCATAACTCCTTAAAAAACTCCTACTTTTCAGCAAACTGTAAAGAGGTATTCCTCAATAGTAGTTTTATGGTTGGCATAACATAAAATCTTCATAACTTCTTAATAAACGTTCACTATTCAGCAAAATTTAGAGGTATTCATAGTTTTTAAGATGCATTTTTAAAAACTCAGCAATTTTTCTTATCTTTTCACTACCGACATTCTTTAAATAATAGAACAATATCATATGTTTTCAGTTATATTTATACCGATTTTTTTCTTCATTTCAGGGCTACGAAACCCGTATGGGTGAGAAGGGCACCCAAATGTCCGGTGGACAAAAGCAGCGTATTGCCATTGCCAGAGCTTTGGTGAGAAATCCCAAAATTTTGCTACTCGATGAAGCCACTTCTGCTTTGGATGCCGAAAGTGAAAAGGTCGTACAGGACGCTCTTGAGGTGGCCAGTGAAGGTCGCACCAGTATCAGTATTGCTCATCGCCTCTCAACAATCGTTGATTGTGATGTGATATTTGTCTTTGACGAGGGCAAAGTATCCGAATGTGGTACACACAAGGAATTACTCGAAATGCGTGGTCTCTACTATACTCTCTATAAATTGCAAACTGGTGCTATGTAAGGACTGACGTCATTTGAAGAACAAATAATTCCAATACCTGCCAAACTAGTGTTTTTACTATACTCCTACCCTATGTCTTAGACTATAAGTTCATTTATTTATACAAAAAATTAAAAAAAATCGAACAAATCAAAAAAGACGTTACTTTAATGTACAGTACAATAATACATTTAATTATTTCATAATGAAGTTGTAATAGACTTTTGTTAGGTGCTCTCACATATTGTAGTTTTAATAAGTATGTATGTCGTATTAATTTAATTAAGATTTTTATTGTATAATTCACTAGTGATAATGGAACTTGCGAACTTGCATAATATAGGTATTATAATTGATTTGTATAAATAAATACAAATGTTAAGATAAGAAGGCGATTGTTTTATTTAAATGGACATTGCAGTGACTGTTTTATTGGCAATTAAAAAATGAGTCAAGTGTTATTAAATGCCAATGAAATATAATTAAGGGCTTCTCAGCTGTTTAGACAAATGTTTAAGCAAACATTTTAAAAAAGAAATGCCCTGACTATAATTCCGATATATTAAAAAAGTTTGCATTTTTTAACGTCTACCCTGGAATAGCGAAAGGCTCCTATTTGATAAGCCTTCTAAAATTAGAGCCCTAGGGCAAAACAAGCGTTATTTTAAGGTCGTTTAGGCTCTGTGCCAACCTTCAAGCCCCACGAACAGGTTAAGCAAATATTTAGAAATAGAAATGCCCTGACTATAATTCTGATGTATTATTAAAGTTTGCATTTTCAACTTTCAATGGTTGCAATGGAATAGCGAAAAGGCTGTCTAGCTAAGAAGCACTTAATTACTTTGATCCCTACAGCTAATATAAAATTTAACTTCTCAAATTAGAGCCCTAGGGAAAAACAAGCATTATTTTGAGGTCGTTAAGGCACTGTGTCACCCTTTAAGCCCCCCGAACAGGTTAAGCAAATATTTTTAAATAGAAATTCCCTGACTATAATTCCGATGTAGTATAAAAGTTTTTTTTTTAACTCTCAATGGCTGCCCTAGAATATTGTAAAGGCTCCCCATTTGATAAGCCCTTAATTAGAGCCCTACACCTAGAATAAACAAATAATTCTTAAATAAGAGCTTTATGGTTAAAAACAACTTTATTTTGAGGCCTTTTACACTATGTTGCAAGCCATATGAACAGGTTAACCAAAAAATTAAAAAAGCGCTGACTATAATTCCGATGTATTATAAATGTTTGATTTTTTCAACTCTTAGTATCTTAATAGCGAAAACGCTCTTTAGTTGAGGTCCCCTTAAGTGTAGCCCTACCGCAAAAATTAAAAAACAACTTTTTAAGTAAGAGCCCTAGATAGAGCCCTGAACGAACACTTTGACATTTTTATTTAGGGATTAAGTACTACATTTTATTAGATTTTCCACTTCACGTGATATTTTCCAATACAAAAACGTAAAATGGTCATAAATCCTTATGTAAGCGCCGGATTTCCTAAGTGATAATTAATGCTTGGATAGTACATTTTATTTCCTTAAGCTTGCTCGTAATGAATGGTAGTGATACAGGTGCATACTTTTTTTTAACTGCACAACTCCTAAAATTAAAAAAAGGACTTCATTTTGTGACGCACATTATGGTGGACACATTTCGGAATAATTTTATCACAACTTAAAATCTTCATAGCTCCTTAAGAAATTTTCACTATTAAGCTAACTCTAGTTCATGTTTATCCTTAAGCTGCCTAGTACCGAAGGGTATTGATACAGGTTTATGCATTATTTCTTAGCATCATAACACATTAAGAAAGGGACTTCTACATTTTGTTATACATTTTATGAGCATACCTTAAAATCTTCATAACTCCTTAAGTGTATTCCTCCTAAGAGGTATTCGTCAATAGTCCATGCTTGCCTTTAAGCTGCCCTGTACTGAGTGATATTAGCAAAAGAAATGCGCTGACTATAATTCCGAATTGTTATACATGTTTGTCTTTATCAACTTCAAATCTCTGCTCTGGAACAGTGTAAACAAATATCTTCTTAAATAAACCTCCTAGGGCCAAAATACTTTATTTTGAGGCCGTTTAGGCTCTGCTGCCTTTAAGGCACACGAACAGGTTAAGCAAGCATTTTAAAATAGAAATGCTCCGACTATAATTCCGATGAATAATAAAAGTTTACATTCAACTCTCAATGGCTGTCTGTTATTAGCGAAAAGGCTCTCTAGTTTATAAACACATAATTAGAGTCCTACAGCGAAAATAAATAAATAACTTATTAAATAATAGCCCCAGGGCAAAAAAAAACGTTAGGACCGATGAAGCAATAAATTTAAAATATACATGCCCTGACTACAATTCCGATGTATTATAAAAGTTTTAATTTTTCAACTCTCAATGGCAGCCCTGAAATAGCGAAAAGGCTCTCTGGCTTTGATACAATTTTCTTTTTAATGACGATTAAAGTTCGACTATCACATCAAAGCGGTAGTGATAACGAACTCTGTGACATTTTTAAATATAGACCAAGGCCCGCAATTTTCAGTCCATACGACCTTATTGGTTCAGATGTATATTAACTTAAAATCTTCATAAATCCTTAAGAAACTTCAGCAAACTCTTAAGAGATATGAGTCAATAGTCCTTATTTGCCCTTCAGCTGCCTTGTACTGAATGGTATTGATACAGGTTCATACATTATTTTTAAGCTTCACAGCATATCCAATTTAAAAGGATCAGTAATCCTATTAATATTATAAAATCGTTTGTTTGTTCCATCATCAGGTCTAAACGGCTGAACCGATTCTCTTGAAACTTGGTGGACACATAGACCAATGCCTGGAAAGTACCATAGGCAACTTTGCTTTTCGATTTTCCGCCAAGTGATTTTCGACCACCTGATCGCTACGGCTCCTGTTAGAGCTAGAAAGCTTAAATTTTGCACACACAAGTGTTGTATAAACCTCTGGCTGCTCGCGTAGTAATTTTTTGGTCTGTGGTCAGTTGTAGCGCTTTTAAAAACTTGAGTATTGTTTTTGTCCTTTTTGAATATGAAGTACTATAAACGCAAAATATATGCACGAAAAATAAGTTTGAATTCTCTGACTGTGGTCAGTGTAACAGTGACCAAAACAATTTTCACCATTTTACAGATTTGAAAAGTTCTTTAAGAGCTAATAATATAAAAATGTATATGCATACACTGACCTCAAAGGAGATAAAATATTTTTCAAAATATATCGTTTACCACTTACTGTGGTAACTTTTCGATCGTAGTCAATATAAATTCTGAGACTGTGGTCAGTGTAGCAGAGACCAAAGCCATTTTCACCCCTTCAGTACTTAAAACTAGTTATGAGTCTTCAAATTATGATATACATACGTATTAATTTACAAATTTATTTGAATATACTGCTATTGTAGCTATTCGATGTCCAGTAAGAGGTCATAGTGGACAACAAAACCGAGTGTTAATTTTTTTTAAAGAATTTTAGAAATATTTCGCTCTTCAGTTAGTGTGTTTATTGTAGGTTGCAGTCAATATAAGCGTTATCAAATGGTAGACTCGGGCTAATCCGATTACTCTGAATCTTAGTCATAGGACGAATATTATGTGAAATGTTCAATAGTACTCGTATAATAAAGCATTTGATCCTCATGTCATCCTTCATGTCATTTGCGACTTCTTGACCACTGAGACACTCTCTTAAAGCATAAATATAGCTAAGAGCATATCTGGAATAATACTATACTCAGATTCACAAGATTTGACCAGTGGTCAGAACAGTTGTGATTAAGATGTTTTTTTAATCTGAGTTTTTGATTAAGAAGTTTATATCACGGCAATAAAATGTAACCCGAGCAACGCAGGGTATTAAAACACTAGTTTTGGCTTAAAATCACCATAACTACTTAAGAAACTTCCAATACTTAGAAAACATTTAAGAGGTATTAGTTAGTAGTTTTTGGCGTGACAGTAAAGTAAATTTTTCAGTTGACTGTAGGTCAAGTGAATTAGATTTTTTACTTTACGTGATATTTTCCAATACAAAAACTTAAAATGGTCATAGACCTTATATAAGCAGGCGACTCTCTTGATGATCTTTTATTCGCTGATAGTCCATTTTATTTCTTTAAGCTGCCTCGTATTGAATGGAAGTGATGCAGATGCAAATAATAAAGGGATAACATTTTGTGATACACTGTAGTGGTGGACGCAATTTGGAATAATTTAGCATAACTTAAAATCTTCATAACTCCTTAAGAAACTTCCACTATTGAGCAAACTCTTAATAGATATTCGTCAATAGTTCATATTTGTCTTAATTGTATTGATACTGGTTCATACGTTATTTGTTAGCTTCGCATCACATCCAGTTTAGAAGGGTACTACATATTTTGATGCATTGTATGATGGACACCATTTTGAGTAATTTTAGCATAACAGGTTCATAGATTATTTTTAGCTTCACAGCACATCCAATTTCTAAAGGGACTACCTTTTTTTGATACATTTTATGATGGACACAATATTGGGTAATTTTAGCAGAACTTAAAATCATCATAACTTCTTAAGAAACTTCCATTTCTCAGCAAACTCTTACGAGGTATTAGTTAGTAGCTTTTGAGATGCACATTTAAAAATAAAATATTTTTCTTATATTTATGTGCAAAATGCTCCATTTGTGTGGGAGCTACCAAAAAGGGCGTAGCAACTTCGCCCATTTTTGAAGGGTCTGTAGCTATTGTAAAAGCACCTAATTACTCCTTATTAGATTTTTCACTTCGCGGCATATTTACCAATACAAAAACTTAAAATGGTTATAAATCCTTATATATATAAGCAGGCGATTTCCTAGATGATATCTAATTCGTAAATATTCCATTTTGTTTCTTATAAAATATTTTTTTATATTTATGTGCAAAATGGTCTATTTGTGTGGGAGTTACCAAATGGGTCGTAGCAACTTCGCCCATTTTTGAAGGGTCTGTAGTTATTGTAAAAACACTCTTAATTCGATTTTTCACTTCGCGGCATATTTACCAATACAAAAACTTAAAATGGTTATAAATCCTTCTATATATAAGCAGGCGATTTCCTAGATGATCTATAATTCGTAAATATTCCATTTTGTTTCTTTAAGCTGCCTCGTACAGGACACCAGTTTGTGTAATCTTTCTATAACAGCTTTATAGGTTATTTTTAGTTTCACAGCACATCCAATTTATGAGGGGACTACCTTTTTGGATACATTTTATGATGGATACAATATTGGGTATATGTGGCATAACTTAAAACCACCATAACTCCTTAAGAAACTTCTCTTTCTCAGCAAACTCTTAGGAGGTATTAGTTAGCAGTTTTTAAGATGCACATTTAAAAAAAATATGTTTCTTATATTTATGTGCAAAATGGTCTATTAGTATGAGAGGTACCAAAAATGCGTGGCAATAACGCCCATTTATCACGGGACTGTAAGTACTGTAAAAGCACCTTATTACTCCTTCTTACATTTTTCACTTCACGTCATATTTTTCAATACAAAAACTTAAAATGGTTATAACTCCTTATATTTTTTATATTTTTCTTATCTTTTTGTGAAAAATTATCCATTTGTGTGGGAGGCTGACGACTTCGCCGACTTTTCTCAATGTGATATTTACTAATAAACTATTAGTGGGGTGGAATTGCAGACGTTCCTGTAAGTAATAGAGACGTTATTAAAGAAGCAATATTTCACTAGGAGGCTGGTTATTGAAAAAAGGAATAAAATATTTTTTGTGATTTTTTCCTCTATTTTTTATGGTATTCTTCGTGGCAGAAAAAATGATTTTACGACTGTTACTAAAGCACTGTTTCTACGTGGAAGATATATTTCTAATATTTGTAGCCCACATAACGATGGCTTATACCCAAACGTGGCTATAATGAAAAACCAATTTTTCCGAAGAGCAAAATAAAACTGTTGAATTTTATTATTTGGCGATAATTTTTATAAATTATGCGATAATTTTATTAATTTTGGCAATAATTTTTATTAATTTTGGCGATAATTTTTATTAATTTTGGCGATGATTTTTTTATTATGAATTATTTATACGAACGTATATAATATATTCCTTCGAATTCCTAATTCATATCATATCAAAATTACAGCGAAATAATAAAATACAACAGTTATTTTGCTCTCCTGAAAAACTGGGTTTTTTAATATAGCCACTTTTGGATAAAAGCCATCGATAACGTTTCCCGGCCCTATAAGGTATATACTGCAAAAAGTACAGTCAAAATACTAAAGGTAGCTACCAAAAAACTTTGAATTAAAAAAATAATTATAAAAAAACTTTACCATAAACATTTTTTTGGTTTTAATTTTATGGAATTATATCTCTCAATCTACCCCAAACAAGTTTTTGATCCTTGCACATAAAAACATTTTTTTTTGTTGCATAGTTAAAAAATAATAATAATGTAATCATAAAAATATGTGAATTCAAAGTTCAAAATGCAAACAATGTGGAATTGAGAACATTGTTGTCAAAATTTCATATCAAGTATGAGTGACTCAGAGCACGACAATTCACGCGACTTTAATAGTACAATAACTAATTTATGATTGAGTATGCAATATTATTGTTTCAAATGTTCAAAAAGTTAATCGGACAAACGAAAATATGTATGAGTCTACCTTTTGTTATCATTTAAATTATTTTTTTTATTTTGTTTACTCGAATAAATAATTTTAATTTTTTCATTACGGAAGGGCTTGTTTTAATCACAAGTTAAAAAAAATCGGAAATTTAAATAAAAAAAATGAAAGAAATTGAAAATTTTCAGATTTTTTTTGTTAAAAATATCTTTCTATTTATTATCGTACTATTGAGTTCTTGAGATTTGTGGTGTGCAACGACTACAACAATGTAGCGTCTGACGAACTGAAGCGATGACTTGCTGGAATAATACCAAGAGATATGAGCAAAGTCGCATTTAAGTGTGCTGGCGACGGTGGTGGCGGTGTTTTGCTGGTGATAGTGGTGGTCGACATGTCTGAGAGGCATTTTATTGCTAATCCCTGCCTTCCCCACACATACACTGAAAAAAATAGGTCCTAATGTTAAAGAAAATGATACTGATTTGGCACCAAAGACAAGAGAACATTAATGGCTATTTCGTTTCTGGAAAAAGTGCTGCACCGTTGATGTAAAATACTAAAAATATTTGCCACTTTTATGTCGACATTTGAACTTAACTCCAAAATGCGATAATAAAAGCGCAGTTTTCGTAAAAAGGGTAACGAAAATGCCGCAAATTTTCCAGAAACGAAGTCGCCATAAGATAAAGACATTTAATACTTAAAGTAAAGAAAATTAACTTAATACTAATTATATTTACTTAAATTTATTTGCAAAATACACTTATTTTAATGTTTTATTGTCTCTGGCGCTAACATCAATGCCAACGATTTTTTCAGTGTACGTATGTAAATAGTGTTCTGAGACCCAATGGGGGAGGTGTGGGATGGCCACAAATTACTACACACCTATCTATCTATACATTTAGATATCGCACCGATAAATTATCACACAAGTGAAACATTATTAATTCCGAATTTTCAATATAAATGACTATGGAAATTTGGACATGAACTCAGTCCGTTACGAAATTTTGGCAATAACTGTTATATTTCCTTTCAAAGTTGTCCGCAATAATACGCGAAGAGAAACGTGAAAATTCTAAGCAATCGGGAAACGTTATTCGGCAGGAAGTAGTGTTTAAACTCGTAGCACGCAATGAGTGCAAACGGCGCATCGTCTAAGGACGATATATCCTTTTACGGTAAAAATATAACACTCGCTGAGCAAAATGGAAATAGTGGCTCTACTGTGTAAGTGTGAAAAAATATATAGTTTTAAAAATGAAAAATATATATTTTTTTATAATTGGCAAAAATATATTTTTTTTTAAATTTAAAAACATATATTTCTAAAAGTGAGAAAAATATATTTTTAAATGCCAAAACAAATGATTAAATATTAAAAAGCATGGAAGAATAAAACAACAAGTGAAAGAGTTGTGGGGTGATTTTGAAAAAGAAATCAGTGTTTTTATCGTCGAACTCTTATCAACGCAAATTAATAACATTCAGATAAAGAACTTTTTTTTTTGGGAATTTCCCATGTGATGTGTGATCAATGAGAATTTATAAACGAAATAAGTCGAAGAACATAAAAATCAAACTATTTTTCGAATTACTAAATATCAAAAACCTCAGAAGTTTTTGGGAATTTCTCAAGTGAAAAAATAGTATGATAAGTGAGAATTTACAAAGGACATAAATAAAAAATCTTTTACAAATGACTAGATAGAAAAAATCGTAAAAAGTTAATTTGAATATGGCATAAGTTGCAAATAATTTCTGTTAAAAATGGAGGTGGATTTCTCGAAATATACAGTGAAAGTTGGTTATATTTTTCTCAGTTGCAATAAAAAAGGTTATATTAAACACAAATAAAACTATTTGGAATATTCCTTTCGACCATCCATTTAATTATTGTTGTATTCCGGAAAGACTTTTATGGTTTGTAAACATCTCCTGGAGATAAATAATAAGCTGTCCCATAAATGTCCCTAAGAGGTCTCGTCTCAAAAAGAAACATTGGAGTCCATTAAAAAATTGTTGTGCAGTCCATTAAAAAATTGTTAGATTTTGAAGCTGTAAATATAAAATTGTATGAAGTTGTTCAACTGACGTTTTTATTCTAACGATAGTTAAAAAGTTAAGTCAACAAAAAAATTGAAAGTCTAATTCGAAAATTTTACAAAAAAAAAAAAATATTGACTCAAATAAATTAATAGTTAGAATTTTTCTGATATTATTCAATAGTTTAATCAACATACTTTTTTTCTTTTTACGCCTCTAACGATCGTTTGCGTTCCGTCTCCCATCAGCGCATTTTCGCTTTTTTTTCTGGTTAAATTTAAAAGTGATCAATCTAAATGATGTCTTAAATTTGTTTATACAATCCATCTGTGATATTAATTTTAAGTATTTTGTTTATTTTTGCGTTTTTATTGTAGAAACATCCATATGATGCAATTCACGAAAATTACAAAATATATCGATGTGAAAATATAAATAAATAAATCACTCAAAAAAGTCCTCGAGCTTGAAAAATCACTTATCTATTTGTTAAATTTATACAAAAAATTGTTGAATTTATCTATGTAGGCGAAATTTACTCTAATACTACCAAAAACTATTATCCTCTATTAAAAATTGGAAATTTTCATCAAATTTTAAATATTTTATAGAAAATTAAATTAAATAAGAGCGCCACAGTAGGTGAGTTGGTAGCGTACTAGCCTATGAGTTTTATTTAAAAATTATTTTTTTTATTTTTGCTTTAAAACAAGTATTTAGTATATGTTTTTTGTTCAAAAAGTAATAAAAATTTTGAAAATAAATTAATATATTTTTTTTACAAAAAGTCGCAAATGTTGTTGAAATAAAATTTTTCTACAAAGTTCGTTGAAATAATTTTTGATTTTTTTGAAAACATCATTAAAGTTAACTTTTTTTAGAAAATTTCACTGAAATTACATTTCTCTAGAAAAAAATTTTAAAATTGCATTTTTCTCAAAAACATTTTTGAATTTTTTATTTTTTCCAAATTTTTTATTTAAATTTCGAAGGTCCATGATCGGAAAAAAGACGATTACTCATGGCTGGTCTTTGACTTTATTCAAGGCCCAATGAAGGAAAATTCAATTTCAATGAAATTTTAAAGAAAATATTATTTAATATAAGAAAAAATTCTCGAAAAAATAAATTTCGAAGAGATTTTCGAATCTCTTAAATTAAAATTTATTTTCGATTATTTTAATTTGTTGTCATTTCTTTGAAAAATATATATAAACATATGTACTTCTTAATTTTAATTCAATCATTTTTTATTAAAAAAAAGGTGTATTGCAAGCAAAATTTTTAAACCTACATTTTTTTTTATTTATTTAAAAAAAATATATTTTTTTGTTTATTTAAAAAATATTTTTTTATTTATTAAAATTTGTTTTTTTTTAATTTTTTCTATTAATTAA
Source organism: Eudasyphora cyanicolor (assembly GCA_963930755.1). Classification (NCBI taxonomy): domain Eukaryota; kingdom Metazoa; phylum Arthropoda; class Insecta; order Diptera; family Muscidae; genus Eudasyphora; species Eudasyphora cyanicolor. The sequence continues at coordinate 148,775,195 of OZ005738.1, forward strand.
AAAAAATTATTTTTTTTTATTTATTTAAAAAAAAATAAACTTTTTATTTATTTAAAAAGTATTTTTTATTTTTGCTTTAAAACAGTATTTATTATATTTCGATTAAATTATTATATTTTTTTGTTCAAAAAGTAATAAAAATTTCAAAATAAAAATATATTATTATATGCAAATGTTGTTGAAATAAAATTTTTCTACAAAAGTTAGTTGAAATTAATTTTGAAAATTTTGTAAAAATTTTGTTTTTCTGCAAATTTTTTTTGAAAATATCATTAAAGTTACATTTTTTTTGTTGAAAATTTCATTTAAATTACATTTCTCTAGAAAAAATTGGTAAAATTGTATTTTTCTAAAAAAAAATAAATTTTTTCCAATTTTTTTTTTTGAAATTTCGAAGGAATTTCATTTTGAAATGATCGGATTAAAGACCACTGAACGGATTAAAGATCGCTGCATTTCTCTAGAAATGTTTGATAAAATTGCATTTCTTGGAATTAAATCTTTTCTATGAAATTTCAAAAGTTGATGAGCGAAGTGCCACTGAACAGACTAAAGATCATGGCTGGTCTTTGACTTTATTTAAGGCCCGATGAAGACATTTCTTAGAAAAATTCAATTGCAATGATTCAATTAAAGAAAAATCAAATATTAAAAAAAAATTCTAGAAAAAATAAATGTCGAAAAGATTTTTGCCATTTCTTTGAAAAAATATGTATACATTTGTACTTCTTTAGTTTTAATTCAATTATTTTTTATTAAAAAAAAGGTGTATTTCAAGGAAAATTTTTAAAACTAAATTTTTATTTTTTTATTTATTTAAAAAATATTTTTTTTGTTTATTAAAAAATATTTTTTTATTTTTGCTTTAAAAAGTATTTCGTCACCTGAAATCCAAAATAACGTAACCCACATGTTCATGACTTTTCAGGAGAAGCAAAACCCAAAGTAAAGTAATTTTAAGCTTTTGACCAAATTTAGGGATTTCAGACTATTAAGGCGAAATCAAATAACAAATCTAGCGCAGTTAGTTGTGGCGTACATTCTGAATTAAATAAAATAAAATTTTATGAATCTTTCCGCATTTTTAATGACTTTGTTTGCTGTAACGTCATTTTGAATATCACTCATAAAAAGGTCAATTTTTGGTATTGAACTCCAAAATTTTGTAGGAATGTGAAGTTTAGCCTAATAGACTATAATCAATCAAAAAATTAATTTAAATTTTTTTGATGTTACGTGATTTTGGATTTCAGATGACGAATTGTTATATTTTTTTTGTTCAAAATTGTTATAAAAATTTCAAAATAAATTAAGATATTTTTTTTTACAAAGTCGCAAATGTTTTTGAAATAAAATGTTTCTAAAAAAGTTCGTTGAAATTTTTTTTTGTAAAAATTTTATTTTTTGCAAAATTTTTCTTGAAACTGCATTTTTTTAAAAAATCATTAAAGTTACATATTTTGTTGAAAATTTCCTTTCTCTAGAAAATACAGCTAAAATTGCATTTTTCTAAAAAAAATTTAATTTCAATTTTTTTTTGAAATTTCGAAGGTCCATGAACGGATTAAAGAGCACTGAACGGATTAAAGATCGCTGCATTTCTTTAGAAATGTTTGATGAAATTGCATTTCTTGGAATTCAATTTCATTCAAATTTTAAATAAAAATCAAATGTCGGTTGCCCGTTGTTATTTCGGTCTGTAATCGTTATGATTTAAACTGAGATACTCTCTCGGCTAAAGACCAACCTGCTTCTATACAGTGATAGAAAGCAAGTATTTTACATGGCAAAATATATTGCAAGTATTTCATTGCGTGCCCACAGACTATATCATGATTTCTGGGGCGTGACCCCCGTCATCAGTAGTCTACATGGTCGGCTTTGTGTTTGATCGATAGCCGAAAAGTGAGTCTTTGGGTGCAATTCTCATTTGCTTGTGTGAGTCGCCCCGTGATAGGCTTTGAGAGTTTGGTTATCGAATCATCAATCAAAGGCTTTTTTGAAAAGCCGGCCATGTAGACTATTGATAACGGGGGTCACGCCCCAGAAATCATGATATAGTCTGTGGGCAAATCCATGGGGGAAAATAATGAAGTTAACGCTATTCTGCAATGGATTTGCCCAATAAAATTTTTGCTTTAAAATTTAAAAAAAAATATTACAATTTAAAAAAAAAAAAAGGAAAATCTCTTACAAAAATGAGCGCCCCAGTAGGCGAGTTAGTAGCGTACTCGCCTATGAGTTTGGGGGTCGTGGGTTCGATTCCCACCAGAGGCTCTGGTCTGTCGCTACAAACATTAAGCCATATAGTAATTCATATAAATAAATAAATAAATATCTTACAAAAGTTAAAGAAAATTAAAAAAAAAATAAAAACTATGTCTTAAAATTATATTTATGCCGTTTAAAAACTGCACAATTTCTGTTAAAAAGGATTAATTCATTACTTTTTCATAAGACCTTCTAAAGTAATTTTTACACATTATCAAAAGTCAAAATTTCTATAAAGGGGTTGTAATGAAATCACAGGAAGTTAAATTTCAAAACCAACACTCTTGAAAGAGTCAAAAAGGCTGTGTATTGTGGTATAGCTGAAAAAATGCAATGGGAAAACTCTGAGGTTGGAACCCGCGTATAGTTTATTGGTTTTATATTGCAGTGTTTTGAATTGTTTAGCTTTTTGAAATTTTCAACTGGTATTTACATTTTTTGTTTTATTTTCTTCCCTTTTGACCCCATAGACCCATAAATGGTGAGGCAAAGAAAGGCGGTTGGTGGAACCGCAAGAAGAAGGGTTCGGATACCCCTACAGACAGCGAAGTGAGCAGCGAAAATGGTGACGATAAACCCAAGGATGATGTGAAACCAGTGGCTTTCTATAAAATGTACAAATATGCCACGCCCGCCAATAAAGCCATGTATATTATTGGAATTTTATCAGCTGTTGCTACAGGATTAACGACACCGGCAAATAGTTTGATTTTTGGTAATCTCGCAAATGTAAGTATTAATAATAACCCACAAATTTTTACGAACGACCTCTAAATGTGGGGACTATAGCAAAACATTGGCCAATATTAATTTTTTCTGCAGAACTGTAGTATACTATTTTAAGACACAAACTGAATTATTTTACAAAAAACGACTGGAACATTTTTTTATACGTTTCTTTCTCCTCCCATGCAGGGCATGATTAAATATGCTTCCACTCTCGGTAGTTACTCTAAAATTAGTACATACGCTAAAACCGATGCTGCCGATGAACTATTGGATGCCGTTCAAACATTTGCCTTCCAAAATACCATGATTGGTGTTGTGATGTTGGTCTGCAGTTACATCTCAGTGACACTCTTCAATTATGCTGCGCATGCTCAGATTTTACGTATACGTGGTAAATTCTTTAGATCAGTGCTGCATCAGGATATGGCCTGGTATGATGTCAATCAAAGTGGTGAGGTGGCCAGTCGCATGAATGAGTAAGTGAAGCGGAAAAAAACTAAATTTAACTAGTTCATAATAATAATTTTATTCTGATTTATGTAGAGATTTATCAAAAATGGAGGATGGCCTGGCGGAAAAGGTTGTCATGTTCATACATTCGTTTGTGGCATTTTTTGGATGTATTATTTTGGCCTTTGCCAAGGGTTGGCAATTGGCTTTGGTGTGTCTGACCAGTTTACCGGTGACATTTATAGCCATGGGTTTAGTGGCAGTGGTAGGTGTTCTGTATATGGTTTTCGAATTCGATAAAGCTGCTTCTAAAAATGTAACTTCTTGTCTCTCCTAGGCTACCTCCAAATTGGCGAAAAAAGAATTGAATGTTTATGCTTCAGCAGGTACTATTGCCGAAGAGGCCATAAGTGGTATTCGAACCGTTAAGGCTTTTGAAGGTGAACCCAAAGAGACCAAAGCCTATAGGGATACAATTGTCGATGCTCGTAAATTGAATATTAAGCGTAACTTTTTCTCTGGCCTGGGTTTTGGTCTGCTATGGTTCTTCATTTATGCCTCATATTCGTTGGCCTTCTGGTATGGCGTGGGCTTGGTTCTGAAGAATTATAACGGTGATGCATACTATAGCAACTACGATCCTGGTACTATGATTACGGTAAGTAGACATTTTCCGCTGTGGTTGATATTTCTTTTTAATGACATTGGACTGACTACAGGCGATCATTCGCCCCCATGTTGTTGATTTAAAATACTCATTCGCCACCCTGTTCATGTTTTGCAAACAATCATACGGCACCCTGGCCCCAGTTGAACAATTACATTGATTAAAAAGGCTCAAAAGTTGAGGGATTCCAACATCAGCCAAGTTAGCTAACTCCCCAAAGAAATAAGAGCCGAAGGTTGCAAGCCGCCTTCTAGAGTGGGAGGGACACGGACTCAGAAGGTGTTCTATTGAATTCAGCTCCTCTTCGTCTTCACAGCTTCTGCAAAAGTAATTATGTAGAAGCGTGCCTTCCAATAAGACAGTGACCCGTCATGACATACACAATAAGTGAAACGTCCGGTCCCGAAAATGACAGCAGTGCGTTGGTGCGTTTTGACTCGGGCATGGTCACATCACCCTGGAATGAATGCACTTCCTGACAAGTGATCTCTCAAGAAGAGTTCAAAGGTAGCTAGATGTTTCCTTGAGGTAGTTCCTCGTCTTGCCTTCTGAATACTGAACTCCTTAATCTGCCTTGTGATTATTGAACTGTTCAGCCATCTAGTTAAGAGATCTGCGACGAGGGTCGAGGATTATTTTCGAATTAAGGAATAAAGTTTCCAGGAACTTGATAGCAGCCTGACTATCAGAGAAAATATTTATACTGACTTTCATCAGAACATTAACCTTCAGCCATTCCGCTAACTCTTTATAATCTAAGATTCTGCCAGGAAAACACTACAGTGAGCAGGCAGTCGTTTTTGCAAGTGATAGCTCAAATTCCCCAGAAAAGACATCAAAGCCCACTTGGTTATTGAGTTTGGTCAGTGTACACATTAACGAATCTCCTATTTCCTGCGATGGTCTAGTTTATAAAGTCATATACATTATTTTTCGTTACAATCTCCAAAACTCCGAAATAAGACAAAGAAAAAAATATTCGAAAAAATAGTAGTTATTTTTAAAAAAACTTTTTCTTCTTTTACTTTCCATCTTCACGAAGAAATCAATTTTTATTTGCAAGGATTAAACTAATCGATAGTGTTATTGGCTTCTTAACAAATCCGATCCTTTTGGATTCATCGAGATTTTGTTGATTGTCCAGACCTGATACAGGTTGAATCTAGTTTGAAGAACAACCTCAATTGAGGACTATAGGATAAAGGGTTAATCAGTAATCGATTCTTCATAAAGGAAGTAGACTCATAGAGGGAGAACTCAAACATCAATGCTTGTACAGAAGAACAGCTCAGTACTCGACTCTCATATAGAGACAGTGAACGACTATTGTAAAAAAGGAATGCATCAAAGGTCGCCTCTAGTATGGAGAAAGATTCAATGGTCGTCTATAGTATTGAGGAAGACCACAATGGTCGACTCATTATTGAGGAAGACCACAATGGTCGACTCATTATTGAGTAAGACTACAATGGTCGACTCATTAAGGTCAAAAGGCGACTCTAGTAAAATGATTTATTATTATTATTTCCACTGGGAATAAACTAATATTAACTTATCAAACTAAAGTTTACAACTCATTTCTGTGTTTTCCTAAAAACGAAATCCGTCTAATTTATAACCGTCTGTCATTCTCATTTTCAGGTCTTCTTCTCAGTAATGATGGGTTCCATGAATATCGGCATGGCCTCTCCATATATTGAAGCTTTTGGCATTGCCAAGGGTGCCTGTGGCAAAATCTTCAAACTGATCGATCAAATTCCCATTATCAATCCAATTGGTGCGCAGGGAACTCGTTTGCGTCATCCCTTGATAAACATTGAATTCCGTAATATTGATTTCTGCTATCCCACGCGTAAAAATGTTCAAATTCTGGACAAATTCAATTTAAGCATTAAACGAGGACAAACTGTGGCTTTGGTGGGCTCTTCTGGTTGTGGTAAATCCACTTGCATTCAACTTATTCAACGTTTTTATGATCCCGATGGTGGCAGTGTATACTTCAATGATGTTGATCTGAAGGATTTGAATATTGAATGGTTGAGAGCCCGCATTGGTGTGGTGGGTCAAGAGCCCGTGCTGTTCGGTACCTCAATTTATGAAAATATTCGTTATGGTTGTGAAGATGCTACCAAGGAACAGATAGAGGCTGCTGCACGGGCCGCCAATGCCATGATTTTCATTAATAAATTGCCCCAAGGATTTGATACGTTGGTGGGTGAACGTGGAGCCCAATTGTCTGGGGGTCAGAAACAGCGTATTGCCATTGCTCGTGCTCTGGTTAGAGACCCTGAGATTCTACTATTGGATGAGGCTACCTCTGCCTTGGATACCGCCAGTGAAGCTAAGGTTCAGGCTGCCTTGGAAAAGGCCAGTGTTGGTAGGACGACCATTATCGTGGCCCATCGTTTGTCCACCATTCGTCGTGCCGATCGCATTGTGGTCATTAACAAAGGCAAAGTGGTGGAAGGTGGTACTCATAATGAATTGATGGCTTTGAAACGACATTACTATAATTTGGTTATGACACAATTGGGAGAAGATGGCAATACGACGACACCTGGAGTGGGTCAAAAAGAATTCTTGCTCACTGCCAAGGATGAGGACGAAGAAGAAATTAAGATAACCAAAGAAGAGACTGATGACGCTGTCTTAACCACCAAAAAGGAAAAGGAAAAATTTTCGGTGATTAACATTTTGAAAATGAATCGCGATGAATGGCCTCAAATTGTATGCGGCTGCATTTGCTCTGTGATCATGGGTGCAGCTATGCCTTTATTTGCTGTACTCTTCGGCTCCATTTTGGAGGTATTGGCCGACCGTGGCAACGATGCGTATATTAGAAGTCAAACGGATACTTTCAGTTTGTATTTCTTGATATGCGGTATTGTGGTGGGTTTAGCTACCTTCCTGCAGGTGAGTTTTGGGGAATGGAAGAGTTGGCTTCAGATAATAAACTAGTGTCTAATATTTTCCAGATCTACACTTTCGGTATTGCTGGTGAACGTTTGACAGAGCGTTTACGTGGTCTTATGTTTGAAGCCATGTTGAAAATGGAAATTGCCTGGTTTGATGATAGAGCTAATGGCACGGGTAGTTTGTGTGCTCGTTTATCCGGTGATGCTTCCGCCGTTCAGGGTGTAAGTAATACTCACATAAATTCAAGGTTCCGGAAGTATATTTTTTCTTGTTATTTACTCTTTAGGCCACTGGTCAACGAATTGGAACAATTGTACAATCTCTGTCTACTCTCGTATTGGGTGTAGGTCTCTCCATGTACTACGAATGGAGTTTGGGTCTTTTGGCCTTGGCTTTTACACCTTTCATTTTGGTAGCCACCTATTTGCAACGCAAAGTTATGGCTGAGGAAAATATGGGCACAGCCAACACAATGGAAAAATGTACTAAGGTTAGTACGAGCTCCCCGAAGGGCTTTCACAGAATTCTAATTATTGAACTGTTTCTGATTTTAGCTTGCTGTTGAGGTGGTCTCCAATATTCGTACTGTGGCTTCTTTGGGTCGCGAAGAAATGTTCCACACGCAATACATGGAATTGTTATATCCCGCCGTGGCTGTAAGATTGACATTAACATACTTTGAATCGTTGTGTCCTTATGCCGACTTTTTCTTTCCATTTTAGAAAGCTAAACGCAATACCCATTACAGAGGCCTTGTCTATGGTCTCGCTCGTTCCTTGATGTTCTTTGCCTATGCCGCCTGCATGTACTATGGCGGTTGGTGTATTGTTAACAGGGGCATGGATTTTGGAAATGTCTTCAAAGTCTCACAAGCTTTGATTATGGGTACCGCCTCAATAGCCAGTGCATTGGCCTTCGCTCCCAACTTCCAGAAGGGCATCTCAGCGGCCGAGGGCATTTACAAACTCATTACTCGTGAATCGAAAATTATTGATAGTCCTGGAGTTTCCACAGCACCGTGGACAGCAGAAGGCAATGTTTCCTATAATGCAGTGCAGTTCTCTTATCCAACGCGTTCAGAAATTACTGTACTTCGTGGTTTAAGTTTAGCCGTTGCACGAGGGCAAAAGATTGCCCTGGTGGGTCCTTCGGGTTGTGGCAAATCCACGTGCATTCAATTGCTGCAACGTTTCTATGATGTTGATAATGGTTCCGTGACTATTGATAACTATGATTTGCGCAATCTGTCTTTGCATAATTTGCGCCAACAAATGGGTATTGTATCACAGGAACCCATACTTTTCGATCGTTCGATTAGTGATAATATTGCCTATGGTGATAATACACGCATGGTATCGCAGCAGGAGATCATGGAAGCAGCCAAGAAGGCTAATATTCATAATTTCGTTTCTTCTTTGCCATTGGTAAGTGGAATATATTTTTTGTTTTAATGATAAATGTTTACCGATAGGAAAATATGTTTAAGAATTCTCCTGTTTTATGTTGTCCAAAATGCAGTATATCCGAAATTCCTTAAAAATCATTAGAAGGCTTGTTCACAAAGAAATGCATCGTTCATATTCCCTTGCGATGTTTCTTGTCAATTTGTGGATCATAGGTCTACTTCGTAATTGACTACTTTTTGCTGGAGTTCCTCCTTTTTTATTGTTCCACTTCATGTGATATATTTAACTTAAAATTTTTATAAATCCTTATAAGCAGGCGATTGCCAACAAAATTACTTCGTAGTTGACTACTTTTTGCTGGTGTTCCTCCTTTTTTTAATGTTCCACTCCATGTGTTATCTTCTAACTTAAAATGTTTATAAATCCTTATATAAGCGGGTGATTTCCAAAAAGTTGTATTCTATTTTCACTAAAAAATGTGGGTTACGACGGTAAACCCTAAAGTAAGTAGTTATAACTCTGTAGATGTCAATTCAATCAACTAATCGCAATTACTGAAGGGAACAATATATTGTTGTCACTTGTTTTATGTCAGCAGAGATTAGATTAGAAGTTTGGGATTTAGAGCTAGTTTTGATAAGATATGGTAGTTTTTTTTTGCATTAAATTGAATATGACAGGCTCAGATTTGACGGATCTCACCAGATCTAATAATATCGTGACCTGGATTTGGTCAGATCTAATTATATGCGATCAGATCTACAATGTTTTGCACTGGCACTTAACAATTAAGAATGACTTACCTTTTCAATTCGTTTTCCTGGCTGAGAATGAAACATGTATTTCCTTTCCAACATTAAATGGCAGATTTATCTTTGGATGTTTGGAAAACTTTGTGAACAATTTACAATAGAACCTGCAAGTTTAAAAGAGAAGGTTTTTTTTATTATTATTTATAATAAGTTAATTTATGTGTTCAGTATTTTTTATAGATTTATCTTGTTCCTTTCAGGGCTACGAAACCCGTATGGGTGAGAAGGGCACCCAAATGTCTGGTGGACAAAAACAGCGTATTGCCATTGCCAGAGCTTTGGTTAGAAATCCCAAAATTTTGCTGCTTGACGAAGCCACTTCAGCTTTGGATGCCGAAAGTGAAAAAGTCGTACAGGACGCTCTTGAGGTGGCCAGTGAAGGTCGCACCAGTATCAGTATTGCTCATCGTCTCTCAACAGTAGTTGATTGTGATGTGATATTTGTCTTTGATGGGGGCAAAGTATCCGAATGTGGTACGCACAGGAAATTACTCGAAATGCGTGGTCTCTACTATACTCTCTATAAATTGCAAACTGGTGCTATGTAAAGACTGACGTCATTTGGGGGACAAGGAATTCCAATGCAGGCCCTAAAAGTGTTTTTTTACTATACTTCTCACCCACATTTTAGGCTATAAGTTCATTCATTTAAAGAAAAATAGAAAATCGAACAAAAAAGATATAACATTAATGTACAATACAATAATACATTTATTCATATCATATAAAATTATAATAGACTTTTGTTAGGTGCTCTCACACATTGTAGTTTAATAACTAGGTATGTATTAATCTAACTTACAATTTTATTGTATAATGTCTAGTGATAAATAGTGATAATGGCACTTTCGAACTTGTATAATATAGGTAAATATGTATGTGTAGTTATATTATAATTGATTTGTATACATAAAAAATGTAAGATAAGAAGGTACTCACTTTTTTATGCTTTATTTAAATGGAAGTCATGGTGACTGTTTTTTATTTACAAATTAAAATGAGTCAACTATTCTTAAATTACAATACAAGCTGTGATTGAAACGGACTTCTCAGCCGTTTAGACTCTGCGGCTACCTTGAAGCCCTGCGAACAGGTCGAACAAACATTCTCATATAGAAAAGTGCCCTGAATATATTTCCGATGTATTACAAAATTGTCCCTGACTAGCCGCCGCTCTTACGTTTGAGAAACTTTTACTTTACAAAAGTTAAAAAATAACTCCCTAAATAATAGCCCTAGGATAAAAAGAGACAATCTTTCTTTGGATCAAAAGAAAAAACTTTATTTCGAAAAATTCTGCCTTTATAACTTCATTAAAAAAGGTCATAGAGCGAACATTATGTAATTTATGGGATATTCACTTTTTGGACGAAAATTATTATTATATTTACTAAACTTTAAGGGCCTTATTCATAAAAAGTTATGAATAAGGAACGCTTTAGCAGTGTCAAAGCGTTCTTCAAACCTTCATTAAATTTTTTTGAACAAGGGCCTAAGTGAGCATAACTTCTTAAATGGGAGAATCGCATCGAAATGGGCGTATACCCATTGGTACCGCCACCTTAATAAAATTTCCTTACCTGTTCAAAATCTTTAAATGGTCATATCTCCTCAAAGAACTATTTTTTTAAATGTGACTCGAAACGTACATGTCTCCGATATTGACAAAATACTACACTCGGGTATCTCAATGAAATACAGAAGATAAGTTTACTAAAATAGAACAATCCCACGGTAGCCGGTTCTATGTTCCGGATTGACCCGAAGCAGCAATTCTTCGGCCAGGTGCTGCTACATCAGTACTATGTGTTTTATGTTCGCCAATTTTTTCGCCTTGGGAGATTCACATCCCGGAGTGTCTGCTCCGAATTCTTCTGGTCCGTGCCGGGACCGAACAAACTCTCGGACCACAACAATATTTCTGCTCTGTCTGTGGGAATACATGGCAACTCAACATCAGTAAGGTGTACCCGATGTATGGAGTGGTTGCATCTCGGGGGTTGTTCTGGCCTTAGGAACGCCGGGGAGTATCGCCGCATAAGGAGTTATGTTGGAACCTGCTGTGCATCAAGGATCGCAGTCGTCGGCCTCGTCGTCCCGTCGCCTTCGGGTTATGTGACACCGCCGCAATCTCTCCTACAGTAACATGCACAGCAATCAACACCACACATTGATGTACCAACTCCCGAACATGCATACTTCTTGCAATGGTCTCCGCGGCAAAATCAACGATATTGTAGATTTTATGAATCTGAAGAACATCAAGGTCGCTGTCAGGGTTACAATGTGCTACGTAAGGATCGCACTAGAAGTGGAGATGGGGGACTGGCTTTCCTATTACACCATTCTGTGCAATATAGACCTATCTCGCCTGAGCTTGACTCTAGAGACCCATACATGAAATGTTTTGGGGTAGCAGTTAAGTCCGGGACTGCCCAGATAGAACTGTATAACGTATATATAAGACCGATTGGTTCTCCGCGTTATTTGCCGGACATTAGTCCGTTACTGCTGGGCAATAACCGCGTGGTCATACGATGCTTTAATGCCCATCACGAGCTTTGGAATTCTCTCCTAGCTAATGACCATAGAGGCATAGCTTTGGCTGAGCAGACAGAGGGCTCTACGTTCTACACAGTGAATGAGGTCGCCCCCACACGGATTATGGGTGATAGCAGCAGCTCGCCAGATATCACCATCTTGTCGACTGGTCTGATAAATAACGTCACCTGGCAGCCCGTCATTTCATTGGGATCATCCCACCTCCCCACAGTCCTCTCCATTGACAGACCAGCCGATTTCATCATCTGTAAACGCCGTACTTTCCTGAATCAAAGGAAAGTGGACTAGAACGGGTTCAGAGAATTCACAAATGGCTCGATCATTTTGAGCAAGCAGTCACATTTGGTGTTACCACTTTGACTGACCAACAGAGGTGCGCGTGTTATTTTAACCGGCAAATTATTGAGCACCCCGAGGTTGTACCGTCGTATTCTTGCTCTCCGAGATGTTGCAGATTTTATCTGCAGCGCAGTCATCCAAAGCGCTTGGCCCCGACGGAATATCTATGTTGATGCCGAAGCAGTTGAGTCGAGTACCTGGCTAATAACCTCAGCCTGTACCTGACCACTCTAATAATACCAGAATCCTGGAAAATGGGTAGAGTGGTCCCGCTACTGAAACCGGGCAAAGATGCGAGTAGAGGAGAATCATACTGGCCTTTTTCTCTTCTCTCGCCAGTAGTAAAGACACTTGAGGCTTTAATCCTCCCGAGCCTGATACAACATTTTCCAATTGCGGATCATCAGCACGGATTCCGAAAGCAGCATAGTACGACTACTGCTTTACATGCCATTACCACACGGATAAGCCTCGGTCTTAACCAGAACAACCCCGGTGATAGGACAGTCCTTGTGGCGCTTGACCTATCTAAGATCTTCGATACAGTCAACCACGCCACGTCCCTCCCGAACAGTTTGAAACGTTGGATAGTTATTTACATGTGCGGCCGCCAGTCGCATGTGGAATTTAGAAACAATAAGTCCAAATCCCGTAGAGTGAAAAAGGTGATCGAAACTGTTTAACTTCTAACATTATACAATTACACAACCTCCTGACGGCGTTAAAATCGTATCATATATTGCTGACGGTACGATTCTGGCGTCTGGTTCCTTGGTAGATGACATATGTGGAAGTCTGAATGCCTACTTGGCTGAAGATATCCGTCACCAAATCATCTGCCACACTGTGTACTGCATGGACAGTGTACAGTGTGCAAGTGAAGGAGCAACTCAATGTAACAATCGATGGCACAAGAATTTCGACCATCAATTATCCTAAGGTTGCTGAGCGGATTGAAAGATCAAAATGTGTGTGACACTTCACGCGACTATTTTCATAAGTATATTACAGTGAGTAAGCGATATTTTATCTCAAAGGCCAAAGACATTTACGAGTAAATATGAGCTTATCTTTTTTGTCATAAAAGGCGAATATGTTCACTGGTGTTAAATCAAAGTAAAATTCTAATGAAAATGGAAAAAAATAGAATTTCATTAAAAACTATTTTAATTTTTTTTAATTAAGAGAAATATTACATTCCCTTCAGTTAAATCATTTGAAATCTCCTGCACCCTAAGGACCAAATTGAATAAGTATTGGTGATGAACAGTTGAAATTCGTTACAGTGCAATGGCCAATGGACAAAAAAGGACAAATTCATACGAATCACATTTACCACAAAGTGGGGTTATACTAAAATATTATTACTTGTTCAACAACTTTAAATGGTCATAACTCCTTAAATAACTTTTTTTTCTCAATATGTGTTGACTGTTTAGGAGACAGCCGATTTGTCCCATTTTTTCGAAATTCCTCCACTGTGCAGCGTTGAATAGCCTAATCCTAAACCGTCAGCTGTCACAATTGGCGCCAAATTCAAGTGGTATCATATTTTTATTCCCTCACTATTGATAACGAGGATATATATCAGTTGCTGAGGGCCAAAAGTGTAACACATCGAAGGAGTGACCTGAGACGGAAATCAGTTATGGGTAATTTTAAGTCGCTTGAGCAATATCCGTCCGTCCTTCCGTCTGTCTAGCTGGTGCGCACGATAACTTTCGATAGGATGGTGATGAATAGTTGAAATTCGAATACGAATCACATTTACCACAAAGTGGGGTTATACTAAAATATTATTACTTGTTCAACAACTTTAAATGGTCATAACTCCTTAAGAAACTTTTTTTCAGTGTGTGTTAACAGGTTAAGAGACAGCAGACTTGTCCCATTTTTTTCGAAATTCTCCACTGGGCAGCGTTGAATAGCCGAATCATAACCCGTCAGCTGTCACAATTGGCGCCAAATTCAAATGGTACATGCATTTTGGGAAATCCTGTACAAGTGCAAATTTAAATAAAATCAAAAACAGATTATTTGCAAATATTTGTTAATTTATATATACAATTCTACCAAACAATACTAACAAAATGATTTTCTCTGCTGAGTGCATTCAAAGAGCGAAATACAAATACTATAGAATTGAGAACTTTATTGTCAAAATTGTATTTCTCCCCTTAAGTGGAATATCTGCGAGTGCGTGTGACTCAGAGAAGAAGACAATCCACGCGACTATTGGTATTATTTTATTACAGTGAGTATTCGATACTTTATCTCAATGGCCGAAGACGTTTACGAGTATTAGTAAAACGAAAATATGAGCTTATCTTTAGTCGTATTATTAAAAAGTTTTCATCATAAAAGGCGAATATGTTCACTGGTGTTAAATCAAAGTAAAATATTGATGAAATCGAAAATTGGATTTTCAATAAAGAAAAATATTTTTAAAAATAGTTTGTTTTTAATTCTGCAAAGTCAATTCTAACGGAATCATGATGACAATGCATAAAAAAAGGAAAATGTCCCAGTTTTCTGCAATTACTGAAGTTGTTAACGAGTATTATTGTTTTATTTACCCAAACAAATAATTTTTAATTTTTTCCTGATACCAGTTATAAAACTGGAATACGAGTATTAAATATTGATGAAACTTTGAAGGAAATCGTAAATTTCCAGATTTCTTTTGTTTAACAATGTTTTCCATTTTTTGTTATTGTTGAACTCAAGGGGTTTTTGACAATTTTCGTTCTGACGAACTAAAGCGATGACTTGTTAGAATAATACCAGGAGAGGAGATATGGTAAACGTTCCGTTTAAGTGTGTTGGAGTCGGCGGTGGTGGTGCGGCGGTAGTGTTCGTCGTCATGTCTGAGAGGCGTATCATTGCTAATCACTGCCTTCGCTACACATACGTAAATATCGCAACGATAACATATCACACAAATGGATGGTAATATAATAAACTAAATCGAATTTATACTAAATTTCCAATATAAATGGCTATAGAAATTTCGCCAAGAACTCAGTCCTCTACGAAATTTCGGCAATAACTGTTATATTTCCTTTCTACATTGTCTTCAATAATACGCGAAGAGAAACGAGAGAATTCTAAGCAATCGGGAAACGATATTAGGCTGAAAGTAGAGTAAACACTCGAAATACGCGATGAGTGCAAACGACGCAGCGTCTAAGGATGAAACATCCTTTTACGGTAAAAACATAACACTCGAGGAGCCAAATGGAAAGCATGGCTCTACTGTGTAAGTGTGAAAAAAATATATAGTTTTAAAAGTGAAAAAATGCTTAAATGTTAAAAATCCTAGCGGAAGACTAAAATAATAAGTGAAAGAATTCTTCGTGTTGTGGTGTGATTATGAAAATAAATCAGTTTTATCACGAAAAATCTTATCAACAAATTAATGACAGTCGAATAAAGAACTGTTTTTTTTAGGAATTTCCCACGTGATTTGTGATCTATGAGAGTTTATAAACGACATAAGTTGAAGAACATGCAAAGGAAAACGAATAAAATCACTAAATTGCAAAAAAATTTTTTTTGGGAATTTCCTACGTGTTGTGGGTGTGAACAGTGAAAATTTACAAGGGACATCACTTAAAGGACATAATATCCTATCCATTTCAAATCAGTAAATAAGAAACAATTTCAGTTTTATGTGAATTTCTTGAAAAGTGTAGTGAAGCGAGCCATCATTTTGAGATTATTCTATTACTCTTTTTATTATTCTTTAAATAAACAAAATATTTAAAGTCAAATCAACTTTTCATTTATTTAAAACAATAAAAATTTCAGTTTAACTTTATATAAAAGTATTTAAGGTAAAATTTAGGTTCCGAAAAAATTCTATATATTTTTTTTATATATATTGTATGGGGTTTTTTCTCAACATTTTTAAATATATTTTTTGTGCCAAAAGTAATACATTGTTTTCGAAATTCTTCTACAAGAGATTAGCAAAAATTTTATATTTTCAAAATTGGAAAATTTGATTTTTTTCATTTATAAATGGAAATTTTAAATTTCTAAGCTTGGAAAAAAATCCTCTAAGAAGTGTGATTAAACCTAAAAGCATTTTTTGTGTAGTTTTATTCCATAAAATCAAAAACTAAATTTTTTTATTGTAAAGTTTTTTTGAATTCATGCAATGTGCCTTTAGTATTTTGATAATATTTTTTTAAGTATTGATAAGCCCGGTAGAGCCGGAATACGCGTTAAGTTTAAGGCTACAAATACAAACTTCTTTCACTTAGAAACAGTATTTAAAAAATTAAAAAAAATATTTTTTTCTTCAAAAAAAAATATATTTTTTTTTCAAAAAAAAAAATTTTTTTTCTGTCACGAAAAAAACCCTTACGGAATTGAAGAAAAATCGCAAAAAATATATTCCACAACTTGGATAAATATCGAAACTTGGATAAATATCGAAATTATAACCCTTTTGGTAGAAGAGAATTTCAACAGAATCATATTTGTATTCCCTCACTATTGTGAACGAGGGTATATATCAGTTGCTGAGGGCCAAAAGTGTAACGAATCGAAGGAGTGACTTGAGACGGAAATCAGTTATGGGTCATTTTATGTCGCTTGAGCAATATCCGTCCGTCCTTCCGCCTGTCTAGCTGGTGCGCACGATAACTTTTGATAGGATGGCCAATGGACAAACAAGGACAAATTCATACGAATCACATTTACCACAAAGTGGGGTTATACCTTATTTCCTTTACTCGACTAAAATGTTTTTACGTGGTCGACAACTTTAAATGGTTATAACTCCTTAAATAACTTCTTTCAATGTGTGTTGACTGGTTAGGAGACAGCAGATTTGTCCCATTTTTTCGAAATTCCTCCACTGTCGGGCGTTGAATAGCCTAATCCTAAACCGTCAGCTGTCACAATTGGCGCCAAATTCAAGTGGTATCATATTTTTATTCTCTCACTATTGAGAACGAGGATATATATCAGTCGTTGAGCAATATCCGTCCGACCGTTCTTCCGTCTGTATCGCTGGTGCGCACGATAACTTTCGGTAGGAGTAACCGATTGACTTCAAATTTGGTATGTGGTAAGATTTTTTTTCTATCTCTGGCTAATATCAAAGAGGGGCCATGTTGGTCCCCTCCTTCGAGTATCACTGAGTACCACTTGAATTTCCCCTACTTTTACAATATGGGTCATAATTTATACTTTTATCCATAGTTTTTTTTAAATAGGTATTTTTACTGCCAGCTTTCAAAAATTGAAAAACATTTGTCTTGCGATTTTTTTCTATTTTTTATGGTTTTTTCGTGCCAGCAAAAAAACGATTTTTCTGCAAAAAAATCTATTTTTTTTTAACAAAAGTTACTAAACCATTGTTTATACGCCAGTGTTACTCCCAACATTTGTAGACCTCAGAGCTTCCACAGTCATAGTTGCCCCTCGGCAGAACCAACCTGTTTGATACTCAAAGATATCAATAATACGAATATCGGTACCCGTAAGGTCTGTCAGACTTTCTAGAAAGGCCGACCCCAGTATAACCAGACGTCGTTTACTTAATGAAGGACCGTAGCAAAGCAGGTGCTGAATGCTTTCTACATCTTTCTCATTACCACAGCTCCTGCAGAAGTCATTGGACTCAATTCCCAATCTCCTGACGTGTTCGCCGATCAGGCAATGTGCCGTCAGAACTAACTGACACTAACGTAGACAGTCTTCTGCTCTTTAGTGCGAGGAGACATTTTGACCTTCTCAATTTGTATCTTGATCAGATTTTTGTAGCTACTTCCCCCAGGTGATACCACGATCTCAGATGTCCCTATTTGATAAACAGAGTTACTAATATGTAGTAGGGAAATCGGTACCGGTCAGATCTGTCAGCCTTCCTAGAAACGCCGACCCCAGTATATCCAGACATCGTTTACTTAATGAGGGACAGTAGCAAAGCAGGTGCTCAAGGCTTTCCACTTCTTTCTCAATACCACAGCTCCTGCAGAAGTCATTGGACTCAATTCCTCAGGCATTGATAAATCGATCCAAAATTTTTCATTAATATTTCTTCATTTTAATGGTTTTAAACCTAAGACTATTCAAAGTTTCGTGTGTCTAAAGCTTTAGCCTCAGTTCCTTGCCGCTTTTGTGTTTCAATGTAATTAACTAATTTGTTGCTAAGCTACTAATGTTATTGAACTCTAATTTAGAAAGCTTTGAGGCTTTTAATGCGTTTAGTATTTAAATTAAGAAAAAAATTGCTTGCGGTCAACAGGTCGCAGTATAAATTCCCAGATAAATAAATAATAGTTACACATGTAGAGGAATCCTCATTGAGTGTTTGTCAACTTGAATATTTACAAGTTAACAACTTAGCATTTTATTAATGACGTAAAGTAAAATGGTGAAATGGTAATTTAATACTCTCAGGCTATAATTAAACTGGTCGCTATGGCGGCAGTAGCAGTGGCATTGAAGGGATGGCCCTTTAATTGTGGTCAGCGGTCACTACAAGAGACGGATTATTTTCGTAAAATTTGCAAAAGGAATTAGTGTAATACAGTGACATCTGCCATGAAAATCGGGTATGTTTCTTTTGAAATAATTGTGGAAAACCCAAGCGCATATTTTAACCGTTAGTTGCTTAGATGAGTAGCCAACACATGTTCTTAATCACCATGAATTGCAAAAAACGAAAGCTTTATCTATATTTGTCAAAAAGGCATAGACACAGATAAAACCAATCAAAGATTGTGTTCAACTGAACTGAACTGTAGTGCTTGGTTGGTTGGTGTTCATTCATATCTAAGAACTGTAAACCCTATTGGACGTTCGATTTTCCTCTCTTTCAATCATATTCAATCACAAACACTCACTCTTTGCCTATCGATTGATTTCAAAAACTTTACATTGAAAAGTAACTTCCGGCACGTGCGTTTGCTTAGGAGTACATTGACATGAGCATAATCAAATGATAGAGATTATGCTGGCGATAAGGATTTGTAGCGATAATAATAATAATATAATAAAATTCATAAACCTATAGTTTATTAAAGAAATTAGATTTTTTCAATTTTTATTTATTTAAATTTCTTCCCTTTTTTACTCATAGACCCATAAATGGTGAGGCCAAGAAAGGCGGTTGGTGGAATCGCAAGAAAAAGGGTTCGGATACCCCAACAGACAGTGAAGGCAGCAGCGAAAATGGTGATGACAAACCCCCCAAGGATGATGTGAAACCTGTGTCCTTCATTAAAATGTACAAATATGCCACGCCCGCCAATAAAGCGATGTATATTGTAGGCCTTTTGTCAGCTGTTGCTACAGGATTAACGTCACCGGCAAACAGTTTGGTTTTTGGTAATCTCGCAAATGTAAGTATTAATTAATAACATAATGATATGAAAACCAAGTAAGAAAGATAGTTAGTTCTTCAGGACCGAATCCTCCACCATGAACTAAATTCAGTTCTATAACCGGAAGTGCAAAAGAAGCAAATTAGAGACCGATATGGTTGTTTGTAGCAGGTTTGGTTAGGTTAGATTGTCAACCGGAGTTGCCAGCTCACATAGACCAATAGAGGTCCCTAGTGCTACCACGAGCGCAGTTACCCCTCAGCAGAACCAACATGTTTGCTACACAAAGTTATCAATAATATTAATATCGGGGTACCGGTCAGATCTGCCACGAGTTCTTGCAAAGGCCGATCTCTGACGTTGTTTACTTAATTCAGAAAAGAACTATAGTTAGTTCGACTGGGCCGAATCCTCTACCATGAATTGCATTCAATTCTATAACCGGAGGTGCAAAAGTAGAAAATCCGGGGCTAGTATGGTTTTTTGTACTAGGTTTGGTTATGTGAGAGTGGCAATAGTATTACTACTAGTTGATAGTTAATTCCGATCCAATGTATTCAATCTAAAAAGGCTAAAAATCCTAGCCGTGATTGGCTCTAGTATAGAGAATGACCGTAATGGTTGACTCTGTTATGAAGAAAGATCTTAGAGCCCGACTCTAATATAAATGAAACCTAAATGGCCGACTCTAGTATTGAGGAAGTCCTCAGTTGTCGACTCTAGCTTAGATGCAGATCCCAGTCGTCGATTCTAGTATAAAGCAAGACTTCATTCGTCGACTCTAATATAAAGCAAGACTTCAGTCGTCGACTGTAGCATAGAGCAAGACATAAGTCATCGACTCTAGCATAGAGCAAGACTTCAGTGGTCGACTTAGAGTAGGTTAGTGTGGCAGTCGGAGTTACCAGCTCACATAAACCAACTGAGGTCCCTAGTGCTACCATGAGTTCAGTTACCCTTCAGCGGAACCAACCTATCGGTATGGATCAGATCTATCAGACTTCCTAGAAAGGCCAGAATAGAAAGATGAAATAAAAAGAAAGATAGTTAATTCGGCAGGGCAGAATCCTGCAAGTGGAAAAGAAGCAAATCATCGCCCACTATGGTTGTTTGTGGTAGCTTTGGTTGGGTTAGAACGTCAGTCGAAGTTGCCAGCTCACATATAACAATGGGTGTCCCTAGTGCTATAACGAGCGCAATTATCCCTCAAATGAACCAACCTGTTTGATACCCAAAATTAGCAATAATACGAGTATCGGGGTACCGATCAGATCTGTCAGACTTCCTAGAAAGGATCCCAGTATATTAGAGACAAAGCACGCGATCAAGTCTCTCCTCCTGGCGTGTTTGCCGATCAGGATGTGTCCCATCATAACTGACACTAACGTTGCCAGATTTTTCCTCATCGAAACCAACCTGTTTGATAGACAAAGTTATCGATAGTACGAATATCGGTATGCCCAGACGTCGTTTACTCAAAGCGGGACAGCCGCATAGCAAGTGCTCACTTCTCACTCATCTCTACAATTTCTGCAGACGTCATTGAAGCCAATTCCCAAAATCCTGGCGATTAGACAGTGCCCTTGGCAGAACTGACACTAACGTAGACAGATTTTTCCTCTCTAGTGCGAGGAGATATGTTTACCTTCTCAGGCCTATCGTTCTCAGATTTGTCTAACTAGCCTACAGGTGCTGATTACTGTCTATCGTTCGGACTTTCCTGATTGCCTCTTGTCTAAGCCAAACCAAAAGCTTGCATGTGAATAGCGGCGCACCAATATATGCAAATTCTTCGAGACTTTCTTAGGAGATCAGCGGCAGTCGAAGGCTGTTTGTGAATTTAGGGATGTGGCCTCCAGAGAATTGACGGCAGCCTATATGCCCGAGTACACTGCGACACCAGTGTTGGTCACTATTTTGGGATTCAGCCACTTGGCGACTTCCCTTTTTGCACTATTTTATAGTGCTTCATAGGCAGTGACAAGTAGCTGGAAGTGAGCTATACCAAGACTATGTTGTTTACACTGTACGCTGAATCAACTTTATCAGCTTCGAAACATCTGCGTAGAAGTAGATATGGTTTCTGTTTCCTGTTATTCTGCCAATCCATTCCTCTCTGGCATGTATCTTAGTGGTGAAGTTCATCTCGAATACGTATGCAGTTGGTATATAGTCCACTCGGTCGGTTACCATAGCACTACATTGTGATATCCTCATTTTGCAGTAACTCCACATTGAGAGACAATTTAAATCTTAATGCCGCTATGGTGGCAAATTCTCTCGCCACAATATTATTAGGCAGTATATGGAGTAGGACCTGTACAGACTCAGTCGTTGTAGTCCTTAATGCTCGTTTATCACTTGCGGCCCATCACACCACAATGCCATACAATAGTATTCGCCGAACTACTGCTATATATACCCAATGGATGGCTTTGTGAGAGAGACCTAAACTTGCCCCCACAGCTTTCTTACAGGAATATATGGCGATGTTGGCCTTCCCTACCATTTCCAATACAGTCTAATGGACAATTTCCAATCTAAGGTTGTACCTCGAAATTTTGCACTTTCTGCAAAGACTAGCTCAGTTCCATTTAGCCAAGGAAACTCCACATGTTGAATCTTATATTTCCTAGTACACTTTTGACCCATACACTATGATATACACCTTCCCATACAAAAGTGAGGGCATAACAAGTAAGAACGGTGGAAAGTTCGTTCTTACCTTATTATATCTTATAATGAACCTCCCTTAAATTTTATATTATTTTTTGTTCCTCCAATACAGCACATGATTGATTTTGCTTCCGAAATGGGTGGATACGCCAGAATGGGTACATACACTAGATCCGATGGAGCTGATGGGCTATTGGATGCCGTACAAACATTTGCCTTCCAAAATACTATGATTGGTGTTGTGATGTTGGCCTGCAGTTATCTCTCAGTGACTCTCTTCAATTATGCTGCGCATGCTCAGATTTTACGTATACGTGGTAAATTCTTTAGATCCATCTTGCATCAGGATATGTCCTGGTATGATGTCAATCAAAGTGGTGAGGTGGCCAGTCGCATGAATGAGTAAGTGAAACCAACGAGAAACAACAAATTTAAAGCTTGCATACTAATAATTTTGTTCTGATTTTTGTGCAGAGATTTATCAAAAATGGAGGATGGCCTGGCGGAAAAAGTTGTCATGTTCGTGCATTATATGGTCGCATTTGCCGGCTCCATTGTTTTGGCCTTCACCAAGGGTTGGCAATTAGCTTTGGTGTGTTTGACCAGTTTACCGGTGACCTTTATAGCTATGGGTTTAGTGGCAGTGGTAAGTGTTGATATATATGGCTTCTGATCATTAAGCAGAATTCATAAAAATAACTTCTCGTCTCCTAGGCTACCGCCAAATTGGCAAAAAAAGAATTGAATGTCTACGCTTCGGCAGGTACTATAGCCGAAGAGGCCATAAGTGGTATTCGTACCGTAAAGGCTTTCGAAGGTGAACCCAAAGAGACCAAAGCTTATCGAGATACAATTGTCGATGCTCGTACATTGAATATTAAGCGTAACTTTTTCTCTGGTATGGGTTTCGGTCTGCTGTGGTTCTTCATTTATGCCTCGTATGCTTTAGCCTTCTGGTATGGTGTGGGCTTGGTTCTCAAGAATTATAACGGTGATGAATACTATAGCAACTATGACCCTGGTACTATGATTACGGTGAGTAATTGTTTTTTCTGAACATAGCTGTATAATTCGTACAAATATTCATCATAATAAATCCCTGAAACTTAAAAATTGTTATCCTCATCATTTCAGGTCTTCTTCTCAGTTATGATGGGTTCCATGAATATCGGCATGGCCTCTCCATATATTGAAGCTTTTGGCATTGCCAAGGGTGCCTGTGGTAAAATCTTCAAACTGATCGATCAAATTCCCATCATCAACCCCATTGATCCTCGGGGAACTAGTTTGAATCATCCTTTAGTTCACATTGAATTCCGCAATATTGACTTCAGCTATCCTACTCGTAAAACGGTTCAAATTCTGGATAAATTTAATTTACGCATTAAACGAGGCCAAACCGTAGCTTTGGTGGGCTCTTCTGGTTGTGGTAAATCCACCTGTATTCAACTTATTCAACGTTTTTATGATCCTGATGGCGGCAATGTATACTTCAACGATGTTGATCTGAAAGATTTGAACATTGAATGGTTAAGAGCCCGCATTGGTGTGGTGGGTCAAGAACCTGTGTTATTTGGTACCACAATTTATGAAAATATTCGTTATGGCCGTGAGGATGCCACAAAGGAACAGATAGAGGCTGCTGCTAGGGCCGCCAATGCCATGATTTTCATTAATAAATTACCTCAAGGATTCGATACTTTGGTGGGTGAACGTGGTGCTCAATTGTCCGGTGGTCAGAAACAGCGTATTGCTATTGCACGTGCTCTGGTTAGAGACCCTGAGATTCTATTGTTGGATGAGGCTACCTCGGCTTTGGATACCGCCAGTGAAGCTAAGGTGCAGGCGGCCTTAGAAAAGGCCAGTGTTGGTAGGACGACCATTATTGTGGCTCATCGTTTGTCCACCATTCGTCGTGCCGATCGCATTGTGGTCATTAACAAAGGCAAAGTAGTGGAAGGTGGTACTCATAATGAATTGATGGCTTTGAAACAACATTATTATAACTTGGTTATGACACAATTGGGTGAAGATGCCAATGCCACGACACCTGGAGTGGGTCAAAAAGAATTCTTGCTCAATGCCAAGGATGAGGACGAGGAAGAAATTAAGATATCCAAAGAAGAGACTGGAGTTGTTGAAAGTACCGAAAAGGAAAAGAGCAGTTTTTCGGTTATTAACATTTTGAAAATGAATCGAGATGAATGGCCTCAAATTGTATGCGGTTGTGTTTGTTCTGTGATCATGGGTGCAGCTATGCCTTTATTCGCTGTACTCTTCGGATCAATTTTGGAGGTATTGGCCGTACGCGACAACGACGAGTACGTGAGAAGTCAAACGGATACTTTCAGTTTGTATTTCCTGATATGCGGTATTGTGGTGGGCATAGCTACCTTCCTGCAGGTGAGTTTTGGACAAAGAA
This sequence comes from Eudasyphora cyanicolor, assembly GCA_963930755.1. Classification (NCBI taxonomy): domain Eukaryota; kingdom Metazoa; phylum Arthropoda; class Insecta; order Diptera; family Muscidae; genus Eudasyphora; species Eudasyphora cyanicolor. The sequence goes on from OZ005738.1 coordinate 148,799,788, forward strand.
AGATAAGTTAGAAGTGGGCTTCAGAATAACTAACGAATATTCCCGATTTTCCAGATCTATACTTTTGGCATTGCTGGTGAACGTTTGACAGAGCGCTTGCGTGGTCTTATGTTTGAAGCCATGTTGAAAATGGAAATTGCCTGGTTTGATGATAGAGCTAATGGAACGGGTAGTTTGTGTGCTCGTTTGTCCGGTGATGCTTCCGCCGTTCAGGGTGTAAGTAATACTCGGATACGTATACTCGAGGTTCCCGAAGTATAATTTGTCTTATTGTTTACTTTTTAGGCCACTGGTCAACGAATTGGTACAATTGTACAATCTCTGTCTACTCTCTTCTTGGGCGTGGGTCTCTCAATGTACTACGAATGGAGTTTGGGTCTTTTGGCCTTGGCATTCACACCCTTCATTTTGGTAGCCACCTATTTGCAACGCAAAGTTATGGCTGAGGAAAATATGGGCACAGCCAGCACAATGGAAACATGTACTAAGGTTTGTACATATACCAGAATAGTGGTGCTAGAATTCTAATTTCTAAACTAATTTTGATTTTAGCTCGCTGTTGAAGTAGTCTCCAATATTCGTACTGTTGCTTCTTTGGGTCGCGAAGAAATGTTCCACAAGCAATACATGGAATTGTTGTATCCCGCCGTGGCTGTAAGTTTGGCATTAACATTTCATAAATCCATTTTTCCTTATGCCGAATTCTCCTTTCAATTTTAGAAAGCTAAACGTAATACCCATTACCGTGGCTTTGTCTATGGTCTCGCTCGTTCATTGATGTTCTTTGCCTATGCCGCTTGCATGTACTATGGCGGTTGGTGTGTGGTTAACAAGGGCATGGATTTCGGTAATGTCTTCAAAGTTTCGCAAGCTTTGATTATGGGTACTGCCTCAATTGCTAGTGCCTTGGCCTTTGCTCCCAACTTCCAAAAGGGTATCTCAGCTGCCGAGGGCATCTACAAACTCATTACACGTGAATCGAAAATTATTGATCGTCCTGGAGTCTCCACAGCACCGTGGACTGCTCAAGGCAATGTTTCTTATAATGAAGTGAAATTCTCTTATCCTACACGTACAGAAATTACGGTACTTCGTGGTTTAAGTTTAGCTGTTGCACGGGGACAGAAGATTGCCCTGGTGGGACCTTCGGGTTGTGGCAAATCCACATGTATTCAATTGCTGCAGCGTTTCTATGATGTTGATAATGGTTCAGTGACCATTGATAACAATGATTTGCGCACTCTGTCTTTGCATAATTTGCGCCAACAATTGGGTATTGTATCGCAGGAGCCCATACTCTTTGATCGTACGATTCGGGAGAATATTGCCTATGGTGACAATACACGCATGGTATCCGAGCAGGAGATCATGGAAGCAGCAAAGAAGGCTAATATTCATAATTTCGTTTCGTCATTGCCATTGGTAAGTGGAATATGTTTTTATATGAGTTTATGAGATTTTTTTATAATAGAGAAAGATGTTGAAAAATTGTCATGTTATGCGGTTTATTTCGTTAAAAATTCCTTAAAAATCATTAGAAAGCTTGTCCGAAAAGAAATATATTGGTTTATATTTCCACTACTTACAACTTTCGATGTTTCGCGTCAATTTATAGACCGTAGATCTACTTCTTAGCTTCCTGTTCAGGACAGCTTTATCCTTGAGTTTGATCCTTTTTAGATTTTCCACTTCATGTGATATCTTCTAACTTAAAATGATTATAAATCCTTATAGAAAGTCGGCGATTTCCAAAAGGGTTGTTTCCTATTTTCACTAAAAAATGGGCTACGATGTCAGACCTTAAAGATATTATGGCTCTTTAAATATCAACTCCCTCACTATTTTGTTTTCTTGAGCTTCCTTGCTTCCTGACATAAAATTAAGAAAAATAACTTTATTTTGAAATTATAATAATGAAATTATGTGGCATCCGAAGAAGAAGTTTGATCATATGTAAATAGATCGAACAGCAGATCAAATTAAATATAATCAAATCCAACAATGTTTATATATAATAAGATCTATTTATAAAAGATTAGAAAATTGAGATGTAACTATATCTGGAATCAGATGTATTATATCTAATTTCATCTAACACGAGATATAGTCAGACCTATAACAAGATATAATCACATCTGGCGCTAGATATAGTTGTATCTGAGGCGAGATATGACATTTCTCGTTGGATCTAATTTTATATAAAATTTAATTTGATAGATGTAACAAGGGATATAATCGCATTTGCCGAGAGATATGTTTATATCTATGCTCATATAGGGCAGATCTCCACAGATCTAATTATATCTTCAGCAGGACGTATACAAGATCAGATCTACTATGTTTTACTACTTAACAAATTCAAGTTTGTCTTACCATTTCCTTTCGCTTTCTTGCCTAAGAAAGAACTGTTTTCCTCATGCTATTTCCTTTCCAATGTTAAATGTCAGATTCGTCTTAAGGTGTTTGACAAAAGGTGGAGAAGAAGTTCAGAGAAACACCTGTAAGTTTAAAAAAGAAGGGATATTAAAATAAATAAATCTATATATAATATATATATAATACGTTTTCAATTTTATTTATATTGATTTATCCATCCTCTTCTTTTCAGGGCTACGAAACCCGTATGGGTGAAAAGGGTGCCCAATTGTCCGGCGGACAAAAGCAGCGTATTGCCATTGCCAGAGCTTTGGTGAGAAATCCCAAAATTTTGCTGCTTGACGAAGCCACTTCAGCTTTGGATGCTGAAAGTGAAAAGGTCGTACAGGACGCTCTTGAGGTGGCCAGTGAGGGTCGCACCAGTATCAGTATTGCTCATCGTCTCTCAACAATCGTTGATTGTGATGTGATATTTGTCTTTGACGAAGGCAAAGTATCCGAATATGGTACACACAAGGAATTACTCGAAATGCGTGGTCTTTACTATACTCTCTATAAATTACAAACTGGTGCTATGTAAGAAAGACTGGCGTCATTTCACTATACTCCTCATACACGTTTTAGGCTATAAGTTCATTCATTCGTGCACAAAACAAAAATTCGAACAAACCATAAAGCTGTTACAATTATTTTCAATACAAATAATACATTCAATCATAGCATAATTAAATTATAATAGACAATGTAGTTTTAACAATTAATTTTATATTAATTTAGTATACTTTTTTATTGTATAATTTTGTAGAGATAAGTAGTTATAATTATTGTTCTGAACTTGTAAACTATAAGTAAATATGAATGTGTAGTTTTATTATAATTGATTTGTATAAATATATTTTGAAAGATAATATGGTTTTGTTTTATTTAAATGATCGTCGCGGCGACTGTTGTGCTGATATTTGCAAAAATGAGTCATGTGTTCATAGTTTCCAAATAAACCGGTGATGAACTCCTTTTTAAAATAATTTCCTTGGTAAGACTTAAATGACCATAGGAATGGAACATATAGCATATAACATATATCCAGAGGTATTCATAGTCCACACGGAGAAAAAAATATGTTAAAAATATGTTTGGATGCAATCATAAATATGTTTGGGACGGGCACAATCATATATATGTTTGTGGGTAAACATATTATGTTTGCACACAATCATAATATGTTCGGGGAAAAATTGTAGCATATTATAAAACGATATGATTGTGTCCTAACAAATTTTTGGCAAAATAATATATTAGAGCATATTTTTTAGATTTTTAGAGAGTATTACTCTCTGAGAGCCCAATTATGTGACTCATAGAGCATCCACCATCACCACTGTGCTAAGCCATCACAGCGAACACACGCACGCACCCACATACAACCATTGACAGCCACAGCCAGTCAGAATGAATATATGGCTATGCTTATACTTTCTTGTTTCGGGTGTAACATGAAAGTAAATTAAAATACACGCTGTGCATATAATTCTCGTTGACTCTATATAGCCAGTGGTATAAGGTGTTGACGTTTTTCAGTCAATGGGGTGGATCAACGGAGCTACCAACCAAGTTGAAAGAAAAGTGGCATAGTCCGCAGTCCGAATAATGGATAATTAATGGAACATTAGACTAGAATTTTATAAATATATTATAGGTGCGTCACAAAGGGTTCAGACTTTTGATAAAAAAACAACAATATACAATCATATACATGATTAAATGCAATCATATATATGATTACATACAATCATATAAATGTTTGGACATAAGCATATATATGATTACACACAATCATATACATGTTTGGACATAAGCATATATATGATTACATACAATCATATAAATGTTTGGGAACATTACCGCTACCCCAAACATAATATGTTTGGGAGCTGCTCCAAACATATATATGTTGCCTGCAAAATATGTTTGGGGCAATATGTTACAGAGGCCATTTTTTTCCTCCGTGCAGATTAACATGATCTAGTTTTCGAGTTATGGTCCATTGAATATTGTTAGACCCTATATATGATCTATATATGGTCCACTGGGTCCAAAACTGTACGATAAACCTTGACATATGTTAGATCATTGGATTTTGCTTATCGATACATAGCCAAAAGTATTCATAGTCCATATTAACCCGATCTACTTTTCGAGTTATAGGCCTTTGAATACACTGTGCTAGTTCAAAAATGTTACAGAAAGTAGACCCTATGGATATACCTAATTCAACCTTGCTGAATCCAGTGGTGCTAGCCGTTTCACAATGTTAGCTCTTGTTTTCGCAATATTCGACCACAAAGATTGCAAGAAAATCAGAGAGGTGAGTAATTTTGGAGGTGATTTTGAAGTAAAAGTCTTTGGAATACGCGCTTCAGTCCAAAGAAAGAAATAAAGCGAACCCTTGGAGAATTATTTCTCGCGAAAATGTCTACAACGCTTCTCACACCTTTCCTCTAAAAAATTGCAATTAAATCTTATCATATGTCAAACGTCATACAAATCTACATCATTTTTAGTTGGGGTCTTTGAAAAATATATTCTTCGCGAAAAAATACTATGGATACCCTTTTCAACGTTTTTATGAAAAATATGCAGAAGTCATAGTATGGATTATCCCAATCTATGTAGTTTTCGAGTTATGGCCCATTTAATTGTGTTAGACCCTAGGCCCAAAACTGTACGTTAAATCCAGACAAATGTTAGATCATTGGATTGTGCTCAATGAGACCTATCAAAAAGTATTCATAGTTTAGATTAACCCGGTCTAGTTTTCCAGTTATGGGCCATTGAATAGTGTTAGACCTTTCATATGATCTATAAATAAATCTATCGGAACGGATTATGTTGAAATTCAGCAACTGATATATACCCACGTTCACAATAATGGGGCTATAAAAACTGGATTATGTAGAAATTCTCTTATTTCGACCAAAAGTGCATAATTTCTACATTTATACATAAATTTTCTTTAAATAGGCATTGCTTTCTTCTTTAGGATGCCAACTTTCAAAGATTGGAACAAACAAATCTTGGGTTTTAAAAAAAAATGGTAGCGAGATCTTATTTTACCTATTTGTAACTGCTTATACAAATTTTACCCAAAAATAAACTACATAGGTCGATATTACATATTCTGACCCGGTTTTTATAAGCCAACAAAAAGCCTTGTTTTGAACACATATGCTTGGCCAGACCCCCTTACAATTTGAATGAAATAAATTATTATTATACACATTTTGGGTTGTTTTTCTGTGAATTCAATGCAGATGTTTACTTCCAGGTAGTTTCTGTGTTAATTTTTCTCTTATTTCTTTCTTTCGTTTGGGATTTTGGTTTTGAGTTCAGTTAGTTAGTTTATTATTGAATGCTGAACTTACAACATCGACAGTCCGAAATATAATTTTTTTGTGCGGAAACTAAAGGGAAATTTTTACTATTATTATGGCAGAGAATTTAGAATTTGTGTACAATACGCGCATGCGTACAGGCAGCCTTACTGATAATTTCCAACAACAACTATCATCAGCGTTACAGCGTGATTTCGCACTTCACATATAAGCAGACGAAGAACTGGATTTATTTGAAGACCAAAGCGGTGAAAACACAGATTTTGTGCCCGAAGATGACGCCTCGGACATTGAATATGACTTGGAAAATTGAGCAAATGAAATATTCGACAGCGATGAAGAATCCGAAGAAGAAAGTGAGAATGCACCAACTCAAGCTGCAGGCGGTTTTTTGCTTGGAAAAGATGGTGCCTAGTGGAGTACAGCTGAACCCGCTACAGTGAGATTCCGCCAGGAACAACATCATGCGTTTCGGAGGTGGACTAAAAACAAACCTGACCAATCCAATCCTGACCAAAAAGTTACACGCAAAGAAAAAATTCGTTTCTGCGAAACGAAATATTAGACAGCTACAATTCTCGTTTGCCGGAACTGAAATTTCCTTTGTTGTGACAGAAACTTATTTCGCGTAAGCAATATTTTGTTCTGACCCAAAGAAATTCAGTCGTCGTAAACGAGAGTTGTAGTTGTCTAATATGTATACACGCAAATGGAACGCAGAACATGCAAACTGCACACCACGAGTATGGGTTGATATGACAAGTGTTGCGCTTGACGCTTTTATTGGATGGTGTCAGTCATAATACTATGCAGCTCTCAAGATTGATGTGGCAAACTGATGCACTTCCAATCATGTCATATAGACGATTTACTTTGATGAGCAGCTATTTCCATACCGTGGGTGCACAAAGTTCACGCAATACATCCCATCAAAGCCCGCAAAGAATGGTGGGCATGCGATGCGAAAACTAAATATCCGTTGCAAGGAAAACTGTACACTGCTAAGGAGGGAGAACAACGAGAGACAAACCAAGGCGAAAATGAGTTCATGACTTGTCTAATCGATACACCAGCAGCGGCAGAACTATTATTGCTCATAACTTCTTTACAACATTAGACGCAGCTAAACGTCTTTCGTCGATTGGACTAGCATACGTTGGCACCATTAGATCCAACAAAAGGTGTCTTGCCAAAGAAGTGAAAAAAGACAGCAAACGGCCAGTGCTTTCATCTGTGTTCGGTTTCTATGATAACCTTATATCACTGTGCAGCTACGTTCCAAAGAAGAACAAAGCAGTAAATCTATTATCCACTGTGCACTACACCAAGAAATTTGAAGGCGTAGCAAAAAAAACGGAAGCTATATTATTTTACAATTCAACAAAGGCCTGCGTTGATACAATTGACCAAATGGTAACGCATTACTCCATAAAACGGTCAACCAGACGTTGGCCATTAGGATTTTTTTTGCAACATGATAGACTTCGTGGGATTAGCCGCTTACATCATATGCAATGAAAATATAGAAGGAACCAGAAAAGAGAAGCGACGATTGTTCTTGAACACGCTGAGTAAACAATAGGTGCTTGCTAATACTGAAAATCGCATAAACAACAAGCATATTTTGGGACAACATTCAACCCGGTTGGCCATTGAATCTTTCTTTGGAGGGCCGTTGAATATTCCCAGCAATATGCTGCCTAACCAACAAAGCGGCCCTAGTACTCTGAGTTCCAGAAAAGATTGCAGAATTTGTTTCACGCAAGACGAAAAGCTGCGTTGGAAGACACGTTTTTACTGCACCAAATGCACTAATCCTGTGTGCCAACAAGATTCTAAAGTTGATTATACTTGTTTTTCATGCATTCCACAAAATGAATAAAAAATACAATTTTTTTACATTTAGTCTAAAGACCAAAATAATATACGAACATATATAGAAATTCAAAGTTACGGTACCCTTTTTGCCATACAAATGCATGAAAACGTATAGGGGTCTGGCCAGGCATATGTGTTTGTTCGAAGGTTTCAGAATATGTGTTTGACGGATTTTTTTTCTTGTTTAGGACACTATATTATACCAGAAAATGTTTTGCACAGCCCTTTCAGAATATGTGTTTGACGGATTTTTTTCTTGTTTAGGACACCATATTATACCAGAAAATGTTTTGCACAGCCCTTTGACAAAAATGTTGTCCCGAATCAAAAAGAACATTCTGTAGCACAATTTTTTTTTTACCAAAATTTCAATTATTTTGGCAAAACAAAATAGTATTCGCTTCTTTGCTAAGAAGGAGACTATTAAAGATCACTGAACTTTGAACTTAAAAAAAGCGATTGTTGTACGTACATACATATGTATTAGGGATGTAACGAAATTCGCATTCGCACAAGCGAACGCGAATTATTCGCATCATTTTCACATTCGCTTTCGCAAAAAACATCTTTGGATTATTCGCTTTCGCAAAAATATGTTTCAGTATTCGCTTTCATTTGTTAAAAGTGTTATATCTTCTTATTCGCTTCACTCATTTTGAATATATTAATACCAATGAAAACCCTTCCACTTATCTTCAATGTAGTTGACAAATATGCTTGTCCTTGTGGTACCAGGAGGTAAAAATATGGAAAACATTCTTAATATTTGAATATCCGGGAAAAGTATCAATTTAATTCCTTAATTTTATTCCTACAAGGGGTCAAACTATTATTCGCTTTCACAAAAATCCATATTTCACTATTCGCATTCGCAAGAAATATATTTGAATATTCGTTTTCGCTATAGTCACTTTCGTTACATCCCTAATATGTATGCATATTATCACATCGCCATGAATGATCTTTTAATAAATCAAATTCAAATTTCATCTTCAAATAAAACAAATAGTCAATATATTTAAAATTTGTGTGTTTTGTTTTTTTTATTACTTCAGTTAACAACTAAATGTATTTATTTATAATAAATGTTTTGGTTTATTCTTCATTTTAGTATCCTTCTTTTAGTTACAACACTCAGAGCAGAGTGGCTTCCTACCGAAATAATTGGTAATTTACTCTGCTAACAAAAAAAGCTTAAATTACAAAAAAAAAATCAAAACATGACAGTAGTGATACAATTCATGGAAATATTATTTATAAAAAAAGTCGATTGTTTTTCTTTATTTTTTATGTAAAAATTAGATAAAATCCTATCTCTTTTCTGTTTCAGAAGTGGGGGAGTCGAAATAAATTTAAAAAAAGGACACTGGTTTTAGGGCAGAGAGTAGAGAGAAACCCCCAAAACGTTTGATGATGTTAAGCTGATGTGAAGGGTGGCTTGCTTTAGTCTACTACTCTAGTTCTAAAGTTTATTCGTTTTATTTTCAATATACAAAGGGGGTGAGGGGGGATTTAAAGCGCAATACGCTGTTACGCTAAACACTAGAAACTAAGGTAAAAATCTATAAAGTATTACGTTCGTATGTACGTATTACGCCCACCAAAATAACTGAGGGTATTTGCGCCCATTCATCGCTCTATTCATCACAAGTTATCTAAAGTTTGCCAGAAAATTGGCAGACCTTCGATTTAGACTAGCATAATAAACAATAAAAACTTTATGCCGCCTGAATGAATGGAGGGTAAAGGGATTTTTAAATTTTTTTCTTCTGCTTCTTCTCATCTAATAGAAACAAACAAATGTATGTATGTAAGCCCTAGAGTAGTGAGGAAATAACTTACTGTCAAAATAACACTATATGTATGTATATATAAAATTAAGATAAAATTAGAAGACAATTATTAAGAATAAGGGAGGGGTGGGGATTTGTTTTCTTAATTCTTGCCCTCGGTTTTCTTTTCTTCGCTGCTGGTGGTTTCTTCGGAAGAACTGCTGCCGGCATTTTGGCTTTCACGTTCAGAAGCCATCTGAGGAAAGAAAAATAGAAAGAAAAATTATAAGAAACCGATTTCAAAGAATACGACGAGGCTTATGGTTTTCCTTCTTACCTTTTTGTAGGCCATTTCGAAGAGTTTCAAGGAGGATTGCTGCAAATTGCTGGTGGCTTTGCGCACATCTTCGAGTTCAGCGGTTTCCTTGTTGGCCAACAATTCACGCAATTCATTGATTTCCTTCTTCAATTTCTCACACTAAAATTAAGGAATAAATATCTCAATATTGATCGATTTTATCTCATTATTTATGTTTAGATTCTAAAATTTACCTCTTCGGCAGGCAATTGACTCTTGAATTCTTCCATTTTGGTTTCAGTATCGTGAACAATGCTTTCGCCTTGATTCACCAATTCAACCAATTCACGTTTCTGTTTATCGGCAGCAGCCATCTCTTCGGCTTTCTTAACCATGTTTTCGATTTCATCCTTGCTGAGACCACCGCTGGATTGAATGACGATTTGTTGTTCCTTGCCGGTACCCTTATCCTTGGCCGACACATGCACAATACCGTTGGCATCAATGTCGAAGATAACCTCGATTTGTGGCACACCACGGGGTGCTGGTGGAATACCAACCAAGGTGAAGGCGCCCAATTTCTTGTTATCGGCGGCCATTTCACGTTCACCTTGATGGACTTTAATTTCCACTTGAGTCTGGCCATCAGCAGCGGTGGAGAAGACCTGGGACTTCTTGGTGGGAATGGTGGTGTTGCGGGTAATCAAACGTGTGAAAACTCCACCCAAAGTTTCAATACCCAAAGACAAGGGGGTAACATCCAAGAGCAAGACATCGGTTACATCACCAGCCAAGACACCACCTTGGACGGCAGCACCCACGGCCACAGCTTCATCGGGGTTCACAGCGCGGGAGGGTTGACGGCCGAACAAATCCTGTACGGTCTGTTGCACCTTAGGCATACGGGTCATACCACCGACCAGCAGAACTTCTCCAATGTCGGATTTGCTGACTTCGGCATCGGACAAGGCCTTTTGGCAGGGCTGAATGGTACGCTTAATAAGATCACCAACCAAACTTTCCAACTTGGAGCGGGTCATCTTTAAGTTCATGTGTTGAGGTCCAGCAGCATCCATGGTCAAGTAAGGCAAATTGATGTCGGTCTGTTGCGAAGAAGACAATTCACACTTGGCCTTTTCAGCAGCCTCCTTCAGACGTTGCATGGCAATGGAGTCCTTGGTAATGTCGATACCGCTGCTCTTTCTGAATTCCGAGACCAAATAGTTGACAATAGTATTGTCAAAATCTTCACCACCCAACATGGTATCACCATTGGTGGACTTGACTTCAAAGACACCCTTTTGGATTTCCAAAATGGAGATATCAAAGGTACCGCCACCCAAATCGTACACAGCAATGCTAAATTGAACAAACAAAAAAAAACAAAATTAAAATCTAAATTTTGTCACTTCATCATTCATTCATACACTTACATTTTATCTTCGGTCTTATCCATGCCATAGGCCAAAGCAGCAGCGGTGGGTTCGTTGATCACACGCAACACATTGAGACCAGCAATCTGACCAGCATCCTTGGTGGCCTGACGTTGCGAATCGTTGAAGTAGGCGGGCACAGTAACAACAGCATTTTTCACTGGGGTATTCAGGTAAGCCTCAGCGGTCTCCTTCATTTTCATCAAGACAAAAGCACCAACTTGAGAGGGTGAGTAGACTTTGTTGTCTGTAGACTGAACCCAGGCATCACCATTTGAGGCTTTGACAACTTTGTAGGACAAATTCTTCATGTCTTTCTTAATTTCGGGATCATCGAAACGGCGACCAATCAAACGTTTGGTGGCGTAGAAAGTGTTCGAGGCATTGGTCACAGCTTGACGCTTGGCGGGCATACCAACCAAACGTTCACCATCCTTGGTGAATGCAACGTGAGAGGGAGTGGTACGGGCACCTTCAGCATTTTCAATGACTTTGGCTTGTTTACCTTCCATAACGGCCACACAGGAGTTGGTGGTACCCAAATCGATACCGATAACAGCTCCCTTAACTTCACCGGATCTATGGGTGGAGGAGAATAATAACAATGTGATTTAAAATTTGTTTTTTGGGTCACGCAGACTGATGGCTCCGCTGCAATTGTGATTATGGAATGATAAATGTTTTTATGAGGTAACTGAATTACTTTGGGTATTTTGAAGGCGGTGGAGATCATGTTTTGATTAGAAATTCACTTAACACATAACAGTTTTATTAACACAAAGATTTAATTACAAAACACTTTTACAATATTTGTTGAACCTTACTGAGTTTCTCCACAGCATCGGCTTAATTTTCCTATTTTGATTGGACAGCTCTCTAAGTACTTTTCATGTTATAAAATAAAGCATTCATTTCTGCAGAAATATTGTAGCCCACTTGGATATCACATACATATATGCACTTATTTATGAAACTTTTATACATTTGTAGGAATAAAAGTCAACTAGGTACAGATATCAAAAAATATTGTACACACAACATAAAGATTACTGAAATCGATTGCGATGTTCCAAATTAGTCAATTTGGCTTGATCTTTATATATGTACTTATTTAGGAAAAGTTGCGTGATGTTGAAAACACATCTATAAAACTCCCCATCGCAAACGTGTTTTCATCTAGAGTATGATATTAATGATGTGTTTAAGCTATAACCCTGTTGGTTGTTTAAACTATAAACGTATTTTGTAGGAAACGTTCTCCATTAGCTACGTGTCTCTGAACAGTTAGTTTATTATGAATGAGAAAGCCTTGCAGAATCGACTAAACCCTATTAAACAAGTAAGTTCGGCCATGTCGAATTTTATATACCCTCCTCCACCATGGACCGCATGCGAGTGATTTCGGGTACAAAGAAACTCACATTACCCAATTTCCGTCGGATTCGTTTAAATGTGTGGTTTTTGTTGTGTTAAGTAGTAAAATCTAGAGGCACCTTTGTTTGGAGGCTATACCAAAACATGGGCCTATGAAGATCGTTGTTCGTGTGATGGATTCTGGGTATAAATACACCCAAAATATCAGTTTTCAGCCCGATCAGTTGAAATTAGCGGGCTCTATGGCTTTAAGAAGACAAATCGGACAGATGATATATATGAGGTCTATATCAAAAAATGGACCGATATCGCCCATTTTCAACGCCAAGTTACCTGCAGTTATAAGAAGTAGGTGTACCGTGATTACAACAATCGGACATGGCAAATCATCATAGAGTTTTACAACGATTAAGAATACACGAGTATACATATACTTTATGGGGTCCCCGATCATTATTTCAAGGTGTTATAAATGAACAAAATGAATATACCCCCATCCTGTGGAAGAGGGTATACATATATAATGGACAATACTCAAAACATAAGGAAAGTTATTTGTATATTTGGCATTTTAGAAACTTCAATGAAATAATCAAAAAATATAATCTGAAATCATAAAAATCCAAAAGTTATAGATTATCGGGTATGTTCCGGCATTCACGTGGAGCATCTCACGTGAAATGTCTTAAGAAAGAGGTGTTCTAAAAGTCGCTATCACGCCTGAAAACCCGTATGGCATGGAAGGCAAATCACATGTTAGGCATTATTTAATCAGAAGTTAGACAGCCAATACTTTCTGCAGTTGCCAGACACCTCGCTATTCGTCCTGTGAAGTATAGGTGAGAAGTGAGATGTATGTGAAATGAGTTCCAGAACAGGGGTGTATATAATAGCTCACAGAAAAAACAGTAAGGAAAGACAGAATACTATATGATACCCTACATCATCTTAATAGAGCAGGATAACCTCACATATACTTGATCTAAATACGAAACGAATACCTTGAAACTCGTACTATCAGCCAATGGATCAAGAAATCGCAATTTAGCTTTGCCAAAAAGGCGCTGGTTTGAGCCGATGTGTGAGAGCTCGCATTGTCATGGTGCATAATGATTCGTCTTCTCTTTTTCGTTTTTCGAATTTCTCCGAAGACTTCAGGCAAACAAATTGTGGTGTACCACTCAGAATTGACCGTCCTACATTGCTCAAGCGGGCAGTCGCGACATGACCAGTTTTGCCGAAGAAATAGGCGACCATTTGCTTCGAAGTGCTTCTTCCACGAACAACTTTCATTGGATTTGGCTAGTCTTCGAAGACCCACACTGTAGATTGCTGTTTTGTTTCGGGCTCATACGCATAGATACAAGATTCAACACCTGTAACGATCTTATAAACGTCAGCACCGCGATCGTATTTTTTCAAAATTTCCTTGACACGAGCCTTTTTTTTAGCGATTGTCAAATTGTGCGGGATCCAACGAGAACAAATCTTTTTTACGGCCAGGTGTTCATGCAATATCGAATGTATGCTTGTGGACGAAATGCCCAAGGATGCCTCTATCTCACGGTATGTCACATGACGATCTTGCATTATCAGTTCACGCACGGCATCAATGTTCTCTGGCACAACGGCCGTTTTTGGCCACGATTGAATTCATTAAACCAGTTTTTCACAGTGCTATAGGTGCTTCATCGCCATACAAAGATTTAAGTTCATCGATGTACTCTTGTCGTGATAATCCATGTCGAAAGTTGTGAAAAATTATCGCACGAAAATACCAAATTGATTTTTTCAAGTCACTGTAAACAACACAAATGATGGTCGTACGTCAAAACGTTTTGTGTACGTTTATGCTAAAAGATGTCAAACTTTCCAATGGAAATGTCAGATGGCGCGAGGCAACAGTTAGTGTTGCCTAGGCCAGAAATATATATAGCAACCCTCGTATTCCATATTTCCATACATGGTACTTTTTTTGGGAGCCAGAAAGGTGGAAACATTTTACTCAAGTACTGTCATTTCATATGTCCGTCTGTCAAATGAAGAATATGAAAACATTTAGATGATTGCTACAGAAGTTGTGGGGAATTTGCCTTTGCATTAATTTGTCAATTTGTGTGGGGGTACCAGAAGGGGCTTGACAAATATGTCTATTTTGTGCTCAGCAGTTGATACTTCAATGACATTTCACTATGCCGCATTGTATTCCCTGGTATTATGTTGGTATGACGTGACCATTTTTTTTGAGAGGTACCAAAGGGCGCGTGGCAATAGCATCAACTTTTCACTGGACCATAGGTACTTTAAAATCATCAAATTATACACAATTTTAAGTATATGTAGGCATTAAAATGATGGTCTCTTTGTGTGGGACGTGCCAAAAGGGGCGAAACAACTTCGCCAATGTTTCTCAAGGAGATATCGAAAAAGAACTTCCTACTATGCCTGGAATTACAAAAGATACAGATAATTTGTAGAGCCCGACCGAAGTCGGATTTTAAGGCCGAAGCCGAACTTCGGCTAAATTTACAACCTTCGGCCGAAGCCGTAGCCGAAGCCGAATGTTTTATATTTGTTAAAGAATTGTTTACTTTGCACCAAAAAATTGTGTTTTCAATCAGTTTATATATACTGCTTACGTATTTATTTACTTAGCACATAAAATTAAAAACCTTAATGTTATAATGACAAAGAAAGTATTTTTTCTGCATTAAGACCTTGTATACTATTTCGATAATTTGAATACAGCAGCATAAACAACTGCTCTCTAGCACACAAGTACTTTTCTGCCACTATTTCCAAATTTTTGAAACATCTCGAGTTACAGTATTAAAAAATGTTAATAATTCTTGGACTCAATGGCCCATTATTATCTATTCGTACTACTTTTACAAGAATGCTTTCACTATTTGGAGACCTTTTAGGTGAGGAACTGAGTCATGTTTTTCTTTGTCGTTCTTCCTTTGGTGTCTTTCCTTCCTTTGGTGTCCTTTCTCAAATTATTTTTGTAGTATTGTTCACTTCTTTACACTTCTATGAAGATTTCCATAATAGAATTTTCTTTAAAAAGTCATATAATTCTATTTTTTTGTACTTTTTGAACAAAAAATCGGCCTTCGCCAACTTCGGCTGATTTTGTGGCCGAATGCCGAATATTGGCCGAATGTCGAGTTTTGGCCGTAGCCGTAGCCGAACATTCGGTCGGGCTCTAATAATTTGTATAGATTTTATTCCAGAATTAATATTTCACCAATAGTTTTTTTAAGGAGTGGTCCAATATTGTCCAGCTTGGAAAAAATATAAACTCTTACCAAATTTGAAGTCAATCTGTTACTCCTTTGGAGAGCTATAGTGCGATCCAGCAAGTCATGCGAACGGACGGACATTTTCTAAATGACTTAAAAGATCCTTAAACGGATTTCCGTTGAAAATCTTTATAGCCTTTAATGAATCCTTCGATGTGTTGCACTTTCCACTAAAGTGGAATTATGATGAGGATTCTATGTGGGGGATGGATTACTGTAAACCGATTTTCTTCAATCTCTTGCAGATATCTGCAAAATTGTATAAAGATCTATTCGATACCTCCATTCTACAGGGTTTTACAACAAGAGGTGTTATTTTGAATCACCCGGTATTTCGGTAGCTGTCACTTTTGAAGCTTTTATTCATTGACATTTGACAAGTATAAACAACGCCATTACTAAAAATGGAACGATACACGATTCAACAACGCATTGAAATTATTAAAATTCAAAAATCATCTTGACTGATGAGGCACATTTCCACCTCGGTGGCTATGTCAGCAAGCAAACTTGTCGCATCTGGGGCTCGGAAAACCCAAGAGAAGTTGAGAAGCCTCTCCATTCTAAACGTGTGACTGTTTGGTGCGGTTTATGGTCCGGCGGGGTCATTGGACCTTACTTTTTCGAAAATGAGGTTGGATCAACAGTTACGGTGAATGGATTGCGCTATCGAGAGATGATTAATGATTTTTTATGGTCGAAGTTGGATCGTTTTGATCTGGACAACATTTACTTTCAACAAGACGGCGCTACGTGCCACACAAGCAACGAAACCATTGCTCTGTTACGGGAAAAGTTTCTTTTGATTTAACAACTTGCGACTTCTTTCTTTGTGGCCACGTGTAAGATAAGGTCTGCGCCAAAAGCCCAGCGTCGATTCAAGACCTCAACGATAGAATAGATTGCGAATTGGTTATGGAAAATTTCTTGAAAAGGATATGGTCCTGTAAGCGTGGTCGTGTTGGCCATTTGGCTGATGTCGTTTTTCATTATTAACGGCATACCTTCCTCTTTATTATGAAATAAACCTCCGATCATTTATCTGAAAAAATGGCATTTTTCTTTGAATACCAAAAAAAAAAACACCTCTTGTTGGAAAACCCTTTAAAACATGCTAACATGCGTCAACTCAATCAAAAATTATTCACAAAACTGTACAACTCATTCGATTTCCATTGCAAAGGAATTCCACACAAATTTAAAAAAATCATCAAATTTGATCTCTCCTGAAAAACTACCTTTTTGCACTTAGCATAGTTCAGAATGGAGTAATCGATATATAAAGTTGTTTAAAATTTGGCCACATTTGTTCGCTGTGCAAAATACTCCTCTGTGTGATATCAAAACTGCTCTCTACAAAAGAGGACTTCATCCATTGCTCCATAGAAACGGGCCTCCTAAAATCTCTTGATATCGGATACAAATTGATATCTAGATCTGTATCTTGCGAACAGACTTTACATGAATGGACGGGCAGGCATAGATTTAAGGTGGGTCTAGCTTCAATGTTTTAAGGTGTTACAAAACATTGGGCCCCAAAACAAGCATAGGTATATACTGTCACCATGGTTTGATGTAGGGTACACGCAACTACTTTGTTGCTACAGCCGTAGCAAGTGGATCACTTCATATCACTTGAAAACATTGTCCATGCTAAACCCTTATCTGAGTTGAATACAATAACACCGGGTACATGAACACATCCATACATACACTTTTTTCCATTTACTTGCTGAGAGGTAAACTGTAAATTGTGCTCAGCTGTTTCTTATATAATCTCACACTTCATGTTCATTCATACACATGTTCGAAACCATACCAATTAATGCATGCGTACAAATGAAGTGTGAATGAGTAAGTTAATGTAAAGAATGTTAAGTAAAAAAAATGATGAAATACAACAATAAAATCTTGAAATGTTTATGCACCAATATGTCAGATGTGTGGAAAAGGCCTACATAGATGACAAGAGAAATAGACAAAATTTCTTCTATCCCCCAAAAATCAACAATGACGAACGAAGACGTCTTTGTGACGCAACACACATTTTCTGCTCAGAAAAAACATACATAGGCTAACACAAAATTAAATTCTTTAAATCTCACATGACCCCGGCCGGTCAAAGGGAACTCGGCGCTCACTTCTACCTTTGATGAATAAAAGTACATAGTTACATAAGTTCCCTCCCAAAGCAAATGTATTTCCATTTAATAAATGCGGTTGAATTGGCGATGAAGTGTATGAAAGAAGATGATGATGGATTTCAACATATAATTGACACTTACTTGTGACGCAATTGAGAGGCAAGTCCATTGTTCGTTTGCTGCAAAAAAAAAAGAAAAATTAAAAACATAAATTAACAGCTACGAATGGCGATATTTGTATTTCATCATAGAACAATTCATATTATATAAATTGCAATTACACGCTGAAATTTGCCTATTGACGACAAAGATTATTGCGGGCATACCGCGCTGTATGGTGTAGATGTACTTACATTTTCGAAAATGCTAGAATATTTTCCGGTCACCAAACTGGCCTGACGTTGACCGACCAAACGTGGCAAAAACTTTGTAACGCGCAACATTTTGTTCTATTATGTGTTTTTGATTGTTCCAATTGTAAATTCACAAACTTTTCACTTTAATAATTGATCTTTTTCGCGTTTGAAATTTTTTTCTCGGATATCGTTGCTGCTGGCTGACGAGCACACGTTTTTCAGGAGGCACTAGAAGAAAAAATAATGAAGTTCCAATAAGAGAGAGCGAGCTGTCAGTGTCAGTTGGATGTTTCGAGAATTCGAGAAGAGAAAATGTCAGTAGTGTTTCTTTCCACCCGTTCCTTGAAAAGTTTGTACATTTAGTACTTTAGAAATAGTGCAGATGTCACTGCAAATTAATATTCCAAAAAATAATTTGTTGTCTGAACGCAAATGCAACTTCAAAAGAGAATTGCAGAAAAAATTGCAAGTTTGAATATAGACATATGACCGAATGGATCAGTTGATTCGTTAAGCTACGGAGGTGTTACGGTTACTTTTGCCTAACCAGCTTGAATGTCTACAGAACAATATGACAGCTGAGGGTATCTCTTAAATACCAGTGAATGCGTCCGGCGTCTGTCAAACTCAAATTTCATCCCACTGTTGTCTGTGCATACAACAACACTTTGACAGACGCCGGACTCAATTCACCGGTATTTAAGAGATGCCCGGATGTAGTAATTCGACACCCCAATGTATTTACAACTTTTTCCCACAAGATGGGGGAAAGTCAAGTGTGATCATATTCACACTAGCAATTTTCCTAAGGTATACATACCCTCACTTTGTGAGTAATGTAATATGGAATATTACACGAATACACCTATTTCTCTAAACACTAGATTCTTTAAATACATTGCACTGTGCCGAATTAAAATCGTTTATGTGCACTGTAATATTAACGTTATGAACTATTCAATATTGGTATTATTTGATCATTTTGTGTGGGAGGTACAAAAAGAGGCGTTGTGATACCGCCCATTTTTCACAGGGCTATAGATACATTAAAAGCCTTACACTGTGCAACATTTTGTTGTGTTTTCGTGAATCGGTACTCACGATATAAGATGTTAATTTTTTGTACAAAATGGTACCTTTGTGTGGGAGGTACCGAAAGGGCGTGGCAATAACGCCCATTTTTCACAGAACTGTAGGCACTATAACAGCCCATCTTCGAACTTAGCCGGAGATGGAGAAAAGTATTACCTCATACCAAATTTGAAGTCAATCGGTTGCTCCTTTCGGGAGTTATCGAGAGCACCAACCTGCAGACAGACAGACGGACGGACATTGCTCAAATTACTTAAAATGACCCAAAACGCCAAACATACATGGGGTCTTAGGTCACTCCTACGATGTGTTACACTTCTGGCCCATAGCAAATGATATATACCCTCCTCACACTAAAGTGAGGGTATAAAAATACCATGCCGACCACACTACCTTCATTTTTGCGTCATGGCCCCATCCGTGTCACTAAGGTAGCGACATCTGCATGATCTCGCCATTACTTGACTCCAGCTGTGAACTACTCTTCATCTAGTTCATACTTCATTTGTAACTTTGTGTGACGTTATGTGAGGTTATAAAACTGAATGAGTGAGAAAAATAAAAATATTTTGCAAAATTCAACAATTTTGTAACAAAAACATCAACAGTGGAAAATTGTAAACGGTTCAGTAGCTTGAAAATAACACGTAGCAGTAGCAATGTCCGGCGAAATCGATTCCGACAACGAATTGGAGGAGAACTACTATAGTTATTTGAATGTGCCCAAAGATGTATGTCAGATAAATATTTCCTTTTCCATCATTTTAAGAACTTGTTTCATCATCCTTTTTTCTGTGTCCTCGATAGGCCTCCTCCGATCAAATTAACAATGCCTATCGCAAATTTTCGCGTATGTATCACCCAGACAAGCATATGGAGCCGGAAAATAAACAAAAAGCCGAGTTAATGTTTAATCGTACGAAAAAAGCCTATGAAGTGCTTTCCGATCCCCATAAAAGAGCGATTTATGATTCGGTGGGTGAGAAGGGTCTGCGAACGGACGGCTGGGAGTTGGTGCAAAGGCAGAAAACACCGGCCGAGATACGAGAAGAGTATGAGAGACTGGCTGAAGCGGCTGAGGAAAGAAAGCTCCTACAAAACACCAATCCTCGGGGAAATATTACCATCAATGTGAATGCCACGGAGATCTTTGCCCCATATGACGAAAGTGATTTTCCACGGATCGAAATATCTTCGATGAGCATATCGCAGTCGATTGAGGCTCCACTTACGAGGCGGGACACTATGACCTTGAGTGGCAATCTTATGTCGGCAAATGGTAATGGTAATGGTGGATTCGTTATATGCGGCAGACGTCTTCTGAACAAAGGTTGGCTGGAACTGGACGTGGGCGCTGGCAATGGGCTGTTGGTGGGGGTGAAGGGGGGTCGTACACTGTCCTCGTTGGTGACACTGAATGCTGGCACTTCAATTAACTTTCGTGAAAATGGTGTACTGCCGGGTTTGTTCTCCACGCTGGCAGTTCAGTTGGACAAGCATACGTTGGGCTCTTTGACTCTGAATGCGGGTGGACAGACTTCCATGACTACACAGATTGATCGTAATACCGAACGTCATGCTTGGTCAACATCGTTTGTTATTGGTACCCCCCACATCTATTTCAGCATTGCCTACACCCACAAAATGATAGAAAATGAACTGAAACTGAAGGCGGTGGCAAAAGTGGGCACTTTCGGTTTTATGGCAGAATATGGAGCGGAGAAGAAAATTTCCAAATACAGTTCAGTGTTTGCAGCAGTATCGATAGGCGTTCCCACCGGAGTTATACTAAAGTTCAAGTTAGTCCTGGGGATGCCCCCTTTTGTTTTATACTCAATAATGTATTGTCCAATTCCAGAGTCATACGGTCACAACAAACCTATGTATTTCCCATACATTTAAGTGAGGAAATTGTTCCTGCTGCGGTATTTTATGCTACTGTTACACCTGTTATCGTTTGGTTTTTAGTTAAGAAATCCATAATTGATCCCATGCTTACGGAACGCAAAAACATTGAAATTGAAAAGACGAAACGCACCAATGAACAGCGTATGACATTAAAGCGGCAAGAGGCAAATGCCGCCGTGGATTTAATGCAACATACATACGAACGTATTGTCGAAGAAGAGACCGAACGCCATGGTCTGGTAATAACCAAGGCCATCTATGGTCAAATGCAGGAAGATGATAAAAATGAGTTTGAAGCAGAGGCCTCCATCGATGTAACCATACCCGTACAGTGTCTGGTTAAAGATGGCACCTTAGAGTTGTTCAACTCTTCGAAAGTAAGTTTGCCCGCAATTGAATTGGCTTTGAAAAATAATATTTACTATTTGCTATTTTTTTGGTTTACAGAGTGATCTGCCTGGTTTCTATGATCCTTGCATAGGAGAAGACAAAGTTTTGCGTATTAATTACATGCACAATAATGTCAATAAATCGATTGTAGTTAAAGATACGGAAGCTGTTAGACTGCCACGATAACCGAAATTCGTCAAAGTTGTTTGTTTTTTTATTATTTCGTCCTCCCCTCTATTGATATTTTGTTTATTATCTTAATTTTGTAGCTATTCTGTAGAATGCATAAAGAACATGAAATCGAAACTTGGTTAGGTAAATGGTTTTTTCGATGTTATCGTGTTTAAAATTTTTTAAAAATCAAATTAAAAGAAATTGACGCTGAGTAGAAAATATATTAATAAAAGAATAAATTATGCTTTTTTAAAAGTGCATATGAATCAAATATGTATGTAATTTTATATAGTATTTAAACATTTCGAAAACAGAGGTCTGTTCAGGGTCTAGAGAAGGAAAACAACAACAGATAATCTAATCTTTATCTTGTGATAAGTGGCAGCGACATTTTTTCTTGTTGCCTTAATACGAAGAAGCCAGTGCAACAATAAATTTCAATTTAGCACATGCACAATTAGGAATATGCTTCATTTTTGTATATGTGATAGAAAAATACAAAAGTTTTTGTTGTTGTTGTAGCAGTTTGGAGACGCTGAGTTGATAATCCTTAAGTCTATTTCTATTACAGACTTCCTTCCGTCATATATCCGATTATCGCGGGAACATTATGTTGTTTTCATCCACTCAATGTTGTCCGGTTATAAATTAACATTCGTCTGTTAATATCAGGGAATGGATGTTATTTGAGTGTTGCCGTTTCTATTCTCCACTAGAAGCGCTGCATATCTGTTAATAGTCGTCATGGTGTTATGTCTATTTTTAGCTTCCCTGTTGACTTGTGTGATCAGATGTTGTTGTAGTAGTAGTGCGCCCGGTGAGTTATTTTTAGCTGCAGAAAATCGAATTATGATGAAAACATGAAATGTTGATGTTAAACCCAGCACCTTAGGGAACCCAGCACCTTAGGGATCCAAGTCTAACGCACTAACCACTAATTTTCTAGTTATAAAATCTCAAATATTTTAAAAATATTACGGCATATTTTCGCAAATTGGTATCGGATTTCTGAAAATACCGTTGGAATGCTTACGACATTGGTATAAAAAGTTTTTTTACAACTTTTGTGTGGGATATCCACTTATTGGAAAGGCCACCCAAAATTTCATAAAAAAAATTAGGCACTTTTTTAAAAAAATTTATCTCTTTGACTTGCTTTTGACATTTACCAAAATTTACCAAATTTGAAATTGGGGATATTACCTCTTCAGAAGCCATTGTCAAAACCTTTCTAGCGGTACCATCATTTTGGAAATCCAAAATATATGTCAAAAATAGTGGTCGAAAAATATGCTTTTTTATTCAATTCTTCAAAATTTTTGGCTTATTTCCCATGTATATTTGTATTTTGGTTTCACCTTTTTCAAATCGCAAAATGTTACCTAACCGGTTTTCTAAATAGTATGGATTTTGCGTCTTCGATTTATAAAACAAATTTTGGTACCTATTTTTATTCAACATATTGAATAGCTAAAATACACAATAATTATTAATTTTAGCCTATTTAATTTAAACCTTGTAAATTGGTTTTGACAGACGAACTGAGCAAGCGCACTAATTTAGAGAGGGTCTTTATGGACACTATGTTAACGTCTATCGCCATCCTGACAATGTGGCAACGCCTTATGGTTTGTTGTCAAAACAGAATTGCAACACTGGGTTTTGGCGCTTTTTTCTATTACTTGGTCAGGGGGTCAGGTAACAAGTCACAACACTGATAGAAAATTGAGGATCGTCCATGCAAAACACAATAATTTAACACAAGTCAATGTCTTCCAAAGTCTACACAGAACAAAATTGTATTGCGCCCCCGAACTACATCCTATATAGATAATTTTTATGAACGGGAAACGTACTTTCATTTTTATATGTTAGGTTCATAAAGAGGAGACGTTCTGACGTCTCATGTCCATGGGCATATACTTAAGCCAGTAGAGATGTGTCAGATCTGCTAATGTGTCGGACCCGAAGTCTCGAGACTATGGGGAATCTGGACTTTTGGCTTAGATGGTGTTCCATTGTTTCAATGCTTCCCTGCTTGTCCTGTATTCGGCGTTATTTGCTTATCCTATGCGGTGCAGATGTGCTTTTAAGCTTGTGGGTCATGTTAAAACACTCATAATCTTACTAGTTTCGATCTGGTTAGTTTCAGTAGATTTTTTGTTTTATTTTCATTTGGGTCTCACCACATTATCTTTGTTGTTTCTCCCATTGTTTCGCAATCCCATACCAAATTGTGAGCCATAACTGAGCCCAGAGCTTCCAATAATGCTTCGTGGTTTCGAATTTCTACTACTCGACGTTATCTGCCCTTTGTCGCCAAGCTAGACAGCCCGCTCGTTCCCTGGCAGCCGGCCTTGAGTTACAATCCCATACGGTCTGGATTTGATCTTGGACGCAATTGCTTTGATTGCCAATTGGCTAACTGTGAAAATATTATCGAGATTAGGTTTTATGGAGCACTAAGTCTATTAACACACTCCGTGATTGCTCTAACTTTCGCTTGAAATACAGTACTATGGTCTGGGAGGCGGAATCAAAGATCGACTTCTGGTTCCTCAATAAAAAATTCCGTTCATTCATTTTAATAATATAACAAACGAAGATGGTTCCCATCTTAGGGCGTCCTGAGGCTCCATGGACACGATCACTAAATATTGAGTTTTTTCGTCGTATTCGTAATAAATTGAACATGATAAGATTTTTGTTAATTTTTGCGTTCTCCCAAAATTTCCCTATTAAGAGCAACATCTACTAGTTTTTCCCTAAATTTCCCTCAGTTTGCAAAACCAAAAATACTAAAGCTAGACCTACTTTTATTACCGATAGACTCAGAATCATTATCCACATAATTAGATGCCTTCAGTTGTTCGCAAAGTACGGGTCAAAATATCACTCCGAATCCCTTTTTTACATTCGGGATGTATTTCAAAATCGGTTCAGATTTAAATATAGCCGCCAAATATGTGTACCACAGATTAGGCATCAATGCGCTACAGAAGCCATATTTTTTAACTGATGTTTATGAAATTCGACACAAAGAAAACAAATGAAAAAAGCAGAGATGTCCCAATAAATCTTTGATTTTCTGGAATAACAACCTAGGTATGTTAGAAAATTGCAATTTCGGGATTTTAGCATAAATGTGTTCAGATAATCATTATCGACAGATCTATATACGGCATTCCTAGGTGTGTCCAATTTTTTGTGACATTTTCCAACTCTAAAATATGAACATTTAGTATCAAATGTACTGCGAGAGAAAAAGTATTTTGGTTCTCGTGAACATATTGATTTTTTGAGATGTGGAGTTCTTCCAGCAAACCACAGATATATCCCAGTATTTAGCTCCTATGCGCTATTGGAGCTCTATTTTACATTTTTAAATTTGGGAGAGAGGAGTTTCTTGACGCAAGAACCCTGCCAAACATGTAGAAAATCGGTTCAGATGCAGCCTCCATATTTACCTATATCCCGATTTTGCATTTAAGATACAATATCTGTTATAAAATACGCACATTTTAACAGATCTTTGTAAAATTTTACAGACATCAGTTAACTGAACCATAAAATAATGTTATTTAGGTTCACATTATTATAGAAAGAACGTTGATAAAACTTGTCAGGAATTCTTCTCATTCCGCTTTGAAAGGGTGTTATACGTTTTGACATTAATAAACTTCAATGAAAGGGTTTTTATGGAAAATAACCTTTACTTCTAGTATAATATTGTCCACGTTCGGGACCGGTTAAATTTTTAATTACTGGCAGCCCCATTTGTCGAACCCCATATTTTGATCTGAAATTCGTTACTTTTGGACCAAACGGAAGAGGAAGATAAGAAGTAGGCCACATTTTCATATTGACACTTCTCCCATAAACATCACTATACCCTCCTCACAAAATGCAGAATTGCGCGCGCGATTAAGTTTTTTGGGCAAAAAACTTATCTTTCTTAAAAATGGAACAAAAATATAGAAATTTTATGTGAATATTGTGCAATCGCTCCATATAAAATTTTCGCCCAGATTCCGTTACGTTTTTATATGGAGTTTGTCAGATATTTAGGCGAAAGACAAGTCTGCGCGAGGAATGTCGCACGGTACGAGAAAATTGAATTTGTAAATCGCTATAGGCTCAACGGTAATTAACAACTCTCTGTACCAATATGGCAACAATGTGTGTATTTTTTGACGGTATGTTGTTGACTCGCATTCGTTGTTAAAACTAACAGCTGTTTTTTAACTGACATCTGTCAGCTCTGTATTGATTGAAATATGTGGAAATAAAAAATAGGTTGTTCAGAGGGGAAGAAAATTAATCAACTTCATCTAAATGGAGCCTGTTCAATGGGTTTCCGAAAATCTTGTGCAGCTGCAGAAAAACGCCAATCTGAATATTACTTGCCAGCCTTGTTTAGCTGTTTGCGAATCACGCTAAAGACAAACCAGCAAGCAACGACCACCACCAACAAATCACAGTAGGGATGACCAGTAAAAAAATTACACTGTTACGTTACTTGTTTTGCGGGGTTTGCATGTTATTGGCTTTAAATTTGTTAATTGATTATTTCGCTGATAAATCAGATGCTTCCTCGTCATTTAGCAGATTAAGGTAGGTTGCAGATTAATTGAGAAAACAAACATTGAATGTCATGTGATTTTTTGACTTTGCCCTGAAGTTTACGAAAAATATACAGATACAATGGAACCATAGCAGGCAACAGTAGCAGCAACAGCAACAGCAACAACAACAGCAACACCAGCAATAATAATATCAACAATTCCTTAGTATCATTATCAGTGTTTACAACCAATGTCTCCCCCATTGCAAATGCTTCCAATCATCATCTGGAGCTGCACAGTAGTAACAGTAACAACACAAATCAAGCCAACAGCAGCAAAGAGACAACGGAACTTCCTTTGCCCGTTTGTCAAGATCCCGTGATTGAAGAGAGTAAGTCAAGACATTGTTTAAAGCACTAATGAGTTTGTATTTTATTGGTTTCTTTTTCTTTTTGCAGGTAGTCCTTTTGTACCTAATATAACTTTAGAATCTCTTGATGTTATCAATGACCAATTGGGTCCGTTATTAGAACCCGGTGGTGCTTTTAAACCAAAAGACTGTATAGCCCGGCATCATGTTGCTATTGTGGTGCCTTTTCGCGATAGATATGCTCATCTGTCGATCTTCCTGCGGAATATACACAAATTTCTAATGCAACAGCGCATAGCCTATCGTATTTTCATAGTGGAACAAACGAACGGCAAGCCATTCAATAGAGCTCAATTGATGAATATAGGCTTTTTGGAGGCAATGAAATTATACAAATGGGATTGTTTTATATTCCATGATGTGGATCTCTTGCCATTGGATAATCGAAATTTATATAATTGCCCTCGGCAACCGCGTCATATGTCAGTGGCCATAGATAAATTTAATTATAAGTAAGTTCAATGGTATATATACATATGTATGTTGTAAACTTTATTGAACATTTTTATATGATCTTCAGGTTGCCTTATCGTACAATATTTGGTGGTGTCTCTGCTATGACACGTGAACATTTTATGGCCGTAAACGGGTTTTCCAACTCATATTTTGGTTGGGGTGGCGAAGATGATGATATGTCAAACCGGTAAGTGAGATTTTGTTTAAATCATCGTTTGCTTTATGTTTATGTTAATCCCATGTAAAAAAGAGCTCTCACGAAGTATTGAACATAGCATAGGAAAATTTAGACATGTATAAAATAGTTTCACAAAATATTAATGAGTTCTCACGAATTATTGAAAACATCATAGGATAATTTAGACATGTATATAACAGTTCCTTAATATATGTACTAATTTTAAAAATTACTAATTAATAAAAAAGGATCATCATGAGATTAAAATAGAGGTATGCAATTAAAAATTCTGAAATTTTAAATAAAGGGTTTTCCAACAAGAGGTGTTATTGCAAACATGCAATGTTTTGAGATAAATGATCGGATGATTATTTCATAATAAAAGGTATGCCGTTAATAATGAAAAACAACGTCAGCCAAATGGCCACCACGGCCACGCTTACAGGACCATATCCTTTTCATGAAATTTTACATAACCAAATCGTGGCTGCCTTATGTCCTCGATAGCCTCTCGAATTCTATCTTTGAGGTCTTGAATCGACGCTGGGCTGTTGGCGTAGACCATATCTTTCACATGGCCCCAAAGGAGGAAGTCGCAAGGTGTTAAATCACAAAATCTCGGTGGCCAATTGTGATCACCTCTTCGAGAGATAACACGGTCCGGAAACTTTTCCCGTAACAGAGCAATGGTTTCGTTGCTTGTATGGCAGGTAGCGCCGTCTTATTGAAAATAAACGTTGTCCAGATCAATACCATCCAACTCCGACCATAAAAAATCATTAATCATCTCTCGATAGCGCCATCCATTCACCATAACTGTTGATCCAACCTCATTTTCGAAAAGGTAAGGTAAGACCCCGCCGGACCATAAACCGCACCAAACAGTCACACGTTGAGGATGGAGTGGCTCCTCAACAATAACTCTTGGGTTTTCCGAGCACCAGATGCGACAATTTTGCTTGTTGACGTAGCCACCGACGTGGAAATGGGCCTCATCAGTCAAGATGATTTTGTATCGTTCGTTTTTTTTGGTTGGGTCGTTCGATGATCGTGTATTGTTCCATTTTTAGTAATGGCGTAGTTTCTACTTGTCAAATGTCAAAAAATAAAATCTTCAAAAGTGACAGCTACCGAAATACCGGGTGATTCAAAATAACACTTCTTGTTGGAAAACCCTGTAGATTAAAGATGATTCATGATTTATACTCGTTTATATGAAAACCACCAAGTAAGCTAGCAGATTGATACGTTATATAGTAATAAGTCTTATTTTCAATGTGGCATTAACCGCATTCCCCTATGAGATATTTGTCCACAAACTCAGAGGTTTACTCTCTAATTCCTCATATCCTATCAAAAATAAATCATTGCTGGAGAAATTGTAATGTCTTTCAACTAAAAAAATTTTGTAAACATGAAAACAAAATTCATTATGTGTTTGTTTATAACGCATGATCTCCTAAAATTTACACGATAGGTACAACTCCTTTAGATTTATTTTAACCTCGAGTGGCCGCGGACTGGTCACGTTATTTGCAAAATTCTTATTTTAAGAGGTTTGTCTGAAATTTAAAATGTATATTTTTGCGTTGAGAATGTATGATTTGTTCAATTTTATATCGTCATCAGAAACAAAAAAGGGCGTAACAACAAGAAAAATGGAAATCCAGTTTTGATGGATTTCGGTACATTGCATAAAAATACACTCCTGGCAAATTTTGTTAGCGACCTACTCTAAAAAATGGCGAAATTATTAAGGAAATTCGAAAAGACCTAACAACAAATTATTTCTTTTTTCATAGTTAAAAATTTCTATTTCACGAAATTTTCACAAACAAGTTATAAATCATGTTTGTGGGAATTTATATGTGCATCATTATGTATAGGTATTATCCTGAAAACCCCGTTTTTCCAACAACAACATTTTTAAATATGATGAAGCGACCTTTCTCGTTGAACCGTTATCTGTTTTCGTAGTAGTAGAACCAAATGTATGATCACAGATTACAATTAAGAAATGGTAGTGCCTGGTTAACCTGAAACTCTACGTCTGCGGATTGGATATGTGATAAGTGTATCGGTCAGCACTTTATTTAAGGTGCCTTCAATGTTCTTGCAAACAGCGCTTATAAACATACATCTTTTCATTAAAGGGCTCTTCTATGTGGTGCACTACTTCATTTAAAGCTGTTTCCACTGATCATCCCTGGTAGGTTAGGTTGAATAGAGGAGACGTTTAAAACGTCACTTGTCCATGGCCATACACTTAAGCCAGTGGTTCGGCCTGTTGTGCGCAAGATCCCGATATTTCGGTTCCGACATATTGCCAGACTTGACTCATCTCAGAGGATATGTCTGGAAGATACTGAGAAAATACGTGTCTAGTACCGATTTTCTGTAATCGGTGGGGTCTGAAAATCATAAATAAGATCATCCCTGGACATAGGCATGTTGTTTGAATTTTAACCTGTCATCCGATATCTTTTATATCCGATACTTTTGACCAAGTCTTCTATTATTCTTTCCATGGTTTTGAACGTGATTGATATTAGGCTAATAGGTCGACAAGCATTTGAGGTCGCCACATTAGACATTAGAAGCAATGATAATTTCAACCAGATGAGTTGATACCAGATCTACCTCATTCTGAAGGAGTACCGGTGTGATTTCGTCCTTTCCCGCAGTCGTAAAAGGTGATAACCTTTTTATCGCGTCTTTAACCATATTACTTGTATCTGTTATACTTGGAATAGGCACTTAATTTAACTAATTTTCGTTTTTGTTTTGTTCCTTTGTTTGTCTAGCATTTTTTGTCTTAAAGTGAGTATCCATCAAGAGCATTCGGTTTGGATGAACGTTTTTGAGAGAAATTCCTTTATTTTAGATAGAAAAGCTTCCAGGAGTAACGTTTTACCGATTTAATCATTTTGTTGTATTCCTTGAGCTTTGTGTGGCAATCGTCCCTTTATACGGATACGGATTTTTCGTCCGTGGATATCATTCCCAATCGAGGGAATTTCTTCTGTCATTTCCTTTCTCTGAGTGGACAACAGTCTTTGAATGATTTTACTACAGTCTCCGTAAATTGTTTACATTGATAGTGAAGACATTGAGTCTTCTATACTTAGGTTGTCGAGTTCTAAGTAAGTTTCCGAATTTTGTTTAGTTTGTTTTAGACTTATTTCGCAAACATATTGGGTAAGGGGGTTGCCGAGCAATTTTAAACGTTTAAAAGCTTTAAACTTTGTCGCAATGATACCAAGAATAATATTATAATATTAATATCTAATATTATTAAATCTGCAAAAAATAAATTCGCCCTTTACCAAATAATGACTAATAAAAATTCCGTTTTTGTCTATATTTCTGCAAAAAAAATTAAATTTTAAATGGTATATGGTTATTTACTTCATAAATTACACCAATATTTCATTTCCGTAAAATAATATCGCTTCAAGATGATGACTGGTGACTAAATTGTTCACTTTTAATAAATAAGGAAATGACATTTTTTCTCTCAGAATTACATTTGCTGGTGTTTTTTTAAATAATTTCAAAAGAAACATATTAACCATTTTATACAGTTTTTTTTTGCTTCGCCTATAAAAAAATGAAAATGCATTTTAGCTGATGGTATGTATTTTTCCCTATGGCGGCAACCAATAGAGAGAAGAGCAGGCTAACGTCTGCGGGTATCAGGTAGTTTTCTATAAAACTCTAATTATAATTGTAACAAATGAGGCCAATTATAAAAATGTGGCATATTATACATATGACAATTTAATCATCTTCAATATGCTTAACATGGATCAAATATAGCGGATTTAAACTGGCAATATCAAATAAAGCGTTTCATAAACGATACTATTTTCATTTAATTTGGTCTGGCTGCTCCAAATTTGCTAATTGAAACCCCGACAGAGATTCTGGCATCTATTTAATATTATAACTCCCCAAAATGTAACAAGTGTTTTCTGAAGACATACATACATATCTGAATTAATAAAAGTTGATTAAATGACAAAAAAGATTATTGCTAAAATGGCTATAACTTTTTTAATTGTCCATGGATACCCATTCATTAATTTAATTTTTATTAATGTAATTAAAAGTCTCTAGGCCAAATTAAGGTCAATTAGAATATTCTTCATAAAAATTGGTTTACGTACATATATAATTCGAGTTGCTACTACAGCGAAAAAACGTAACTACACCATTTCCAAATGTAATTCAGAAAATATCAATTGAAATTCAGAAATTCGATTTGAAATTCAGAACTCGTCACTTGAAATTCATATTTTCCATTTAATTTTCAGAATTCGTCAATTGAAAATCTGAATTTCCATTTGAAATTCAGAACTCTTCAATTGAAATTCAGATTTTCCATTTGAAATTAGGAACTCGACAATTGAAATTCAGAATTTTTCATTTAAAATTCAGAATTTGTCAATTGAAATTCAGATGTTCCATTTAAAATTCAGAATTCGTCAATTAAAGTTCAGAATTTCCAGTTGAAATTCAAAACTCGATATTTGAAATTCAGAATTTTTCATTTAAAATTCAGAACTCGTCATTTGAAATTCGGAATTCTTCATTTGAAATTCAGAAATTAGATTTTCAGAACATTCTAATATGAAATTATGTATGTAGGCTTGAAGTCATATACAAACATCTTCAGCCAGAAAAAGCATGTCCGGTCGTGGACTGGGATTTAAGTGGTTTAAGTAAAACCAGCTTATATGTGGCCAAACATAATTTTGTAGGAACAAATTGCCAATCGTAATAATAAAAATTGACCAACGCAGGACAGCTTTTCTCATCAATGGTGCAAAAAAGTGGAGTGAATTGTCAGAATTAGGGAAGCGGATGATTGGATCAGCTCTTTCTCGAGTCAGATTCAATTATTCACTTCAGTCAAATCCATCGCAAAATTTTCCTATACCAAAATAATAACTACGGCGGCATAAGATTGACTTGGGATGGTTCTTAATTCAAAGTATTTCCCATACGTAAATTTTAAATAACTTTTATATTTCTACAAGTAATAACAAGTGGACCATAGGCCAAAAACAACGCTACTGCATCCGAGGAGTTGATAAACCACCTCCGAAACGTCATGCATTGGTTAGTGTTGGATTTCAAAGACATTTTCTTTTTCACTTCACTATTGAAAATACCTAGCATGACTTTAAAGGAATTCTTTGACCTTCAGCTCAACTCCACAGTGAGAAAACCATGAAATAAAAAAATATTTTCCTGTTTTCAAATAGAAATTCTGAATTTCAATAAATAGTTTCTAAATTACAAATGAAAAGTTCTGAATTTCAATTGTCGAGTTCTGAATTTCAAATGACGAGTTCTGAATTTCTAGTGTCGAGGTCTGAATTTCAACTGACGAATTCTGAATTACAAATGGATATTCTGAATTTCAATTGAGGAGTTCTGAATTTCAAATGACGACTTCTGAATTTCAAATGGAATTTTGAATTTCAATTGACGAATTCTGAATTTAAATTGATTTTTTCTGAACTACATTTGGAAATGCTGTAGTACTCGATATTAAAATAAGTATGATAGCAATTGTAGGAGGCGAGGCCACTTTATAGTTGCTACTCTACAAATATCAAACCATTTGATATGATATAAAGGGTTTTCCAACAAGAGGTGTTATTTTAGTATTCAAAGAAAAATGCCATGTTTTGGAGATAAATGATCGGATGTTTATTTCATAATAAAGAGGAAGATATGCCGTTAATAATGAAAAACAACATCAGCCAAATGGCCACCTCGATCACGCTTACAGGACCATATCCTTTTCATGAAATTTTCCATAACCAAATCGCAATCGTGAGGCTATCGAGGACATAGGGCAGCCACCCTATATCCTCGATAGCCTCACGAATTCTATCTTTGAGGCATTGAATCGAAGCTGGGCTGTTGGCGTAGACCTTATCTTTCACGTGGCCCCAAAGGAAGAAGTCGCATGGTGTTACATCACAAGATCTCGGTGGCCAATTGTGATCACCTCTTCGAGAGATAACACGGTCCGGAAACTTTTCCCGTAACAGAGCAATGGTTTCGTTGCTTGTGTGGCACGTAGCGCCTTCTTGTTGAAAGTAAACGTTGTCCAGGTCAATACCATCCAACTCCGACCATAAAAAATCATTAATAATCTCTCGATAGCGGAATCCATTCACCGTAACTGTTGATCCAACCTTATTTTCGAAAAAGTAAGGTCTAATGACCCCGCCGGACCATAAACCGCACCAAACAGTCACAGGTTGAGGATGGAGAGGCTTCTCAATAATAACTCTTAGGTTTTCCGAGCCCCAGATGCGAAAATTTTGCTTGTTGACGTAGCCACCGAGGTGGAAATGGGTCTCATCAGTCAAGATGATTTTGTATCGTTCGTATCGTTTTTTTGTTCGATCGTTTTGTATCGTTCGATGATCGTGTATCGTTCCATTTTTATACCCTACACCACACTGTGGTACAGGGTATTATAAGTTTGTTTCACGGCAGATGTTTGTAACACCTGAAAATATCACAGCTAGACCCACCTTAAAGTATACCGATCGACTCAGAATCACTAGCTGAGTCGATTTAACGATGTCTGTCCGTCCGTCCATGTAAAGTTGTTCGTCGACTACAGGTCGCAATTTCACTCCGATCGTTCTGAAATTTTGCAGTTTAGAGTATTTCGCGGCTGTTAAGATGGCTATTGAATTTGGTTGAAATCGGTTAAGATTTA
Source organism: Eudasyphora cyanicolor (assembly GCA_963930755.1). Taxonomy (NCBI): domain Eukaryota; kingdom Metazoa; phylum Arthropoda; class Insecta; order Diptera; family Muscidae; genus Eudasyphora; species Eudasyphora cyanicolor. The sequence goes on from OZ005738.1 coordinate 148,834,060, forward strand.
GCTATAGCTCCCATATATATGTTTCGTCCGATTTGGCCCTTTAGTCCTATAGAAGCTGTATTTTACATCCAATCATTTTGAAATTTAGAATGGTAGAGTTTCTTGATCCATGAACCAACACTACCGAATTTGAAGAAAATCGGTTAAGATTTAGCTATAGCTCCCATATATATGTTTCGTCCGATTTTGCCATTTAGTCCTATAAAAGCTGTATTTACATCCAATCGTTTTGAAATTTAGAATGGTAGAGTTTCTTGATCCATGGATCAAAATTGCCGAATTTGAAGAAAATCGTTAAAGATTTAGCTATAGCTCCCATATATATGTTTCATCCGATTTGGCTCTTTAGATCCAATCGTTTTTATACCCTACACCACACTGTGGTACAGGGTATTATTTAAGTATAAAATGTCCCAAAAGTAAATTTATGTAAACAATTTATACATGAATTACAAAATTTATATATCAGAGTTATTCAATATTACGAGAGTGGTGTAGGGTATTATATAGTCGGCACCGCCCGACTTTAGCCTTTCCTTACTGGTTAGTAATGGCGTAGTTGTCAAATGTCAAAGAATAAAAGCTTCAAAAGTGACAGCTACCGAAATACCGGATGATTCAAAAAACACCTCTTGTTGGAAAACCCTGTAGCCCCTATATATGTAATACAGTATTTTGGCCAGACGAAATTGCAGCCATGAAGGGTCAAAAAATTTAAAATGTGTTGAAAAATTGGGTCGGCACAGAATGGGCTACTGCAAGGCCAGCCGCGGCAGCCGTATGAATGAAGTGGTGTTCCATCATTAACCGGATGTTGAGGCATTTCAATAAAGACAAAATCATTGAAAAACATTTATCAGCCTTTTTTATAACAATTATAAAACGCAACTTTTTCGTAGGACATCGTTTAATTTTAACGACAGTAACATCTGTTTCCACGTGAAAGTCCTTAATTTTTCTAAATCGGCAAATCAGCAAAATCTAATCTAATCTTTCTCGAGTTATTCAAAAAAAAAATATTGCGTTTAATCTACGAGTATACATTAGAGTGATCAAAAAACCGTTTTTTTTTTGAAAAAATAAAAACCGGTGGTTGGTTTATTTAAGTTATAAAAAAACCGGTGGACGGTTTTTTTCTTCGAAGAAAACCGGGGAAGCCGGTATGAAAATTGTCGTTTGAAAAACATTTTCCTTTTTAATAACATAAAAGGCGATTTTTTAATATTCAATTTTTAAAAGCGATGTCTTCTGATCAGGAATCTTGCACCAAATTTAGTGCTGTTGGATAGTAGTTATGAGTTGGATTGTGATGAATATTGTCATTTGAATCAAACGGTCCTTTTATCTCATACTTATAACTAATTAGATATTGTATTTAGAAACATTTTCCAAAAGAGTTATCGATTGTCTTTTCTTCAACCTTTTAAAACAATTGGCAAATATATTTTCATTACTTTTTTGAAATTTTGGTAAAAACCTATGTTTTAATTTTTGATTTTTTTGCTCAAAAGAAAGCTTAGATAATTTCCTTTAAAAGCTTTGTGACCTATTAATGGGATGGGACCTGTTGATCTATCAAAATAAATATAAACCTCTGAAAAAAAATTAACGTTCAACCAAACATGTTAGCATTTCAGATGGGAAAAACAACCGTTTGACAAAAATGTCAATATTTGACACCCTCCAACTCGGAAAGTCCTTAACCGATCTCGTTGGAATTGTGTCTCATAACTACTATCTGATAGGGCTACTTGGTGCAATTTTCATCCCGACAGAAGACATCCCTTTTAAAAATTAACCCACTTGACATGAAATTCCCCTTATGTAGTTCAGTCAAGAAAATATTAATATTTCGGGGTATTAAATAGAATATTTAATAGAGGTACTAAATCTTTATACATATATATTTTATATACACACTTTAGTGCAGGTTGGTATATACGAGTATATAAATGTATAAGAGTATATGAATCATTTATTTTCTTTACATTTTTGTAATTTGTATAGAAATTGGTGAATGGCTTCGTATTCTAGCAAATTTGCCGAGTCTTTTTAGGCCATATAAGGAGATCTTTCATATTATTATCTTAATTTGTGATATTTTGTATATAAAGTTGTAAATAATTTTTAATATTTTAGTGATAATAAAAAAACCGGAAAACCGGCGGAAACAAACGAAAAACAACCGGTTGCACCGGTTGTTCGAAATTCATGATTTTGAGAAAAACCGGGGACGGTGGAAGCAAAAAACCGGTGGGCCGGTTTATTTTAAAACGGTTTTGATCACTCTAGTATACATATCCCGTCCTATGTAATATATTTGGAATGAGCTTCTTTCTCTCAGTTAATAAAAAGTATGGCTGGTATCTTTTTTATTTATCCAGGGATTCCCGCCTGATATTAATTACAATGCCATGCCAAGCGGTTTTGTTCCTCTTTTTCTAACTTTAGTTAAAAAATATTATTCGTAAAATTTCTTTTTATCCACTGTACTAACTATAATGTAACGATTTTTTAAAATATGTATGGATAAATTTTAGATCACAACGTTATCTAGGTAATAAGGTCTAGCGGATTAGCATAGAATGAATCTATCTGAAAATAAATTGTGCATTTAGGCGAGAAATAATGCGATTTCAAAAACAAACCAAGAGATTATTACGATATTGTATTTATGTTATAAATGTTTTGGGAAATGCTTTTCTGAATTAAGCTGCTAAATTGTTAATTGCTTTTTAATTCGCTGTCATTTGGTTCAATTTAGTAAATTACAATAAAAATTTTATTTACATATTTACATATTTATGTATTTCTAATGTTTCATCATCTTCATGTTCATGATTCAAAGTTCATCGTTCATTTTCCATTATACTTTATACTTTAGTATATTGTGGGATTTTTCTCTATCTATATATTTCCAAAAATCTTCTTTTTTCTTCTTCTAATTACAGATTACGAAATGCTAATCTCTTTATAGCGCGTTATCCCATCAACATTGCACGTTATACAATGTTGAAACATCAAAAAGAGAAAGCCAATCCCAAACGTTATGAGAATTTGGTGAATGGCATTAATAAAATTGGTAACGATGGCTTGAATTCCATAAAATACGATATCTACAGTTATAAGTCGTATCCAACATTTAGCTGGTATTATGCTGAACTGAAGATCTCGGAACAGAAAAGTTAAATTTACAACAATTTTCTTTCATATACTATATATATACAACATTTACATATATATTCTATATATATATATACAACTAACGAATATTCCTTTTTTCCAACTTCCTAAAATGATGATTCTTCTTCTTCTCTTCCACTTTTTTCCCCCACATACAACTTTTTTTCTTTCTTTACTTAGAATCGAACAAAAAGAGAAAGAAACAAAAATATTTAACCTAGTGATATACAATATAGCGATATTTATCTTGGGGCGGTATAAAGACACAAGTAGTAGTTAATTAGTACCATAATTACTTAGAGATTTTTCCATATTTTTTAATCGTTTTCGTTTTAAACAGTTGTTTTTTTAGAGAGAAATCTACTTCCTTCCTTATTAGACTTAATTTTTTCGAAAATTGAGAAGAAACTTTTTGCTTCCTTTTTATGGATTTGATATTAGGTATATATATATATGTATGCATATTTTAATGTTACAATTTTACGTACATATTTTTGTTTTTTATTTTTGCGTTTTTACAAAATCCAAACAAAGCCACTGAAATGAAAGTAATGGAGACAGATAATTTGAATCTTTTTTTTGTTATTTAAAAACAAATGGAACTATTTTTAAGTGATATTTTGTTATTGTTATATTTGTTATATTTGTAAGAAGTTGAGAAGGGTCTTTATAAATATTTTATATCTGATATCAACTACATATATTTTAAAGTCTAATCTATAAATCCCTCCAGTCTTGGCTATTGAGACTTTACTTAAAAATTCTTGAATTTTGTTGTTAAATTTCGTCCAAATTCATTATTAAAAGACAGCCCAACTATTTAGTATTCATATATTGAAAATTACTTTTCCAAAACCCAGTAATGAATAAATGAATAATGAATCATTCAAAAAAATTTTTTAGAAATATGCCAACGAAAACGTTGCTAGTTAAGATTACACAATACATCAATATATTTTAAAATTATAGATCTAATTTGTAAATCCCTCCAGTCTTGGCTATTGAGACTTTTCCGAATTTTAAATATTTTTGTGATTATTTTCAACAAATTTTAGGCTTTACTTAAAATTTTTTAGATTTTGTTGCTAAATTTCGTCCAAGTTCATTATTAAAAGGCATTTTCATATATTGAAAATTGCCTTTCCCAAAATTACAAATACCCAATAATGAATAATCATTCAAAATTTTATTTTTTAGAAAAATGTCAATGAAAATTTTGCTTTTTTAGATTACAATATGCATCAATATATTTTTAAATATAGATCTAATCTATAAATCTCTCCAGTATTGGCTATTGAGACTTTTCCGAATATTTGTGTGACAATTTTCAAAAAATTTTAGGCTTTTCTTAAATTATGTTGCTAAATTTCGTCCAAATTCATTATTAAAAGGCAGCCCAACTTTTTTATTTTCGTATATTTGAATATCGCTTTGAATAATTCAGTAAAAAAATGCAGCTCGACTATTTTATTTTCATATATTGAAATCTACCTTTCCCAAAATTACAATTATCCAATAATGAATAATCATTCAAAATTTCAGTTTTAGAAAATGTCAATGAAAATGTTGGTTTTTAAAAATTACACAATACATCAATATATTTAAAAATTATAAATCGAATCTATAAATCCCTCCAGTCTTGGCTATTGAGACTTTTCCGTCTTGTAAATATTTTTTTTTGGATTGTTTTCAAAAAGTTTTAAGCCTTACTTAAAATTTCTAAAATTATGTTGCTAAATTTCTTCCAAATTCATTATTAAAAGGCAGACCAACTATTTTATTTTCAAATATTGAAAATCTGTCTTTAATTCATTATGAAAATGCAGCTTAACTATTTTATTTTCATATATTAAAAATTGCCTTTCCCAAAATTAAAATTACCCAATAATGAATATCATTCAAAATTTTATTTTTTAGAAAAATGTCAATGAAAATTTTGCTTTTTTAAATTACACAATACATCAATATATTTTAAAATTGTACATTTAATCTATAAATCACTCCAGACCTGGATATTGCAACTTTCCAAAATGTAAATATTTTTTTTTCATTATTTTGTACAAATTTTAAGCTTTACTTAAAATTTCTTAAACAACGTTGCTATTTTTCGTCCAAATTGTTAATTATTAAATGGCAACCCAACTATTTTATTTTCATATATTGAAAATCTGTTTTTAATTCATTAAGAAAATGCAGCTCTACTATTTTATTTATATTTTATATTGAAAGTTACCCTTCCAAAACCCAGTAATGAATAATCATTCAATTTTTTTTTTGGAAACAAGTCAATGAAAATTTTGCCTTTTAAGATTACACTATACATCAATATATTTTAAAATTGTAAATCTAATCTATAAATCCCTCCATTCTTGGCTATCGAGATTTTTCCGATTTGTAAATATTTATGTGATTATCTTTAACAAATTGTTAAATTTTGTTGCTAAATTTCGTCCAAATTCATTATGAAAATGCAGCTTATCTATTTTAGTTTCATATATTGAAAATCTGTTTTTAATTCATTATGAAAATGCAGCTCAACCAAAACCCTTTCAAAACCCAGTAATGAATAATGAATTAAAAATATTTTTTTTGGAAAAATGTCAATGAAATTTTTGCTGTTTTGCAAAAAAATAGCTGCTGTAACCGCTATATCGTCATCAAAAAGGCAAAAGGTTATCGTTCAGCCCTGTTCTGCATTCCGAGCGCGGATTGAATCCGAATTTCTTATTAAAAAATTGCCTATAATTTCTGTTTGAGGACTTTTGGAGTTTCTCTGTAAATGCAGATTGCCTTTATTTTTCATTCGAAAATATTTTGTACATCGAGCGAAACATTCCGATTTTAGCCACAATCGGAATGCCGAACAGAGGCGGTTTTTGAACATTTTACAGGAGAAACAGAAAACAGAATAAAATTAAAAATTTTGTGGATAGAAAAACGGGGGTTTCACTATAGTTTCCAAACATATTAATGCATACGGGGAATTCCACGACATATTGGACGGTTTAAAAAAATATCCGTTTTGATTTTTCTCACTTTTTTTAATTTTTTTTAATACAACTGAAGAAACGCTTCGTGGATTTTTTTAGTTTATTTCGGTAACTCGTTCAGAAGATAAGGATATTTAAAAAAACGTGTGTATGGAGTTTTTGGCCACAACTTCTTCAGTCACGGTCCGATTTGAAAAATATTTTTTTTGAAATGTTTGTATTTTTCCGTACTTTTCAGAAAAAAAATATTAAAAATTTTTTCTGTGCGATTTTAATATTTTGAAAATTAAATTTAATTTTCTAAACTCTTTGTACTCTCCTATTTTCGCGATTTTTTTATATTTTAAACTTCTATTAATTCTTACAAAGAAAAAATACACGGTTCGACATTGCTGAATCAAGAGGTACTACCCGTTTTTTCTAGGTTAGCTCTTGTTTGCAAGGAAATCTGAGATGTTAGTTATCTCGGAGGTGATTTTGAAGTGAACGTATTCGTAATACACGCTTCAGTCCGAAGAACTAAATAAAGAGAACCCTTGGAGAATTATTTGTCTCAAACCAGACTGTAGTAGAAACTTTAAACATCAAACATTAAGTCAAATTATAGAATAAACCAATTATTTTTGAAGAATTTTGTAATTTACCTTTAATTGGCCTTCTGGCTTTAAATTACATTAATAAAATAAATGAAAATGAAATGAAAAAAAAAAACAGACGTCCCCGCGTCTCACCCCCTTTGTGGTCGAATATAGCGAAAACAAGAGCTAACCTAGAAGACGGGTAGTACCATTGGATGCAGTAAGGTTGAAATAGGTACAGGGTTTTCCAATAAGAGTGATATGATTTATTTGAAAAAAAAAACACACTTATTGTTAAGGAAATTCAAAAGTTTTTCATTTAATGTGAACAATCAATCGATACAATTAAGTTCTAAATAAAACGTCATTCAAATGGCCACCACGACTTGTTCTGCAGGAACGAATTCGATGAACCCAATTTTCGGGCACTTTTTCCACTAAATCAAGTCGTATGTCATGAATGACACGTTCAGTATTGACTTGTAAAGCTTGAAGAAAGTCTGGTTTATTTCGAAAGACCAATGACTTCAAATAACCCCACAAGAAATAGTGTAATGGTGTTAAATCACAACTTCTTGGAGGGCATTCAATATCACAATTTCTTGAAATAATCGAATCTTCAAACTTTTCTCGCAACAATTCAATTGTTTCATTTGCTGTGTGGCACGTAGCCACAATCGATCAATGGCAAAAAGATAGCTCTTAAAGAGAGCTAAAATATTGCTCATGGATGTCAAGGTCGTAGGTCGACTGGAAAGTGTTTTTTTTTGGATTTAAAAAAAATTGACTTATCATCAATTTCAAATGTGAACGGAAAGTTTATTTTTGCTCTAGCTCCTTAACGGTACGTCGGATCGGGAATCGGTCGATGACAAAAAGCTCTTATCAAGAGCTAAAATATTGCTTATGGGTGTCAAGGTCGTAAGTCGACTGGAAAGCGCTTTTTTTTTATTTAAAAAAAAATTGACTTAGCGCACGAAAAGTTGCAATTGGAGAACGATTATTTCGATAATAAAACTGAATAATTTGTAAACGTTGTTCTTGCTCTCTCTATGATGACATTGTAAACTCTACTGAATACAATGAAAAACAAATGACAGATCATGACATATTACACATGGCCGAAACGTCACTTCAAAATCATATCAACCCTATTTGAAAACCGGTTATATTCATAGGGTCTCGTTTCTGTTACATTTTTAAAGTATTCAACACAGTGTTATTTATATTTTTATCACCCAAAAAATCCATCGACTTATACGATTTTTGATAGATTATTATACGCTACATGGCACTGTGGTGCAGTGTCACAGAATCACTAGTAGAGTCGATATAACCATGTCTGTCCGTCCGTCTGTCCGTCCGTCTGTCCATCTTATATTGTTCGTTGGGGTTGGGGTCGCAATTTCACTTCGATCGTGCTAAAATTTTGCAGTGTGGAGTGTTTTGCACCTGAAAAACCCCTATTGAAATCGGTTCTGATTTATATATAGCTCCCATATAAATGTTTGTCCGATTTGGCCTTTTAGCCCTATAGAAGCTGCAGTTTACATCCAATTGTTTTGAAATTTAGTATGGTAGAGTTTATTGATCTATGAACCAATATTGCCGAATTTGAAGAAAATCGTTTGAGATTTAGATATAGCTCCCATATATGTATATGATTCGTCCGAGATTTGGCCCTTTAGCCCTATGGAAGCTATAGTTTATATCCAATCGTTTTGAAATTTAGCATGGTAGAGTTTCTTGATCCATGGACCAGCACTACTCAAGTTGAAGAAAATCGTTTCAGTTTTAGATATAGCTCCCATTAATAGGGTGGTTACATTTTAAGGGCCGATGTTGATTTTGAATAAAACACAAATTATTTAGGAAATTGTTGTCATTTCATTTTATTATGATAATATTGGTATGGTTCAATTATGTATGGAACAAAATATCGCTGCGATCTCGGCGGCACACCTCCATCCGATGGTCCAAATTTTCGATGACGCTGAGGCATAATTGAGGTTATATGCCGTTAATGTGCCGCATTATCTCATCCTTTAGCTCTTGAATTGTTGCTGGCTTATCGACGTACACATTTTCTTTCAAATAACCCCAAAGAAAGAGTTCCAACGTTGTCAAATCATATGATCTTGGCGGCCAATTGACATCGCCACTACGTGAGATAACACGGCCATTGAATTTGTTGCGCAAAAGAGCCATTGTTTCGTTAGCTATGTGGCAAGTGGCACCGTCCTGTTGAAACCACATATTGTCCATATCCATATCTTCCAATTCAGGCCATAAAAAGTTCGTTATCATTTCACGTTAACGAACACCATTCACAGTAACTGCCTGACCGGCCTCATTTCGAAGAAGTATGGCCCGATGACGTCGCCAGCCCATAAGCCGCTCCAAACGAACTGGGCGAGCATGCACAGGTGTTTTCACATCTCCTACAGACCCGGTTTGCTCCCGATTGTGGACACATTTGGTCGATTATGCTGATCAAAAAAACATCATGAAGTGCACGAAACGCATTTTGATTTAACGCGTTGCTCGATTGTGTATCTTTCCATGGTTCAAATTGAGTTAGTCTGAAATTGAGAAATGTCAAATGAAATGCAGAAAAAACTTGACGTTTAGGTGTGGTTCACATTCAACATCGGCCCTTAAATTGTTAACCACCCTTTATTTTTTTTTGTCACCCAAAAAATCCTTCGACTTATACGACTTTTGATATATTATTATACACCGAATACTACAGCTAGACTCATCTTAAAGTATAACGATAGACTCGGAATCACTAGCTGAGTCGATGTAACCATATATGTTCGTCCGTCTGTCTGTCTGTCTGTCCGTCCATCTTATGTTGTTCTTATGTGCACAGGTCGCAATTTCACTTCGATCGTGCTGACATTTTTGCAGTTAGGAGTTTTTTTGGACCTGGAAAGAACCCTACTGACATTGGTTCTGATTTACAGGGTGGCTGATATGTAATGCAACAAAGTAAAGCGCTATATTTTTTTAATTTTTTTTAAATTTTATTGTTCAAAAGCAAAAAATGTCGGAAATAACATAAAATTTTAGAAACAGTTTAGATTTGTTCGAATTGGCCACCTTTGGCACTAATTATGGCCTTCAAACGGCCGACAAAGCCATCACACGCTGCACGAAAGTGGCTCTGCGGTATTTTGGCCCATTCCCGGCGAAGCGCCATCTTGAGATGATCGATACTTTGGTATTTTTTAGTGCGAACCTTACTCTCTAAAATGCCCCAGGCGGAAAAGTCCAACGGATTGAGATCCCGAGATCTTGGTGGCCATTGTGCGGTAGAAATGAAGCAAGGACCCTCCTTTTTAAGCCATTCTTGGTTGACGCGTGCTGAGTGCGATGGTGCTGAGTCCTGTTGGAATGTCCATGGTCTGCGGCCGAAATGTTTGTCTGCCCAGGGCTTCAATACTGTCTTTAGGACATTTTCCCGATAACATTCGGCATTTATTTTGACCCCATGGTCGATGAATACGAGCGGGGAGCGACCATCGGCCGTTACGGCGGCCCACACCATTACCATTGGCGGCGCTTGAGTTCTGGTGGCCAATCGAAAGTGTACATTTTCAGCTGACCTCTTTGGCATGTAAACCCGATCATTTTGTTTGTTCACAAACTGCTCAATTTGGAATGGCTTCTCATCGGAGAAAACCAAATTCGGTAACTGGCCACTTTCGTGCAAGCGAAGCAACTCCTTGGCTCTTTCCAGTCTAACTTTTTTTTGTGCATCGGTGAGCTCTTGCACTTTTTGGAACTTCAATGGCTATAGTCCAAGCTCATTTTTTATTTTTTAATATGTGTTGTATCCGTTCTCGCGATATGTTCTCACGAGCAATTTTTCTACCACTGCGGCTTGGATTTCGATCAAATCTGGTCTTCACTTTTCGGATCATTTCTGGTGTTGTTACCGTTTTTTTTTTCGTCCACTTTTTGGACGCGATGCAACGCTGCCAGTATCACGGTAACGAGCAATGGTACGAGAAACAAAAGATTTATTCACATTTAAATGCTGGAGAGCTCTAGCGATAGCCACTTGTGGTTTTCAACCCAAATATAAAGCAATCACACTATCACGCTTGAATTCCATCACGAATAACTTTTTTCTGACTGCAATAGATCAAAATGCTTTTGTAAGCTTGTAAACAATAAAACAAGTAAGAAAGTTTCAGTCGGGTAAACCGACTAAGGTATACCCTCACTTTGTGAGTAATGTAATATTGAATATTACTCGAATTATTCTGTCAATTTGTGTGGGAGGTACCAGAAGGGGTTTATCAAATACACCTTTTTTCGCTGAACATTAGATACTTCATTGCACTGTGCCGACTTATAAGCATTTATGTGCACTGGTATAAACGTTATGAGACATTAAATTGTGGTATGATTTGGCCATTTTGTATGGGAGGTACAAAGAGGGGCGTGGCAATAACGCCAATTTTTCATAGGGCTATAGACACTATAAAAACATTACGCTGTACAAAATTTCAAGTATTTTTATACACTGGTATTAATGTTATAAGCTGTTAACTTTTGGTGCAAAATGGTGCATTTGTGTGGGAAGTACCAAAAGGGGAGCGGCAATAACGCCCATTTTTCACTGGACTGTAGGCACTATAAAAGCATTACACTGTACAAAATTTCAAGTATTTCTAAACACTGGTATTAATGTTATAAGCTTTTAACTTTTAGTGCAAAATGGTGCATTTGTGTGGGAGATACCAAAACGGGCGTGGCAATTTCGCCCATTTTCCTCGAGTTGATAGCGACTAACAAACTAATACTATGTGTGGAATTTCAGAAGATTCGAATACGTATAATAGCAGTTATTAAAGAATCAATATTTCACAACATTTTAACCCTTTGTGGGGGAGGTACCAGAAGGAGTGGACCAATATGGCCCATCTTCGAACTTAGCCGGAGATAGAAAAAAATATTACCACATACGAAATTTGAAGTCAATCGGTTACTCCTTTCGAGAGTTATCGTGCGCACCAGCCAGCAGACAGACAGACAGACAGACAGACGGACGGACATTGCTCATTCGACTTAAAATGACCCAAAACGGATTTCCGCCGAACATACTTGGGGTCTTAGGTCACTCCTTCGATGTGTTACACTTTTTTCCGTAGCAAATGATATATACCCTCGTCACACTAAAGTGAGGGTATAATGAACTGTCACTGAAATAAATCTGTCAGCTATCAGACTAGCGGTTTAGAAATGATAGCAACCTGAAGTTGGTTGCAATACATATCAGCCACCCTGTAGATATAGCTCTCATATACATATAAGTATATGTTTCGTTCGACTTGGCTGCAGAGGCGGAGTCGTACCAAATGTAAATTGTGTAAGCAGATTTTAGTTGAAGTATACATAGGATATTTCATTGTTATCCAAAATCACTAGAGTGGTGTAGGGTATCATATAGTCGGCCCCGCCCGACTTTAGCCTTTCCTTACTGGTTTAAAATAATTTGTAAACTATGGCAAAATTCCATAACGTTCGGGATTTTGAATTTCCCTAAAAATTTGAATTTTTAAATGATTTTATAGGGATTAGTCAGAGAGTAATTTGGTGGAATTCAGGAATAAGGACCTAAATTTTGACTATTTACTACCAAATTTATCTGGCAACACTGTATACATACATATGTATTTAAGAATTCTATCAAATAGTTGCGTTCTTTCATAGGATATATTCGTGATTTTTATATGGCATTGTGTTAGTTTTCTTTGATTTTTTTTTTGGAAATACAATTTCCTTAAATTTCACTAGAAAACAAATTAATTTTTTCTAGTGAAATTTTTAATTACATTATTTTTAAAAAGAAGGGTAGGGTTAATTCTTTAAGTTGTTGAAGGAACTACTTTTAAAATATATATATATATATATATATGTTCCCGTTGTTCCTATAAGGAGCATGTATATTATTTATTATCCCCCCTTATGTTCCCTTAAGAATCTAAACCCATTTTCATAACTCTACTTATAGTCCAAAAATTAAAAAAAATAAACTAATTCCCCCAAACTCTTACTTAAAATATTCTAAATACTTTTTATTCTAAATATTCAACTCTTAAGAAATTCTAACCCATATTTTTTTCTATAATTTATCTGTTCTCCATTACTTCGGTCCCAGTGCTTTTAGAATTTAAGACAACAACAACAACAATCTCATTCTCCATGAAGAAAAGAAATTTTGCAATCTCAACAATTAAATGATTTTATATATATATAACTCTTCCATTATTGTTACGTTATGTTTTTTGTTTTGTTTGTTTTAAATTATATATGTACAGCATTTTAAATGCAAACTTTGTTCCTTTCCCGAGACCCTCTTATTTTATGAGGGGGTCTTTGGATGGTAGTATGATTTTAAATTACAAGTTTTTAATTCGTCGTCTCGATATAATATTTTAACATATTTCAAAATAATTACATTAATTATATACTACATTTGTAATATATGTAATAAATAATAATAAACTGAAAACAAAAGAAAAAAAAACAACAACAAGAAAGACAAACACTTTTATATACATCAACACAAAACGACAAATATTGCTTTAACTAACTCAATAAATAAATTTAAACAACAAAACTTATATAGGATGATGATGAAAAAGACATTAAACAGATAAAAAAAAAACAAATCAATTGGAATATAATTAAATTGTTTGTGATACAATATTATTGTTACAAAGAAAAAGAGAAAACTTAAAAGACATACCATACGAACTATTTGTAAATTATTTAAAAGAAAACTTATATAAATCTAAACTTTATTAGGAGATTTCATTAATATTTAACAAAAAAAAAAAAAAAACAAATGTACATACAATTAAAACTCTTCTTTTTTTCAATAAATCTACAAAACCGAAAAATAATAATTTTTTTCATCTTTCTTTTACAGCCTAGCCTCTCAGCGAACCAAAAAACAAGTGAGGAAATTTTGATAAATACGCATTAGGAGATTTTGTATACTACATTGAGAAATCCAAAGTCCAGCTAGAAGATCGAATTTAGCTTATCACGAGGGTCTGTACTACAGGTTAATATATACGATATATATTCACTATATATATTTTCACCACTATATTTAGTTAGTAAAATCACATTTTTAGTGGATTAGTTAGTCAAATCAAGCATATTTCGGCTTTTGTAGCTTAGCTTCTCATTTGGTCATATGGAATTCTGGGGAATTCTTATCAGGAGAACAACAAGTAGTTTTTTTGGTCTTTCAGTGATTAGTGATAAACATTCTGCACTTTTAGGTTTCTTTAATTTGCATTTATGTAGCATTAGTTCGCTTTACAGCTTTTAAAAAGGAAACTTAAGATGCTTAATCAAAAAAAAAAACAGTTTTTAAAAAAAAGAAAAAAAAGTAGATGACGAAAAAATCGATAAAATAATAAGAACATTGTCTAAATTGCATGTTATTTCCATCATAATGAGGAAACAATCAATGCAAATCTTTGGAAAAATCAAAAAGTTATAGCCATTTAGGCAAAGCTATCCGAAAGGAAATGATGTACGTTCTTTTTCTACGTTTTTATACCCGACACCACACTGTGGTGCAGGGTATAATGACTGTGCATTTATTTGTAACGCCCAAAAAGAAAATAGATAGACCCATAGTTTCGATCATACAGGTCGACATAGAATCACCTTTGGAGTTGATTTATCAATGTCCGTCTGTCTGTCTATCTGTTCATCTATTCTTCAGATCAAAGTGGCAAATATCAACCGATTTTTACGAAAATTTTTACAGGGTCATATTTTGAACCAGAGACGATCCATATTGAAAATGGGGCATACCTTCCTTCCGATTAGTCTTCTTGATGTTCTATTAACAAATTTTTTAACCGATTGAACTCAAATGTAGAGTAGTTCTTTCTCAAGTGTTACAAATCAAAAATTATTATAGATATTTCTCAAATTCTCAGAAAATGTTGCCCTAATATATGGGAGTAATGACCCATAATATTAAAAAAATTAAATGAAAAATGGAGGCAGGGGCAAGGTCAAAGTTCAAAAAAATTGATTTTTTTCCTCCAATGTTTTTTTGAAGTTAATTTTAATGCTACAAAGTATAAGAAATAGCGAATAGAAAATATTGTTTCTTTAAGGATTTTCCGTGCACTTTAATTTTACCTTAAACAATTTATTCCGGTCACATTTCGCGGAAATAAAAATATAAATGAGCGCCCCAGTAGGCGAGTTGGTAGCTTACTCGCCTATGAGTTTGGGGGTCGTGGCACCAGAGGCTCTGATCTGTCGCTGCAAACATTTAGCCATATGGTCTTTGTAACCCGGCCTTTCCCTGGACCTTAAAATTAGAATATAAATTTACTTTGTATATAAAAACCAGTAAGGAAAGGCAGAAAGTCGGGCGGGGCCGACTATATAATACCCTACACCTCCCTAACAATACGATAAGGGTCATTGCCATAATAATGTGGAATAATTGGTAAATGGGTAGGAACATATTATCTAATTCTGAACCGATAACCGCTAAATTAAGCAATATATTTCTTAAATTGAGAGACATCTTTCTGGAAAATTGTAATAATCGGCGCTATGATACCAAATCAGGAGGAACATATATATGGAGGTTATATATAAATCTGAACCGATTTTCCCTGAATACTCATTCATGTAAAAAGACCTCTTTCTGTCGACTTTCGTACTGATCGGATATAAAATACAGTTTCTACAGCGCTTACATGTCAAATCGGGGGAAACGTATATATGGGGGCTATATATCTTAATCTGAACCGATTTCTTCCAAATTTAATAGTGTTATTCATATAATAAGAAACCTATTTTTGCCGAATTTCATACTCATCGGATTAAAACTACACTTTTTACAGCGCTTACATTTCAAATCAGGGGTAACTTATATATGGGGGCTATATCTAAATCTGAACCGATTTTTTCCAAATTTTGCAGTGTTAATTCGTATAATCAGAAACCTCTTTTTGCCGAATTTCATACTGATCGGATTAAAACTACACTTTTTACAGCGCTTACATGTAAAATCGGGGTAACATATATATGGGGGCTATATCTAAATCTGAACTGATTTTCTCCGAATTTGGCAGTATTCCTTCATGTAATAAGAAACCTCTCTCTGCCGAATTTCACACTGATCGGTTGTAAAATAAATTTTTTACGGCGCTTACATGTGAAATCGGGGGTAACGTATATATGGGGCTATATCTAAATCTGAACCGATTTCTTCCAAATTTAACAGTGTTCATTAATATAATAAGAGACCTCTTTCTGCTGAATTTCATACTGATCGGATATAAAATAAAATTTTTACAGCGCTTACATGTCAAATCGGGGCTAACATATATATGGGGTCTATATCCAAATCTGAACCGATTTTAACCAAATTAAATAGGGATCGTCCTTGGGCCAAAAAAAAGATATGTGTAGTTTCGTCAAGATCGCGCCATAATTGCGACCTGTACTTTGATTACAAGAATACATCTACAGACGGACAGACAGACGGACATAGCTAAATCGACTCAGAAAGTGATTACAAGTCGATCGGTATAATAAACAATGGATCTATCTCCTCTCCTTTTGGGTGTTACAAACAAATGTACAAAGTCATAATACCCTGTACCACAGTGTGGTGTAGGGTATAAAAATTGCGATATCTCAGAATCTATCTAATTTTTTCCGTATTTATACCCTACACCACACTGTGGTACAGGGTATTATAAGTTTGTTTCACGGCAGATGTTTGTAACACCTGAAAATAACACAGCTAGACCCACCTTAAAGTATACCGATCGACTCAGCTCTGAGTCGATTTAACGATGTCTGTCCGTCCGTCCGTCTGTCCATGTAAAGTTGTTCGTCGACTACAGGTCGCAATTTCACTCCGATCGTTCTGAAATTTTGCAGTTTAGAGTATTTCGCCGCTGTTAAGATCGCTATTGAATTTGGTTGAAATCGGTTCAGATTTAGATATAGCTCCCATATAAATCTTTCGTCCGATTTGGCCCTTTTGTCCTGAAGAAGCTGTATTTTACATCCAATCGTTTTGAAATTTAGAATGGTAGAGTTTCTTGATTCATGAACCAACATTGCCAAATTTGAAGAAAATCGGTAAAGATTTAGCTATAGCTCCCATATATATGTTTTAGCCGATTTGGCTCTTTAGATCCAATCGTTTTTATACCCTACATCTCACTGTGGTACAGGTTATTATTTAAGTATAAAATGTCCCAAAAGTAAATTTATGTAAACAATTTATACATGAATTACAAAATTTATATATCAGAGTTATTCAATATTACGAGAGTGGTGTAGGGTATTATATAGTCGGCACCGCCCGACTTTAGCCTTTCCTAACTGCTTTTTTTTTATAAAAATTGGTCCATATGTGTACACAACAGATGGTGTAAATTTTGGAGTGGAGATGACTTTGGTTCAAAAGTTACATTATAATAACTGAAAATCTTCACGAAATTACAAAGAAAAAATATTTAAAAAATTAAATTAACAAACAAATATTTTTTCTTTGTAATTTTGTGAAGATATTCAGTTATTCCCAGTAAAAAAAATTACTGGTTATATTTGTAACTGACTCGCCCAGAAATACTTCCAGTTTCGTTTGCCAAGATTCCATTAAGCATTGCTCTCTGTATTCTATAGAAGCAGCTGTAGAACTGGCGCCAAGACATTAATTCTTCATTGTATTTTTTCCTTCCGGAATACAATGGCTACATTTTTTTCTGGTTTTTCTAATGGAGAACTTAATTGCAAAAATCCGCAAAAGTAAGCGAGTCTAAAAATAGAACAGTCAAATTGTCAGCTTAATTCCAAAAATCCTAAAACGGAAGCGAGGCTATCAAAAAAAAATATTGTTTCCTTAAATACCTGGTACAATTAAGCGTTTATGAGGGCGAGACCTTTGATGGTGCAGAAAGCTAGCATGCACTGTTTTGAAGCAAGTTCAAATCCTCGTTGGATAGAAATAAAAAATAAATAAGTCTATAAAAATAAAATTAACCAGTAAGGAAAGGCAGAAAGTCGGGCGGGGCCGACTATATAATACCCTACACCTCCCTAACAATGCGATAAGGGTCATTGCCATAATAATTTGGAATAATTGGTAAATGGGTAGAAACATATTATCTAATTCTGAAACGATAATCGCTAAATTAAGCAATATTCGTTCCTAAATTGAGAAACATCTTTCTGGAAAATTTTAATGATCGGAAGTAAAATACAACTTCTATAGCGGTTTGATACCAAATCAGGAGGAACATATATATGGAGCTTTAATATAAATCTAAACCGATCTTCCCTGAACACTCATTCATGTAAAAAGACCTCCTTCTGTCGAATTTCGTACTGATCGCATATAAAATACAGTCTCTACAGCGCCTACATGTCAAATCGGGGGTAACATACATATATATGGGGGCTATATCTAAATCTGAACCGATTTTAACCAAATTCAATAGGGATCGTCCTTGGGCCAAAAAAAAAAGATATGTGTAAAGTTTCGTCGAGATCGGACCATAATTGCGACCTGTACTTTGATTACAAGAATACATGCACAGACGGACAGACAGACAGACGGACATAGCTAAATCGACTCAGAAAGTGATTCTAAGTCGATCGGTATAATAAACGATGGGTCTATTTCTTCTCCTTTTGGGTGTTAAAAACAAATGCACAAAGTTATAATACCGTGTACCACAGTGTGGTGTAGGGTATAAAAATAGAAAATAAAAAGACATACATTTTTTACAATGAAGGCATTCTATTTTCAGCAGTTCAGACTTAGTTCAGGAAGTCTCATCCCTTTATAAAAAGAATCGGTTAGGGAAGGAAGCGAGTGGGGAATTAGTACGCACAAAGCTGCTTAATTCCCTACTCGATTGCTTTTTCGGACAATTTTTTACTGGGTTATAATGTAACTTTTGAACCAGACTCATCTACACTCCAAAATTTACACCATCGGTAGAGAACATATGGAGCATTTTTTATAAAAAAATTAAGGAAAAAATGTGATCGGTTCTGAGATATCGCAATATACATATATTTTTATTTCCCTGCCTCCAATTTGTATTTATTTTTTTTTTTTTTAATTTATTTATTATTTCATTTTCATTTCATTACTCCCACTAAAAAGGGCTACCCATATAGTATATGTGGTTCAGAATATTTAATATCGTCCTATGTAAAGGGTCCGCCATCTAACGTTTTTTTTTTCAACTAGTGCTTATTTCGTGAATAGTAGCACTTACCTCATGTCTGATTTGACAAATAATTAGTTTTATCCTTCCGCTGAACGAATATGGTTGTGAACAACGCTGGGAAATATTGCGACATTACTTTGAAAATTTTTATTTTCATTTTTTTTTATTTTTGATTTTCATTAGATTTTGACTTTTTCATTTTGGTCTTGGCGGGTATGTAAACAAGCAAAATTGTCGCATTTGGGGCACAGGAAACCCGCACGCATACATTGAAAAGCCTATACACCCAAAACGAGTCACTGTTTGGTGCGGATTTTGGTCCAGAGGCATAATTGGGCCATTTTTCTGCGAAAATGAGTGGCCGTTACGGTCAATGGCGATCGTTATCGGGCCATGTTGAATGAATTTTTGTTCACAAAAATTGAAGAGGAGGATATTGGCAACATTTGGTTTCAACAGGACGGCGCTACGTGCCACACAGCCGAAGCTACACTCGATTTTTTGCGCCCTGTTTTTGAAGATCGCATTATCAGCCGCAGAGCTGATGTCGTTTGGCCACCTCGGAGCTGCGATTTGACACCGTTGGACTATTATTTGTGGGGTGCCCTCAAAGATAAGTGTTACGCCGACAAGCCAGAGACAATTGACGCTTTAAAGGACAATATTCGTGAAGCCATTGGTGAAATACAGCTGCACACAATCGATAATGTGCTTAAAAACTGGACCGATCGTGTCTGCTACTGCATGGCCAGCCGAGGCAGCCATTTGAATGAAGTTATTTTCCATTATTAACCGGAAGGATTGTACTTTCATATAAAAAAAGAAATTTGAGAAAATATTCATTCAGCATTTTCAAAAAAAAAGTTATTTGGCGGACCCTTTAGTTTATTTTTGGCTAAAATGTTTATAAGCAGTTACAACTGGGTAAAATAAGATCTCGCTATTATCTTTTTTTAAACATTTTTATACCCTACACCACACTGTGGTACAGGGTATTATGACTTTGTGCATTTGTTTGTAACACCCAAAAGGATAAGAGATAGACCCATTGTTTATTATACCGATCGACTTGTAATCACTTTCTGAGTCGATTTAGCTATGTCCGTCTGTCTGTCCGTCTGTCTGTCTGTAGACGTATTATTGTAATCAAAGTACAGGTCGCAATTATGGTCCGATCTCAACGAAACTTTGCACATATCTTTCTTTAGGCCCAAGGACGATCCCTATTGAATTTGGTTAAAATCGGTTCCTATTTATATATAGCTCCCATATATATGTATCTCCGATTTGGCATATATGCACTGTATAAGCAACATTTTTGAACCGATTTTTACAAAAATTGACAGAGAGTAGTCTTATGACACACTTAGAGACAATACAAAATTTGGGGAAAATCGGTTCTCAAAGTTGGCCACTATGGGTGAAGAAAATGTTATCTCGTATAGTTACCGAGATATCTGCAATTAAAAATTTAATTATTTATTTTTCCCTTACCGTGTGCTAGTATTTTGTAAATATCGGAGCACAATATTCACCGATTTCATCCGTATCAACATGTCTGGATGGGCAATAAAATTTACTATATGACGAAATAAAATGGTTCGATATACCCAATAATACAAATAGTTATGACCACTTGAAAAAATGGAGCATTGTGTCCTCTTTAAAACAAACTAAATTTGCAAAATTGGTTCAGCCGTTCGAGAGCAATTACAACTTTCGTAAAACAAAAAATCGAATTTTTTTAATTTTCTCAAAAATTAAAATGCCCATAAAATTATTTCCAAAAATTTTTTTTTTAAAAAAAAATTATTGCGAAGTTTTTTTTTACCTCTGCTTATAAACATTTTAGCCAAAAAATAAACTACATAGGTCGATATTAAATATTCTGACCCATGTGACATAAAATCGTCCCTAGTGAAAATGGAGCACATCGGTCCATGTTGTGATATGGCCCCCATATATAAAGAACCTTCTTGATGCTCAAGAGAACGCATTTTGTAACCGATCGTGCTGAAATGTAAGCATTAATAACACTAGGCAACAACATTTTTGTGGATGGCTGTGCATAACATTTCCGAGTGTAATATAGAGTCTTAAAAAAATTTTTTATGTTCATTTTTTTTAATTCCCATTTTCTTGGAAGTTGCTTGTAGTATTTGGAACCTATTTTTATACCCTACACCACACTGTGGTACAGGGTATTATGACTTTGTGCATTTGTTTGTAACACCCAAAAAGAGAAGAGATATATCCATTGTTTATTATACCGATCGACTTGTAATCACTTTCTGAGTCGATTTAGCTATGTCCGTCTGTCTGTCCGTCTGTCTGTAGATGTATTCTTGTAATCAAAGTACAGGTCGCAATTATGGCCCGATCTTGACGAAACTTTACACATATCTTTTTTTTTGCCTCAAGGAAGATCCCTATTTAATTTGGTTAAAATCGGTTCAGATTTGGATATAGCCCCCATATATATGTTACCCCCGATTTGACATATAAGCGCTGTAAAAATGTTATTTTATATCCGATCAGTGCGAAATTCGGCAAAGAGAGGTTTCTTATTACATGAAGGAATAGTGCTAAATTCGGAGAAAATCGGTCCAGATTCAGATATAGCCCCCATATATATGTTACCCCCGATTTGACATGTAAATGCTGTAGAAACTGTTTTTTATATCCGATCAGTGCGAAATTCGGCAGAAAGAGGTTTCTTATTACTCGAAGGAATACTGCCAAATTCGGAGAAAATCGGTTCAGATTTAGATATAGCCCCCATATATATGTTACCACCGATTTGACATGTAAGCGCTGTAGAGACTGCATTTTATATCCGATCAGTGCGAAATTCGGCAGAAAGAGGTTTCTTATTACTCGAAGGAATACTGCCAAATTCGGAGAAAATCGGTTCAGATTTAGATATAGCCCCCATATATATGTTACCACCGATTTGGCATGTAAGCGCTGTAGAGACTGTATTTTATATCCGATCAGTTCGAAATTCTACTGAAAGAGTTCTTTTTACATGAATGAGTATTCAGGGAAAATCGGTTCAGATTTATATATATAACCTCCATATATATGTTCCTCCTGATTTGGTATCAAAGCGCTATAGAAGTTGTACTTTACTTCCGATCATTAAAATTTTCCAGAAAGATGTTTCTCAATTTAGCAACAAATATTGCTTAATTTAGCGATTATCGGTTCAGAATTAGACTTTCTGCCTTTCCTTAATGGTTTGGTCTACATTTTGTGAAATATTGATTATCTTTAAACTTACAGCCTGTTTCTGTAACTTAAAAATTTGCTTTCGTTCGCCTGCCAGACGACTAACAGCTGATTTGGGTTTCAGTAACTACCATCAGAACTACAAGTCGTACGATAATGAACTCGTACGAAAACGTAATCATTTCAGTGCAAATTTTGGTTTCTCTATCTCTCTTTGCTGTCATCTCGGCGAACACAAATGTCAGATCGAGTCACATTATTTTATTTGTCGACTGATAGGAACAATGACAAAAAAACATTATTAAAAGCAAAAATTAAGTAGATATTAATATAATTATGGCAAAAACAATTAAATAATAATAAAATTGTGTACATATGTGTACATATTTTAGCATAAAGAAGTCAATATTGGTTGCTAGCTAAGATGGAAAAAAATGAGAGAGACGTGAGAGAGAGAGAAAGAAATGAGAGTCTTGGTGCAGTTCAGCTGACCACCCAGGGTTGCTTTTTTGGCCACAGCTAGTGTAAATAGTACAGAGATGTATTTGCTAAGGTCGACCATACAAAAATGTGTGCTTTTTTAGACCGGAAGTTGTGAAATTATTGATCTGGCAATTACATTATTTTTTAATTGGTAAATTGCTAACGTCATTGACGTAAGGCCAGGCGAGCGAACGATAGAACGTTAGAGAAACCAAATTCCGGACGAAAGTGAGTGACTGGTTTTCGTTCGCAGAGACTTTCGTTAGAAATACAGAAACAGGCCGTTATATACTGCTCAAAATTTTTCACAATTCCACACATAATATTAGTTTCTTGGTCGCCCCTTTTGGTACCTCCCATACAAATGGATCATTTTGAACCAAAAGTTAACGGCTTATAACCTTGATTCCAGTCCATACAAATTCAAATTTTGTGGGGTGTACAGCTTTCTTTCACAGAACGCATAGTCCCGTGAAACATGGGCATAATTGCCACGCCCCTTTTGGTATCTTCTAAACAAAATGGTCAAAATAAAAAAAATTATGAAAAAGGTTTTTGAGTTTCCCTTACTTTTACAATATGGCTTATAATTTTTACATTTATCCATAGCTTTTTTCAAATATGCTTTGTTTTTTTGGTTTGGATATTAGCTTTCAAAATATGGAAGAAACAAATTTTTTGCGACAAACTATTTTTTTCTAATTGTTTCAAGGACAGTTACTAAACATCCGTTTCTTTGTGAAGGTGATGTTTTCAGCATTTCTAGGCCTCATAATTTCCTTTAATTTTAATGGTATCCCGGCTTTATCGAGCTTATACTTAAACAAATGTATTCCAAATACTAAAGGTAACATAAATGAAAATTTAAATTTTAGAAGAAAAAAATTAGAAAAAAATGCCACAAAAAACGTTGTTTTAGTTTCATACAAAAAAGCATTTAGGTCTCGGATACAAAAAAAAATATTTTTTTTTGCATAGTGTTATTAATATCGTTTTTAACTGGCCAAAATGCATAGAAAAAAATTGTCACGGCTTTAGAATAAAGTATGTTGCATAGTGTAATTATTACCAGTAAACGCTGATTATTTAGTGCAAAAACAAAGCAAAGCAGAAACATTTTATTAATTGCTCATTTAGTTTAAATATCTTAAATCAATTGTCATTTTAAGGTAAGTGGAAAACAACAACTAATCGCTCATGTGATGGCAATCGCATTTTGCCTAAAATTTGCGATTACGTTGTCAGATTGCAAAATAGATCTGCTGAATATTTTTTTCCAACAAAAAATTTTTGTATTATTAAATTCAAATTATTAATTATAGAGAATAGCAGCAACAAACACGTTCGCATTTCATTATAATTAAATTTCAAAGACTATTCAAATTTAAGGAACAAATTTGGCGTTTTGCGATCTCAACTAATGCGATAGTCATCACATGGGCGAATATCAAGAAACATAAAATTTATTTGTAGAAAAAAAAACATAGAATGTTCTATAGAACCCATTTTGCTTTTTCATCTTTTAATGCATAATGTACCGTTTGATATATTTTCTACATTTTAAATATTTCAGACGGATTATAGCCATTTTCCTACGAAGCGGTATAACACAGAGATGGTCCAATTGTATAAGTACTTAACTGAAAAGGAAATTATACAAAATTAGAATATTAATGAATTAAATCATAAGAATAATAAACAAACAAAAAAATTTTGTGTCTTTAAGTGACGATTTAGGGTCAGGGACAGTTTTGCCAGAAATTACGATATTTTAAGGTAAACAGTGGAAAATGACGATGTTTAATTATATTAAAATAAATAAAAAAAAAAACGTATCTCTAATTTATATTAAGATATTTATAATTACTTGCCGAGATGCTTGACTTTTTCATTCATCTAGCGTGGTTAAAAATCGCAAATTTTAGAAAAAAGTCGCTAAATCTCCTTCCTGGATCGATTTATTTTTTGGAATATATCGCAAAAATTTCATTTTGTTATTAAAAGTTATGTTTTAAAATTGTGAAATTTTTTGGAAGTTTTTTTAGAAAGTGAAATTTTCTAGAAATGTTATAAAAATTGAAATTTTCTGCAAAAAAAATATGGAATTAGAAATTTTCTATAAAAATCATCAAAATTTTCTATAAAAGTTATAAAAATTCGAATTTTCTAGAAAATATTATAAAAATTTTTATTTACCGGAAAATTTAATCAGAATTGGAATTTCGTTAAAATTTCATTTTGTTACTAAAAATGATTGTAAAATTTTCTGAAAAAAAAAATCATGGGAATTAAAATTTTCTAGAAATTTAAATAAAATTAAATTTTCTAGAAATGTTATTAAAATTAAATTTTCTAGAAATGTTATTAAAATTCAATTTTTTTTTGGAAAATTTCATCAAAATTTAAATTTTCTAAAAAATTATAATATTCTAGCGAATATTATAAAAAATGTCATCAAAATTTATATTTTCAGGAAAATTTCTCATTGAAATTTTCTGGAAAATTTAATCAAAATTGGAATTTTCTAAAAATGTTATAAAAATTTAAATATTTCTGGAAAAAATCGTGGAAAATTTAATTTCCTAGAAATATTATTAAAATTCAAATTTTATAAAAAATTTCATCGAAATTGATTTTTTTTAAAAAATTCATTAAAATTAAAAGTTTTATCAAAATTGAAATTTTAACAAAATTTGAAGTTTTGGAAAATGTTATAACAATTTTTATTTTCTTGAAAATTTCATCAAAATTGGAATTTTCTAGAAAATGTCGTTAAAACTAAATTTTGTTATTAAAAATACCATTATCTGGAAAATTTTCAAAATGTTATCAAAATTGAAATTTTCCTGAAAATTTTATCAAAATTAAAATTTTCTAGAAATTGAAATTATCTTGAAATTTTCATCAAAATTAAATTTTTCCTGAAAATTTCAAAATCGAAATAAAAATTTGAGGAATTTTCCTAAAAATTTTACAAACATTTGAATTGTCAACTTTTTTAAAAAAAATTTCATCAAAATCGAGATTTTCTAGAAAATTTTATCAAATTTCGAATTTTCTAGAAAATGTTATATAAATTTATATTTTTTGGAAAATTTCAAAATTGACATTGTCCTGAAAATTTTATCAAAATTCGAGTTTTTTCTGAAAAATTCTAGAAAATTTCATCGAATAGAAATTTTTATAAAAAATTTTATCAAAATTGAAATTTTCCAGAAAAATGTATCCAAATTTTAATTTTCTAGAAAATGTTATAAAAATTTATATTTTCTGGAAAACTTCATTGAAATTTAATTTATCTGAAAAATTTTGTTAATTAAGTTGTGAAATGTTTGTATTTGTTTCTATTACTTTTTTGCAATAGACAGAAAGTAAGTGAAACATATGGTCTCTAACCAAATAATTCTGACTGAATAACAAAAGCACAGACCAACAATAAATAACAACAACACATTTTCTATTTCTATTAAAAAAATTATTGAAAATGTTATTAAAATTGAAATATTCCTGATAAAATATCAAAATTGAAATTTTCCTGAAAATTTTATCAAAATTCCAATTTTACAAAAAATGTTATAAAATTTTATATTTTCTGGAAAATTTGTCAAAATTTATATTTTTCACAAAAATTTAAATTCTCCTGAAAATTTTATCGAAATTTGTATTTTTTATAAAAATTGAAATTTTTCTGGAAAATTTCGTCGAAATTGAAAAGGTCCAGAAAATTTTATCAAAATTCGAGTTTTCTAGAAAATGTTATCAATATTCTAGAAAATTTCATCGAATAGAAATTTTTCTACAAAATTTAATCAAAATTGGAATTTTCCTGAAAATTTTATCAACTTCGAATTGTCATAGAAATTTTTATTTTCTTGAAAATTTCATAAAAAAATATTTTTTTCTGGAAATTTTCTTCGAAATTAAAATTTTTTCGAAATTATCGTTAAAATTTCTTTTTTGTCAATAAAAATTATATTATTATAATTGATATTTTCTATAAAACGTTCTCAACATTGAAATTTTTATCAAAATTAGAATTTTCTACAAAATTTTATAAAAATTTATTTTTTTTGGTAATTTTCAATTTTTTTAGAAAATTCATTTTTTTTATAAAAAATGAAATTTTTTTGAAAATGTTTATCCAAATTAAAATTTTCCAGAAAATTTTATAAAAATTCATATTTTCTGGAAAACTTCATCGAAATTATTTTTTCTGGAAAATTTTGTTAATTAAGTTGTGAAATTTTCCATTTCTATTAAAAAATGTTCTTGAAAATGTAATTAAATTGAAATATTCCTGATAAAATATCAAAATTGAAATTTTCCTGAAAATTTTATTAAAATTCCAATTTTCTAAAAAATTTTATAAAATTTTATATTTTCTGGAAAATTTTATCGAAATTTATATTTTTTACAAAAATTTAAATTTTCCTGAGAATTTCGTCGAAATTGAAATTTTCCTGAAAATTGTATCAAAATTCGAGTTTTCTAGCAAATATTATTAAAATTCGAGTTTTCTAGCAAATGTTATCAAAATTCTAGAAAATTTCATCGAAATACAAATTTTTCTAAAAAATGTAATAAAAATTTAAATTTTTCTGAAAGTTTTATCAACTTCGAATAGTAAACGAAATTTATATTTTCTGGAAAATTTCATCAAAATTTATATTTTCTAGAAATGCTCATCGAAGTTAAAATTTTTTCGAAAATATCGTTAAAATTTCTTTTTTGTTAATAAATATTATATTATAATTTAAATTTTCCTGAAAATTTTATCAAAATTCGAATTTTCTTATATTTTTTTATATTTTTAGAAAATTAAATTTTTTATAAAAAATGAATTTTTTTTTGAAAATTTTATCAAAGTTGAAATTTTCCAGAAAATGTTATCCAAATTTAAATTTTTTTTAGAAAATGTTATAAAAATTTATATTTTCTGGAACATTTTGGTAATTAAATTGTGAAATTTTCTATTTCTATTAAAAATTTTTCTTGAAAATGAAAAAAATATTAAAACTTAAATATTCCTGATAAAAATATCAAAATTGAAATTTTCCTGAAAATTTTATCAAAATTCCAATTTTCTAAAAAATGTTATAAAATTTTATATTTTCTGGAAAATTTTATCAATATTTATATTTTTAACAAAAATTGAAATTTTCTGAAAAATTTCGTCGAAATTGAAATTTTCCTGAAAATTTTATGAAAATTCGAGTTTTCTAGAAAATGTTAGCAAAATTTCATCGAAATAGAAATTTTTCTAAAAAATTTAATCAAAATTTGGATTTTTCTAAAAATTTTATCAACTTCGAATATTCATCGAAATTTATATTTTCTGGAAAATTTCATCAAATTATATATTTTCTGAAAAGTTTCATAGAAATTAAAATTTTCCAGAAAATGTCGTTAAAATTTCTTTTTTGTTAATAAAAATTCTATAAAAATTAAAAAATTTCATTAAAATTTAAATTTTCTAGAAATGCTGTTAACATTCAAATTTGCTTGGAAAAATTTAAAATTTCTTGACAATTTTATGAAAATTGAAATTTTTTTCTGAAACTTTTTTTTGTAAACTTTTATCAAAATTGAAGTTTTCTACAAAAATTGTATCGAAATTTATATTTTCTAAAATATTTTATCGACATTTTAATTTTTTTACATTTTTTATCAAAATTGGAATTTTCTTGAAAATTTTACCAAAATTAGAATTTTCTTGAAAATTTTATCAAAATTTTTTTAGAAATGTTATTAAAATGACATTATCTGGCAATTTCATCAAAATTGAAATTTTGTAGAAAATTTCATTAATATTGGAATTTTTAGAAAATGTTTTAAAATTTAATTTTTTATAAAAATTTTAATTTTAATTGTTATAAAAAACTGATGTTTTCTGGAAAATTTCATCGATAATATAATTATCTGTAAAATTTAAATTTATAGACAAATTTAATCATTTGATACGGCAAATAAGCTCTAATACAGAGACATTTAATCAGTCAATAATATATAATCCGATCAACGGATTTTAAATTATATACATATTACGACCTTTAATCCTTAATCTGGTCAATGACCTTTAGTCCATAATACGATCATCTGGATAATCTGTTCAATGTCATTTAATCTGGCCACCTATCATAAAGCCATCATCCTATCAACGACTTTTATTAACGGCAATTGACCGACCGGATTAAGCGTCAAGGACCGGATTATAGGACCATTGACTGAAATTTCAATTTCTATAAAATATTACAACGAAATTTTCCAGAAAATTATAAATTCGATGATATTTTCAGAAAATGATAAATTCAATGATATTTTTCAGAAAATTTAAAATTTGATTAAATTTCTAGGAGATTCCAATTTTAATAAAATTTCTAGAAAATAAAAATTTTCTTGAAGATTAAAATTTCGATTGAATTTTGTTGAGAATTGCAATTTAAATATTTAAATATTTTGTAATAAAATTGTTTAATAAAATTTGTTTCTGAGGAAAATATTTTTAAATCGGGTTTCTTCTGTGTGGGTACATTTAACTATATGCGTATACGTAATATAAATACGTTGCGTTAATCATACGCAACATATTATCCGCAGAATAACAACTATTTATAAGTAACAATCATTTGCCCCAACTAGTTATTGCGAAAAATGAATTTTTAATTGCATTTTCTGTTAATTTGCCTTCTACAAAATGAAAATAATTACTATAAGAAACACGTCAATTTCGGTTTGTTAGAAACGCTTGAAGCGCATTATTTTTTTTATTGTTTTGCTTGTTTTAATAATTTGTTAAATTTATTAAATATTTCCATTATACTGAATTAATTCTGATAAATCGCAAAAAATGTTTTCTTTTCTTTTTGTTTTGTTATTATAAACTTATACATAATATTCGATACAGTGGCGAAATTTTGTGTTTTTGTTTAACATTTTAGCTTCTCATTCAGTTTTTGTTTCTTGTTTAATATTATAAAAATCTATACTCGTTTGTCCTCTAAAAATAATATAAAAAATAGAATATTCTCATTCTTTTGTTTTAAATCGAAGAAACAAATTAAATGTTAGTTGCAGTTTCAGAATAAAATAGTTTTTTTTTTTTGAGCAAACATTTAAAGATTGTGGTTGACGGACGATTTTCGTGGTTCCACACAGCTTAGACAACAACAAAAACGTTAATAAACTAAACGTATTACAATTATTATCATTATTAAATAGATATATAGTAGATAGATAGATAGATAGAGCAGTATAACAATTATATTTACACATAGATTAAGAGGGGAGGAGGGGTGGTGTGTATAACCAAGGCCAAGATACAATTTTTTCTTTTTTGATAAAAAAGAAACATTTGATGTTCTTTTTCATTAGGAAAAATTGTGTTGCCATGGTTATTCTAAAACAAATTGTTGTTTAATAATAAAAACGAAGAAAAAGTCCAACTGGTCGTTGAAAGCATCCTTCATGAAATTACATTATTGAGCAAGGCATAGCACAACACAGGGGCAAGCAAACGGGTACCATAGCTCCGCCAGATTTGGTAGTGGTCTTCGATTTAGAACCAGATTCATATTCGTACATTCCCGAACCCTTAGCCCAACGTCCCTGTACAACAAGAAGAAGTAGATAAATTAAAAGAAATTCTTAAATGACATTAATATTTGTACACTTACCCCAGCTTGTGAACCAGAAGCGTGCATTTCTTGACGTTTGGTCAGCATCATTTCATGGCCCGGAGGATAGTAAATATCCCGGCCGGCTCTGTTGACCGATGGTATTTGCTGTTGATTGGGTGAGGCCACGGCCGTTTCGATTTCACGTTTGCGTGGTGTATTCAAATCGGGTCTATCAACGGCATCAGTCTGAATTGAAGATAAAACAAAAGGTCAATTAAATAAATATGTAAAATATAATCTGACATTGCTCGGCTTATATTTTAATACCGTTATTGATGTAATAAACTTCATAAGTCGGAAGATCAAGTGATGAAAAACACCGATTAAAAAAAATCAATTTGCTAGAAAATTTTTAATTTTATAGAATTTGTCAAAATTCTATTTTCCTACAAAATATCATCAAATTTTCAATTTTATAAAAAATTAATTTATAAAAATTTTATATAGAAAGTTTGTACGAAATTGCGATTTTACAGAAAATTTGTTCGATATTATAATTATTCTAAAAAAAATCCATCCAAATTGAAATTTTATTAAAAATTTCATCGCAATTGCAATTTTATAGAAAATTTCTTCGAAGTTGAAATTTTATAGAAAATTTTTTGAAAATTGCAATTTTTTAGAACA
This sequence comes from Eudasyphora cyanicolor, assembly GCA_963930755.1. Lineage (NCBI taxonomy): Eukaryota > Metazoa > Arthropoda > Insecta > Diptera > Muscidae > Eudasyphora > Eudasyphora cyanicolor. The sequence goes on from OZ005738.1 coordinate 148,865,094, forward strand.
TTTTATTGGCAAATTTTATTGTAAAATTGTGTAAAATTGCAATCGAAACTGTAATTTTGTAAACAAATTCCATTTTCTAGAAAATTTGATCAAATTTGCAATTTTTATCAAATTTTAAATTTTATCAAATTTGCAATTTCTTTGAAATTTAAATTTATAGCAGATTTCATCGAAATTGAAATTTTCTGGAAAATTTCATCGAAAGTGAAATTTTCTGGAAAATTTCTTCGAAATTGAAATTTTCTGGAAAATTTCTTCGAAATTGAAATTTTCTGGAAAATTTCTTCGAAATTGAAATTTTCTGGAAAATTTCTTCGAAATTGAAATTTTCTGGAAAATTTCTTCGAAATTGAAATTTTCTGGAAAATTTCTTCGAAATTGAAATTTTCTGGAAAATTTCTTCGAAATTGAAATTTTTTGGAAAATTTCTTCGAAATTGAAATTTTTTGGAAAATTTCTTCGAAATTGAAATTTTTTGGAAAATTTCGTCGAAATTGAAATTTTTTGGAAATTGAAATTTTATAGTGTTCTTTGAAATTGAAATTTTATAAAAATCTTCTTCGAAATTTAAATTTTATAGTCTTCTACGAAATTGAATTTTTATAGAAAATTTTCTTCGAAATTGAAATTTTATTGGAAATTTCTTCGAAATTAAAATTTTATAGTCTTCTTCGAAATTGAAATTTTATAGAAATTTTCTTCGAAATTGAAATTTTATAGAAAATTTTCTTCGAAATTGAAATTTTATTGGAAATATCTTTGAAATTGAAATTTTATAGAAAATTTCTTCGAAATTTAAATTTTATAGAAAATCTTCTTCGAAATTTAAATTTTATAGAAAATCTTCTTCGAAATTTAAATTTTATAGAACATTTTCTTCGAAATTGAAATTTACCATTTCTAGAACATTATATCAAAAAATTTTATTGTAAAAATAATCTATAGAAAATTTCTTTTATAGAAAATTTTCTTCGAAATTGAAATTTTATTGAAAATATCTTTGAAATTGAAATTTTATAGAAAATTTCTTCGAAATTTAAATTTTATAGAAAATCTTCTTCGAAATTTAAATTTTATAGAAATTTTTTCGAAATTGAAATTTTATAGAACATTTTCTTCGAAATTGAAATTTACCATTTCTAGAACATTATATCGAAAAATTTTATTGAAAAAATAATCTAATTTGCCGTTTTCTACAAATTTTCATTTAAATTGCAATTTTCTATAAAATTTCATCCATATTTAAATATAAATAAAGGTAAAATTTTGAATTTAAATAAAAGTGAAATTTTCTAGAAAATTACATCAAAAGTGCAGTTTTCTTGAAAATGTTATCTAAATTGAATATTCTAAAAATTTCATTAAAATTGGAATTTTCCTAAGAACTTACACAAAATGCAATTTTCTAGAAAATTTCATTAAAATTGCTATATTCTAGAGAATGTAATAAAATGTGCAATGTTAAGGAAAGCTAGCATTTTTAGAAAATTTAACATGTTTGTAATTTTGTAGAAAACATCATCAAATTTGCAATTTTACAGAAATGTTAAATTTTTAGAACATTTAGTATATTGACAAATTTTATTCTAAAACTAATCGAAATTGCAATTTTTTTAATTTGCAATTTTCTATAATATTTCATTGAAATACAATTTTCTATAAAATTTCACCGAAATAGCAATTTTTTAGAAAATGTCATTAAAAATGGAAATTCAAATAAATTTTGTAAATTAACAACAAAATGAAAAAAAAATGGAATTTCCTAAAAAACTTTAGCAAAATTTCCATTTTCTAGAAAATTTCGTCGAAATTGCAATTATCTAGAAAATCTCATCAAAATTGCGATATTCTTTTCCAAAGCTACAATTTTCCATAAATTTTCTTCGAATTTCATAAAAATTGGTATTATTTAGAAAATGTCAACAAAATTGCAATGCATATCTACAAATCTACATCGAAATAAAAATTGTATTGAATTTACAAATTTCATCAAAATTATTTTTTTTTAGAAATTCTGATCGAAATTGCTTTATTCTAAAAAAATGCTAATCAAAATGAAAATTTTCTAGAAAAATTTATGTATTTTTCAGTATTCTAGAAATGTTCTAGAAAAATCTAAAAAAATTCATAAATTTGCAATTTTCTAAAAAAAATAATAGAAAATTTCCATTATCTAGAAAAGTTTGATGACATTTTTTAGATAAAATAAACTTTGACAAAAATATTGAAAAAACTAAATTTTGACGACATTGTCAAGAAAAAATTTTTTCGGCAAATTTTCTAGACAGTTGAAATATTCACGAAATTTTGTAAAAAATAATTTTGGTGGGCGTTCCTAATTTCCAAGTTTAACGATATATTGTAGAAAAATGAAATTTTTGCGACATTTTTTTTATAAAAATGGCATTTCGAGGACACTTTTTAAAAGTGTACGAAATTTTATAGAAAAATTTAATTTCTACGAAATTTTATAGAAAAAATTAATTTCTACATTAGAATATCGAGGGAATATTTTTTTGGGAAAATTCAATCTCGACAAAATTTTGTAGACATATGCAGTTTCGACGAATTTTTGTAAAAGAAAATGTATTTTCAACGAAATTCTTTTTTATAAATATTAAATTTCGGCGAAGTTTTTCTTATAAAAATCCAGTTTCCACCAAATTTTTTTATACATAAAAAATTAAAAAAAAATTCAATAACATTTTTTAGAAAAGTGCGATTTCGGCGAAATTATGTAGAAAACTGGAACTTTCTTATAAAAATTTAATTAAACTTTGACGAAATTTTCTATAAAAAATTTTTTTTCGACAAAATTTTCTTATGAAAATTAATTTTCTACGATATTTTCTTTAAAATTCAATTTCGACGAAATTTTCTGTAAATATTTAATTTCGGCGAAATTTCCCTATAAAATTAATTTCGAAGAAATTTTTTGTAAAAAATCAATTTCGATGAAATTTTTTGTAAAAATTAAATTTCAACAAAATTTTGCTATAAATATTAAATTTCAAAGATATTTTTCTTTAAAAATTAAATTTCGACGAAATTTTCTATTAAAATTAAATTTCGACAAAATTTTCTATAAAAATTCAATTTTGACGAAATTTTCCTATAAAATTCATTTCGGCGAAATTTCCCTATAAAATTAATTTCGATGAAATTTTTTGTTAAAATTAAATTTCGACGAAAGTTTGCTATAAAAATTCAATTTCGATGAAATTTTTTGTAAAAATTAAATTTCAACAAAATTTTGCTATAAATATTAAATTTCAAAGATATTTTTCTTTAAAAATTAAATTTCGACGAAATTTTCTATAAAAATTAAATTTCGACGAAATTTTCTATAAAAATTAAATTTCGACGAAATTTTCTATAAAAATTCAATTTCGACGAAATTTTCCTATAAAATTCAATTTCGACGAAATTTTCCTATAAAATTCAATTTCGACGAAATTTTCTTATAAAATTCAATTTCGACGAAATTTTCCTATAAAATTAAATTTCGACGAAATTTTCCTATAAAATTAAATTTCGACGAAATTTTCCTATAAAAATTCAATTTCGATGAAATTTTTTTGTAAAAATTAAATTTCGACAAAATTTTGTTATAAAAATGAAATTTCAAAGTAATTTTTCTTTCAAAATTAAATTTCGACGAAATTTTCCTATAAAATTAAATTTCGACGAAATTTTCCTATAAAATTAAATTTCGACGAAATTTTCCTATAAAATTAAATTTCCACGAAATTTTCCTATTAAAATTAAATTTCGACGAAATTATCCTATTAAATTTAAATTTCGACAATATTTTGATATAAAATTAAATTTCGACGAAATTTTCCTATTAAAATTAAATTTTGACGAAATTTTCCTATGAAATTAAATTTCGACGAAATGTTCCTATTAAATTTCCTATTCCTATTGTTGTTATTAAAATTAAATTTCGACAAAAATATCCTATTAAAAATAAATATCGACGAAATTTTCCTATAAAAATTAAATTTTGACAAACTTTTCTATAAAAATTCAATTTGGACAAAATTTTCCTATAAAATTAAATTTCGGCGAAATTTTCCTCTAAAATTATATTTCAAAGAAATTTTTCTATAAAATTAAATTTCGACGAAATAATCAATTTTTCTGAAATTTTCTAGAAAATGAAATTTCTGCGAAGTGTTCCAAATGACTACAGTTACTCTGATTAACCTATCAGTTAGGTCAGAACCATATCTCTGTTGAGTCTGCTATAATAAAATCAATATTTTTCAACTTACATTTCCAAACGATTGCATAAGTTCCTCGACACGTTGTGGTGGATTTCCATTACCCATGGGATATTCAACACCTTCCACGGGGAAAGGTGCAGGCGGCAAAGGCGTTGATGGTGAACCATAATGGGGGGGACCACTGCGATTGTTAGTATTGGTAGTGGTAGACGAGTAATTATAGGTTATGGTCGAATTTGGTGGATGGCCATTTGCTGGATAACTGGGTCCACCGGCATTTGGTGGATAGCCAGGACTACCATTTGGTGGATATCCTCCAACGGGTCTATTCAAAGTGTTAGGTGCGTTATTTTTGGGTTCATGTGGTGGTCCTCCAGGTCCATGGATGGTGTTCACCGTGTTAGTTGATTCCTTGAAAATGTAGTGATGTGTAGTGGGACCATGTGGTGGATGGCCATGGGGCGATCCGCCATGTGGTGCTGGCCCTTGTGAGGGACTATGAGGACCCGACACATAAGTCACCGTGGGACTCTGATTAGGGCTATGAGGATAACCGGGTCTCTCCGTATTCGTTGTGGTTGTAGTATTGTGAATATTGTAGACGACAGTATTTGTGGGTTCTCCCGGTGCTGGATGTTGATTTCTGGGATGCAATGGCAAAGTGTTGTTCCTCATGGTGTTCGTTTCGTAGTGTTCCCTAACTTCATAGTTGAGATTGGTGACTGGGACTGGTGTTGGTGATGGCTTTTCATGGCTCTTATTCAATGTCGAATAACTCTCGGTGTTATAGACAACAGATTGTGGTATCGCATGGACAGGATGTGGCTGGACCACATTGTTAGTTTCATTCGTTTGAACAGTATTGTATTGAATTTTACGGCTCAGTGTATTCGAGGTAGGTAGCGGAGCATTGGCTGGTATCTCATAGGTGTAAGTGCGAACGGTGGTGGTGACCTTTGTGCCCGGCACAGGAAGAATGCCATCATTCAGAGTGATATTTTTCAAATCTTCCTCCAAGTTAGTGGTGTTCGAGGTGGTGGTGGTGGTGGCCAACGTAGTGGAATTGGCAGCTGGCACGAATTCGGGTTTATTCAAAGAGCGATTACTTTCGTAGACTTTGGTTTGATGTTTGGTTTCATAGAAACCGCCGGGAGAAAGATTGGCTGAAAATTGAGAATTAATTGCAATAATAAAAATACATATTAGCGAGGAGTGGTAAAGGAGTGGGAAAACTGAATGAACTTACTCGTTCCATAGGGTTTTTCCAAAGTTGCGTAGTCATTGCGCATCAAAGTCCCATTTGATCTGAGGGTACTGTAATCCGATGAGGGATACAGTTCGGCATCTTCTAGACCACCGCCCAGATTTTTGCTGGTCTTTATAACCCGGGTTGTTTTGGTGACAGTACCACTGAGGGGATCCTCATTGGTGGAACGTTCACTGGAAATATGGAATAAATTATATTAGCGCTTTATACTAGACTAATTGTCCAAGCGGGATTCAATTAATACTTACATGGTTCTATAGTTCATAGAATGATCTAAAATTATATAAAAAATGGAAAAAATAAATTTCGTTAAAAATGGAAATAATTATAGAGAATAAAAAAATATTTTTAAAATATATTTGGTAATTTAAGAGCGCCCCAGTAGGTGAGTTGTTAGCGTACTCGCCAATAAGGGGTCGTGGGTTCGATTCCCAGCATTTCTAGGAAATTTTCAATGTTTCTTGTTTAATTTGAAATTTAGTTTTTTGAATATTCATTCATTTACCTCTATCTCTGGTAATTTCTCGTTCATTTTTCAAATCTTCCAATAGAGCATCTAATTGATCAATATTTTTATCAACCGGTTTATCTTGATATGAGCCACTGCCAGAGCCTGTGGAATACTGATATGCGGCCGATGTTTTGTAGGCATAACCCGTTTTATGATCCTGAAATCGAATCGAAGAAAAGAACAAAGTTGTAGACATACAATTTTTGAAAACTATAATAAAATATATTTTTACTGGGGATATAAAATATAGCCTAAAGAAAAATGGACCAAGATATAACCAAATAATTTGCATACTTAAAATTTGGCTACATTAATTATTACTTCCGCCTAAAATTTGGACTACATTTTTTTTAAGTTATTTTTCGGGTGTAATTTTGGGCGATTTCTCATAGTTTCTCAATATTTTTATCAACCGGTTTATCTTGATATGAGCCATTGCTCAAGTGAGTCTCGAAATTTTTTTTTTGAAAATTTTGCAAAAATTACAATTGTGATAAATTTTATTTTATGGAATATTAAATATGTTCAAAAAAAAAATTATCCATATAATAATGAAAACTTACTAAAAATTGGATTATATTTTTGAGCTATTTTTATCTCTCAAAGGAAATTCGAAAATTAGCCCAAAAATATAACCCACATTTTTGGGTAACTTTTCATGTCAATAATGGATAGTTAATTTTATTTTTTCTTGATTGCTTTTAGGCTATTTTTCACAATGAAAATTTTCCAAAAAAAATATTAGACTCGAAAATTGCCCAAAAATATGATTCACATATTGGGTGAAAAAAATAAAAACATACAAAATCATATCAACTTTACATACCGTCGGCTTAATGCTATTTTGGTCCATACGCCATTTTTGTGTTTTTTGAGTTAGGAGTTGATAATATGGGTTCCAAGCATGCTCTTTCAGAATCTGCAATCATTTTTTTCCTATCTCGCCTAGTTTTCGAGATATTGGTAGGGTAAATTTGTTTTACCCTGAATAACGGGAAATAATTTCGATATTTTTGTTCTATGTCTCAATTTTTGTATGGTCCTATATTTTTCACTCAGTATTTTACGTTCTTTCGATCACAATATGAAAATTAGTGTCCTTCCATACCGACCCTTTTTGTGGTCCATGTAATACAAATACGAAAAAATATTAAAATAAAAGTGGATATGGACCAAAATGCCAACTACAAAAATTGTTATAACTTGCTTATTTTTGGATGTAATGGCATTGAAATGCATGAGAATCATACAAACACTGTTGGGAACCCTATGAAATAAAAAGTGTGTAACTCTTCAGTCCCGTTTTTACTCAAACACTAAATTGCGTTTTTCTCCGATAATACAAAATGGCGTATGGAACAAAATAGCATTAAGCCGACGATACGACAATAATGGTGTTTAAATTATTTTTATTTTTTCGTTTTCGTTTTTATTGGGGCGAATTTTCATTGTAAAAAATCGCTCAAATGCAACCTGAATAGCAAAAAAAAAAAATTTCCGCAATGAAAATTTGGTAAAAAACATTAACTCGAAATTTTTCTAAAAATATTATTCACATTTTGGTTGAAAAATAAAAAAATCATGCTAAATCACATCAACTATTACTTACGCCAAAAATGTGGGTTATATTTTTATAAAATCCTACTTTTCGGTTTTATTTTCGGACGAATTTTCATTGTGAAAAATCGGCCAAATGAAATCTTAAAAATATCCCAAAAAATATAACCCACATTTTGGCAATATTTCATATCAATGACGAGTAGTTCATTTTATTTATCGTGATTGATTTTTAGGCAAAAAAAAGAAAATTACCCAAAAATATGATAGACATTTTGGGTGAAAAATTAAAATGTACCAAATAAATTTCATACCAAAAGATGGGCGACATTTCATATCAACCATTACTTCCTCCAAAAATGTGAACTATTTCCGGGTTTATTTTTTTTATCGAATTTTCATGGGAAAAGGAGCCCAAAACCTTTTAATTTTTAGCTTTTGATATGACTCAAATGAGCGGTATAATTTTTGGACCCAAAAAATACCAAATAAATTTCATACATTTCATATATTTTTTGAGCTATTTTCAGGTATATTTTTGGAAAAATGTTCATAGTTGAAAATCGTCCAAATGAAATCCGAAAAAATAAAACCTAAATTTATAATTAATTTTATTTCTTATGATTGATTTTTTTGTATTTTTTCTTACCAAAAATTGGATTCTACACGAAAAGAATGGAATTCGTTTCTGTGAAACGAAATTTTAGACAACTACAATTCTCATTTGCAGGAACTGAAATTTCGTTTGTTGTGACAGAAGCTTATTTTGCGCAAACAATTGTTTGTTCTGGCCAAAAGAAATTTCAGTTGTCGTAAACGAGAATTGTAGTTGTCGAATATTTCGTTTCGCAGAAACGTTTTTGTGTATTATTTCTAAAAACAAATCCAAAAAGTAACCCAAAATATAACCCACATGTTTTGGGTAATTTTTTATGTCAATAAGTAATAGTTAATTATATAACGGGTTTTCCAATAGGTATGATATGATTTTGAAGTGACGTTTCGGCCATTTGTAATATGTCATGATCTGTCATTTGTTTTTCATTGTATTCAGTAGTGTTTACAATTTCATCATGGAGAGATATACGCAAGAACAACCTTTACTAATTATTTAGTTTTATTATCAAAATAATCGTTCTCCAATTGCAACTTTTCGTGCGCTAAGTCCATTTTTTTTAAATCCAAAAAAAAACGCTTTCCATTCGTACTACGACCTTGACATCCATGAGCAATATTTTAGCTCTCGTTAAGGGCTATCTTTTTGCCATTGACTGATTTCCCGTTCCGACTTACCGTTAATGAGCTAGAGCAAAAATAAACTTTCCGTTCAAATTTGAAATTAATGCTGTCTACTTTTTTAAAATCCAAAAAAACAAAACACTTTCCAGTCGACCTACGACCTTGACACCCATGAGCAATATTTTAGCTCTCGTTAAGAGCTATCTTTTTGTCATTGACCGATGGTGGCTACGTGTCACACAGCAAATGAAACAATTGAATTGTTGCGAAAAAAGTTTGGAGATTCGATTATTTCAAGAAATTGTGATATTGAATGGCCTCCAAGAAGTTGTGATTTAACACCATTAGACTATTTCTTGTGGGGTTATTTGAAGTCATTGGTCTTTCGAAATAAACCAGACTCTCTTCAAGCTTTACAAGTCAATATTGAACGTGCCTTTCATGACATACGACTTGATTTAGTGGAAAAAGTGCTCGAAAATTGGGTTCATCGAATTCGTTCCTGCAGAAGAAGTCGTGGAGGCCATTTGAATGACGTTTTATTTAGAACTTAATTGTATCGATTGTGTTAAATAAAAAAACTTTTGAATTTCCTTAGCAATAAGTGTGTTTTTTTTTTCAAAGAAATCATATCATTGGAAAACCCTGTATTTCAGACAATAATTCTTATCGAAAATTAAGGCCTGTTTCTGTATTTCTAACGAAAGTCTCTGCGAACGAAATGGAATCACTCACTTTCGTCAGGAATTTGGTTTCTCTAAGGTTCGCTCGTTCGGCCTTAGTCCAGATTCACACTCTGCAATTTTTTGCAAGCAAGTGTCAAAGTTTGTAGGAGAGAGAGGCAGAGAGCTCTTTCCGCCTGCCTCCCTCTCCTACAAACTCTGACACTTGCTTGGAAAAAATTGCCGAGTGTGAATCTGGACTTACGTCAATGACGTTGACAATTGACAATGTAATTGCGTTGACAATGTAATTGCCAGATCAATAATTTCGCAACTTCCGGTCTAAAAAAGCACACATTTATGCATGGCCGACTTTAGCAAATACACCTCTGTACTCTTTACTCTAGCTGTGGCCAAAAAAACTCAATTCTGGGTGGGTCAGCTGAGCTGAACCAAAACTCTCATTTCGTTCTCTCTCACGTCGAGCTGCCAATGTTGACTTCATTATGCTTAAATATGTATAAAATTGTATTATTATTTAATTGGTTTTACCATAATTATATTAATATCTACTTATTTTTGATTTTAATAATGTTTTTTTTTTGTCATTGTTCCTATCTGTCGACAAATAAAATAAAGTGACTCGATCTGACATTTGTGTTCGCCCAGATGGCAGCAAAGAGAGATAGAGAAACCAAAATGTACACTGAAATGATTACGTTTTCGTACGAGTTCAATATCGTGCGACTTGTCGTTGTATGGTAGTTAGTGAAACCCAAATCAGCTGTTTGTCGTCTGGCAGGCGAACGAAATCAAATTTTTAAGTTACAAAACAGGCTGTTAGTCATTTTTAAGCTACTATTACTTTTTCAATTGGTTATTTTCCACTTATTAGTTGGTTATGTGGTTCATATTTTTTTGGACTATTTTTCGGACTCATATTTGGGCGAATTTTCATAATGAAAAAGAATAATTTTTAATACAGGGTTTTCCAATAAGAGTGATATGATTTCTTTAAAAAAAACACACACTTATTGTCAAGGAAATTCAAGGGTTTTTTTAATGTGAAGTAAAATCGATACAATTAAGTTCTAAATAAAACGTCATTAAAATGGCCTCCACGACTTATTCTGCAGTAACGATGAACCCAATTTTCGAGCACTTTTTCCACTAAATCAAGTCGTATGTATGTCATGAATGGCACGTTCAATATTGACTTGTAAAGCTTGAACCAATGTCTTCAAATAACCCCACAAGGAATAGTCTAATGGTGTTAAATCACAACTTCTTGGAGGCCATTCAATATCACAATATCTTGCAAAAATCGAATCTCCAAACTTTTCTCGCAACAATTCAATTGTTTCATTTGCTGTGTGGCACGTTTCCACAATCGGTCAATGGCAAAAAGATAGCTAAAATATTGCTCATGGGTGTCAAGGTCGTAGGTCGACTGGAAAGTGTTTTTTTGGATTTAAAAAAAATGGACTTAGCATCATTTTCAAATGTGAACGGAAAGTTTATTTTTGCTCTAGCTCCTTAACGGTACGACGGATCGGGAATCGGCCAATGGCAAAAAGATAGCTCTTAATGAGAGCTAAAATAGTGCTCATGGGTGTCAAGGTCGTAAGTCGACTGGAAAGTATTTTTTTTATTAAGAAAAAATGACTTAGCGCACGAAAAGTTGCAATTGGAGAACGATTATTTTGATAATAAAACTGAATAATTTGTAAACGTTGTTCTTGCGTATATCTCTCCATGATGAAATTGTAAACACTACTGAATAATGAATGAAAAACAAATGACAGATCATGACATATTACAAATGGCCGAAACGTCACTTCAAAATCATATCATCCCTATTGGGAAAACGTTATGAAATATTGCCCAAAAAATGTGGGTTATTTTTTTTGTGTGCTGTTTTTAGCTTTAATTCAGACGAATATTAAGTGTAAAATTTGCGCAATAATTCCATACCTAAATTTTGTCAATTTGGAGCTATTACGAGTATTATTATATTTGGTTAATTTTGCCCATATTTTCTGGCTATTTTTCATTCAACATTTTGAGAAAGAATTTTTTGTAATTTTTTCGAGTGATTTTGTGTTTTTTTGGGCTTTTCCATCCCATCATAAGAGTACTTACCTTGCCACCGGTCCATTTTGGTGGTGAATCTCTTAGAGAAGAGGAATAATTTTCCGAACGGCTGCTGTACTGCATTATTTAAAAGAAAAAAATGCGTGGTTCCTACAATGAGAAGAAGAAAAAAGTGAAATTTTGTTATTTTTATTATTCATATGCAAGCAATCATACTCATATTTAATTTATTGAAAAAAGAAATGAAGTCATTTAAATAACATCCATTTTCTGTACAGATGTGTACACACTGAGGGAGAGAGAGAGAGGGGGCACGCACGGATGTGGCAGCTCCTCCATCTGTTGGTAGTACAGTGGTTTGTTTTTTGTATGTCTTCATTTTTATGATGATCCGTTCGGCGCTATGTAAGTAATTTGTGCTGATTGTTGTGTCTGTCCGTCCGTCGGTCTGTCGGGTTTCAAGGAATTCAACTTGTTTTGTGAAACGAAAAAAAAACAATATTCATGTCAAAATTTCATTGCCAAAATTAGTCATTGTTTATATTTTGAATTTTCTTTTTTTTATACTTGGGGTTTTTTGTTTTCGAGCTGTTGTGTTTCGTTTTTTTCTTCGTTGCAATTGACCTCGAAAATATTGAACTGTTCGTCTGTTGCGGAATGGGAATGGGAATTTTTAAAAGGACCGACAGACGGAACTGAGAACAATGGTAACATACTCGTTTTTTGTATAAGCTCTGAGCTGTGCTATAAATACATACTTTTTGTATTTTAAAGTTAAGGACAATAAAGTCTGTTTTGTTTCTCATTTCATTTTACAAATGATGAGATCATTTTCATTTTATGCAGCTATAAATGAAAATAAAAAAAAGCAAAAAGTATGTCAGTATTTATATTCATTCGCCTTGAGTCAAGTATTTTATTAATAAAATCCCATAATGACTGCTTTTAATTAGGAATTTGATTTTGTTTTTAATATTCTGTTGTAAATATAGGAACATTAAAAGTATAAAATTTCGTAAAGATTTTGAGAATATTTTCAAATACATGATAGACACAATATTAGAACGAAATATTAAATATAAATGTTAATGAATTCTAAATCATATTAATCAAATTACGATTTAATTTTAATTTTATTAGATTTATTGAATGTTTTCACACTCGAATTGTTCAGCTTTTTCGATCAAATCTTCCTTTCGAAAGAGAGGTTTTTGTGGTGTGGTGGAAAAGATAAGACACTGCGCTTGGAAAGCCATGTAAACACATACCCTTATACGTATTTCAATCCTGTGCGGGGATAGCATCAGAGGGACTTATACATGACACAGTGTGCGCTTGTAGTTGGGGCGATCATCACTTGTATATATACCAATCTACAAAGAAATTTGCATATGGGAATTATATACCTACGAAGAAAGCTTACAAGTCACACAGCCAAAGCTCCAAGAGAGACTTAAATTCACCATTTTCACCACCCATGTGACTGGTAAGGGTTGCCACTTCGACACAGTTGTCTCTACACCGATCGTCAGTAGATGGCGTGGATTCTGAGATTAGTTGGACGATTAGAAAGACTTTACTACATTTCAGTAAGTTTTTATTTTAATTCATACAATTAAGTTCTAAATAAAACGTCATGGCCTACACGACTTCTTCTGCATGAACGAATTCGATGAACCCAATTTTCGAGCACTTTTCCACTAAATCAAGTCGTACGTCATGAATGGCACCTTCAATATTGACTTGTAAAGCTTGAAGAGAGTCTGGTTTATTTCGAAAGACCAATGACTTCAAATAACCCCCCAAAAATAGTCTAATGGTGTTAAATTACAACTTCTTGGAGGCCATTCAATATGACAATTTCCTGAAATAATAGAATCTCCAAACTTTTCTCGCAACAATTCAATTGTTTCATTTGCTGTGTGACACGTAGCCACGATAGGTCAATGGCAAAAAGATAGCCCTTAACGAGAGCTAAAATATTGCTCATGGGTGTGAAGGTCGTAGGTCGACTGGAAAGTGTTTTTTTTTTGATTTAAAACTGAATAATTTGTAAACGTTGTTCTTGCGTATATCTCTCCATGATGAAATTGTAAACACTACTGAATACAATGAAGAACAAATGACAGATCATGACATATTACAAATGGCCGAAACGTCACTTCAAAATCATATCATAACTTTTCATTGGTTTACATTCTACTATCATTTGGGCGCTGTCTTCATCAATTGGTTTCATCAAGAATGAAAATTTACATTGAAGATTTTATAACTCAACAAAATTAATAGTAATTATTATTTTACACATCTTTGGGAAACTACCTTTCCATTAATTTACATTCGAATGCCATTTGGGTGCTTTAAAAACCCTAAATGTGTACCACAAAAATTAGTGCAGATCTTCCGGTTTCATCCAGAATGAAGACTAACTTTGTGGGTTTTATAACTTAACACGATAAATTACAAATATTATTCTGCACATACTTGGAAAAGGAGCATTGCATTGATTTATATATTAATACCATTTGGGTACTTTAAAGACCCCATAAGTGTACCACAAAAATTATAGCAGCCCTTCTGGTTTTCTTCTTTCTAATGACATTTGAGTGTTTTAAAGACCCGAAAAGTTTGCCACAAAAATTATTGTAGCCCTTCTGTTTTTATCAAGAAATAAGACTAAATTTTTGAATTTTATTTTTAAACGAAATAACTCGTAGATATTATTCTGCACATTTATGGAAAAAGAGCTTTCCATTGATTTATATTCTAATAACTTTGGAGTGATTTAAATACCAAAAAAGTGTACCACAAAAATTATAGCAGCCTTTCTGATTTTCTTAAGAATGAAAATTGACTTTGTGGATTTTGCAACTTATCAAAATAAATCATAAATATTATTCTTCACATTACAGAAAAATGAACTTTCCATTGATCTACTTTTTAATGTCATTTCAGAGCTTTAAAGACCCGAAAAGTGTACCACACATATTATTATAGCCATTCTGTTTTTATCAAGAAATATGACTAAATTTTTGGATTTCATAATTTAACAAAATAAAACATAGATATTATTCTGAATATCTTTGGAGAAAGAGCTTTTCATTGATTTATATTCTAATAACTTTTGAGTTCAGTTGAGATTCAAAGACCAGAAAAGTGTATTCTGCACCTTTTTTGTAAAAGCGCTTTCCATCTGTCTACATTCTAATACCATTTGAGCACATTAAAAACCCGAAAAGTGTAGCACAAAAATTATTGTAGCCAGAGATTTACATTCGAATGCCATTTTGATGCTTTAAGGACCAGAAAGTTGTACCACAAATTTGGTTTATCGCTTTTGATTTCATCAAGAATGAAGACTTAACTTTGTGGATAACATATATAATTTATAAATATTTTTCTGCACATTTTTGAAAGAGCTTTCCATTAAAATACATTCTATGTCATTTGGCTGACCTGAAAAGTGTACCACAAAAATTAGTGCAGATCTTTCGGTTTCTTCCAGAATGAAGACTAACTTTGTGGTTTTTATAACTTAACAAAATAAATTACAAATATTATTCTGCACCTATTTGGAAATGGAGCATTGCATTGATATACATGTTAATACCATTTGGGTATTTTAAAGACCCCATAAGTGTACCACAAAAATTATAGCAGCCCTTCTGGTTTTCTTAAGATTGAAAATTTACTTTGTGGATTTTGCAACTTAGCAAAATAAATCATAAATATTATTCTGCACATTACGGAAAAAAGAACTTTCCATTGATTTACTTTCTAATGACATTTGAGTGTTTTAAAGACCCGAAAAGTTTGCCACAAAAATTATTGCAGCCCTTCTGTTTTTATCAAGAAATATGACAAAATTTTTGGATTTCATAATTTAACAAAATAAAACATAGATATTATTCTGAATATCTTTGGAGAAAGAGCTTTTCATTGATTTATATTCTAATAACTTTTGAGTTCAGTTGAGATTTAAAGACCACAAAAGAGTATTCTGCACCTTTTTGGTAAAAGGGCTTTCCATCTGTCTACATTCTAATACCATTTGAGCACATTAAAAACCCGAAAAGTGTAGCACAAAAATTATTGTAGCCATAGATTTACATTCGCATTTGATGCTTTAAGGACCAGAAAGTTGTACCACAAATTTGATTTATCGCTTTTGATTTCATCAAGAATGAAGACTTAACTTTGTGGATAACATATAAATATTTTTCTGCACATCTTTGAAAGAGCTTTCCATTAAAATACATTCTATGTCATTTGGCTGACCTGAAAAGTGTACCACAAAAATTAGTGCAGATCTTCCGGTTTCTTCCAAAATGAAGACTAACTTTGTGGGTTTTATAACTTAACAAAATAAATTACAAATATTATTCTGCACATATTTGGAAAAGGAGCATTGCTTTGATTTACATATTAATACTATTTGGGTACTTTAAAGACTCCAAAAGAGTACCACACAAATTACAGCAGCTCTTCTGGCTTTCTTAAGATTGAGAATGGACTTTGTGATTTTATACCTTAGCAAAATAAATCATAAACATTATTCTGCACATCACTGAAGAAAGAGATTTCCATTGATTTTCTTTCTAATGACATTTTAGTGCTTTAAAGACCCGAAAAGTGTACCACAAATATTATTGTAGCCCTTCTGTTTTTATCGAGAAATAAGACTACATTTTTGGATTTTATAATTAAACGAAATAACTCGTTGATATAACCTGCACATTTTTGGAGAACGAGCTTTCCATTGATTTATATTCTAATAACTTTTGAGTTCAGTTGAGATTTAAAGACCAGAAAAGTGTACCACAATAATGATTTATCGCTTTTGGTTCCATCAAGAACGTTGACAAACTTTGAGGATTTCATAATTTAACCAAATAAATTATAAATATTATTCTGCACATTTTAGGTAAAAGGGCTTTCCATTTGATTACAATCTAATACCATTTCAGCACATTAAAGATCCGAAAAGTGTAGCACAAAAATTATTATAGCCTTTCTGGTTTCTTTCATAATGAAGACTAAATTTTTGGATTTTATTATAAATATGATTCTGCACTTCTTTGGGAAAAGATCTTTCCATAGATTTACTTTCGAATGCCATTTTGATGCTGTAAGCACCAGAAAGTTGTTCCACAAGTTTTGTTTTATCGCTTTTGATTTCATCAAGAATGAAGACTTAACTTTGTGCATAACATATATAATTTATAAATATTTTTCTGCACATCTTTGAAAGAGCTTTCCATTAAAATATGTACATTCTATGCCACTTGGCTGCCTTAAAGACCTGAAAAGTGTACCACAAAAATTATTCTAACTCTTTCGGCTTCATTAAGAATGAAAAATGACTGTGGATTTTATAACTTAACAAAATAAATTATAAATATTATTCTGCTCATTGTTGGAAAATATATATATTTTGATATACATTCTAACGACAGTTGGCTGCTTTAAGGTCTTGAAAAGTGTGCCACAAAATGTATTGTAGCCCTTCTGGTTTCATAAAATGAAAAAGACAAACTTTGTGGATTATATAAATTTAACAAAATAAATTATAAATATGATTCTGCACATCTATGGAAAAAGAGTTTTCCATTCACTTACATCCAAATGCCATTTTGGTACTTTAAACACCTGAAAAGTGTACCACAAAAATTATTGTAGCCTTTTTTGGTTTTATCAAGAATAAAAATTAACTTCACATTGATTAACGTTTAGATGTATGTAAGTCCCTTTATGAAGGTCCCAGGCGAATTTGACTTTTTCATCATATAGACGCAACTTTTTAATCGATTTGCCGTGAATTAATAACACTTTGCAACAAATGAACACTTTTACACTGACTTGACAGTATAGGTTCGATTCTACAATCAAAGGGTAGTATAATCCTATACTCGGTTTGGCGAAATTGGTGACCAACTTTTTTTATGGGCCTCCAAAGTTTCTGAAAATCAGTGGGCCCCTCGAAAAAGGTGTCATCAGCTTTTGTCCAACAACTAATTCAGACTTGGTGATACCGCTTAACAATATTTGGCAATAATTATGCTGGACTAAGTTTCTTAACATTTTTTTTTTCACTTTTTTCAGCATAACTTTCAGGAACTCGCTATTTTTCACTAACAATGTTTGGCAGAATTGTAGCCAACGTAAATCTGAACAACTTTTGTGAACATATGGACCCCTCAATATAATAATAGCCTATAATACACTATGCGTAGTGTATTATAGGCTATTATTATATTGAAGGGGCGATATCAATACAATCTGAATGTGTCTAGGTACCCTAAATAGTTCAAAAAACCACATTGTACCCCAAAAATGTTAGTATTTCACTATTATGTAACAAAAAGACATCTTACCGCTATTTGAATCTGGCGTCTGTAGTAGCATAATATATAATAATATTCGAATTTTATTTTTTTAATAAAAAAATTTAATTTTGGTTTTTAATAACATTTTATTATATTATAAAATATAAATATTTTCATGATAGCTCAAATGTTATTTCTTAGGAATAACTTCCATGTATCATTGCTGATTAGCTTTCTAATAGGAAATTTAAATTTATTTACTTAATTGCAGCTAAAATTTTGTGACTCCAATAATTGTTTCCTTAAATAGCTGCTCACTGCGTAGGTTTTAATGGCGTTCTACAGAGTTCATACGGCAGAGTATTAATGTTTATGTCAATAGTTTTAGGAATTCTCTGACAATATAGAGAATAGAATCTGCTGTCACCTTAAAAGGCTTTGCAGAACATTATCCCCTATAAAATAAAACCTAAAAGCTCTTCTGTTAATGATTAGTGGTGATATCTGCCGTAAATGGCATAAATTAATTATGCAAAGTGTATGAATAAAATTAAAATTTATGACAAGTGGAAAAAATACAAATGCGTTGCAGTAAATACGTATTTATAAAAACAATAACACAGAGAGAAAGAATGTATCGAAGAACTGTGTACTCCTCATATTGATTGACACACAATTTACTGATGACGACATTTTTCAATTTGTGCATATTTTTTCCATCCCTCCTTTTTCATTACTTTTATGATCAATACCATCATACGATTATAAAGAAATGCCTAAATTTGAGCAGATTTGATTGCGATCAACCAACCGTACATCACCATCACATGTGCGCTTCGTTTAGGGGGGGTTCACTGTACTGTCTTATTAAAGTTTTCTCTCATTTCAAGGTTAACACATAAATCTTCAAAATATGATATTCCTTCTTTTGTAAAGAGCGCACATGAAAGCAACAAATACAAAAGCAACAAAAATAATGTTCAGTATTCATGAGAGCAGATGATAAATATCTCATAAATTAAAAAGTTGTGTGGGTACACTCATGAAAAAAATAGTAAATCAAATGTAATTATTAATCGATTACACTAGCAACAATTTTTTTGTGTCCGAGACCTAAAAACTTGTTTTTTTTTGTAGATTGAGGTATACTAACAACCATTTGTATGGCCTGGATAAGCGTTCAATTTAAGGAAATTATAAGGGCTACAAATATTGGACATATGTCTCTCACGTAGAAAACATATTTTTTTGAACGAATGTACCAAACCATTGTTTCCATGGTAAAGGGATATCTTTCACATTTGTAGCACTCATAATTGCCTTAAATTAAACACCTATTCCGGCTCTATTGGTATTATACCAATACTAAATACTAAAGGGGCCTTCCATGAAAAATAGTTAAAAACAATTAAATAAATAAATTACCACACAAAATGTTATGCAAAGACCTTCGGCAAAAGCTATTGTAGCTCTTCAGGTTTCATCAAAAAATGAAAATTTACTTTAAGGATTTGATGACTCAAATAAAATAAGTTATAAATGTTATTCTGCACATCTTGGGTGATTTAACCACAAAATTGATTTATCGCTTTTGCTTTCATCAAGAATGAAGACTGACTTTGCGGTTTTTAAAAATTTCTCAAATAAATTAAAAATATTAAGCTGCACATCTTTGGAAAGAGAGCTTTCCATTGATATACATTCTAATGTCATTTGGGTGTTTTAAAGACAAGAAAAGTGTACCACAAAAAATATTGTGGCTCTACTGGTTTCATCAAGAATGAAAATGAACTTTGTGCATTTTATTACTTTAGAATGTATATTATAGTTATTATTCTGCATATCTTTGGAAAAAGATTTTTCCATTGGTTAACATTCTAATACCATATGGGGCTTTAAAGAACCGAAAAGAGTGCCACAAAAATTAGTGCAGGCCTTCTCGTTTTATGAAGAATGAAAACTAACTTTTTTGGTTTTATAACTTAACAAATTAAATTATAAATATTATTTTGCACATCTTTGGAAAAAGAGCTTTCCATTGTTTTGTATTTTATTATCATTTTGGTGCTTTAAAGTACCGAAAAGTGTACAACAACACTGATTGTATCGCTTTTGGTTTTATCAAGAATGAAGACTAACTTTAGGGATTTTTTTAACTTAACTAAATAAATCATAAATACGATTATGTACGAGTACATCTTTAGTCAAATAGCTTTCCATCGATTTATTCGAATATCGTTTTGATGCTATAAAGACCCGAAAAGTGTACCACAGAAATTATTGTAGGCCTTTTGGTTTCGTCAAGAATAAAAGTGTACTTTGAGGATTTTATAAGTTAACAATACGAGGGTTGCTATATATATGGATGGCGCCAGGCAGCATTTAGTGACATTTCCATTGGAAAGTTTGACATTTTTTAAATATTGTGGCTCTACTGGTTTCATCAAGAATGAAAATTTACTTTGTGGATTTTATAACTTAACAAAATAAACTATTAATATTACTCTGCATATCTGTGGAAAATAGACCTTTCCATTGATGTACCAAATAGATACAACAATTCATTGTTCAGAATTTGCAAACGATGTCGTATCACGTTGTTAAGAATAGAATATACATATATGTCAATAGGCATTGTTTTTCTCTTTCTCCCTGTTAAATAGTTGCATATTTGATAAATGGCTACCCTATTGAACTTTGTCTTTAATGCTCTTGCAACCTGCAGAACGCCATCTACAAACTAGTTGTGAATAATTCGTTGTGAATGGATACCGTTGTATCCTAGTATTTGTATCTTTGGATGTACATTCTAATGCTATTTAAATAACCGAAAAGTGTACTACAAAAATTATTTTAGCCCTTCTTTTTTCATCAAAAGAAAAACTAACTTTTTGGATTTTATATCTAAACAAGATAAGGTATGCATACTATTCTGCTCATATTTGTAAAAAGAGTTTTCCCATTAATTAACAATTTAGTACCATTTGGGTGCTATAAAGACCCGAAAAGTGTACACAAAGATTATTGTAGGCCTTTTAGTTTCATTAAGAAAAAAGACAAACCTTTGGATTTTATAATTTAACAAAAATCATAGATTTATTCGGCACATCTTTGGAAAAAAGTGTTTTTCATTGATTTATATTCTAATAACTTTTGAGTAATTTAAAGACACGAAAATTTGGCCACAAAAATTATTGTATTTTATAACTTAACAAAATAAATTATAAATATGATTTTACACAGCTTTAGGGAAATAGCTTTCAATTGATTTACATTCTGGTACCATTTGGGTGATTTAAGACCCGACAATTTAACAACAAACATTATTGCAGCCTTTCTGGTTTTTTTTTTAAGAATATAGGTAGACCTACTTTTTGAATTTTATAACTTAACAAAATAATGATTCTGCACATTTTGGAAAAGGGCTTTTCATTGATTAACATTTTAGTTAATTTAGTACCATTTGGGTACATTAAAGAACCGAAAAGTGTACCACAAAATTATTGTAGGCCTTTTGGTTTCGTCAAGAATAAAAGTGTACTTTGAGGATTTTATAAGTTAACAATACGAGGGTTGCTATATATATGGATGGCGCCAGGCAGCATTTAGTGACATTTCCATTGGAAAGTTTGACATTTTTTAACATAAACGTACTCAGAACGTTTTGACGTACGACCATCAGTTGTGTTGTTTACAGTGACTTGAAAAAATCAATTTGGCAAAAAAATGGAATTAACTCGTGAACATTTTCGTGCGAGAATTTTTCACATCTTTTGACGTGGATTATCACGACAAGAGTGCATCGATGAACTTAAATCATTGTATGGCGATGAAGCACCATCCTATAGCACTGTGAAAACTGGTTTAATGAATTCAATCGTGGCCGACGTTCGCTCAAAGACGAAGGTCGTAGTATAGCCCTTCTGATATCATTAGGCATGGAGACTAACTTTGAGGACTTTATAACTTAACAAAATTAATTATGAATATTATTCTGCACATATTTGGAAAGAGAGTTTTCCGTTGTTTTGTATTTTATTGTTATTTAGGTGCTTCAAGGACCCGAAAAGTGTACCACAAACATTATTGTAGCCTTTCAGGTTACATTCAGAATGAAGACTTACTTTGTGGATTTTGTAAATTAACAAAATAAATTATAAATAGGTTTCTGCACATCTTTAAAAAAATATATTGCTATTGATATACATTTAACTTCCATTTGGATGCTTTAAATACCCGAAAAGTGTACCACAAAAATTATTGTAGCCCTTCTGGTTTCTCCCAGAATGAAGACTAACTTTGTTTTTTTGTAAATTAACATAATAAATTATAAATATGCTCCTTTCTGCACATCTTGGAAAAAATATATTCCTCTTAATATAATTTTTTTGCGTTTTTGTTCTTGTTTTTTAAGATATAATAGATAACCAAAAGTTTTATAAATATTATTCTGCACATAGTTGGAAAAACACATTTATACTGATATACACCATTTGGTTGCTGGAAAAGTGTACCACAAAAATTAGTGTAGATCTTCGTATTCATCAAAAATCAAAACTAACATATGCAATATTAGAGATGACCAAAATTTTTTAAATATGATTCTGCACATCCTTGGAAGAATACCTTTACACTGATTTTCATAATTTAAGTTCTTTAAAGTACCGTAAGGTGTGCGCAAAAATCATTGTAGCAATTTTTTAGGTTTCATCAAAATCTAAATTTTTATAAATATGATTCTGCACAGCCATATATGTAACGGGGTTTCCAATAGGGATGATATGATTTTGAAGCGACGTTTAGGCCATTTGTAATATGTCATGATCTGTCATTTGTTTTGCATTGTATTCAGTAGTGTTAACAATTTCATCATGGAGAGATATACGCAAAAAAAACGTTTACAAATTACTCATTTTTATTATCAAAATAATCGTTCTCCAATTGCAACTTTTCGTGCGCTAAGTCCATTTTTTTAAATCCAAAAAAACACTTTGCAGTCGATCTACGACCTTGACACCCATGAGCAATATTTTAGCTATCTTTTTGCCATTGATCGATTCCCGATCCGACGTACCGTTAAGGAGCTAGAGAAAAAATAAACTTTCCGTTCACATTTGAAATTATGCTAAGACCATTTTTTTAATTAAAAAAAACACTTTACAGTGGACCTACAACCTTGACACCCAGGAGCAATTCAATTGTTTCATTTGCTGTGTAGCCACAATCGGTCAATGGCAAAAAGATAGCTCTTAATGAGAGCTAAAAGCCATTTTTTTGCCATTGAGCGATTGTGGCTACACAGCAAATGAAACAATTGAATTATTGTGTTTGGAGATTAGATTATTTCAAGAAATTGTCATATTGGATGGCCTCCAAGAAGTTGTGATTTAACACCATTAGACTATTTCTTGTGGGGTTATTTGAAGTCATTGGTCTTTCGAAATAAACCAGACTCCCTTCAAGCTTTACAAGTAAATATTGAACGTGCCATTCATGACATACGACTTGATTTAGTGGAAAAAGTGCTCGAAAATTGGGTTCATCGAATTCGTTCCTGCAGAAGAAGTCGAGGGGGCCATTTGAATGACGTTTTATTTAGAACTTAATTGTATCGATTGTACTTCACATTATATAAAAAACTTTTGAATTTCCTTAACAATAAGTGTGTTTTTTTTTCAAAGAAATCATATCACTGTTATTGGAAAACCCTATATATATTTCCATTGATTAGCATTTGATTACCATTTGAGAACATTTCAAAAGATCATTTCATAAGATCTTCTTAAAAAAAACTCATATATAAAACTTTTTCTTTGAGTGTACATATGTACGAAATGTACTTGTTCGACTCCTCCGAGTCCGTTTTGGTGGTGGCGGTAGTCATTGTGCGCATCATTAAATAAATCAAAATAAAAACGCAGAACGAAGGCACCCTCCGTCCGTCCGTCTATCTGTCCTTCCTTCCACCAGCACCAGTAGAACAGCACAGGTTTCATGTTTTATTTGGTATACGAAAACTGTGCCTTCTTCCGATTGGCCGATCGGTTAGTCGGTCGGCCGTTCATTTGGATTGCTGTCATACTCGTCGTACTTACAATTAATTCATTCATTGAACACAATTGATTCATTTGTATGTAAAAATGTAACTGTGAGTTAGTGTCTGTCTGTTTTTTAATGTATTATGATTTTTTTATGAAATGCAATGCAATATTGCCTTATACGAATACGTTGGCAAAGTACAACAAGGAAAATCGGGCGCCGCCGCAGAATAAAACGCACGCACTGTGTACTACCCCACCCCATACAAAACGGGCTGATGACCGAGACTGCCCCTGACTTTTTTTGCCCGGTGTTCATATATGAATTAAAAAGCTTAATCGTACTTGTCAGATATAATAATTTTTTTAGCTTTTTTATGGACATTACGTGTGTGTTCATGTGATAATTTAAAAAAAAAAGACAAAAGAAAACAAAAATGAGTTCGATCGAATCATCCCAATGAACAACATATGGTTTTGCAAACAAGAAGGTGCTGTGCCATTCTAGGTCATCTGGCGCGTGTTTGTACACACAGTCGACGACGGAGTACAGTGGTTACAAACGTCTATCGGAGGCTAATCTCACAAATAACACACATGAGGGCGCAATAGCAAAATTAATGGCTCATCATATGTTTTTCGCTATTCAGAAGTGATTAAATCAAATTTTTGACATTTCAATCCGCCCCAGTGTAAATTGGAACCACTGTGATTCCCAGTGTATTCATTGTTGGATGCTGCGTCATTTCAACACTCAAATGAATCGAAATTAGTCTAAAAATACCGATATATATATCAAGAAACAAGCACAACACATCTTTGTCTATAAACAAAGCGCTAAATAGAATAACAAAAAAATTTAAGAAATAAATTACTAAGAAAAACAAAAAAATCGTATTGAAAACCAAGTGCATTACAAATTATACCCGGTTTTTTATGTTTTTGCCATTTGTTTATTGAGCGATGATGATGAAGATGAGGAGATGATTTCACCTGTATTTGGTTAGTGATAGGTACGTACGTCATGCACGGAAATAATTGATGATGGAAACTGGTGGGAGTAACTAAAATAAGCCGAAGGTCATTACTGCGTGTAAAAAAACAACAACAAAAAACATGAATGTAAAGATCACTCCTAGTCTGGTAACCGCAAGGACACAGCAAATTAAATTTACAAAAAAAACTAGTATTCCAAACGAAGGTCAGCTGAGGCCAATCACTTTGGGAGAAGCATTAAGAAGATTTATGGTTAAATCCCCCGAAATATAGTGTCATACTCATACAACAACAACATTTGATGGATTGACTTTTTTTCAGATACTTTTTTTCTGAATAATATTTGCAAATCCGATAAATTTATCTTCAGGCACAGATTAAAAGCTTTATATAATAAATAATTAATTTATTATTTAAACTTTGCAAAATTAATTTTTTCCATAACTCTGAATGATGATTTTCTATTTTAAACTACACAACACTTTCA
The DNA here is from genome assembly GCA_963930755.1 of Eudasyphora cyanicolor. Lineage (NCBI taxonomy): Eukaryota > Metazoa > Arthropoda > Insecta > Diptera > Muscidae > Eudasyphora > Eudasyphora cyanicolor. Next base: position 148,890,500 of record OZ005738.1, read on the forward strand.
TCCATTTTTACCCTCTCTGGTTAGAGCTGATCAACAGCTGATATTGTTTACATACAATCTGACATTTATAACTGTTGGATAAACGCAAAGATAATTGATGGCAGGCTACAATTTAAATCAGCTGATTGATAAAGTGAAACCGATATTCTATAAATAATTTCTGTTTGTGACTATGTGAGGAAATGTTGTCCTTAGTTTATGATGTATACTGGTGAGAGTAACTAAAAAACGTCGAAGGTCAGTACTGTGTGTAAAAAACATGAATGTAAAGATCAGTCCTAGCCTTGCAACCGCAAGGACACATCAAACTAAATTTACAAAAAAACTTGTATTCCAAACGAAGTTCAGCTGAGGCCAATCACTTTGGGAGAGGCATTAAGAAGATAGACAACAGATTTGTCATGATTTATGGTTAAAACTCCCCAATATAGTGTCATACTCATATACCAACAATACTTGATGGATTGTTTTTGTTTGAAATATTTTTCTGAATCATATTTGCAAATCCTCTTGCCTTGGATATATTATCTTCAGGCACAGATTAAATTTTTTTTATAATAAGTAAATTATTATTTCAACTTTCAAAAAAAAAAAATACAATATATGTATTTCTAAAACACTGAATGCCGATTTTAAACTACGGCACTTTTACTTTGGCGAGCTGACCAACAGCATATAATACGAAATTCAATTATTCAACGAAAAAATTTATTCCTTTTTTTCCGAGGCCTAAAAATGTTTTTTGTGTAGATTGAGGAATAAATTCCATAAAATCAAAACTAAAATTTTTAAAGTAAAGTTTTTTAAATTCCAATTTTCATGAAAGGCAACATTAGTATTTTGACTACAATATATTTTTTTAAAATATAAGCCTGATAGAGCCGGGCATGCGTTAAATTTAAGGTAATTATTAGACACGCAATTATATGCCATTTTTGGATCTTGTCGGATTCCAATGCCGACTGTATTTGTAATATGCACCTCTTAAGCTAACTATACACGATTGCCAGATCGTACAACGTTATCAACTCTGTTAAAGTGCTGCAAATGAACGGACAATGACAGATGGATAGGCAAAGGTGAATTGACAGTTCAGACGATTGCAAGAAAACCATACAATTACATATATTTACAATATATTTTGTAAATATTTATATGCAGGGTTGCCAATATAAATATTTTAAAGACAGTGTTGCCAATAAAATGTTTTTCTGACAATGGCGCCGTTGTCACATGCATATACTTCGCACATCTAACAATCTGCACATTTTCTCGCATTGACTTTTCTGCTAACGTTGCAAAACAAAAATTATATGTTCACACGGTTGTAAATTCACAGTGTTGCATTTTCCGCCCATTTTTCTGGCAATATTGTCCGATCTGCAAATCATGTGTACTTAGCTTTACTCAAAATATAACAGTGACATTTTAACTGGATAATTCTGTGCATAAAAAGTCCAAAATTTTAATATTCAGTCGGAGTCACACTAAGTTAAAAAATCAAAATTGCATATAATTCCACTGTCTAGTAATTATGAGGGCTACATATGTTAATAATAAAAAGTTCACGTAGAAACTGTGTCACGTTGTGACAGTCATTCAAAAACCAAAATCGTTTATCGAAAACAGAAATCGTTATTCAAAAATCCTACCCGACTTTTGCAAAGTCAATGAATATAGAAGATGTGCCATCGCGAGTTTGTTTACATTTTCTCGAGTTACGAACGAATAGAAATGATTTTTCAACTGCAAAAAATAGTTTTCTGGTGTATTTTCTCGAACTTTTTTTGCACATATCGATTGATATTAATTTTGTAATCGTGATAATTAAAAAAAATCGGGAAATTCGGTCGGAAAATACGTGAAACCCCTTACACGTTGAAATGAAATTCCTATTCGTTCGTAACTGATACTCGCTACGGGACGGAATGTCTTCTTAGATTATATTGTTTTTGGACTTTTGGGCTTTTCCCATTCTAACGAATTCAAAATAACAAAAAGTAAAAAAAAGATTATTTCAATTTCGATAACTAATGCAGTTGTCGAAAAAATTTACAAATCAGTTTCAGTTTCCAGTAGTTATCAAAAATATTGATTTTTCCCTTAAAAATTATTTTTCCTTATTACACTGATAGAAAAAGCTTCGTCATGACGACGAATTTGTACATCATCACGATTATTTTTTCGTCAAAAGTCAGCTAACGTACGGAATAATCCTCTTGATGAATTTGTTCGTCACCATGACGAATTTCTGCTTCCAAAAACTTTCGTCCTCAGGATGATCCATTCATCACCACGACGAACCTCATTCATCGTCATGACGAACCCCATTCATCATCACGACGAATAGCATTCATCACCACGACAAACTCTATTCATCACCATGATTAACTCCATTCATCACCACGACGAATTTCATTCGTCACCACGACGAATCCCATTCATCATCATGACGAATTCCATTCGTCACCACGACGAATCCCATTCATTGTCACGACGAATACCATTCATCACCACGACGAATTAATGCCCACGACTATTTAAATTTGAAAAATTCCAATAAATGTTCTTCTACTTTCAAACCATTTAAAATGGTATGGAAAATAAAATTGTTTGACTGCATTGCTAGGTTCAGTTGTGAGTATTCGTTTCGAGACGCAGTTCTTATCAGGTAAGGCTGAAATCAAACAAACGAGAAGTATTCATTACGTCTGCTATTTTAAATCAAAAATAATCACATCAAGTAATGTATTTGCCAACATACCACTAGTACAAATGTTTCACACTTATACAGCTTGTCGAGCTGCATATACGAGTATGCATGTGTTTGATGTTTTGTTAAACAAACATCAGTTACGCAGTGCCAGTGCGGTTTGTTTGAACCAATCGGTGCTGCGTGGAACACACATGTGGACGAACATAACAACGTCGCATGTCTTACTTTGTTTTGGTGTAGGAGTTGACGTTGCCGTAAAGGGCGAATAAGTCGATCGTTCTCATGATGAATGGATAATCTTAATGACGAACGGTGTTCGTCATTAATTATTAGATTTTTTAAATAGATCTTTTACAACAAATTATTTAACTAAGGTAATCAGAACGCATATAGAACAGTACATTTAAGCAGAAACTATAATCTGATTGCTTCGTTTGATCATATATTCAGGAAAATGGCCAAATAAATCTTTTCGTCGTGAGAATGAAACATTATCGTTCTCTCGACGAATTTCAAAATCACCAAAAACATGACTTGACGATCGTGTTCGTTCTATTGACGTACAAAAACATCGCATGTACGAAACTTTTCGTCACCAGTACGAAGATATATTGACGAAACTGATTCGTCATGGTGACGAACGGTTTTTTTATCAGTGTATAAGCTTATACTACAAAAACATTTTTTTCTCTCGATTTTTCAAACTTTATCGTCTGATAACTCGATAACTAAGAACAATATCGATAAAATGCCGATGCATTTTTCTTCTTATTTTTGAGTGCTCTATTCAAATATGTCATCAGAATTGCGATCGAGAATCTTGGTGGTAGCCCTTTATAGTTCCCTTGTTAATCGTCATTCTCCTGGCGTATTTTTGACAGTAGAATGCAAATAACGTCAAGGTAGTTATCGAAAATTTTGAATGATTATTTCGGATTTTTTTTCATATATCGGTAACTAGGATTGTTCACGTAAAAAAAATATAGATTTTTTACATATTATTGATGTAAATTAACAAAAAAAATATTTTTTTGTCGATTTTTTAAAACTTTACCGTCCGATAATTCGATAACTAAGCAAGTAATCGATAAATTGCCCTTTAATTTTTCTTCTTATTTCGAGGTGTTCTATCCAAATACGTCATCATATTGAAGATCCTGTTGGTCGCCATCATCATGTCATTTTTTTGACAGGGGAATGACGATTGACAACGGAAGTCCCTATAATTCCGGTTTAAATACTTGCATTCCTAAAATCTGCATGGTTCGGAACTTTGGTTTCACAATGGAGTTGAAAAACACAAACAATTATAAACGGTATCGGACTTTAAAAATAACTGGTTTTCCAATAGGGATGATATGATTTTGAAGTGACGTTTCGGCCATTTGTAATATGTCATGATCTGTCATTTGTTTTTCATTGTATTCAGTAGTGTTTACAATTTCATCATGGATAGATATACGAAAGAACAACGTTTTATTATTCATTTATTATTCAGTTTCATTATCAAAATAATCGTTCTCCAATTGCAACTTTTCGTGCGCTAAGTCCATTTTTTTAAATTAAAAAAATTGACTTTTTAAAGAAATCAAATTGTATTGTATTTTCCTTTGTTGTTCTTTGGTCTTTAAATCGATATTGATTTGCAATTAGGATATTCTTGATGTGATTTTTTTTTTGAAATAGCAGAAGTAAGGAACACTTCATGTTCGTTTGCTTTAAGCCTTTCCTGATAAGAGCTACGTTTTAAACCGAATAATCACAGCTGAACCTTGCTGAAGATTGGGGTGGCACCCACGAATTGGCGATTCAAGGAGCTAAGCTGTCAAGTAATTGTATTTGCCATATACATAGAGACAAGATGGTCAGGAATATCCTGGAATGTTTATATACACTAGCTATAAATCAATAAATCAAATGTTTCTAATTGTTTTAACGATATGTCGACTGCCGCGACAGTTACTAAACTTCTGTTTCTACGTGATGTTTTCAGAATTTGTAATTTCCATTAACTTAAATGGTATATCGGCTTTATGGAGCTTATACTTCCAAAAATATGGTCCAAATTCTAAAGGAAACTTCCATAAAAATTTAAATTAAAAAAAAATAAAAACTTTACTATAAATTTTTTTTTGTGTTGGTTTCATAAAATAGTTTGCCTCAATCTACTCAAAAAGTTTTTAGGTCTCGGAAACAAAACAAAATTTGTTGCATAGTGTAATCGAATTAAAGAGAATTGATGGTAGGAGCTACAATTTGAATCAGCTGATTGAAAAGGTGAAATTGATATTCTGTAAATGATTTCAGTTTGTGATGATGTGAGAAAATGTTATTAGTACTTCATCGGTTTTTTTTCATCTGGCTTCTTTTTCATTATTATCAATCACTTGAAAAGCAACAAAAAATATGACTTAATAAAATCAACGAAAAAAAAATGATAAGGGAGGCATTCCGTCCCAAAAAAATATCAGAATCGATCAATTACAAACGCATAAATGTGATTTTTGAAGCTTATGTACGACATACGAATATTGGTAGAACTTCATATCAAAGCAAGTAAGAACGGTAGTAAGTTCGGCCGGGACAAATCTTATATACCCTCCACCATGGATTGCTTTCAATTCTTTATTCGGGAAAAAGTTAGGCCTAGATATGAACGTGTTGAACAATATGAAAACATTTAGATGATTACTACAGAATATATCGATAAGTTGGGTTTTAATGAATTTGTGTGGGTGGTACCAGAAGGAGCTTGACAAATAAGCCTGTTTGTTGTACGCTGGCGAAAGACAATGCACTGTACTGAATTATAAGTATAAGTGTTTATGTGCACTGGTATTTGCAGATCAACGGCTGATATTGTTTACATACAATCTGACAGTTGTAACCGTAGCATAACCGCAAAGAGAATTGATGGTAGGAGCTACAATATGAATCAGCCCCTAGAGCGTCAAGATGTATAATCGGAAGGGATCCCTTTGTACGGAGGCTACAACAAAACGTGGACCGATGTGTCCCATTTTCACTATGGTCGATTAAATGATATATAAATTTTAAATGCTTACATTTCAGCACGATCGATTACATAGCGAAAGTCATCTTTACGTGGACCGATATTACCAATTTTCACTAGGGACGTTTTAATGCGGCGGAAAGTGTGAATACTTTACATTTCAGACAAATCGGTGAGAAAGTCTAATCGGAAGGTACCTTATATAGGGGGAACATGAACCGATGTATTCCATTTCCACAAGGGACGATTAAATGGCACAAATAATATATGCTTATATTTCACCTATATAGGTTGAGAAATGTGTTATCCAGGGCGTCAAGAAGTCTAATGGGAAGGTTGCTTTATATGGGGGTTATATCAAAACATGAACCGATGTGCCTCATTTTCATTAGGGATCCATCCTGATCATAAATGTAAATCCCTATTAATTTTCGTAAAGATCGGCTAATATTTGCGTCCTGCGCATTAATCACAAGAATATATGGACCGACGGACTTGGCTAAATCTACTCAAAAACTATATAAACTGTATATATGTATATAATAAACTATGGGTCTATCTCTTCTTTGTGTCTGTTTTTATTAATTTGCTAATTTTGACAAATGCAAAAATATCGTGAAAATCGTCCTGAAAATGCGCAAAAATAAACCATACATACACGTAACATTGTTTACACGGGTGGAATGGCAATTGTTACCTGATTATTATTGAAATTTATAAACAATTGAATATCTTTTCATCTTAAAAAAACTACCCTTTGTTTCATTTCAATTTATGTAGGCGACAAGATAGACAACAGAATAGCATCAAAAAATGTTCATATGTATCTGGAGTACAGATCGGAGTATGGGCCCGACAAAAAAGTGTAAAAAGAATTTCTTTGGTTTGGAAATTGTTGTTGTTTTTGGTTAATTATTGATAGAAAGTAATTGATTTTTGTTACAAATATCGAAAGAAAATTATTTTATACGAAATATAGTTTTACCAAAAAAGTTTATCAGAAAGTACGTTTTTTTGCCATGTAAAAAACACTTTCTTGTAATACTGTATATAAACTCACTCCCCTCATTTTCTTGTCATGTTAACTCAATTTCACCACTTTAAGTGTTGAATTAATATGAATTGTCTTGGATAACCACAAATGGTGAAAATTGCCGTTAGCTCAGTTAAGCACAATTAAAATTTTTTTTGCATATACAATTTATTCGCAAATTCTTAAACAATTTAACAAAATGCGCAAAATGTCATGTCAAAATGTTTATTTTTGTAATTGCTATACACACATAAATATGTGTGTACTTATGCATACATACTTACATATATGTATATGAAAATATTTGTATAAGTATATGCATTGACAATTACTATAAACAAACCTGCTGTTTTTGACATTTTCATTGTAGAAAAATATTGTTTTTCTGACACAAAACAAAAAATATACATAAATTTGTTTGTTTTTCCTCAAATTAACTAAATCGAATTGATATTTAAACAGCTACTAGACATCTGTACGGATGTGGATGTTGGTGAATTCAAGATCAATGTTACCGGAAGATAGATATGAGGAGACTTGATAAATATGACATTGTCTACCGGGCGTGAATACTCGTATGTACATTTCTACTTAGGAGTCTTTAGCTATTCAAAGTGCACTTTTTATAATCCCCAACACAAATTGCAAATTGCGTGCAATGTGTATACCCACATTTGGCTTTTTGCCTTTGTATTTTCCCCACATTTTTGTTATCCGACAACTAATTATTCAAATTAGCCTATGTTATCGGGTACAAGAAGGTTTTGGTATGTCAAGAGTTCATTTTTGAAATTTATACTTAACAAGCTAAAAATAAAATTACCAATTCCATTTTTGGGTCTTCAGCAAATGACACTGTTTTACAGAAAATTAAAAAATAATAATAATTATAATTTTTTTCCTTTTACATGTGGCTAAAATAATCCAAATCTATAGAAAATTGTATAAATTTCCAAATAAATCCTCCACCTGGCTGGATTACTTAAACATAGATATAATCGTTACGTTGACGTACTGTATATTTTTTTTTAAATAAAAAAAAACACTTTCCAGTCGACCTACGACTTTGACACTCATGAGCAATATTTTAGCCCTCGTTAAGTGTCATTGCCATTGACCAATATTGGCTACGTGCCACACAGCAAATGAAACAATTGAATTGTTGCGAGAAAAGTTTGGAGATTTGATTATTTCAAGAAATTGTGGCCATTTAATGCCTCCAAGAAGTTTTGATTTAACGCCTTTAGACTATTTCTTGTGGGGTTATTTGAAGTCATTGGTCTTTCGAAATAAACCATACTCTCTTCAAGCTTTACAAGTCAATATTGAACGTGCCATTCATGAAATACGACTTGATTTAGTGGAAAAAGTGCTCGAAAATTGGGTTCATCGAATTCGTTCCTGCAGAAGAAGTCGTGGAGGCCATTTGAATGACGTTTTATTTAGAACTAATTGTGTCGATTGTACTTCACATTAAATAAAAACTTTTGAATTTCCTTAATAATAAGTGTGTTTTTTTTCAATGAAATCATAGCACTCTTATTGGAAAACCCTGTACATAGCGTTTGATGCTTTCATATGGCTCCCATATAAAGGTCCCATCTGAATAGACTTTTTGAAGCTCTAGGCTAAAATGTAAGCGTTTAAAATTTATTTTAACCTCTAAAATGGTGTAATATATCCCCTTTATATTCATTCCTCTGTGTATAGCTTGGAAAATAATTGCAGAGTGTAGGCATCGCCCTACATTTATCTTTCCTTACTAGTGTATCCATAAATTATAATAGGGGAATTCAGAACCAAATGGTAATGGTCTTATAAAAGTGTTAGTGCAAAATAGTTCAGGAAATATTATAAAATTAATACTCATCAATAAGTGCAGAAAAATTCAAGTTATATTACCGGAAAGCTGTATTTTCGCGTTAGAAAAGTCATTTCTATTACTTCGTAACTGACAGATTTTGACATACCTAATATATTTTGGCTGAGACAACTCAATCAGCTGACAGAATGAATGTAAACAAATATTTAATAAACAAAAATACATGCGTATGTCTGTGAATACGGCAAAGCTCTACCAAAAGTGGTCGGAGTTATCCCGCTTAGTTTTCGTGTTATCGGACAATAAAGTTTGCATAAAACTGAAAAAAATGTCTGTAAAATAAGCTCAATATGACAAAAAGGAATAAAATACATAAAATAAACTTTTTTTGATAAACACCGTAGTTATAGAAAATTGAAAATGATAACTACCTTAGTTATCGAGATATATATTTTTATTTTGTATCATTTTGAACTCATTTGAATGGAAAAAGCAAAAAAAAAAAAAAAATGAGTGATTGAGCACGGGGCAAAATCGCATTTTTTGATTTGTTTGAATCGAAAGAAAATATACTTGAAACACAAATTTTTAATTATTATATATTTTCGACCAAATAAATATTATTTGAAAATCAATAAAATGTATTTAGAACGCATATGTTAATATATTAGAATAAAATATATTTGCGAACTAATTTTCTCAAATAAAATATGTGTTTAAATACAAATAATATTATTGTTTATGAATATTTCCAAATTTATTTTATTTAAAAAAAAAGATTTTCAAAAATTTGCTGAATTTTTCGAACTTTAGTTTTAATTTTTCCATGTTTTCGAATTATGCTTTCCTATTAAAAATGGCATACATATCATTAACTTCTACTTGAAACCACTTATTTTTATTTTCTAACTATTCCCAGTCATTATTTTCAATTATAAAGAAATTTTACTAACATTAAAAATTTCTAAAAATTAGCTTTCAATTGCTGAAAACTTAAAACAATTAAAGAATAGATATATATTCACGCAAATAGATCTTTGTTTGGGAAATAACATATGCAAATAAAAAATATTAGGATGTACACATAGTTTTGTCTAGAACAACATCCTCCAAAACATATAATATTTATATGTGTCAAATGTTATATATTTGGAGTGCACCCTAAAAATATATATGTTTCAAGCAGAATATGTTTGGGACAATATACTACAGAGGCGATTTTTTTTTCAGCGTGAGTGATTTAAAAATTTCAACGAAACTTCTTATATAAATAATACCTAACTTTGTACTTTCATATACTAGAGGCAATGCTCCTTAAGTATGTATTTACCATTTACTCTAAAAATGCAAAATTGTTGGCGCAGAAACTTTGAGTACATTGCTAAAAAAATACTCAAGAAAAAGTTGCAAAATTTTAAGTAGCCCAGGGAAATGTCCATATAAAAAAATACCTTCGTTATCGAAAATTGATAACTACCTTAGTTATCGAGATACATTTTTTTACTATATATTATTTTGGACTTATTTGAATGGTAAAAGCAAAAAAAAATGTTCGATAACATTCGAGTTATCGAGATCTTCAAACAAAGTATGCTTGAGTGGGAGGCCTTCGTCCGGGACGGACTAAAGATTTTCTTCTCCCATGTATGTCCAAAGACGGATACACGGACCAAAGTGTTTCAGCATGACCGGTCTTCGGCCAGAGTTAATAATTTCTCCTCTGAGGTGTGCCCAAAGAACAAAGTTTTTCAGCGTGATAGGCCTTCGGTCGGGGCTAAGGATTTACTCCTCTGGGATTTACTCCCCAGATTCCAAAGTGTCTTTGGAATCGAATTTGTCGCTTACAAAGTTAGATATCGATAACTAAAAAATATTATATATATAAATAAATACCTTAGTTATCGAAAATTGAAATTGATAACTACCTTAGTTATCGAGATACATTTTATGTACTTTATATTATATTGAACTCATTTGAATGGAAAAAGCAAAAAAAAATTTTCGATAACATTCGAGTTATCGAGATGTTCAAACAAAGTATGCTTGAGTGGAAGGCTTTCGTCCGGGATTAAAGTTTTTCTTCTCTCATGTAAAGTATGTCCAAAGACGGATACGCGGAACAAAGTGTTTTAGCGTGGCCGGTCTTCGGCAGGAGTTAATGATTTTCTTCTCTGAGGTATGTCCAAAGAACAAAGTGTATGTGAAAGATGGCTACTCGAATCAAAGTGTCTTTGGAGTCGAATTTATCGCTTACCAATGTATATATCGATAACTAAAAAATTATCGACTTTTTCCTTCTAATTTTCGAATTTGTACCAATTAGGACAAAAAAATCGTTTTTTTTTTCAACTTTAACGTCCAATAACTTTATAACTAAGCAATATCGATAAAATGCATATTTCTTTCTTATTATTTTGAGGTGCTCTATCCAAAAATGTGGTCAGATCAATTGACTTCAGATAACATACTTTTTCCGGGAATTTAATGTCGCTAACATTGAGATAAGGGAGATTTTGTATCCCTTTTGGTTGTTTTTATTTTAGACATACGTAAACTGATTTACCAATATTTGAACAATCGCTGCTTTGGCAGATAGATAATTGGAAAGCAAGTATTTATTTTTATGGGGAAGTTTCAAAAACGCCCAGTAAACTCTATTCGAGCTAACCAAATAAATCAAGCTTCTGTGGTTAAGCTGCCATATATTTGTATTTGCTTTAATGGCAATTTGTAAATTAGTTGAATCAATAAATAAAATTAATTTTTAAATTGCCTTTCAATGAACTTGTTGTCATCAGGTATGCTTTTGTGGACATGCAACTCTTCTACACAACTTCTTTCGGGGAGAGTATGGGCTTGTTTGAACTTTAACCGAAATCGTTTTCTGTGCTTTTGTCTATTGTTAATATAAACAATAACATTGATATTGCTGTTATCTGTTAACAAAATCAGCCAGAGACTATATATAGCAAAAGCTTAAGTTCAAGATATTTCATTGATTATTATTAGAATGACCATAAAAAACAATCTCGAAATATGCATATGACGTGATCGCAATTCTGTGCACGAAACACTAAAGAGACGGCGAGAGAGACACCAGCCAATTCAATTCCAGCACATCGTTCATCACATCATCAGCAATGATCATCAACAACACTCAATCACACAACACTACACAGATTCATTGTATTAGACAATTTTAGACAAGATGTTCTTTCATTCTTTTGTTTTGCGTTTTTTTTGTCATCTTTTTTCATTAAATTAATGAAATCATTTGGAATTAATTAAGATATCATCTCTATTGAAAAAATTCGATCATCACATATGTACATATATCTACAGAAATGATTGGCGGATACCCCCACTCACGTGCTAAATACGTTGGGGAATGTACTTTGTACGCTGCTAAGGTAGGGTGACTGACAGTCAATGTAAGCTATGCGTCGCGACGTGTAACTGATACAAAATCAAACTGTATCGCTCGAATTGGTGGATTGGCAACACGACAGGCACCGCAACGACGACGACAAAGACGACGTTACCCGCGTAAACAACAACAGACAACTGTGTCGGCTGGCTGTTGGCTGTTAGTTATTGCCTGGTGCCTAGTGCCTTATAGAGTGTAGGTATATATGTTACTGTAAACTTTTTCGAGAGCACACACATTAGTATGAGTGCGGAGGAATTGTTGCTCTCTAAAGAAAGAATAGAGAACATAACACAAAACTCAGAACACAGAACAAAAAAAATAAACACGTTCAATAATAAACTAATTTCTGTTTTCAATTTTGTTTTGTTCCATTGTTGCTGTTGCCGTTTTTGTGCCTGGCTTAGATTATGTTGTTTTTATTGTATTATGAGAGGAGGCTAACTTTCAATGTTCACAACAACAGCTTGTTATTGTTGTTCACAAAACAACAGCAACATATGCTCACACATAAATATGTATGTATGTATATACATATGTATGTATATTCGTTCGTGTTTATGTTTATATTTTGGATATTTCGTTGTCGTTTTCATTTTGGCGTTTCTTGTGTATGCATGGATGTGTGTGTGTGTCTGCGTTTTTTGCATACCCAAAGTCAAACGAAATGATCTCATCGTCATAATAAACGCCAGTAGCCGCCGATCTGCACTCACACGGTCTACAGAGAATATACTCAAAACAAAACACGCAAAGTGGGAATATCTGGTTGAGATTTTTGCCGCTGCTGCAAAAACAACAACATAAAATGTTGATTCTTCTCAAATAAACAAAAAAAACACAGACAACGCCGCCGCATCGAATTTAGCAAAAATCGAAAATAATCCGATGAAAAAAGGCCATAACATGAATAGCAACAATCATACAGAGTGACTAGAAAAAATTACCATGAAAATTTAAATGGGCGAGCGGACGGACAGTCATCTGCTGATCACAAAAGGAAGCATGGAGAGAGTATGGTATGTATGTTGTATGTTGATGCTCCGAATCAATACAATATTTTGTTTGCATTCGAAAGAATCTTAAACTGGACAGAAGAATTTCGTAGATACTTTTTGATATCAAACTTGTCGGTAGTGTTGTATACATTCTTGATATGTGCGGGGCATGTACAGTACTCCGCCAACAAGTGGAATTTGCAATTATTCCCTTAGAAAACATTTCATTGATTTCAAAAAAATACTTGATGAATGGAAAAAGACAAAATAGAGTTGTTACTCTACACTTTCGCTCTCCAAAATTCCAGCGGGTAGACCTGGTTAAAGGTCTGCAAAGACTTTTAGATGCGTTCATTAGAGAAAACCAGAAATATGGTGGCCTTTCTTGGCATAGAAAGGGCTTTAAACAACATTCACTCAGATGCGGTAATTGCGGCACTGTCACATCTAAGGGTTAACTCTAGGATTAGACCAATTCAAAGCCTGCTCAATTGAAGACGCATAACAGCAAGCCTTGGGTCCACAACAGAGCAACACCACAACCAGGAGTACTGCCTCCACTAATTTGTAATCTTGCGGTGAATGAAATACTGTTAGATCTCGAACATTGTGGTAGCAAAGTCGTGGCACTTTGAGGGCTTCGCTGCCCTCAAAGTGCGTTTCAGTGAAATAGAACCATATGATATGTTGACACTCTTGATATTACGGCAGTGTCTTCGGGTCGTCCATATTGCACATAAATGCACAAATTTCGTGTAGTGCAATACCCATCAAATCACCTTGGGAGGCTACGTCGCTCATTCTGTTGGGGCATATAGATTGCTGTGAAATACAGTCATACCAATTAGTGCAATAACTCTATCAGTATTTATTTTTTCTATAACGATGCCGCATGCGCGTAGTCTCGCCTTCTAATCCGATATCTCCCAATATTTTTTGGTCAAGCGTCAATTCAGATTTATTGGTCTCCAGTTATTTCGTTTTCAGCAAAGAAATTTTTAAAATTCACATGTCGGGTTGTATGGGCGGCGCCTCGTTCTTATCACTCTCTTTTGCAAAGATATCGCCGTAATACTATTTCAAATATTGCGATCTACATTTTTTATTTATATAGGGGTGTCATGCCAAATGTTTCCATCGTTCCTGTTTGTAGCTCCATCACCCCTACTGGTACCAAGGCCAGACAGCCAAACTTCGAAACCATGGCTGATATAGTGATCGAAGTACTGAATTTTGAAATTTCAGATTGTGTAGGAGTACCCACTGTTAATACGATGCCGGTTTTTGGTTCAATCGTTGGTTGTGGTTCAAAGGTTACACACCCATTTTTACAGGGAAATAATATATATTGAGATGTCATGTTTCATATTTCAGGTTGTGTGAGCGGAGCCACGTCCATTGTTACTATCACGCCAATTTTTCGCTCCAGCACTCGATCTGGTTCCACATGCCAAATTTCGAGAATTTTGGTCCAATAGCAATCAAAATATTGCACTTCTGAATTTCTGGTAGTGTGGGTGGTACCACGCCTACTGTCACAATCACACCTGTTTTTGGCTCTAACACGCGTAACACCAAGGCACAAATACTAAATATCGCCGATCTTACTGCAATAGTACTCAAAATATAGTATTTGTAAATATCAGGTTTATCGTTCCATCAGGCATACTGGTACCAAAGTCACATATACCAAATTCTGGAGACTCTTATATTACGCACTAATGCTCGTAATATAGCATTTTTAGGTTTCAGCTACTTAACGCGTACTGGCACCAGGTCACACATACCCAATATTGAGAATTTTGCTACTATACTATTCGAAATATTTAATATTTGAATTTTAGGTTGTGTGGGCGGTGCCACGCCCACTTTCACTGTTTCCCCGTTTTTAGTCCTGTGACACGTACTGGTACCAAGGTCACACATACTACATTTCGAGAATTCTACTGTATGAATACTCGAAATATTTCATATTTGAATTTTAGTTTGTGTGGGCTGTACCACGACCACTGTCACTATCACCCCAGTTTTCAGTTACATGACGCGTAATGGCACCAAGGTCACACATACCCAATTTCGAG
The DNA here is from genome assembly GCA_963930755.1 of Eudasyphora cyanicolor. Classification (NCBI taxonomy): domain Eukaryota; kingdom Metazoa; phylum Arthropoda; class Insecta; order Diptera; family Muscidae; genus Eudasyphora; species Eudasyphora cyanicolor. Next base: position 148,905,590 of record OZ005738.1, read on the forward strand.
TATTTTGAACCTATAGCACCCAATATATTCCACTTTTAAATTTTACTTCGTATGGGCGGTGCCACGCCCCTTTCTCCAATCAAAACCGAATATAGCTACGAACCTTCTACACACCAAAAGATATTCTCATGCACAAATTCAGCAAAATCTGTTCAGCCGTTTTCGAGTCCATCGCGTACCAACGAACACCATTTCATTTTTATATATACAGATAAAGATAATTCTAGATAGGAAATTGTCATTCAGACTTAATGTACTGGAACTTCTACTTATTTTCCTGCAGGAAAGATATAGAGTCGCGTTGGAGCCTCTGCTTAAATCGTCCATGGGATATGCATATAAAGCAGTTATTCGCCCAATATTGTTGTACCGCATTGTGGTGTCGTGGTTACCAAATAGTTATCAAAGGTTCAGAGAACTGCCTGCATATGCATAAGTGGATCATTAAGCGACGGAGTCTCCACAAGCCCTCTCTCTCTACTGCCGATATTGTATATATTATAAATTGTAATATGGAGAAGTTGTATCGATAACGGCATTAATATTAAACTGTCTTCTCACTGCGAGAATATAACACACTAGGATATTACATTGTAGTGCTATGGTATCTAACCACCAAATAAATACCGACGGTGTGCCTCTTCGAGAGGAACTTTACCACTAAGAAAAAATTCTTTACAGTTGCTTCGAAGCTTGATGAGAAAGTTTTCCTGATATAGCTCGCAGACTACCAGATACTTATAGGGTATATCAAACAGAAATAATGGCAACAAGGGAAGTCCTAACATATAGACCAACACTTATGCCATTTACTCGGACGCCAGGCTGCCAGATACTTGTAGTGTATATCAAACAGAAATAAAGGCAACAAGGGAAGTCGTAACATATAGACCAACACTTGTGCCATTTACTCGGACAGCCAGGATGCCATTATATCTCTGGAGGTTACATCCCTAAATTCATAAACATACACCTCACATAGGTACCAGGACTTAGTGCAACGGTGTACACCTTCAAGAGGAACTTCATCACTAAGATACCTGCCCGAGAGGAATGAGATGGCAGAATATCAGGAAATATAAACCTTCTCCACTCCTGCTTTGTATTACACTGTAAAGAACTTAGTCTTGATATTGCTCACAGACTACCAGATACTTGCGGTGTCTATCGAGCCAAACAATGACAATAAGGCACGTTACCAAGTGTCTGAGTCACTAAACACTGACGTCGTAATTTACTCGGACATCCAGACTGTCATTAAATCTTTGGAGGCTACATCCCTAAATTCACAACAGCCACAGATCTCTTAACGAGATGGCTGAGCAGTTTAACATGTACCTTATATGGGCACCCAGGCATAGCGCAACGGTGTACACCTTCGAGAGAAACTTTATCAATTCTGACGGGGCTCTGCCTGGAATTGAGGCCAATGACTTCCAATGAGCTGTGAAAATGAGGAAGAATTGCAGAGCTATGAGCACCGGTTTTACTACAGTTCCGCATTGAGTAAACGATGTCTGGATATAGGAAGTCTGGCAGATCTTGTCAATACCGATATTCGTATTATTATCACATTTGTATATCAAACAGGTTGATTTCGATGTGGAGCATCTGAAAGAAAAAAGCAACAAATTTGGGAAATTTGTTCTTTATTTCTCAACGTACTCGTAATCTGCTTTTAGCTCGATACACTTTTTCCAGCGATTGTCAATAGCTTTGATACCCTGTTAATAGTAAGAACTGTTTTGCTCCTGAAAATAGCCATCAACCGCAACCTCCACCTCTTTATTGCTGACAAATATTTTTTCGCCGAGCACCCATCTTGCGGAAAGCTTTCTTATCATGAAATGTCCCATCAATATGCGATGTATAGCACTTTTTGAAATGCCTATGACTTCAGCTAGCTCGCGAACCTTCATTTGACGGTCATCCAATACCATTTTGTGGATTTTTTAACTATTTATGGCGCTCAGCAAAAAACTATACAACGTGGGGTCTTGAAACTTAAAACATATGTTTTCATGAAGGTATTTTTTTTTCAAACTACCACCTAATGCTGCTCGTAGGTAGCATTAGGCAACTTTATTGGTCTATGTTAGCTGGTAACTCCGGCTGCCACCCTAACCAAAACCTAAACATTGAAGCAAGAAGAGATATACGAGTATATATGTACATCAATGTATATTTCATTGTTTTTAATGCAGAAGAAAAAAACGTAATTGATTTCGCTGCAATAGCTTTGCATATGACCAACGTTACGTATACGCGATATTTGCGGCAAATATAAATCATACGCAGATTGATTGCAGGGATAGGTTAAAATGAGTAATACAGACTCCCACATTGCAATGTCATCATGTGTTCGAAGCTGGTTCTATGTCATCATGTGTTCGTTCATAAACGGAATCTCATGCTGTCAGAATTCGTAGAAATGAAAATTATTGCTAGTTTTGTAATTATTTTCAAGAGATTAAATGGTTTATAATTATATTTGTCTCCGGATATGGTTTTAACTATTTTCTGACAAAAGCATCCCATTGGTCACAACATCACGAAAACTAGATAAACTATACATTTTTAATATTACGTATTTTTCTAATTTTTTTTGTATATTAGTGCTATTTATTCTAGCTCTCCAATTATCGACCGTCTACTGTATTTATGAATATTTTCAAAACCAGCAGCCTATCCATCTTCTCACTCTGGTGTACCGTGCGGAATTGTGAAGGTGTTTTGCCAAAAGCAATTTTGAGCGCCTTCATTCGTTCGTTCGTTCATTATTATTTTCGAACTTTGTATCGTATTGCGCTGTTTTTGCCATCTTTCGGATGTGGCTGGCGGGGCATTCTACTTCTATACTACCCAGCATCTTTTGATCATTTTCGGCAAATGAATGTAGGCGAAATTTTACGTTTCTTTACGTCTCACGTAACAGCTTGAATGGCTGACGGACGGCCGGACGATCCACCACGGACTAGCTCTCGAATGCAAACATGTTTATTTTTGTTGTATATTTGGATTTTTATGGCGAAAAAAATGAACTCGATAAAATTAATGTTTTTCAGTGGTGGGTGGGTGCCTCCAAATGCATACATGATCGTCGTCGTCGTATTGTGTGATACGTTCAATGGAATGAAATGAAATTTATTTAAACCAGTTTTCCTCCTTTGCATATGTGTATATTTGGCATAGGTATTTATGCATTCACATAAAATGTGAACTATTTTGTGATGTTATTTATGAGGCACTTTTGAAGCGAGAAAACAGTAAATTAATTTGAAGCTGGACATATTTCTTAGCTTGAATAGCAAAAGTCGCATTTTTGAATATCAGAGTATAATAAATATACTGTTTACCTTTTTTAAGTTTTTTAAAGTCAAAAATTAATTTTGCAAATTCTTTTAATTCATCTGACATTCCAAGTTTCCTAATATATTCTGTAAATCAATATTTTTCGTTTGCTCGAGTGAAGTTCATTTAATTTGAAAGTTTGTGGATGAAAGTTTATTTAGCAACATTTTTAAATATAAACAAAAGCAGATGCATTAAACGGGATTTACGGAAAACAACAATACAGCTGTTTAATATATATTGGAATACAGTTCATTTTCGATAAGTTTTGTTATCGAAATTTAAAGCAGTTATTTACACGCTTAACACACTTAAAGAAATTAATAAGCAAAAATATTGATAAAGGAAAAAATAAGAAAATTAAAATCGAGTAAGCCAACTGAGGTACGAAGCCGACCTGACATATAGATGACGGTAGTATGTAGTTTGAAACAAATTTCTTTCGTGAAAAGTGGCAACCTTCTAAAACATATGTTTTAAGTTTCAAGGCGCCACATTGTTTAGTTTTTCTTTGAGCACTCAAAATTAAACGATCTTAGTGAATTTGAAAAATGGAAAAATTGGTTACCGATATGTAATGAAAGGTTTCAGTCCAACCAATATTAAAACCGAGCTACATTCTACTTTGGGGGAATCTCCTCCTTCATTTGCAACTATCAAATATTGGGTGGCCATCTTTAAACGGGGCCATTAGAGCTGCAAAGACGAACACCGTGGTGGTCGACCAATTGAGGTGTCTACACCAGAAATGGTTAAAAAATACTCAAACTGTTATTGGATCACCATCGTTTGAAGGTTCGTGAGCTAGCTGAAGTCACAGGCATTTAAAAAAGTGCTATACATCGCATATTAAGAGAAAATTTGATGATGAGAGAGCCGTGCGTAAGATGGGTGCCGCGTTTGCTCACAATCAAGACAATGGTCCAGTTCACACATTTACTATTGCGAAAAACATTTGCCAGCAATGAAGAGGTGGATGATGCGGTTGATGGCAATTTTCAGGAGCTAGACAGTTCTTATTATTAACAGAGTATCGAAGCTATTGAAAATCGCTGGAAAAAAGTGTATCGAGCTAAAAGCTGATTATGTAGAGAAGTAAAGAAAATAATTCCCAAATTTATTGTGTTATCTTTGTTAGGTCGGCAAATTTTGGGACCGCCCTCGTAAAACGGTTTGTCGGTATCTTGAACTTCTTAGGTCGTATTTGGAACTGCAGGGGTGAATTTTTGTCCATCTCTCATTGGACTACCGGATTGCCTGTTACCTAAGCCAAAGCTTGCATGTGCACAAAGGTACACCAATACATGCAAATTCTTCGAGAATTTGTAATGTCGTCACCGCGATATCCCTATGCCCAAGTAACTAAACTGCTCAGACATCTTGTTGCAAGCTCTGGGGGGCTTTTGGTTTTATCGACATACTTGTTTTGTATATTCATATACCAGACCTCTTTTAATGTTGTATGAGTGTTGCTTTTAATGGTCAGTTACACAAAAATTTTGTTCAAAAGTAAATGTCATAACTAATAAACTTTGGCTGGTTGTGAATTTTCAGCCAAATAAAAAGCTTTTTTACACACAGAATACAGTTTGGTTGCCTCAACCGAATATTGGTAGTTCTGTCTACTATCATGCGATTCCATCAGGACAACCAACATTTTGGTTGTGGTATACCTCTGCTTCCATGTTGACAACAATTATATTTAGTTACGCCAACTACGCAAATGGTGGCTAAAATTATCTGTTGTATGTTGCCACAACCTACTGTTTTTAAAAATTGGTTGTTCTGACAATTTGTAAGTCATATGCTACCGACAATTAATTAAAAACAGTTTTCATTAAATTTTATTTTAAAATAAAATAAAAATTCCATATTACAAATTCATCACTATTATGAGATGTGGAAATATTTGACACAAATTTTAGTACACGAAAAACAAACACAAAACTTTTATGCAAATATCGCTTAACCCTGTGCATTCAATTTCATGATTGTTGCTTTTATTTTGTATTTATGTAAAACATTTTGCACAACATATTCTGCATTCCACACATATTATTATCCACATGAGATTATTTTTTACTCCATATACCGCTCTTGAACAAAATGTTGAAGATTTCTTTATGTCGAGTAATTTTATTTTTTGTTTGTCATGTATCAGCAACCAATCTTTCGGTTGTATTTCCCAAACTACATTTAATTATTCTAAATTTGGGAAATTATTGGGATAACCAAAAAACGATTATTTATTAATATTTTGCAATTATTCGTTGCAATAATAATCTTTGGTCTATTGATACAATTTCTGTTGCCAAGAATAAAACATTGGTTGTCACAATCAAAAATCGATCATATGGTACTGTGGCAGCACCAAGACCGCCGTGTTCGAATGACAAACAATCTGGCAACGTTGTAACGAATCAGAGGAGGTGAAAACAACAGCTGATTCCACGAGAAGTCTTCGCCGTCAACGGTAGCATTTTTAGTAATACTTCGTAAGATTTTGTGAACTAGTTTTAGTAATAATAGATAGAATTAGATAGTTGTTAAATGTAAATACGAACGTCTTATTACTACATCGGCAACTATAGTACTATAATGAAAGTTTAAAATTGGTTACCACAACTAACCGAGTATCAATAAAAAAAACAAACTTAATTCGATTCATACAACCATCGATTTAGTTGCAAGCATTTTAATTTGATCGTATCCATTTTTTTTATTGTTGTTTCAACTATTTATATATAAATACAACCGACACACGGTGTAGGCAATTTTTTTATTGTTGTTTCAACTATTTATATATAAATACAACCAACACACGGTGTAGGCAATATACTTTTTGTTGCTATTACTATTTTTTTATTGTTACAATCGAATTCCAACCAATAATTTTCCTGGGCGTAACTGAGACTAAACTATATGCTTCTGTGGGCTTGTAAATAACATAACAGACTTACGCTTGTCAAAAAATGATCGCGTGGATATTTACCCATTGGTTGCTCCTGCACCGTCATGTTGGTAACACTTCTAGCTTCGACACTTCTATTCTATCTTCATTATTACACTTCACTTTCTGAAAACCCCGAATGTATCATTTAAAAATAAATGTGGTTTAAATTAACAATACACCTGTTACATGGAAGATATCTTCATTGATGACTCAGAAGATTGTTCATTTAAATATGTGCTCCACCGGAAACTAAGTATGATGCAAGCAATTGATGAATCAATAACAGCAAAAACATATATGGTAAACATATAAATATACAATATTTTGTTTTGTTTAATTTAACGCATTTATAATCCATTTGTCACAAGTTTCAATTAATTCAAGTGCATATCAATTCTATTGAAAGACATGATAAAGTAATGTTATTAATATACATATATATATATTATTGAACCTGCACGCCAAGAAAATTATTTTTCAAAAGAAACGCAATTTTAAATGAAGGTTTCAAAACATCTATGTATACGCTTAAAACATTATATATGGCAACTCTAATCCTACAGTGATCTAGCAATATAGGTTATTTCGAAGAATAATACACACCACATATTAGTTCTTACCATTTATTTCTAAATTTCTGCCAAATAACCGCTCGAAGAAATTCAGTTTTTATTATTTGAAACTCATCCAAATGTTTTGACAACAACTTTATTTGAAACTCATCCAAATGTTTTGACAACAACTATAACGGACCGATTCTCTCTTCGTTAAGCCCTTTGTTTGTGTATACCAGTAAGATCATTAACAGACCATTGTGCACATAAGCTTTATACGTACATACTTGTAGTTATAGTCTTGACCTATTTGTCATTTCCTTTTTTTCATACTTTGGAATTTTATTTCAAGAATCTTTCATCATTTTTTCTTTATTTTTTTTTTAATTATAAACTATGTTCTCTTTATATTATCTTTTTTAGATTATGATCCATTATACTGAAATGTGTACTTTTACCTTCCACATATCTGTCAGTTGAAGTTGGTTTGATGACAAATGTTTGCAACATATGGGAAGTCAGAATCAGCAAGAGATTTACCAACCGTTATTTATGTAAGTATCCGTCTGTCTTTCAGTATACATACATATGTACATACATATACATATATATAATATCATACATAGATTATCGCAAAAACTACAAGTGAATGACTTAAGCCGATTAAGCTCGTACGTTTCTGGCGGCAATGATTTTCATGCGTCTGCCAACAAATTGTAAACAGTGCACACTTAGCTACTTTTTATGCGATAGGTGCTTATCTCAGAAAGCCGTATAACAATACTCCACCTATATATAAAAATAAAGGATATTTCGAAATATAATCGAAAAACCCACATTAATTGAAATTGTTCTCGTAAAATAATACCCAGAAAATCTCATAAAAATCCCAGAAACCAAAATTTTACATTATATAAATCATATTTTTTTGTTTCAACTACGCATGCATGTACTAATAAATCATCGCAATGAGCAAGAATTTATCTATCTTTCTCACTAAAAAACCTATTCAGCAAAAGTTTCAAAACATTTCAATATTAGAGTAGTCATAACTTCAAATTAGGATTGAAAAAATCCACAAATATACCTAAGTATATTTTCATTAAACAAGTTAACAATTTCCATATTTTGCATGCTTCGACGGGTGGGTCAAAATTCGTATGAATAGTTCAGCAAAATTATTAAACTTTTTTTTGTGTGATTACTGACTTTCTAAATCTGCTTGTGTAACTTGCCGGACAGAACGTCCATAATGCTTGTAGAGCACATAAAGCGTATAGTATGAAAAGAAATGACGTTGTACGTGCTGATTTACTAGAGAATTTTCTCGTAATACTTTAATACGAGTAGGTTATGTCTTTGTAACAAAAAATACTTTGTAACAAAAAAATACTACCACTAACCATTAGAGCGGCGACATTTGTATGGAGAGAATAAAAAGTTGCAGCTGTTCACAGGTGTTATGAAAATTTGGTATGTTTTATCCATTCTCCCAAATAAGCTCTAAAAATCACGGTTTTCTTCAATAAAATTCGTAGTGTTAAATATTTTCCTAAATCGAACATTAACAATAAAAACCGATCCATTTTTTATCAGACGCCATGAATATTGTACAAAGCTTTCCCATCATCAAATTTTTCATCAATATGCGATGTATAGCTCTTTTTTAAATGCCTATGACTTCAGTTATGTCACGAACTTTCAACCGACGGTCATCCATTACCATTTTGTGGATTTTTTAACCATTTCTGGCGTGGACACCTCAATTGGTCGACCACTAAGGTGTTCATCTTGGCAGCTCGTACGGCCCCGTTAAAACTCTGCCACTCATTATTTTATTGTTGCAAACGAAGGAGCAGACTCCCCCAAAGTAGGATCTAGCTTGGTTTTAATATTGGTTGGACTGAGAACTTTCAAATGAAAATATTGTATTACATATCGGTAAAAAATGGTTTCCATGTTTACAAATCACTGAGATCGTTTACTTTTGAGTGCTCAATAAAAACTATACAACGTGGCGCCTTGAAATTTAAATCATATGTTTAAGAATATAATTTGTTCAGCCCATCGGCGGTTTTAATGTATATTACAAGATATTGCGAAAAAATTAATTTTTTAGAAAAATTGCAAAAATTTTGTTCTCATGTTATTTATTCATGACCAACTAGACTTTACGAAAAAATAATAAAAATATAATAATTATGAATTTTGCAATATTTTTAAGGGTTTTAATTACAAAATGTTTAAATTTTCTTCAAAAAAACTGTTTTTTTCAATATCTTGTATGATATCTATAAAACCGCTGATGGAATGAAAAATAATATTAGAAGAAGATGACTGTTACTTAATATTGGGATTCTTCAAAGCTTTCCTGAACCAATCAGGATAAATGGTTTTCGAGTTATGCTAAAATATGTGGTTCTACTTCTATTTTTTTGGATATTTATTTTTATTTTGACAGATAAACAAGTCTCTTCCCACTTATAGACCCCAAAGCTTTTAAAGGAAATGAATAAAGCTTTCGCTTGAGCAAAAAATAATAAAAAACATGGTTTTTTGACAAAAAGTTCCAAACATGTTTTAATTTTGCAAAAAAAATGACAAAATATTTTTTTTTTCGATTTCTTAATACGATTAAAGAACAAGCTAAATTTTCCAAATACAATATGTAATTAAATATACGGAGGGGAAAAGGGCAGTTAAAAAAATTTTAATTCAACACCCATTTAACTTAATGCTTCGCATCGCTTTTTAAAATTCACTCAGTTGACATGAAATCCCCGATATTATATCTACAACCCTAGAAGAACTGGCCAGTGAATTTTCCAGCAAATATATATGTATTTGTTTTCGAGATATCTGCGTTAAAATATCTGATATATATGTATGTATATATATACCCGTATATATCCGATATCTGAATATCCATATATATTCGATCCCAAATGTTCTGGCATAATGGGGCTTTCTCCAACATAATCTTCTAACTGACAGCTACTTGTAATTTTTCGCTTCATGTATTCTAGTTTTTAAGATATCGGCGTTACAATACCTTGAATATATGTGAATAGCTGATATCTTAAAGCTGTATACCAAAAAGGGCCACATGGGATTTTTTCCAATGAATCTGCCAAGGGATTTATCTGGTTCTTTGCTAGATCGATTCATGTACGAGGGTGAGTCAATAAGTCCGTAACTTTTTGAACAACAACGCTGCTCCTGCTCCTGCTCCTGTCAAAATTTGAATAAGCTGCATCATTTAGTTTGTATTTGACAGCCATCGATTTCAGACTACAGCGTAATTTGAGGATAAAATGAAAAAAAAAACATCACTTAAACCTAGGCTAGGCTTTATACATACTATGAGAACTCTGCAATGCAATGGTAAGCAAGAGGTTTACTATATTCGTTGTGGCTGTAAAAGCACAGAAGATTCCAAATATTGTGGGTGCTCAGCTGATGTCTCTACGCGCGAAACAATCGAACAAAATGTTGACCTATCGGAGATTAAAAGTGCGAGGGAAAATGAAAAAAATATTGGCCGATCGGAGATTGAAAGTGCGACAGGTTGTGGAAGTCATAGACATCTCACATGCAATTTTTAATGGTCAATTGGATATAAGAAAGCTTTCCGCAAGATTAGTGCCGCGGATCCACCACAATACACCGGAGACCAAGCAACAGTTAAAACAATGGGTTTATCGAGGTGAATCGCCACCAAAGTAAGCCATGGTGGGGTTTTCAGCGCATTAAGTCTTGGCGACCATTTTTTTTGGGAAGCACGTGGTATTCTACGATGCCTTATGTTCACTTTAACCTTTTACCATAGTTTTATATGCTATGTAATTTAAATCAGTTGTAAATAAAGGACATATATATGCGGTATAATCCACGCTGACTGCCTTCAAAAGTGTAACACAATCAATGGCGACTATTAAATCAACTTATTAGGTCGATTTAATGAGGATTAATCGACCTAATGCGATTTTATTTTCTAACAGGAGAGTGAAAGGGACAAAATTCCATGGACAAAGACTCATGAATTAGCTTACGAATTGTCACAGACTTTTTAAATTATAGTTTTGCAGTCGTATTATAGTTTTGCAGTTACAAGTCATTCAACATCTCGAATTGGTAAAGGCTGTACGAGTAATAGAGGATTTTTTTTAAATTTTTGTATGTTCGAATTTTTAGGTTAATTGTTTAAATTTATTTTTATTTTTTTTAGAAAAAAAAACCTATTTTTTCGTACGTTTCACAACACAGATACGTTGCACATGGTTTGTGCCTTGAGTGTGGGACGAATTTAGCCTCACACCCTTTTTTTAACAGCTGATTGGCGTTAAACTAATACTGTTAGCTCTTGTTCTCAGGGATCACAATTAAAATGCAAAATACTTTGATTTTGAGTAGTGTAGCGTGTCAAACACTTTTACCACAGCCGCCCACTCAACTCTGCGCTTAAGTTAAATAATGTGTTTTATTTTATTATCTCATAATATTTTTAACTTTCAACAGGTTAATTACGCGAGAATGAACACTAATACTTCTTGAGTATACAAACACAAGCCGGAATGTATCTCGATGGCAAGTGCTGTGTTGTGCGATCATTGTTGCCTGGAATGTGTAGATACTGACTGATCACATTGGTGGTTTCTAGTCTTGTCTTGTCTTATACATAGTACTCGTATACGTATTTTGATGTATTTGCACTCATATGTACGTATTGTATTCTTTTCTGCAATGTTTTGTTTGCAACATTAGCTAGATATTTATTTATTATTGTTTGCAGATGGCGTCGTCGTTGCTGTTGTTGTTGGTTTTAAGAGATAAGACTGATAAAAAAGAGACTGGTTTTCTGCAAATGTATTTAATAAATCTTTTGCGAGTATTTTCAAGTTACGCTATGAAGCTATAGGAACAAAGACACATCAAGGAAATGAAGTTTTTTTTTCTTTAAATATACATATGTACATACATATATTTTTAATATTTTAGCATATCGAAACGAATTTTCTCTATCTATGTATATTCTAAATAAGACACGTTTATACGCTTTGCGGATAGCACATTATTTAGATGCTGAAATAGTGTTTATTTTATATTGAGACGTTTTACGGAGATAACAGACGCATAAATCTTGACATATTCATTAAAGCTTTCATGACTTTGACGCGTGTAGATTTATTAATTTTTATTAGTTTTGATGTAAATTTTAACTTTATTACTTTTTTATGAGCAAACTTAATATATACATATGTACTCGTATGTAGCTAAGCTTTTTCAAAAACTATTTGTGGGAGAATTCTAATTGATTAGTACTGATTAAGAGAATATTAAAATTAGATTTTACTTAAACCGCATGGTTTTTATGAGTCCCTGTGATGTTTCCTGTCATATGTCAAATTTCGTAACTCATTTCTGAGGTCATTGGAATCCAATAATGACATTGGAATTTAACCAATCAGTTGTTGAAAATAAAAGTGCAGCTTTATCAAAAACACTGAATTCTATAATGATTATTTTAATTGTTGATTATTAGTGCTATTTAAAATAATAAGGCTTTTACGCCGGCCTTGAGCACCCACCACCAAGACCAACTAAGTAAAGGGTTTTCCAACAAGAGGTGTTATTTTGGTATCCAAAGAAAAAATTCATTTTTTGATATAACTAATGATGGAATGTTTATTTCATAATAAAGAGGAAGGTATGCGTTATTAATGAAAAACAACATCAGCCAAATGGCCACCACGACCACGCTTACAGGACCATATCCTTTTCATGAAATTTTCCATAACCAAATCGCAAAGTGGCTGCCCTATGTCCTCGATAGCCTCACGAATTCTATCTTTGAGGTCTTGAATCGACGCTGGGCTGTTGACGTAGACCTTATCTTTCACGTGGCCCCAAAGGAAGAAGTCGCAAGGTGTTAAATCACAAGATCTCGGTGGCCAATTGTGATCACCTCTTCGAGAGATAACACGGTCCGGTAACTTTCCCCGTAACAGAGCAATGGTTTCGTTGCTTGCGTTGCACGTAGCGCCGTCTTGTTGAAAGTAAACGTTGTCCAGATCAATACCATCCAACTCCGACCATAAAAAATCATGAATCATCTCTCGATAGCGCAATCCGTCTGTCCATGTAAAGTTGTTCGTCGACTACAGGTCGCAATTTCACTCCGATCGTTCTGAAATTTTGCAGTTTAGAGTATTTCGCGGCTGTTAAGATCGCTATTGAATTTGGTTGAAATCGGTTTAGATTTAGATATAGCTCCCATATATATCTTTCGTCCGATTTGGCCCTTTAGTCCTATAGAAGATGTATTTTATATCCAATCGTTTTGAAATTTAGAATGGTAGAGTTTCTTGATCCATGAACCAACATTGCCGAATTTGAAGAAAATCGGTAAAGATTTAGCTATAGCTCCCATATATATGTTTCATCCGATTTGGCTCTTTAGATCCAATCGTTTTTATACCCTACACCACACTGTGGTACAGGGTATTATTTAAGTATAAAATGTCCCAAAAGTAAATTTATATAAACAATTTATACATGAATTACAAAATTTATATATCAGAGTTATTCAATATTACGAGAGTGTTGTAGGGTATTATATAGTCGGCACCGCCCGACTTTAGCCTTTCCTTACTGGTTAGTAATGGCGTAGTTTCTAGTACTTGTCAAATGTCAAAGAATAAAAGCTTCAAAATAAGTAACACCTCTTGTTGGAAAACCCTGTATAATGTTTAGTTTCGAAGTCGAATGATGATAGAAATTTTGGAAAAATGAACGCATTCAAAAACCCAAGTCTATCGTCGACACGTCGATATGTTCTCTGATACAAGTGTCATTTTGTTTACCTATCCCCATCAAAACATGTTCCGTATTTTGGAAATAGTGGGGCATTGCTGAAACTCTGCGTCACTATGGTGCAGTAGAGTAAAAGAAGCAGCACACACACTGATTGGGAGACATATAACTCTCATTAGATGCGATGGCATGATGGGCAAAGCAGTAGGTTACCGAGCCCAAAACTCTATGTTCGAATATCAGCGGCCACATTAACATATTGTTCTGCACTTCTTGAGTGAGTTTATGTAACATGCTGCTGGATCGCCCAAAAAGCTTATAAATCACATAACGCCCTGTAGGGTGAAACGATTACTCTGTAACTTCTTACTTAATTGGCCATTCCGATTACACAGTTTTGAAATATTGAGTTGAGACACTACAAAGTACGAGGGCGGTCCCAAAATTAGCCGACCCGACATATAGATGGTGGTAGTAGTTTGAAAAAAATTACTTTCGTGAAAAGTGTCAACATTTTAAGAAATATGTTTTAAGTTTCAAGGCGCCAAGTTGTTTTGAGCACTCAAAAATAAACGATCTCAGTGAATTTGTAAACTTGAAAAAATTTAAAGGTCTCAGTCCATCCAATATTAAAACTGAGCTGTATTCTACTTTGGGGCAGTCTACTCCTTCCTTTACCACTATAAAATATTGGGTAGCAGTGTTTAAATGGGGCCGTACGAGCTGCCAAGCCGAACACCGTAGTCCGGCCAATTGAGGTGTCCACGCCAGAAATGGTTAAAAAATCCGCAAAATGTTATTGGATGACAGTCGGTTGAATGTTCGTGAGCTAGCTGAAGTCATAGGCATTTCAAAAAGTGCTATACATCGCATATTGATTGCAAATTTTATGATGAGAAAGCTGTGCGCAAGATGGGTGCAGAGTTTGCTCACAATCAAGACAAGTTGTAATTCCTTCAACACGCACCTTTTTCGACAGATTTAGCTCACTCGGATAATTTGTTGTTTCCAAACTTGAAAAAATGGCTGGGCGGAAAAGGATTTGCCAGCAATGAAGAGGTGGAGGTTGTGGTTGATGGCTATTTTCAAGACAGTTCTTACTATAGACAAGGTATCGAAGCTATTGAAAATCGCTGGAAAAAGTCTATCGAGATGAAAGGAGATTATGTTGAGAAATAAAGAAAAAAAATTCCCACATTTGTTATGTGTTTTCTTTGTTGGGTCGCCTAATTTTGGGAACGCCCTCGTATAAATTTATGTGTGTATATTCTTCTTCGTCGTAAAATTCGAATAAAAATAATTGCTTAAGTTAATTATGTATATCGATCAATGTTTTGAGTCTCTAGAAACCACAAAATTTTCGAATTCGCCAAACGAATTTTCTTTTGCAGAAAATACGAAGTCCAGTTGTCTCAAATTCCCAGTCTCCTTAAAATATTTTCTCCGAGTACACTTCAAAAAATATTGAATATGGAAATATTTTCTAGCTCCCATCTTACGGTCGTCCACCCCCAAAAACCGGAATCTTTTACCTGTCAACCTACCAGATTTTTTTAGCAAACATTTTAAAATTTGTATGAATTATGATGTCATAGACTGTACGATAAATAGCAATCAATGTGGTTGTTGTTTGTTGTTTTATAATAATTTAGCTTTGACGGTGCGCGGGTCGTTGATTTTGTTGTTTTTTGGCTAATTTTGTGTGCGGCGGCGCGTTTAAAACGCTGGTTGGTGATGGCTAAAAGCGCAAAAAGACACATTAAACAGAGGGAGTGAAAAAAAACAACACGAAACAGATTCTTCATGTGGATAAATACGTACATATGTATGTACATATATAATATATATGTTTGTATATAAAAAAATTTAATTATGTATGGTTTCATATATGTATGTATATACATAGGTACTACTACTTCTCTAGGGGTGTATTTTGAATATACATATGTATATTCTCATGTATAATTCGTTGTTTTTTGTTTAAAATATTAATTTGGTTTGTGTGTGCGTTGTTTTTTTTTTTGGCAAAGTTTAAAATTAGTTCACTGCCACTTATGAGTGGTTTTGTTCTGGTTTTTATTTTTCTTTTTTGATTTTGTGGTTCCTGCTAATGATTTTCATTTTTATATTTTTTATTTAATTTATTTCGTTTTTTTTTTAATTTGAAACTTTCGGTTTTTTCATTTCTCATTAGAATAAGAAAATGATTCATACTTCTACGTAAATAACTTTTTTTGTAGAAGATTTTTTTTATTTATTTAACTTTTTGTTTATTTTTGTCTAATTTTACAAATGTTCATTTGGGTTATTGTTGTTGTTGAATTGGTTTGGCTTGGCTCTCTCCTCTGGTGCGTTGTCTCTTTTTATCTTCTTCGTCGTCGTCGTCGTCGCCGTCGTTGAAGACGAAAAACTTTTACGTGACGTAATGCGGCCGAAACGTTGGCTTTTTTTGCTGATCTTATTTAAATGTGTTACACTCAAAGAAAATGGTTAGCTAGAAAATCGTTGCCAATTGTTGCATATAACACAGACGATGTTGGCTTTTTGTTTTTTCTGTTTTATTTTTGTTTGCTTGTTTTGTCTTTGTTTCTCACTATCAATTACATTTTAAATATGTATGAGTTTGTACTACACTAATTTACATATTTCATGATTTGTTGAGTTTTTATAGATATATTTTTTTAATTTCACTTTTTGCATTTTGATTAAAACGGTAATTTTATTTAAAAGTTTTTTAATTGACTACTTTTTGCAGTCACTTATTTACACATTCCTGATTTGTATTATGTCTTTCATCAAACATGTAGTATATTTTTATATAAATTAGGTTTGTTGCATTTTCGTTTTTTTTTCGGTCTTTAGATCGTTATTGATTTGTCACTAGGATATTTTCCTGGCTTTAGACCACCTTTGCCTCGGTTATGTATTATATAATGAAAAGTTTTTTAAAAAACGTTGAAGCAAATGCAATTACTTGACAGCTCAGCTCCCCGTATAGCTATTTCACGGATGCTATTCTATTCCGATCATTCAATGAGGTTTTACTGTGGTTATTCGCTCAAAAATCCAGGTCTAAGAGGCATAGCTTCTTCCAAACGTATAAGAATTATTCCCCACTTCTGTTATTTCAACCCGAAAATTAGGTTTCTTTATTTAAAAAAAAATTGTTTGAAAAAATGCAGATAATATTTAAGGGCAGAGTAAGATATCTAAGGAGGGTATGATTAAGGGACATGTAATCGATATCTCTCTTAGTTATCGAGTTATCTGACGTAAAGGTTTAAATTATCGATCTTTTTCGTTCTAATCAAAAATTAGACGAAAAATAAAAAATCGATAACATTTTAAGTTATCGATAACTGCCTTAGTAACCGATAACAACTAAATTATCGATTCCACGCAAAAACACTTTGGCTTGAGTAGCCATCTTTGGACATACCCCAGAGGTGAAAATCTTTAAGCCCGGCCAAAGGCCGACCACCTATAAACACTGGTCCGCGCAGTACACTTTGGACATTTCAATAACTCGAATTTTTCGAAAAGTTGTTACCCGATTTGCTGGTTTTTTTCTTTCAAATGATCTCAAAATAATCAAAAAGTAAGAAAAATCGATTTTTTTTTCAATTTCGATAACTAAATAATCGAAATATGTACATTTTTTTATATAGATAATTTCATTATTATTAAGTAAATTTTCTTCAAAACGTACTTTTTCAAAAAGACTAAAGACATGTGGCTTTATTCTTTCCGGCCGAAGGCCTCCCAAACACAAGCTCTTTGGACCGCGTAGCCTTTACATTTCGGTAACTCAGAAGTCATTAAATTTTTTTTAATGGATTTTTTCATGTTTTTCGTTTCAAATAATACAAAATTAATTATTTAATTTCGGTAACTAAGGTAGTTATCGAAAAATTTTATTTTAGTTTTTCCCGTTTTTCTTATATTAAGCTCATTTTACAAAAATTTAATATTATTCGATTTTTCAAAATTTAACGCACCATTACTCGATAAGCGAGATATAGATAACATTCCCATTGCTTGTTTTTCTTATTTTGAGATGATCTATCCAAATACATTTGTATTCAGATGGATATCATACATTTTTTGCCTTTTTTATAGTAATTTATAAAAAAAATCGATATTTACAATTTCGATAATCGGAAAATTTTACTTTTTTCTTTCTTTATAGAAGGTGATCCATTTCGAGGTTCCCTAATTTTTTAAAGAAAAAAACACAGAAAATTCAAGTTGAATGGGGAATGTTTATTATCATTTGAAAGAACATTCTTTGGCATTTATTTTTTGAAGATTACGTCTATCAAATGATGTCCGCGGCTACATCTCAGATGGTCCATCCGTTGAGTCCAATTTTCGATTACTCGTTCGATCATTTCGACTGGTAACTGGCGAATGACACGCGTGATGTTTTGCTCCAAGGCCTGAATCAAAGCGGGATTGTCCGCATAAACTTTAGACTTTACATATCCCTACAGGAAAAAGTCTAACGGTGTGATATCACACGATCTTGGTGGCCAATCGACCGGCCCAAAACGTGAAATTATCTGCTCACCGAAGTGTTCTCTCAATAAATCCATTGATTGATGCGATGTGTGGGAAGTGGCGCCGTCTTGTTGAAACCAAATGTCGCCGAGATCACGATCTTCAATTTCAGGCATCAAATAGTCGGTTATCATGGCACGATAACAGTCGCCATTAACGGTTACGTTATCACCGGCATCATTTTTGAAGAAATATGGACCGATGATTCCGGTACGTCGGATCGGGATTCGGTCAATGTCAAAAAGATAGCTCTTAACGAGAGCTAAAACAACAGTGCTCATGGGTGTCAAAGTCGTGGGTCGACTGGGAAGTGTTTTTTTGGATTTAAAAAAAATGGACTTAGCGCAATTGGCGAACGATTATTTTGATAATAAACTTTCCATGATGAAATGCCAAACAATACTTAACAAAACTAACATGACAGCATGACACGACTCACACCTGATCTGTCAAAAAAGGCTATTGAAAAAAGTATCACTACTTAGATCACCCTTTATTTTAAAGTAAATTTTCTTAATTTTAAGTACAAAACGTACTTTTTCCAAAGACTAAAGAAAAATCCCTGAGGAGAAAATCTTTACTTCCGGCCGAAGGCCTCCCAAACACAGACACTTTGGTCCGCGTAGCAGAAACAATTGGGCCGTGTAGCCGGTAACTCCAAAGTTATTACATTTTTTTAAACGATTTTTTCATGTTTTTCTCTACTTAGATCACCCGCCATAACTCGATAAGTAAGCGAGATATCGATAACATGCCCATACATACAAATACATTTGTATTTAAATGGATATCATACATTTTTGCCTTTTTTATAGTAATTTATATAAAAAATAGATTTTTACAATTTCGATAATCGACAAATGTAACTCTTTTTCTTTCTTTATATAATGAGCTCATTTTACAAAATCAATTGCATATTTTTCAGATTTTAACATCCGATAACTAAGCGAGTAGCATGCCCCTTGTTTGTTTTTCAGAAGAGGAAATATTTAATCCTGGCTTAGACACTTTGTTCCGCGTAGCCTTCTTTGGTAATACCCCAGAGAAAATATTGAATCCCTGTCCCCGCAAAAACAATTTGGTCCGTGTAGGCCGCTTTTACATTTCGACAATTCGAATGTTATCAAAAATGTTTACACGGGTTTTTCGATATCGATATTTTGGATATTTTACAAAAATTTTATATTTTTTCAAACTAGATAAGTAAGCGAGATATCGATAACATGCCTTGTTTTTCTTGTTTTGAGGTGATCTATCGAAATACATATGTATGTATTCAGATAATATCATATATTGTAATATATAAAAAATCTATATTTTCAATTTCGATAACTAAAGAATTTATCGAAAAATTTAACCTTTTTCTTTTTTTATATTGAGCTCATTTTACAAAAATAATTCCATATTTTTTCGTCCGATAACTAAGCGAGATATCGATAACAAGCCCTTGTTTTTCATATTTTTGAGGTGTTCTATTCAAAATGTGGTCAAATAAATATCATGAACACATTTTTTGCCTTTTTTACAGTCATTTATTTACATATTCCTGATTTGTAGTATGTATAAGTTTTTTTTTTTTGAAACAATATCACTTCTTTAACGTTTTAAGTAAACTGCCATATTATTTTACAATTTTTGTTTAAAAAAGGCGAATATTTTTTGCAATCATTTATTTACATATTCCTGATTTGTAGTGTAGCAAATGTAATATTTTTTTTTGCATTTTTTCAATTTCACTACATTTACGTTTTAAACAAAACTGTCATAAAATTTTACAATTTTTGCTTGAAAACAAAAAGGCAAATGCTTTTTGCAGCTTAACCATAGTCGTATTGCTGTCTGGCGATCCTCATCAGTTTGATCATGATCGGGTTTGAGTTTACATGGTTTTAGTTAGTTTTGTATGGCAAACACGTTTTTTCACGTTATTTGCTCAGCAGTTAAACTCTTCAAATGCTAACCTCAGTCCGTCCGTCCATTCCCTCCATCTTTACAATTGTGTGTAACGTCTTTCTCTTTTCTACTTATAGAAATGTGCCAATTTTTTTCAACTGTCTTGTCAATAGCTACGTTTTCATTTCACATTGCTTAAAGCTAAGTTAAGCCAGATCGGATCTATTTTTTTAGTAACATTGGTGCTACATTTTAGTAAAATTGGTTATTTTGTCTTGCGGTTTTTTATACGAAATTTTTACATACTTTTTTTGTTTTCAACCAAATGTGATGTATTTTTTAGAGATGGAAAGATCTTTCCTTTTTGTTTTTTGCTTTTTTTTTGTTTAGTTTTGCTCAATAAACACTGAATTTAGTTAGAAGCAGCTCTCCGCTCTTAGTGTACACCAACGAGAACACCGAAAAAAATGCTTAGTAACTTGGTACACTGTCGTTTTGTTTAATTTCGTCGTTTTCTTTTGTTTTGGGCTTCACGTTTCGTACTTCTCAAATTTTAGGCGATCCTCGCGAGCACTACACTCCAAAAGTCAAATCAATACTAACATTTGTCTCATACTCAACAAATTGTTAAACCAGAAATCGGCTACAGTTGCCAGAGACAACGGAGGCAGCGGTCGGTCGGTCTACTAGTTAAATGGCTTTTTTGTTTAGCCCCCCAAAGCCCCATTTCGCCGCCCTTCACCACAAACACCCATCCGTCCACACACAGTCAAGCAGCAGGCTGTGTGTAAAATATTGGCAAAGCAAAAATATAATAAAGCCAACCAACAACAAAATGTAGTATCTGTGAATGGATGATGTTGCTCTTTTTCTGAGAAACAAATACAGCCGCCACCGCCAGAGAGAAAAGCCTAACATTCCATAGATACACATTCACTCACAGCAGCAAAATTTCTAACACACACTTGTTGTTGTTAAAGGCCACAAAAGCCAGCCAACCAAGCAACAGTGGCTGCAGCAGCATCTCATCATTATCATTAGCAAAACACTGTGGCGGTGGGATGGATGGATGGCCACCAAACAAACGCACAACACCTTAGGAAAAAAGCTTACCGATAAAGAGAACTCTCTCTGCAAAAATATTAGCTTTGCTGTTCTAAGTGATCTCTGTTAGACTGTTATATTTTCTGTTATACATAAAACATGGCTACATATGTCAATTTCTGCCAAATGTTGCTTCAGCTGTTAACCGGTAAACATTATTTTACATTTTCCATTTATCATTGTATGTCGTATTTCTATTTTGTTTTGGATTTTGATTTTTCGTCAACATTTTGTTGTACGTGGGTGTTGAATGGATTATGAAGTAATGCCATTTGCAGTCTAATATAATAACTCGAATTGGTTTACCTAGAACAACTACACAACGGACTGACTGGCCTGGCTTGGCTGATAGTGAGCCACCTACTCGTTTAACACAATTTGTTAAATTCATTTGGTTGAATAACCGTTGAGCAGGTTTCCCCACTGAAACGCCATCAGAGGAAATGGAAAGGTGGTGTTGTCTTAAGTTACGTTGGAATGATGACATATTCTCTTTCTGTGGAATATAGATTACTCATATAGGTACATAGTTGTGTTTTTTTTAAAGTAATTTCATATGTAAATAAAACATAGTTTTTACTTTACATCTTTGCTTGCTTTGTTGCCACGATTTTTATATTTATTTATTACACACATACATATAGTCATCACAAACGAGAAAGGGCGTATCATCATATTTGAAATTTTTACAGGATAAGCAAAAAACTAAATAAATTAAAAATATGGTAGTTAGAAAAACGGGATTTTCAGGATAATACCTAAACTACACGGAGCAAAATCGCCTTTTTTGACATGTTTGAATCGAAAGAAAATATATTTGGAACACAAATTTTGAAATATTATATATTTCTGAACAAATTAATTTTATTTGAAAACCAATACAATTTATTTGGAACGTATATATTAATATATTAGAACAAAATATATTTGCAAACTAAATTTCTCAAATAAAAATGTGTTTAAAGAGAAATATAATTATGGTTCAGAAATGTCTCCAAATATATTTTATTTAAAAAGATTTTCAAAACTTTGCTGACTTTTACAAATTGCAGTTTTAATGTTTTTGAATATGTAGCATTAACTTTTATTTTAAATCGATCATTTGAAATTTATGAGTATTCCAAGTCATCATTTGTTGTCAATCCTCCAAGTAATTTATGTATATCCAACATTATACGATTTAAATTATCAATATTTATTATTTTTAAAAAACAAAAAAAACTGTCAAATTAATTTTGAATTGATGACAAATTTAACACTTAAATGCAAATAAATCTTTGTTTCGGAAATAATAGTCTCAAATAACAAAATATTAGGATAGAAACAAAGATTTGTTTAAAACAACAACATATTTCCAAATATATAATTTTTGTGTTTACCAAATATTATATGTTTAGAGTGTACGCTAAACATATATGTAAGTATATGTTTCAAGCCGAATATGTTTGGGAGAATATACTACAGAAGCGTATATGTTTTATTCAGCCGTATATGTTTTATACAGAAGCGATTTTTTTTTCAGCGTGTAGAAGAAGTGACCTTAAACCCTATGTATGATCGGCGGAAATCCGTTTTAGGACATTTTAAGTCATTTGAGCAATGTCAAGGGAGTAAGGGATCGACTAAAAATTTGCTATGTGGTATATACCTCCCTTACAAAGGATTACAATTTAGTGAAATATTGATTCCGCTACTTATCCGAATCCTCTGTAGTTCCACACATATTAATAGCTTATCTTCCGCTTTCACCTTGAGGAAAATTTGCGAAGTGGCCAAATTTTCCTCAATGGACCATTTTGTACCAAAAGTTAACTGTTTATAAATTTAATACCAATGCAAATAAATACTTGAAATGTGATGCAGTGTAATGCTTTTATAGTACCTACAGTCCGGTAAAAAAATGGTCAATGTTGCCACGCCCCTTTTGGATGCCTGTCACACAAGATGATCCAATCATTCCAACATTGAGTGGCTCATAACATTAATGCAAGAGCACGTAAATACGTACAATTTGATACAATGCAATGCCTTGGAAGTATCTATTGATCGCCGGAAAATAGGTATATTTGTCAAGCCCCCTCTGGTACCCCCTCACACAAATTGACAGATTCATGCGAACAAAACTTTCCCATGACTTCTGCCATAACCGGTTTTCGCGACTGAAATGTTCTTTCTTGTTTTTTCCATAACTTAAAATGGCTATAACACCTTAAATAAGCGACCTATAGCAAAAAGTACGAAATTTCTTGAACACTAATATATTTTTATCAAATGCCTATTAATCTTTAAATAAGGTTAACATTTTGAGTATCCCTTCCAAAACTTAAAATGTCTATAACACCTTAAATATGCATCCTAGGGCGTAAAAGGACGAATTTGCAGAACGCTTTTTTTTCAACGTATTTTACAATACCTAAAGTAAATATTGCCAAAATTTAATACTGTATAATTAATGTCAGCGTATTTAATGTAATATCTTTGAAGTACCTACTCAAGCGTCTTCTGATAGGCCCCACCAACATTTTAAATTTCATTTATGATAATTTCTCTATAACTTCTGTACAATCATATCAGTGTTTAACAATTCTTTATTTTAGACTAGCTGACCCCAGCAGACGTTGTCCTGCCCGTCGTGTTTAATAAAATAAAATTTTTGGCGGCGGGCCTTATTTTCAGAGTTATGGGGCCTACAAATGTCTTCATTTATAGTAGAATATGACGATTTATTGTACAACATGTACAAAATCGTTAAGATTTATTGTACATCTTGCAAAAGAAACGCGAAATGTGTATCATTGATAAACGTGCAACACTGGTACGAATAACGGGGAAATACATTTTCGACATTTTACCAAGTGACGCGGAAATGTATGGGTTGTTAAACAATAATTTGAAAGGACCCATTCTACAAACTTGGGGATTAATTCCGCAGGAAGGGAGTTACCTGTGTCCAAATGGTCACCCATTGAAACTGTTAGAAAGGCAGAATATCGATGGATGGGCATGGTGGTAAGTAATATTGTGATAAAAAAATCGGTAAAAAATATAATTTTATTAAAGCTGCTGGAGGACAGTAAAGAACATTTAAAGAAAGCGGTACAGTGCAAGACCCAAATCTCACTGAGAAAGGGCACGTTTTTTGAGATGGCACACCTTTCTATTTGCCAAATTCTAATTTTTTCTTTTTTGTGGGTGAAAAATATTTTTAATAAATTTAGGTGTATGATTCACTCACATATGAAGGGTATGTACATTACAAAGTTAACCATTCGGTGAACTTTGTAGACCCAATAAGCCGGCAGCACACCAATACAATTGAAGGTCTCTGGAGACATTTGAAGAGATCCATCCCAGAATATAACCGGAGAAAAGCATTTTTCAACGGATATATTCAAAAATGTATATTTATGCGGTGGTGCAAATACGATGGACGTTACAAATTTACCGAATTTGTGAAATTTGCCGGACTGATGTACAACCCGCTTCAAGTGAACGGGGAAATAGGTCGTATAGAAGAACTGGCTGCTGATGATGAGTTGGAATCTGTTTCCGGATACTCTTATTCTTCCGAAGAATCAGAGTATTTTGAAGTTGTGGAATTCGTGAGTTCTCAAACCGTGCAAAAACAAATGAAAAATTATTTTAAAAAAATCGCGCGATTTTTGTGAAATTTGCCGGACTTATTTCATTTATTCTGAGATGTATTATTTGTTGTTGTTGATAGTAGGAAAGCGCCGCTGGCGAAAAATTAGTTTAAAAAAATCGCGCGATTTTTTTACAAATATTTTTCATTTTTTCTTTAATTTTATTTCTTTCCTCTGACACCGACATTGTCCTGATCCGATGAAAAATAAGGAATATATCGAGGATATATCTCCAAAATTTCAGGGGGCCCGTAACTCGGGAAGTATGGACCGCAGCCAAAAAAAGTACTATATATATCAAATTCAGAATCAAATTAGCTACCTATGTTGTAAATTTTAGCCTGATCCGATGAAAAATAAGGAAGATATCGAAGAATATGTCTCCAAAATTTCGGGGGCCCGTAACTCGGAAAATATGGGTCGCCGCCAAAATTTTTTTTTTTATTTTTTATTCAAGATCGAAAATTCTACCTAGGTTGTAAATTTTGAGCAATTTGGTTCCAATCACCAATCGACGAGTTATTGGCGAAAAAAGGTCGCAAAAGCTGGGAAAAGTGTGTGAAAATTAGAGTTCCGTGGAGCCACATGTCCCAAATCATATTAAAACAATAATGGCATAAAATTATCGATCAGATATGGGCATTTCCAGAGAAAGGTCCACCACGATGAGAAAAATAAAAGTTGATAAACTAATGTTTTTTTCTTTTATATTGTTAAAGAAATATTTGAATTTAGAGAATATAATGAGTTTACAGCATATTTTTATTTTTGTTGTGAAATATTTGAACAGAAAGTCACAAATATTTTGTTTCATTTTTGGACCCTTTAAGTGCTGGTTTTGCATTTCACTGTTATTTGTTATATATTCGTTTTATGGTTGCAATCTTCGTTAAAGATCTTTGTACCAACAACAAACTATTAGGAAAATAGAAACAGAGATAAAGCAAGCATCGACTAACGGTAAATTTGTAAGTTTCTTTCACCTGCTATTTTGGTGTCACGTTCGCGATAACAAAACGCAGTTTTGTATCAGAACTGCTCATCCAGTCGAAGCAAGTAATTGAAAATTTATATTCAAACAAAGTTAATTGTGCTTAATTAATAAAAAACAAAAATTGTTTGCTGTTGCTTCTAAGAAAGCTTTAATTTTAATCAAAAGTTTGTCGCGTTCGCCATCTTAGTTGGACATACATATTAGAACAAAAAATTTTTTTTTTCATATTTGCTTACTTTTTGTGCGGATGAGTAAAAATAACAATAAAGAAGCATCACGACGACATTTGGAAAACATTAAAACAGAAAGAAATTAAATTAAAAAAATTAAATTAAAAAAAAATAAATTAAATTAAATTAACAAAAATTAAATTTAAAATTTAAAAATTAACAAACATGTGTTCCTTATTATTATTATTCTTACATTTGTAAGTGTAGAAGTTATACTTTTGTTTTTCTAAATGCAATTATTACGTGAGAGAAATAATGTCGCGTTAGGAATGTCGCGTGCGGAATTTACACTAAGAGCGGCAAAAAAAATCCAATATATATATTTTAACATGACAACCTCTAATTAAAAACTACATTAGTCTATTTTAGTTTAAAAAAAATTGCATTACAAAATTCTGTTTCAATTCGCAGATTTTTGAATATTCCTAGATGCAGTCGAAAACGAGTTCTATTTTTTGTCGCGTTCGGGATCCCATGTTTTTTGCCAATATATCAGAAAGCAACTAATCGACCAAACCTGCCTTTTGCCCTAAATATAGTGCTACTAAAATGCTATCGAAAAATGTATACAACAAAAAAAAAATGTTAGATTTCTTTACTTTGTTTCACTTTAAAGGCGTACGAATGTCGCGTTCGGCATCCTGGAAATACCCATATATATTACTAAAACCATTTGTCTTCGTTTTATGTTAATTTGATGTTTTATAACTCCAAAAAACCCCGACTAGGACAGGTCAAGAAATGTTGGCCGTGAAAATCAATCCCCTTTGGCCAATTTGGACGGGTGTTTGTATTAGTTTATACGATCCTTGTTCGAACCTTACAATTCATTCCCACAATTAAATAAGTAAACAAAATTTTAAATTTCCTTTTAATTTGTTACTCTTCCTTTTTTTCCAATGAAATTAATAGAACAGAACAATTTCTTTAAAATAAATAACTAACATTTTGTTTTTAAAAGAATATAATTTATTTATGTATGTTTTTGGAATTACTATTTTATTTAATTTAATTTATTTGTAATAAATAATATACAACTTCTTAAAACTAAAACTAATTATTTACACATTTTATAAGGTTTTGATCTGTAATTGATATTATTTTGTATTTGTCCTAATTTATGTATTCATTTTTATAAAATTACATATTTTTTCTTTTTTTTAAGGTTCTTCTAAAGGAGACTTTTAAACTTGAACAGATAATAGCGGCCATATTGTTGAAGCTGTAATTTGTTCAGTCTGTTTTGTCAATACAAATGGTAAAATTGTGTTAACAAAATGGGTGTTCTGTTAAGGCAGCGTTTCATCGAAAAATCATCTTCATTTCTTGTCGAGAGGCACGTCAACATACAAAACTGTCAAGGTTCATCATCGTCAGGAGCGAGCGCGCTATACGACGATGATTACAAACTGTTTTTGGCCTGAATTGGATGATATGGATACCAACGACATGGGGTTTCAATAGGACGGAGCTACACGCCACACAGCTCATGCCGGCATGTCCATCTTCCGTGCAGGTTATGTAAACTGCTCACCGTGATGGTGCGAGTTGACCCCATTTGTACTCTTTTTGTGGGGTTTTCTTAAATCGCAGGTCTATGTGAATAAGCCACAAACCAGGACCCTATACACATAATGATGTTTATTTTATTAAAAATACTTATTTGATAATATTAAAAATGCCTATTTATTATAAATTATTTTATTAATATACATAATTAAATTAATAAAGATGAAAATTCGGCAGAATTTGCTTCTTCACTTCACAATGAATAATTTACATATTTGTTGTTCTAAGTTATTTATTCATTTTTATAAAAATACATAATTCTTTCTTATTATAATATTAAGAAAATAAAAACTAACCTAAAATGGAAATATGAAATATCAGAAATATCTATTTAAAAAAAATATGATATGATATAATTATGAAAATTCGACCGGATTTGCTAACATACACCGTTATCACGAATGCAAGGTGGCCAATATATCAAAATCCTAAATTGAGTTGCCGATAGATAATCGCTCGTGGCTAAAATATACGTATCCTCACAATATCGCTTAATATTTCAAAATCAGATTTTTAGTGTAAATTTTGGGATAAGCGTAAAAATCGTTTAAAACATTTTCTTCGTCGTTTTTGAATATTTATAACGGCCCAAAGCAAAGCAAACCAATAAAGTGCCTAAAAGTATGCTTTGAATTCGCAATAAAACTCAAAGTACTAAAAACAATCTGGCAACACTGGCGTCGGTATGCAAGCATAGATAAAAAGTAAAAGCGTTAAGTTCGGCCATGCCGAATCTTATATACCCTCCACCATGGACAGCATGTGAATAACTCAAACCTAAAGAAAATAACACCGAAACACACAAAAAATATAGTAGATGAGAACAGTAGGAATCACAGCAAGTTAGATGCGATATATGGCAGCTATATCTAAATATGGATCGATATGGCCCATTTGCAATCCCAAACAACCTGCAACTATAAGTATTTGTACCAAATTTGATCAACCTAGCTCTATTATTGCGGACTGTAGCGTGATCACCACAGACGGACGGACTTGGCTAAATCGTCTTAGAATTTTACGACGATTAAGAATATATATACTTTATGGGGTCTCAGATCAATATTTAGAGGTGTTACAAACGGAGTGAGAAAATGAATATACCCCCCCATCCTATGGTGGAGGGTATAATAAGTATAGATCAGCGATGGGCACACAATACTTCTACAAAATGTTTATGTATTTGTGAGAAGTGTTAACACTCTCTTTGTGCACTGCGAGAAATGGTATTTGCATTGAAAGATAATAAATAAAGTGGACAAAGAACACCATTAAGTAGATTTGGGGTTATTATACGCGTACATAAAGAAATCGAACTTTAAATATGTTATGATAAGCCACATACACACATATTTATTATGCTATGTAAAGTAATCAATACAAATTTTACAATAAAAGTACTGCATACTCGTATTGATTATGACATATTCTTTATTTATTTCTTTATTTTTTCTATTAACCGTTTTCGAATGTCCAACTTTTTTTGGTTAGTATATTTAGGTGTTTATACAAATTTTATTAAAAAATCGTTAAAAGATAATAATAAATACATTTAAAATTATTTTAAAAAAATCGTTACTTTATTTAATTTTGACAAAAGGAAAATAATATATTCATTTCTGCAGTAACATAATAAATAATTTAAACTTGTATTTAGAAATGTTTATAAATTCTTCGGTAAAAATACAATACATACTCAACTTTATTCCTATACTTGAAGTATGTATTGTAATAATTGTATCATCCATTTTTGCTTTATGTGCACGCTAAGCAACAAGCGACGACCAGGGATGGAATATTCAATTTTTGAAAAAGTACGAAAATGGTATTTTTTAGGCTGGAAAGGTACTTTTTCCATTCTTTTTTCATTTTTCGGCTTAAAAATAAAAAGAATATAATTGCTTCATTTTTCATAAAAAATCTTTAACGATTTATTAAATTATGGCTTAACTATTTGTCCATGGGTATGAGACATTTAAACGGCTACTCTCTTTCAACCTACTTAACATAAACTATTAAATGATGTTGCCTATATTATAATTTGACCACTCCGCTAAAAGTTAATTTTAGAACTATAAAACAATACTTTTAGAAAAAGGGGTAATTACTTCCATTAACGATCGCATCTTATACATATCGTCGACATATATTTTTTCCACACTTTTTCAACTTTTCCATCCCTGGCGACGACACAACCTCGTCGATCGCATGTCCAAGCGCGAATGAATGATAGTGAACTCTCATTCAATGTGTGTGCTCATGTACACGTGAGAGGAAAAACCCCGGGTAGTGCTTTTGCCCATCGCTGGTATAGATAAACATTATGAGCCCGACGCCAGTGTTGCCTGATTGTTCAAAATAGTAAGAAAAATATCAATGCATACTTTTAGGCTCTAAATTTATTTACTCTACTTTAAACCATTTTAATTCCAAATAAAAAGAAAACAATAACAGAAGAAGCTTGTGTGTTTTATTTCTTTATTTGTATTTTTCTTATTTTATAATTTGTCAATATATTTATTTTAAATACTTTTTCATTATATTTCATACATTTAAAATTTCAAATATGTATGTAATTTATGTAAAAGAAAAATTACAAAATCTTAAAAAATAATTGGTTACGCTTATAATCAGATTGTATGTAAACTACCAAGTGTCGAAAAATCATTTAAGACATACAACTTAATAACTATTTCATTGTTGTTGTTGTTGTAGGAGTATAGGTGCTTTGTTGACCTAATGGACAACTTGTGTTCTTATTTGCCTTGTGTAATGGGTTCTGCTGTTTTGTTTTCCAGGCCAAGGAAGGTTGTTCTTGTTGTAGCAGCTTGAAGACGATTATCGCGGAAACCTTATTTTATTTTCATCTACTCAATGTTGTCCGGTTATAAATTAACATACGTCTGTTAATTTCAGGGAATGGATGTTATTTGAGTGATACCGTTTCTATTCTCCACTAGAAGCGCTGCATTTCTGTTAATAGTCGTCGTGGTGTTATGTCTATTTTTAGACACTGGTTGGGTGCAAAGATACCTGGGAAGAAGTTTTGTGTCTAATAACGGATACCGCTGATTTCTACTTTATTGTTGTCGTTTGGTTTGTCTTGTCTTCCTTAGTGCCATAGCTTCGCGTTTTCTGAAATGAAATTTATAATATTATTATTGAATAAATAAATAAAAAAATAATGAAATTAGAAAAGGAAGTAAATAATAAAGTTGTAATGAAAAATTCTAACAAAATAGATTTTCAAAAAAATGCTATATTTGAATAAATATTGACTTTTTGAACGATATATTTTGAAAATTTTTGCAAATTTTCGAAAGGAGTTAGTTACACTGTCCAAAAATTTCACAAAAAAACTAGGTTTGGAATTTCGAAAAATGACACATGTCATCGATCAATTCGTCAAACGAAATAGTTTGATACAAAATATTCTTCAAATTTTGTAAAAACACGAAAATATTACGCAAATAGAGGAACAAAATCGATTTTGCTCAAATATTGAATTTTTATGAAAATCGATTTTGTTCCTCTATTTGCGTAATTTTTTTCGTGTTTTTACAAAATTTGAAAAATATTTGTTTCCTAAATCATTGGAAATCTTTTAATGTATCGTTAAAAGGTTATTTTTTCTTTAATTCGAATGTTTTGTCATCGTCAGGCTATGTGAAGAATTCCCAAAATTTCCCTTTCCTAATGAAAGATAACAATTCTGATTGTATTTAAATTATGTTATCTAAAAAATGGTCCATGTGGTTCTTTCTATGACTATGTAATTCTATTTTGTCCAAAAACACATGTGTTTGCTTTAAACAAACGAACTTTGTTTTTGTTGGAACTATATTTCTGATTTTCAAACAGACTCACTCCCGTGTTCCTGAGGTATGAATTGATTTTCGATAGAATTTTCAAAAGAAATTAACTGAGCATATAAAAAGCAATAGCGCAACAACAATTTTTTTTCCTTAAAATATATAATTATTTGCAACACTAGTTGTTATCAGCTCAGAAGCTAAGAGGGGTTTAAGTCTGATCTCCGAAACCGTAACAGCGAATGAAATAAGAGTTGCACAGTAGGCTCAGTACGAGGACTTCTATGTTTTGGAATTATTCGGTGTATTCATCTTATTTGCAATATACACATTTTCAGAGCGATTTGGCTGAAATTAAAAATGTATGGGTGTTTTGTCTGGAAATAGTTTTAATGTTTTTCCTGAAAATGGGAATGAATTATGCATTTTTCAGAGAGTGGTTGCGTTATGTTCAATACAAAATATACTATTTATCCCCCTTTTCCGTATTCCGAGAGCGGATTGAATCCGAATTTCTAATTGATAAAATTATCTATAATTTCTGTTTGAGAGCTTTTGAAGATTATCTGTAAACGCAGTTTGCCTTTATCTTTCCATTCGAACATATTTGCTACATTAGAAACACATTTGGGTCCAAAGAAAAAATTTAGAAACTGGAATCCGAGCGGAAATTTCCGATTCAAGCCATATTCGGAATACAGAAAAGGAGCGTATGTAAATTAAATAATCTTGCGGTTATCTCACAAAATATGTAGCAAAAACATCGACTTTGTTTTTACCACACCTGTACTGATACTCACTTCACATTCACTTTACCTGACGAATTACAAGGCGTCG
This sequence comes from Eudasyphora cyanicolor, assembly GCA_963930755.1. Classification (NCBI taxonomy): domain Eukaryota; kingdom Metazoa; phylum Arthropoda; class Insecta; order Diptera; family Muscidae; genus Eudasyphora; species Eudasyphora cyanicolor. Next base: position 148,937,904 of record OZ005738.1, read on the forward strand.
GCAACTGCAGAGAATATTGGCTGTCGGACTTCTGCGTAAATAATGCGTACCACGTGATTGGCTTCCAAGCCATACCATACGGTCAAATTAAAAAATGTGCCCTGTCGAAAATGTGCCCTGTCTAAAATGTGCCATGTCCATTTGTGCCCTGTCGAAAATGTGCCCTGTCTAAAATGTGCCCTGTCTAAAATGTGCCCTGTCGAAAATGTGCCCTGTCTAAAATGTGCCCTGTCGAAAATGTGCCCTGTCGAAAATGTGTCCTGTCCATTTGTGCCCTGTCGAAAATGTGTCCTGTCCATTTTGCCAAGGAATAATCGCTCACTTGTTTGCGTATTGTCATCACACCAAGTTGTTGCGTATTTTTCAAAGTTATTGTCAAAGTTAAAAAATGTCGGACATCAGAGCATGTATCGTTTGCGGAAGGAGAGATGATCCTTCTACGGTCAAATTAAAAAATGTGCCCTGTCGAAAATGTGCCCTGTCTAAAATGTGCCATGTCCATTTGTGCCCTGTCGAAAATGTGCCCTGTCGAAAATGTGTCCTGTCCATTTGTGCCCTGTCGAAAATGTGTCCTGTCCATTTTGCCAAGGAATAATCGCTCACTTGTTTGCGCATTGTCATCACACCAAGTTGTTGCGTATTTTTCAAAGTTATTGTCAAAGTTAAAAAATGTCGGACATCAGAGCATGTATCGTTTGCGGAAGGAGGGATGATCCTTCTACGGTAGGAAATAGAGATTATTCTCTATTCAGAGTACCAGCAACCGAACGATTGAGGAGAATGTGGATTGCCTCATTACGGTTAACAGCACCGCCGCTGAAATTTGTTTGGCACAAAGAGTGCCAAACGTATGGCACAAAGAGTGCCAAACGTATGGCGCAAAGAGTGCCAAACGTATGGCACAAAGAGTGCCAAACGAATGGCTGAAAAATTGTTACGATTTTCAATAAACAACAAATCTTCCTCTATACTAGAGTCGACCTCAGAGGTCTTCCTCTATACTAGAGTCGACATCAGAGGTCTTCCTCTATACTAGAGTCGACCTCTGAGGCTTTCCTCTATACTAGAGTCGCCCTCTGAGGTTTTCCTCTTTACTAGAGTCGACCTCTGAGGCCGTTTAAGTTACATTTTTTAAAAATGTTGTCAAAAATTCTGTTGCATTGAAAAGTTCAATTAAAATGTATGTCAAAATTAAATTTGTCTAGAAAATTTCGTTGAAATTGCATTTTTCTTTAAATGTCTTCAATATTGAAATTTCGTTAAAAGTTGCATTTTTCTATATAATTTCATCTAAATTGCATGTTTCTAAAAAGTTTCTTCCGAATTTCGAACAACAAATTTGATTTTATTTAAAATTTCATAGAGATTGACATATTGTAGAAAATAACATCCAACTGCAACAAATTTGATTTTATTAAAAATTTCATAGAGATTGACATATTGTAGAAAATAACATCCAACAGCATTTTTAAAATAAAATCTCCCCTAAATTAATATTTTCTTGCAAATTGCATCATTTTAGTAGAAATTTAGTAGGATATTTCAGCAAAATCTAATAGGAATCAAATTTTTATGGAAAATTTCAGCAAAATCTATTTTTTATACAAAATTTCGTCAAAATGTTTTTTTTTTTCAAAAAAATTTCGTTAAAAATTTCATATTTCCATAAAAATTCGTCCAAATTTTGTCGAAAATTCAATTGCTTTAAAAATTTTGTTTAGAAAAAGAAAAAAAATTTAATTTTTGTAGAAAATTTATAAAAAAAAATCACCCCTGTTCTGGTTCTCACTTCACATTCATCTCACTTCTCACCTTTACTTCACAGGACGAAGAATAGCGAGGTGCCTGGAAACTGGGAAAGTAAAGTATTGGCCATGCCATACGTAATAGCGACTTGAGAGACATTGAGACTCTTCGCGACTCTTGAGACATTTCAAGTGAGATGCTCCATGTGAGTGCCAGAACACACCCTAATATCATAATTTAGATCGGAAATTAAACAATTTCAATTTCTTTCTATTTAGAATAGAATTTTGTCAACTTAAAAAAGAATTTGGTCAATATCAAATGTAATTTCTCAATTAACGATGAGATTTATTGAATTTCAAATGGTAAAATCTCAATTTCAAGTAAATTATGGTCATCGTTAAAGGTAAAGTCTTAATTTCGAGTGAAACTTAGCCAATTTCAAATGTAATTTTCTCATCTATTTTTTCAATTACTATTGAAAATTGCATAGGTATAATGTTTTGCAATATTTTCTGTAAATTAATTATTAAAGATAAAAATTGGATAACTAATAATTCAATACAATGTTATACAAATTTAAAACCAAATATATAAATTGTAGTTTCCTTATCCAGACGATTACAATATTGAGAATATCCATTAGCGGTGGTTTACTTAGTATTTCGATACAAAAACAAATTCTTTAATTTGTCATTTTGTTTTGTACCCGCAGTAGCTTCACCTCTCCTCCTCCTATTAAAATACAGCTGTCTACCGGATGAATCTCCTGATGTCCTTTAAAATAAATGCACACACAAGTTTGGATTTTTCTTGTACTGGCCCTCAACACGTATTCCAGTGTTGTGCAAACCATCTTTATTTGTATACATTTTCCAATTTTTTATTTTGTTGTTTTTTTTTTATAAAATTTCTTTCCATGTTAAGTTTATGTTAAAGAATAAAATGCATACGATACGTACGTCTAGAGAAATTACAAATAAAATAGAAAAAATCATTAATATTTGTTTCGTCTAAGAAAGACAACTGCAAATTGTACAAAATTTTGTAATCAGAAAAAAAAAAACGAAGACGGAAAATATCCTCATTATTGTGCATGTATTAACTTGTTGTTGTCAGATAGATCGAGCGACCACATGGGAGTGATGATACACACATGTGTACTCGTATGTATATATTCACAAGGATAACATTAAGATTTTATATGTTTGTAGGTAAATTATACATAGGCAGAGAAACGATCTTCCAAAGTAGGCCTCACACAATACGATCTAAGGTGTAAATGATAATTATAGATAATAACATAATAATTAAAGCATAGATCTATATTAATTAAAAAAAGGAGAATTGTTAAAATGCTAAGGACGACAAAACTCAATGAAAATTCTGCGTAAACGAAGAAAGTCGTTTTGGCTGGTTGGTTAATCTAATATGCGCGTGCGTGTGGAAGAAGAATAGACATTAAGATTTACATTTAAAATTACAAACGTTGGCGGCAGCACCTTTCGCACTCACTTGGAAACATTCCATACGGGTTCTTACAATTACTGGGGGGGTGGTGGCTTAGTCCTTGGCTGGTACTTCAATGACACGTGGCTTGTCAATAATACGGGCAGTCTTGTTACCCTTCTCAACGATACCAATAATCCAGGCTTGGTAACCTTCCTGTTTCTCAATGTCTTTGCAGTAGGCGGCGGCTTGTTCACGAGGCAAACAAATGAGCAGACCTCCCGAGGTTTCAGCTGAGTGACCTTGTAGCAATTGGAACATGTTACCACAGGCTTTGGCTACGGCGGCCATTTTTGAAATAACCGGGAGATTGTGAATGACAAAGGAGACATCCTTCTTCTGGTGGGAAGCCAAAGTTTGAGCATGACCCAGAAGGCCGAATCCGGTGATATCTGTAGCACCATGGGCATTGTATTTGTGCATCAAGCGAGCAGCTGTACGATTGAGGCGGGCCATGGAGTTCATGGCTCGGTGGTAAGCTTTGCGTACATCCTCCTCGGATACCACGAGTTTAATGCGATTCCAACGTTCGGGTTGATCCAGCCATTGATGGGCATTTACGGCCACCTGTGTGCCCAAAGGTTTGGTCAGTACCAACACATCACCCACGACGGCATTATCGGGTACAATATACTCGTTGGGTTGGCAAATGGTCGAGGCCACCCCACCAATAGTACACCAAGGATTGACCACACTTTGACCTCCGGTCACAGTGGTTCCAGCCTCCAAGGCAGAATCTTTGAAGCCACGCATAATCAAAGGTATGACCACATCACGTTCCTTCTCAGTCATCTTTGTGCTGACGGCCAACAACATGAGCATATTATCACAATCTGTGACACCCATGGCATACAAATCACTCAAAACATTGGCGCAAGCTATCTTACCCATCATGTAGGGATCGTCCACAATGGGATAGAAGAAATCCGTGGTTTGGACTAAACACAGGCCACCGTGGCGCAATGGGATTACCGAACAATCTAGACCAATACCAATGCGAGGTATGGCCATATTCATGAATTGAGCATCTTGATCTTGAAGCGAGTAGTCCTGTTGCAGAGCGGACACCAATTTGCCCAACACCTCTTGGGGCACTTTGCAGCCGCGTCCTTTCAAATCGGCAAAACGTGTCAGACGGAACGTGGACTCCAAATCATGGGCAGTGGGGTCGAAGGGACGCCGCAGTTCTGCCCCATTGCCCCCCTGCAACTCCAAGTGAGCAGAATTTAAGACATCAGCTTGGTAACTCATGGCGTAGTTGTGTATTTATATAAATCAATCGTCAATCGCAGCGAGCAGTTTTTTAAATTCCACTAAATTGTTTATATTTTTGCACTTGATTTGTTAATTGCTTTCGTTTTGTTTTCCCAACTAGTTGGAACGGCGGTTGAATTTTTCCTGGTTGAATCAAATGGCGGCTGAACAATGCCCAATAAAATATTTTCTGGTATAGTTCAATTCAATTCTCCCGTTCACCAACACTACCGCATAATATTCCCTACATGTATACGCAGAATTGTGAGTGTGTGTGAAAATGAGACGCTGATTGGTTGATTAAGCAATGTCGGAATGAATCGGGAGCAAAGAATATTTCTCCCCATGTTATTCTTCGAGAAGAAAAGAAGAAGAAGACGTGACCATTCACAATGGACACAAGCTCATGGTTGTATTTGTTCAGAGTTGTATTTACCACACAAGCAATCACAATGGTGTTGTGATTGACTTGTTGGACAGAAAAAAGCAAATCACAGTGATTTATGGTAATTTGTTAATTTATTATTTTGTTTTTTTTTGTTCGTGTCGACTAGTATGGTATAATCTTATGAGTCTAAATAAGGAAACATAACGTATAGTTCATAGACCTCGTTTTAAGAAGATAAATGACAAATTAGTGATGGTTCACATTGTAGTACTGATTCCATAATATTTAAAGTTTTTAATGCTGTAATAAAGTGTTTTTTTCATTTACGTTGCATTTGTTGCTGCTATTGTGAAAGTGAAATTATTGTTTTTTGTTGTTGTAATTTTACTACTGTTATATTGTTTTTGTGGCTAAATCGTATACATTTTTCTTTTATTAGAATTTCAAGTGAATGTGAATTAGTGGTTTCTGAAAACAAAAGACTTAAGCAACAAACCTGTTGCTGTGTTCTTAAAATGAGTCAATAAAATTGCCTTTTTCTGTATCACCACAAGATAGCTATCTGCCTTGTAAGGTATACACAAATCTCCAGTGTTATTCATGCACACGTCAAGTGGTTTCGTTTCCACGCAAAAAACAAAGAAGTCACCCTCTTTAGTGTCATATGCACGCAGACATGTTTTCGAAGACCTTGGTTGTGGGTTCGTCACTCGTGTTGATCTTGTTATTGATTACGCATGAAGTTAATTCCGTTTATGTTTACGGTGAGCCGAAATATAAATGTCCCAACAGGTAAGTTTGTGATTATATATTTAGATAATTCTTAGATTTTTTGTAGCATATGTATCTAGTTTAGGTCTTTTTGACTGAATTGTTCATTTTTAGTTATGGAATTTTTTACAAACATGGCAAATTTTAAACCGGACTTTTTTTGCAAAAACAGATTATAGCCAAGACTTCAACATTTGTTTGTATATTAGGGTGGAACATTTTTCTCGACGAAAGGGTTCTATGTTTTTGGATTGTGTGCAATATGCCAAACGATCAAAAGGACTGACCGATTAACCACAAACTATTTTTTTATAATTTTAACGTACAAGAAGTCTTTGGAATACATATCCTATGTTCGAGAACTTAAATAAAACACTTAAATACTATTTCTTGATGTACCCCAGGCTCTGGTCACCCACATTTCCTTCAAAATAGCCATAAAAACAATGTTATATATGGAGAGTTTGATATCAGATAGCAGCGATCTGATCACATATTTGGATATAGATAGCATCTCAAAACAGAAGAAAAATCAAATTTCGGTAGAAGAAACAAGAAAAGACGGATTAAGTTTGGCCATGTCGAATCTTATATACCCTCCGCCATGGATCGCATGTGAATGGTCTCGGGTAAACATGAACTCATTATATCAAATTTCAGCCCAATTCGTTGAGAATTTAGGTTTTGGGGCGTTACGAAGTCAAATCTAGGGAATTCCATTTACCAATTTTAAGCCCGATCAGTAGACATTTGTGGTCTCCACGAAGTTACAAATTCAAATCGGGGAGATCAGTCATCTAGCTCAATTATTGTAGACTGTAAGGTCATTACACCAGACGGACATTGCTAAATCGTCTTAGATAAAGAATATAACAAAGGTGTGTTACAAACGGGGTGACAAAATGAATATACCCCCTTCTATGGTGGAGAGTATAAAAATCGATAAATAATTATTCTTTAAGTACTCAGGCCCCTGGTCATCCACATGACCATAAAATAGTACATATATCAAAAGATGACGATGATAATTAGATGTAGAGTAGTATATCCGTGGCAGCCGTGATCTGAACGCATACACAGTATCGCTTTATTATCGAGTTATCGTCACCTAACGTTTGAAAATTCAAACATTGAAAGAAAAAATCGAAATAAATTTCTATAGCTTTTAAGTTATCGAACATATTTGGAAGTAGCACCTAGTTAATGGGCTCAATGGGCTAATGGGCTTTTAGTAATCGATAACTTGCATACATAGTTATTGATTGCGGGAATTCGATAAAAAAATATGTGTATTTTTATTTAAAGAAAAAACTATTAATTAAATTATTACGTGGACTTCAAAAAAAACTAAAAAGAAAAATTATTAAAAAAACGCTAGGAAGCACTTTTTTCGCTTGACCGGCTTTGGACACATACCTGAGAGGATAAAATCTTTACCTGCCGAAAGCCGTCAAAGCTGGGGCACTTAGGTCTGCGTACATTTGATAACTCGGACATTTGATAACTCGAAAGTTATCGAAAATTGTACCCGATGTTTTTGCTTTTTTCATTCGAATGAGCTCAAAACCATAAAATAGTAAAAAATATTCTTTTAAATTTCAATTTCGATAACTAAATTATCGAAATTTGTTTATATATTTTCTGTCTGTTTTTCATTTAGGGTTAATTTTATAAAAAATGATATGTTTAATTTTTATTTTTTAAACTTCATCGTCCGATAACTAAGCGAGATATCGATAACATGTCTATACAACCAAACAAATTTCTATAACTTATTTAGTTATCGATTTGGATGTAGCACCTCGATCCAAAATTGCACAAAATCGAAAATTAGAAAAAAATCTAAAACATTTCGATAACTTTTTTAGTTATCGATAACAGCCCTAGTAATCGATGACGTCCATAGTTATCGATTGTGGAAATTTGTTAAAAATTATGTGTATTTATATTTAAAGCAAAACTATTTTCTTATATTTATACAAAGGAATGTAATAAAAATAAAAAAAAATTAACTTGAATTAAAAAAAAAAAACTAAAAAAGAAAAATTATTTATATTATATAAATTAATTATAATTATACTTTTTTATAATGAAGTTTGGTCAGATGCTTTATTTAGGCGGCGCCGTGGAGTATTCTTTGTGTTTACTTTACTTTTATTGAGTTAAAAGGCTAGTTTTTTGCATTTTTGTTATCGATTCTGACCATAAAAAATGCAGCAGTACAAGAGGGTGTAGGCGACATTATTAAAATGCTGTTTTCTGACAGGGCAACATCTTTTTTAGAAAAGAAAACACCATTATTTAAAAAAATGCAATTTTACCGATTTTTTACATTTTAACGTCCGACAGCTTATAATTTTAACTTAGTGATAACATGCTCCTTAATTTAACTTCTTATTTCCAGACCCTCGATCAATATAAAGAGCGCGGCACCCAAAGAAAAATATCGTTCCACATGAACAAAATTTTAACATTTTTTTGGCAAAAGAAATTTGTTTTTCATGTGAAGCAAAGGCAATTTATTTTAGTGAATATGTTCGCAATTTTTTATAAAAATAATTAGAAAGCGAAGACATCAACCAATTACAGAAAATTTCTATTTTCGAACGATTTACACACAAATCGCGAAATAAGACGAAATCTGTTATTTTTTTGTAAAAACAGATAAATTTGGCTGATCATAAGAAATTATTTGCGATCATTTGTAGGTTACGATAAAAAAAATAGTTAGTTGAAAAAATTTAGTGTCTAAAAATGTTTAAACGCTTTTTTCGAAAATCGAAAGAATTTAAAAAGTTTGTTGTGATTGATTTGCTTCTTTTAGTACATTTCTCCACAAATTAATTTAGCACGGGCCGCAACCATTATGATATACATAAATCAGAAAACCCACTACAGAAAAGAATTTTGTGGGGAAAATCTGAAAAGAGTTGCCACATTAAAATTAGATGTGACTTCCAAAATCTCTCGAGAACTTTAAAAATTCCGTAATCCCATCTGATAAAATATAAGAATATGGCGAAAATGATGTTTTGTGTGCTAGAGTAAATGTTTTTAATGTTTTTGGCCAAAACAATGCTAATAATGTCAGATTAAGTTAGTGATTTTTTTTTTAAATTTTCAAAAATATTATGGATGCCATTTGTAGTTATGTGTTTGGCGGCAACTCTGTTGGAACTATGAGAGTGCTCCCTCAATATGGAATCCTTTAATGAAAAGCATGTCATATGGGAATGTCTGGTAATGGGAAGTGGATAAAAAGCGGGACCAAAAACGCATTTTGAAGTTTTATTTGTAATATATTTACACATATAAAATTTATATACATTTTTTGCAATTATATATATTTACCTTGTGTATTACGGATAAAACAGATGTGTTTTGTAGAATCGCCTATAAATACAAAAAACGAAATTTTTGTTAAATTAATTAGAATAAAAAGTAAAATTATAAGCCCCAGCGGCAAATATTCGAATATTATAAAATAATTGCGCCATATTTAATAGTACTTGAAAGGTACAAACATACTTGAATCTTAGATTTTCCCTGAGCTCGTCTAGTATTTTTATAACATCGAAACAAAAAGTGCTCCAAATGGCCACAAATTAAGTCTGCTCTATTACTTATATATCTTACCCTCTTTTCTTTCAGACCCAAACTTATATATCCTTGCGTGTGTTATAATAACACCGATATTGGCATCTATGTTCGATGCGACAATACAAATTTGGCCACCTTATCGGTGGCTATGCAAAATTTGGCCGCTTTGGAGTTGCCCATAGAAGAGTTGACTATAAACAAAGGACATTTTGGTAAGTCAATGAGTTGGATATCTTCAAGAGTTGCAGTCTTTAATTTGCATTTTTCTTTATTTGCTCTAGAGCGTTTATTTGGTCCATTGTTCTCTAAACCTCAAGTGAGAAAATTGAGCATCACAGATACACCAGTTTCCACTTTGGATGATTATGTGTTCTTCGGCATTAACAAGACGTTGGAGGAACTGTACATTATCAATACGAACTTGGCGCATATATCACCGCTGTCATTTGGGGTAAGTAAAGTTATGTCACATAGAAAGAAATTATTTTGCTAAGATTAAAAAAAATTTCTTTAATCTAATGAAATTTTACAATGAAAGACTACATTCTATGTGATAATGTGGTGTTAATCTTAGGACAATATAGAATATTTACATATACTTATATTTAAGAAAAACACACCCATTGCTTTATTTTAGTTAATGAATATTGAGAAAAAGACAAAAATCTTTAAAATTAGTTTATTTTTAGGTATTCAACTAAAGCTAAGTAAATCATCATCAACCCATTCTTTAAGCTATCCTTATAATAAGTAAACAAATGTATAAGAAACAAAGACGCTAACCTTAAAAATAAGTATATTCCGTTTCCAATTTAAGACATGAGGTAATAAACTAAAGAAAATGTACTTCACATTATGTTAACCATCCCAGCTACAAAAATATTTAATTTTTAAATTAAGGAATATCTCCAATGATTTTGAGCCAAAGACAATCATTTCTAAAATTATTACATGGCGTAACTAAACTTATGACATGAGGTAATAAACTAAAGAACATTCATTTAAATGGAGGAAATCGTATTCATTGCTTCTACGAAACGAAGAAAATTATCTATAAAATAAGTACAATAAAGACGATAATCTTTAAACTTAAGACATGAGGTAATAAACTATAGAACATTCACTTAAAGTTAAGTAAAAATAATATTCAATGCTTTCTTCTAAATAAAGAACGTCACAATGTCTTCGAACCAAAGACAATAATCATTTAAATAAGTACATTCCATGCCTGGAGTAAATAAATCATCCTCCTTGCAGTTTTTTAGTTAAGGAAGTACACTGAAAAAAAATGTTGAATACGGCGGCAATGATAAGTTAGTTTTAAAGTAAGTCCATTTCCTACTTAAATTAAAAATAATTTACTTAATATTAAGAAAATCGGTTTAATTTTAATTAAGTGTGAAATGTTCTTACTTTAAAGATTACTTGTCATTGCCTCGAAATAATTGCCACTGTCCTTAAAGTTAGTAAACTTTTTTCTGTGTAGACAATGATTTCGAACCAAAGACAACTATCTGTAAAATAAGTATAGTTAGTATAAGTAAATACGAAACAAACACTTCCAATATAAGACATGAAGTAAGAAACTAAAGAAAATGTACATAAGGTTATGTAAACCATCCATCTATAAAACTATTTTATTTAAGGAGTATGTCATCTTTATTTTTAGGATACAATTTTATAATAAGAGATATTTCATTTAGACAAATGGAGAGCATAAAATCTTTTCCAAATGTTGTACTTATTAACTTTTAAATTTTTTACTTTCCAGGTTCTTGGCAAACTCACAAATCTCGAAATCGATGGCCATAATTTCACAACATTGGCCAAGAATTTATTTGCGGATCAGTTTATAGCCAATAGTGTGGGAGTCGTACGCATAACAAATGGACCCCTAAATGATATACCCATTGAAACATTTCAGGTTCGCAGAAACTAATTTTCATCCACTTAAATAGGTTTATCGAAATCCTCTTGTTCTTCCATTTTAGCCGCTCCGTAAACTGAAAACTTTGGACTTGCATGGTAATCAGCTGGAAAATCTAAAACGCAATCAATTCAAGAATCTTCGTGAGTTGGAGATCTTGGATATAAGTTATAATAAAATCAAGAAATTGGAAGGTCAACATATAGCCGATTTAACCAAATTGGGTTGGTGTAATGCCTCTCATAATGCCTTGACAGAACTTTCACGAGGTACATTTGCTCGTAATGCTGTCCTTAAGGTTTTGCACTTGTCTCACAATAAAATACAAAAATTGGATGCCAACAGCTTTAGAGGAATGCGATTTTTAAGGTGAGTGAAAATAGTTCATTGTCGCTTTTTGCTTTAATTTAAATGGCTCTGCTGGCTATGTTCTGCCCTACCCGAAATATAGAAGTTTGTTATTTGTGAATAGATATAACATTCCTAGATAACACTAGTGCAGCGCCATGAATAATTTTCGACCGTACTAAATAATTTGTTGATAACCTAATCCCCGTAACCACCTCCTACAAGCTAGCCATGAACCTTACTCTCGGTTACACGAAAAAGTTGGGGAAATATGGACTCATATTCAGTTGTTTCAGGTCTTCTTATTAACCCAAGAAAGACCACCAACACCCCAAAGTTCAAAATAAACAATATTAGGCGTGTTTTCGTTACACCATAAGTGCTTAATTTGTATGGGGAGCTAAGCACTTTTAAGCACTATTAGTTCCCGACGAAGTTTGGTGCTTGCGTTCATGTCTTAATCGAGTATGATGTTGCCAGATTGGGCACCCTATATTTAGCAATATGGCATCCCATTTTTGGAGAGATTGTTATCAATTATTGTGAATTAACGGGAAGAAGAGGAACAAAAATGGGAAGTTATTTTAATATTTGCAATTGAACATAGAATAGTAAATATATGTTTAACAAATACTTTTCACGAATTTTTCGTCCGTTTCGCACTGTTCTTTCTTTGCAACTCATGGCACCATTGCTACCAGATAGTGAAAATCCGCCACTTATTGCTTATGTGCCAGTTAGTGGAAGTCAGTTGATTTCGTTGCAAAGTGCTAAACTAAAATTGCTAGCTTGTAACGAAAACATGGCTATTGTGCTTGTAGACATGCAATCCTTCACGTACATAACGCAACATCACATCTACAGGTGGCTCAAGAGAGGATATTGCAAACCGCATCAAAAGGGAAAACCACGCTTTCGGATCTCTCCAAAAACTCCACAAATTCACTTAAAAACCAAACTCCGCATTTTCTCTTTAATTGTGATTTGTTCTACTTTTCGGCTGTGAATCATGGAACACCTCAGCCAACGATCTACAAACGCTACAGGGGTTCATAAACCAGTTCCTGTGAATAGCTTGGCCAAATGTCATCTCAAACAAGGATTTGTGGGAAAAAGCAGGGGATTCACCAATCACGACTCGTGGAGAGGTGTAGGGCATTATGTAGCCAGCTTCGCCCGACTTTAGCATTTGATTAATTGTTTTTAATTGAATAAGTTTAATTTATATATACTTTCAAACATAATTAAATTTTGAATTTCCCACTCCCCCTTTAGACGTCTTTATTTGAGTGACAATCGCATCTCAGATGTGGGCAGAGGTACCTTTGGCTCTGTGGCTCGTATTGGAACCATAGATTTGGCACGTAATGCCCTCAAGAAGGTGGAATATCAAATGTTTACCCAACTCAACTACATTGAGGTAAAACTAATAAAAAAAAATTAAGCTCCACAACATCCGATATTATAACCCCAGACTTTTACAGATTTTAGATTTGGCCGAAAATAATATCACCTTAATAGAGAAGAATTCATTTAAGGATATATACCAGTCGTTGATCAACATATCGCACAATGGTTTGGAAACCATACAGCCCAAGGCTTTTGAGAATTGTGTTAATATTACCGTTTTGGATCTAAGTTTTAATAAGCTGACAAATTTCTCCAAAGGAGTCTTTGATGAAACCACCTTTGCCACCGAATTTCAATTGAGTCACAATTTATTAAGCAATTTGGCTAATGTAAGAAGATACATCTTGAAATTTCTAATGTATTTTTAATGCGATGATGTTGACAAATTTCCAGGTACCTTTGGAATATATGTCTGGCCTAAAAGTGTTGAATGCCTCGCACAATAACATCACCATAGTACCGAAGAGTACATTTCCTAAACTCTATGAATTGCACACCATTGATATATCCCACAATAACATTTCGACCATATTCAATGGTGTCTTCCAGACCCTATTTTCATTGCGTTTCGTGAACTTGTCTCACAATAGTTTAACGGAAATTAAATCGTCCATGTTCGGTACTTTGCCTACAGTATTGGAATTGGATCTAAGTCATAATCTTTTGGTCAACATTGTGCGTGGTTCTTTGGTCAAGCTGGCCAGTTTAAGAAAATTAAATTTGTCCCATAATCGCTTGGAGAAACTCTTCCAGATTTCTATATCACTGAATGAATTGCACATGAGCGACAATCGCATAACTGGCATTCCGCCAAATACCTGGCCTGTTATGAATTCTTTGCTGTATTTGGATTTAAGTCGCAATTTAATCGGTGACTCTTTGGAGGAGAGCAGTTTCAAGGGTTTGTTGGTTCTGCAAAGGCTTTTGCTGATGGAGAATGGCATTACGCGGCCCCCGTTGGAATGTTTGGCTGGTATGTCCACACTGCAGTATCTTTATTTACAGGTGAGTGAGAGGAGTGGGGACTTTAAAGATTTTTATTTTTAAATCTTTTTCTTTTCTAGAATAACAACATTACTGTTTTGGATAAGAGTGCTTTTGGCAAGCTACCCGTTCTGTTTGAACTGAATTTACATGGAAATGGACTGAAGGAGTTGACGTAAGTAAAAAATGCAAAGATCAATTCTTTCTAATAGCTCGTATTTACAAATATTCTTCATGGTTAACAATACGAAAAATCGAAAATGTTTAGTTCCACTCACGAAGATGGGAATCTAAGGTAATCTAATCGTAAATTGGATAACCACTGACAGTAGAACTTCAGTAGTGAAAATGTGAGCAACTGTAGGTATAACTTTGTCGACGATCGAAGTGATACAAGAAATGACTCACAAGAAACGAGGAAAGTGTTGACAATTAGAGAAATCTAACGGAAGTTTTGAACCTAACATGTGTGTAGCAGTAGACAGGATGTATTTACTCAGCTTCTTCTCGGGTGAGGTGGTTAATAATACTCGTAATAGGAGCCAGTCTCTTGAAACGAGAGAGGTGTCTAACGAGAGTTTTGAACTTAACTTTCATGTACCGGTATACAGATTGGTATAAACTTGAGTCAGTATATAGTTATACCATAACATCAAAGTTATCATCAATAACGAATTTAACGTATCTCGTGCCGGAGAATTCTTTGCATGGGGAATTCTTTGCTTGAACCTATAGTTCTACATGAAAATTCCAACCGTATTACTGGATTCCTCACGATTTAACGGTTTCTTTCTTGGCAGAGGGGCAAAGCTAACTATGTTCTCCAATACGATGTATTATACATTTTAAAAGACTAAATAATCATTTTATATGGGATTGTCAAATTGGAAACATCGAAATAGCCCTGATCGGAGATTGTTTGATTCTTCAACTAGATAAAGTTAGGTAGAAAGAGATGAGGGTTTCAGCAGAGATTCGGAGCGGGCAGTGGTAGTTTAACTGGAGTGAATGATGGGGTTCTGGAGAATTTACCTTTACATGGAAATTATTTGTTTGAACCTTTAGGTGTAGTTGAAAATCTGAACATATGACCTACTTCCTCACGATTAAACGGGTTCTTTCTTGCCAACGGCAGTCTTAGGGATATTCTCCAATATGATGAGGTTTTATCAAATTCTAAAGACTTAAATAGATTAATATTTTCATGGGCTGCTTTGATATATAACCTTTCCGGGAGAGAATGCCGAAATGAAAAATATTTGTGTAGACACATATCAACCAGAATGATTCTCCCTTCACCAGATATTAGAAGCGGAGCAGTGGTAGTTTTACTGGAACCTATGTGGGGACATATAGTTCCGTGTTTTTTCTTTGTTTGAATCTATAGGTCTGCTTTAAAGTCCAAACTTACGACTGGATACATTGAATATGATGAGATATTAGCAATTTCAAAAGACTAAGGTTAAAGGACAGGAGACTTTTTATCAGATTCGGAGAGTAGCAGTGATGTTTTTACAGGAGCACAGCTAATTTTCGGCTTGATTATTTCTTTTGTTTATAATTTTTTTTCGCTTATATGTGACAGATGTGGGAAAACGCGGGGAGTTTTACCGTATATATATATATCTGTTGAGACACGGTGGACCAGGTGGAACATAGATCCGTAATAAACTTGTTCAACTTTTTTTTGGCTACAGCTAATGTTTTAATATCATGCCATTTGTGTCCAGATTCCATTGGCTCTGCCTCTACCAATATATATAACTATCGGGTCTGTTCTGTAATCATTTGATTTGATATCACTGTGGTTTTAAAATCACCGGCGACTTAACATCACTTTTGGAGTTCGAAATCACCCGAACATATTTCGAACAATCTTTTTTGGGAGGCTATGAATAATAAACCGGGCGATTTCGAACTCCAACAGTGATTGTAAGTCGCCGGTGATTTTAAAATCACCGTGATTTCAAATCACCTTGCTACAGAACAGACCCGTATATTATTATTTAGGTTAAGAGAACCATCTCCTCTTTTGTTGTTCCTGGGTATGCTCAATATTCTGAGGGTTAAAAAGGTTTCCATTGTTTTGGATCGAATATTACGCCACAGAGGAGCGATATAGATAGTCCATCTGATCTCTAGGGTTAGGTTAGGGTGGCAGCCGTATTTTTTTACAAGCTCACATAGACCAGTTTAGGTCCCTAGTGTTACCACGGGCTGAAATGCCCCTCATCGAAACCAACCTGTTTGATATATAAATGTATCCATAGTACGAATATCAGTACTGGAAATATCTGTTAGGCTGCCTAAAAAGGCCGACCCCAGTATGTCCAGTCGTCGTTTACTCAAAGCGGGACAGTCGCAAAGCAAGTGCTCAATGCTCTCCACTTCTTCCTCATCTCCACAGCTTCGGCAGAAGTCATTGGAGTCAATACCCAATCTTTTGGCGTGTTCGCCGATCAAGCAGTGTCCCGTCACAACCTGTACTAACGTAGACAATCGTTTCCTCTCTAGTGCGAGGAGATATTTTGACCTTCTCAGGTCATACCTTGGCCAGATTTGTCTAGCTACCCTGCAGGTGCCGATTTCTGTCCATCTTTCGTTGGACTGCCTGATTGCCTCTTGCCTAAGCCAAAGCTTGCACGTGGATAGTGGCGCACCAATATATGCAAATTCTTCGAGAATTTGTAATGTCGTCCCTTTCCTAGCAAGTTCATCGGCTTTGCAGTTCCCCGGGATAACCCTATGCCCAGGCACCCATATGAGGTGTATATTAAATTGCTCAGCCATCTCGTTAAGAGATCTGTGGCAGTCGAGGGCTGTTTGTGAATTTAGGGATGTTGCCTCCAGAGAATTTATGGCAGCCTGGCTGTCCGAGTAAATGACAACGCCAGTGTTGGTTACTATGTTGCGACTCAGCCACTTGGCGACTTCCCATATTGCCATTATTTCGGCTTGATAGACACTGCAGGTATCTGGTAGTCTGTGAGCTATATCCAGACTAAGTTCTTCACAGTGTACTCCGAAGCCAACCTTTTCATCAAGCTTCGAACCATCCGTGTAAAAGTGGAGATGGTTTCTATTACCTGGTATTCTGCCGACCCATTCATCTCTGGCGGGAATCATAGTGATGTAATTTCTCTCGAAGGTGTACACAGTTGGTATATAGTCCACTCGGTCGGTTACCATAGCACTACACTTTGATATCCTCATGTGACCATAGTTCTTGTACCTCCACATTGATAGGCAGATTAATCTTATTGCCGCTTTGGTTGCAACTTCTCTCGCCACAATATTAAGCGGCAGTATATGGAGTAGGGCTTGTAGAGACTCGGTCGCTGTAGTCCTTAAGGCTCCGCTTATGCTCAGGCAGGCAGTTCTCTGAACCTTTGTTAGTAGGTTGGTAATGGTTAGTTTGTCAGATCTCTAGGGTTACGTTCAGACAATGTGATGTATTGAAGGTCGTATCGCAAACCTATTGAATTATGTTATTTATTCCAAAAGAAAATGTAACTTTAATGCAAATATATCCACATATGAATATAGTAGTAGCCGTTGTCCTGATCGGAGATACTGTTTCGCTATGTGGGATAAATTTAGGAATTTTTTGTTATCTATGTACTTGTGTATTTGCCTCTCAGTATTAATTACCCAAAATAAAATTTTAATGATTGACATGTTTTCAATTAATTAATTTTGTTTAGCAAACGTTCCTTCGATGGTCTCTTGCAATTGTTAAATTTGAATATGTCAATGAATGCTCTGAAAACAATACCCAATGAGGTGTTCTTTGGATTGCCGTCACTGCGAAAATTGGATTTATCCTACAACAAAATAAGCAAACTGGATAATAAAACTCATGGTGTTTTGGACGATCTGCTCAGTTTGGAAGATGTAAGTACGCTTAAATCGAAAATGTCTATTCGACTCTGTTAAAGCTGAGAGTTGTGGTGTATGGTTCGTTCTGTTACCGATAAGATTGAGATGATTTTCTTGTATTTGTGGTAATTTTAGTTTTATTTCCAATTCTGAAAATACACGTCTATAATTATTCTAGATCTGCACACACTTTTAAATATTAGAAACACACTCAACTTCTTTTAATGACAGCTGTGCGCTACTGATCATCTGTACTACGATGAATGTGCAAACTCTCTCTCTCTTTCTTTCTCTTATAAAAATATTAATAAACACATCATATTTTTACCCTCTTTTTCACTATTTTGTTTTCCAAAAACAGCTCAATTTAAGTCATAACAAAATCAGTTTTGTCACCAAGAAAACTTTTCCTGAAAATCGATACATACCCTATAATCTGAAGTATTTGGATTTATCGTACAATCAAATGCCAGTGCTGACCTACGACATTACCTTTGGCACAAAGAAACTGCTAACATTGAATGTATCCCACAACAGCATTAATGAATTAAGACGTGGTGTGCTGGGAAATCTTACGCGTTTGAGATCCTTGGACTTATCCTACAATGAATTGAGTAATCTTCAGTCTGAGCCACATCTCTTTGATTTGCCCCAGAATTTAACACAGATTTTCCTACAAAATAATCAAATCTATAAATTGCCTTTTGCCAAATTCCTGAAAGAAGACAAATTCGTGGATATCGATTTGAGGAATAATAGCCTCACTGAATTTCCCCTGTCTCTGGTGTGGAATATGCGTAACGGGACCGATGTTCGTTTCCAGGGTAATCCATTGCACTGTAATTGTGCCGCTCGACCCTTGAAGCACTACACCCTACAAATGACACAATTGACAGATGATCTGCAAAATGTAGTCTGTGATGCACCGTCTTTAAATCGCCATAAATATCTGCGAGAGGTGGAGGATGAGTTTTTGCAATGCACCGAAATAGATGAACGAGAAATGTATAAAGGTGTGAACTATGATAAATTGTCGGATGTGCGTTTCCGTGATATTGTTGTGTAAGTTTTTTGTCTCTTGTTTCATCTTAATTGCCATTTTATTTTTCAAAACTATACTCTCCGTTCTAGTCAACACGGTAATATAAGCGTTATCTGGTTTGTTGTCACCTCCCGTGATGTTGCCGATTTTATTGTGTTCATTCGTGATCGAGAGAATAATGTCCTTTACCGCGAAGATTACCCCTATAATGTGCGTAAAGCGAACATACCCGTTTCAACGTTCAAAGAAAATCTCCAATTATACCGAGAGATTTGTATTATATCGAAAGATAGTATTGGCGAAACGGGCAACTGGTTCCATGCTCAATGTGATGAACTGCCAGTACTGAAAGAAGAGCGTCGCTTCTTTTTCTTCCCTTCCTCACCATCGAGAACTCGCTCTTCAGGATCGTGGTTGTGGACTTCGAATGCCTTCCTAGTTTTGGGAAATATTTTACTGCTCAAAATATTTAATATGTAATGCAAAAACTGCCTCGTGGAAAAAAAAACACGCAAACTGCCACTAAATTAATTACAACTAAGTACCTTCTTTTGTTATTTTATGTTAATTTTTTAAATTGTTAATATGTATGTATTTATGTTTGTAAATATACAAATTTTTGTTAATACTCGGTGTAATCCCAAAAAAGAAATTTGAACAAAAGAAAGGAAATTAACTGTGTTTTATTGTTTCCAGAATTCAAACATTTCTGAGAGAGCTCTTTGTAAAATTCTCATATTACATTCGCGTCTTAAAAGAACCGAAGCCTTCATCAAGATACATGGTCAGTGTTACCAGAAATGACGATTTATCGTCATTTTGATGATTTTTAGGGCCAAAAAATTGGACATGACGATTTGACGATTTTTGCCCCGAATGACGATTTTTTAAGATATGAAAAAATCAAAGAAAAACTTACAATTTCTTCATATATTATAGATTTTTTTTAATTCCTTCGTGATATAATTTAAAATAAAAATTAGAAATGTTAGACAAATTTTCAAATATTATGGACGATCATTGGTGGTAGATTCGATCGCATCCAATGACATAACAGGAAAAGTCTCTGGAACTGGGTTATGTTGCAGAATCGGTGGAGGTAATTGCAGTACACATTTTGAAGTATGTGCTATGTCAAAAGTTGGACCTAGGGGGTCATTGTTCTAACGAATGGTTTCAGTTAAAATAAATCGTTTGTATTTATTTGTTTCGCCCAATTGATAGAAAGTTTTTTTTTCTTTCAGGTCACAAAGTCAAATCGAATGGGGACTTTGTGTGTGGCTAATTCAAAATATGGACCAATTAGTCAACTTGGTCATGGATAAAATAAAATACAAATTGCCGAATTTTAGCCATTGAGGTCAATACTCGTACGTATGATTTTGAGTCAATTTTTATGCAAATAGCCAAATTTTACAAAGTTCGCCAATAATTCTTGGAATCGATCTAGGTAAAATTAAATACATACTAATTCAGACTTATCAGTTGGCACTTGTGGTTTCAAATGCGTCAAGAAGTAGAATGTAGTGGAAACTTTGTATGGGGCTATAAAAAACCATGAATCTACGGTGGACCATGTTGGTGTGAATGGTTCTATGCTGTCCATGTCTTCTATGAAGTAAATAAATAAAATCGATGGGATCCTTCTATTATAAGTTTATCTAAATATGGACCATTTTTAATACAAAGAATCTAATATGTATAAAATATGTTCAAGAATTTGAGATCGGTTCAAAAAATTTGATTAAGTTCAATTTGAGGATCCGCAAAATCATTTGAGAGTAATACATGTCTGTCCCTGAATCATGATCTTCGCCTGAAAAAAAAAAACGCAAAAACTGTATGTAACTGGTACATTTTTGTGTTGACATTTTTTTTTGACGATTTCGAAGATTTATTTTGACGACACTGTACATGGTTCATACCAAATAACGAAATGACACTAGGAAAATAATGTTCCCTTGTCAAAAGCCAAAAATTACGGCCGTAGTTAATATCTTCGACAAAAATAGTACTCGCGAAAAATTTTGCCTTCCTCCTCAAATTTACCTTCAAATGACTTTTCTATTTTAAATTTTATGATACCCACGATATATCATTTGGACGCGCGTGTAACTTCATATGATAATTTGGCATCTGTGACTGAAGTATTAGAGATTTGACAGATACCACTAAATCGACCCGCACTAATTACAGTTGCAACAAACTATCCACAATATTTTCTTACTTTTGGTAATTGTCAAAAGTTTGTTTCTATAAATAATATTAAGCATCTTTCATTCTCTCCCAACTTTGTTGAGAGCTAAGCAATTTAAATGTATATCTGTCAGCAATGGAGTAATTCGCCTATGTCGTAACTGTATTATGTATGCGTTGCCAACATTAATATAGGGCCTGTCCGTAAAAGATCACTGCTATGCATCATCTGCACATCTCGTTCGTAAATGCAAAATCTGGCAACATTACAGGCGTCAGTGTTCGTAAATGCCACAGTGCATTATATGATGCACAAACTATCTGCAAATGTCATATGCGGAACAGTGAAGCATATTCTTAACAGTCATTGTTAAACAGAGAGAAGATGAGATCACTACAATGTTGCCAGAAGTGAAGGTTTTTTTTGCATTGGACGAAGGCCAAGAACAGAAAATGAAGATTGTGGCCCTGACATTACGAAATTATAAAGGGTTTTCCAACAAGAGGTGTTATTTTGGTATTCAAATAAAAATGCCATTTTTTGAGATAAATGATCGGATGTTTATTTAAAAATAAAGAAGAATGTATGCCGTTAATAATAAAAAACAACATCAGCCAAATGGCCACCACGACCACCCTTACAGGACCACATCCTTTTCATGAAATTGTCCATAACCAAATCGCAATGTGGCTGCCCTATGTCCTCGATAGCCTCACGAATTCTATCTTTGAGGTCTAGAATCGACGCTGGGCTGTTGGCTTAGACCTAATCTTTCACGTGGCCCCAAAGGAAGAAGTCGCAAGGTGTTAAATCACAAGATCTCGGTGGCCCATTGTGATGACCTCTTCGAGAGATAACAGGGTCCGGAAACTTTTCCGTAACAGAGCAATATTATTTCCATCGAGGTGGAAATGGGCCTCATCAGTCATGATGATTTTTCGATGGGATTCCGAATCATTTTCATGCATTTAAAGGACCCAATCAGCGACGTTGCCGGCTTGAGTTCTTGTGTTAACTGAATTTTATAAGCCTTAAGACCCAAGTCTTTATGCAAGATACGGTGTAATGACGTTTGTGGAATGCCCAATTCCAAAGAACGACGAGGAATGGACAAACCTGGGTTTTCTTCAACACTTCGGGCTACAGCAGCAATATTCTCAGTTGTTCTTGAGCGACGTGCACGGGTTTTATTCTTCACATCACTAAATTGTCCCAACAGCTCGAATTTTTCCACCAATTTCTGTATTGCGGCCCGACAAGGTGCTTCACGACGACCCAAAAATGCTTTAGTTTTGCGAACTGTGACTGCAAGATTTTAACCATTTTTGTAGTGAATTTTAATAATTTCAATGCGTTGTTGAATCGTGTATCGTTCCATTTTTAGTAATGGGGTAGATTTTACTTGTCAAATATCAAAGAATAAAAGCTTCAAAAGTGACAGCTACCGAAATACCGGGTGATTCAAAATAACACCTCTTGTTGGAAAACCCGGTATGAAAAACTAATGAAATCTAAACAAATTGCATTTATGTAGGGTGATCTAAGTAGAGATACTTTTTTCAATAGCCTTTTTTTGACAGATCACGTGTGAGTCGTGTCATGCTGTCATGTTATTTTTTTAAGTATTGTTTGGCATTTCATCATGGAAAGACTTACGCCTGAACAAGTTTAAAAATTATTCAGTTTTATTATCAAAATAATCGTTCGCCAATTGCGCTAAGTCCATTTTTTTTAAATCCAAAAAAAAACACTTTCCATTCGATCCACGACCTTGACACCCATGAGCAATATTTTAGCTCTCGTTAAGAGCTATCTTTTTGCCATTGACCGATTCCTGATCCGACGTATCGGAATCATCGGTCCATATTTCTTCAAAAATGATGCCGGTGAGAACGTAACCGTCAATGGTGACCGTTATCGTGCCATGATAACAGACTATTTGATGCCTGAAATTTGGTTTCAACAAGACATTTGGTTTCAACAAGACAGCGCCACTTCCCGCACATCGCATCAATCAACGGATTTATTGAGAGAACACTTCGGTGAGTGGATAATTTCACGTTTTGGGCCGATCGATTGGCCACCAAGATTGTGTGATATCACACCGTTAGACTTTTTCCTGTGGGGATATGTAAAGTCTAAAGTTTATGCGGACAATAACGTAGGCCTTGAAGCAAAACATCACGCGTGTCATTCGCCAGTTACCAGTCGAAATGCTCGAACGAGTCATCGAAAATTGGACTCAACGGATGGACCATCTGAGACGCAGCCGCGGCCAACATTTGATAGACATAATCTTCATTTAGAAAAAAATCTAGTCTCATGGAATCAAGGACAAATTTAGCTGAGTTCGGTCTGGGTCTCGGTCTTTTGTACCCTGACCATGGGTAGCATTCATGGTCAGGGTATACATGTCATAAGAGAAAACATCTCTGGAATAGCAACATCGGAAGAAAATAATAAAAATTTTAGCTATTAGAGAGTTGGCAGAATGTCTAAAAATTAATGTTATGACTGATAAAGTTGATATAAATATTTTGTGGGAAAGACAGGCTGCTATAAAGCCCTGCCCTCAACTGTCGCAGACCTCTTAACGATGTGGATGAACATTTCAGTATTCACCAGATTTAGATGTCGATGGGACATTCCAGGGAACTGCAAAACAGATGAACATTGAAGACTAGGACGCTCCAGGGGAACTGGAATATGTGGTCATGCCTCAAGCTATCTGCAAGCTATTTGTGAGAGATAGTACCCTTACGCACTAAGCCCTGCTGTGTCTGCTATGATGTGCTACTGCCTTTTTGGACGGCATGCAGAGAGATTGAAGCTCTTGAGAAATGGCATGCAGAAGCTATGGATACAAAGAAGAGGATTAATCAATAGAACAGGTTTTGTGTATGTTCCCGGCTCTTTCTAGAAAATGGTATGCCAAATTATGCCCTCATTTCTTTGGGGGTTTAGCGAACTTTGCCGATGTTAAAATCCGCAAACTTTTGAGCTTTCCAAGGCAATCAAGTTAGTACAACGTTCTTATTAATTATCAAAAAACTTATGTTCTGCCTTACGTACCTGTGGTACAATGTACTATATACATAAGTATAATCTAAGAGATCATTTTATAGATGCTGGCCCTCTTAATTTAAACCTAACATGTAGTGTGATTTCAACTGGGGGACAGCTATACATACATATCTTATAGTCTTAGTTTAATTAGTTGACCATGAAGTCGTATCACAGTGGGAGGAATTAAAAATGTGGAAATAATTCGGCCGCTTCTTAACCAGGCAACCGGTTGCGACAAAACTTGGAAATTTCAGCAATACTCTTGTTGAAGAGGTCTAAGAGAAGTTATGTTTTAAATGAGGGAACCCTATGGTATATAGGGGCGGAGCTACAAGTCCTTAAGGTTAAAAACACAATTTTTTGAAATTTTCCTAATTATTTTGGGATTGGCTTTCAGGGATGCTAACTTAGTGCTTTTCGCACCAGATTTAGTGCTTTTCAGACCCCCCAATAGTGTTCACTTAGTGCCAAACGATAAAAAAGCACTAGGTGTACGCTTTTCATATTTTTTGTTGGTGCTTTTGACGCTTTTCGTACATTTCTCAGATCAGATCTGCCAACATAATGAAATTATAATATTTTACTACTTCGTGTTATCAACATATTTCTATGCACTTACATTTATCTCTCTGATTTAAAAATGCTGATATCACTTCTGCAGTTCAAATGTTATTTAAATTTTGACTTACAAAAAGTAAAACCACATGGCTTTTTAATACCATACACAATTATTGCCGAAAAACTATGGTTTTTTAAGTTACATGTTTCATTATTAACTATTCCCTACACAAGTCTGCGGTACAGTGTAGGTTAGGTTAGGTTGAGAAGAGGAGGCGGTGAAATTCCGCCTCATGTCCTTGGACATACACATAAGCCAGTATTCGGCCTGTTGTGCGCTCTAATTTTTATTATTAAAAAGGTCATTGGAAAGTTATATTAGGAACTCTGTACTGTCGACATAGTCCTTAATCTTCTTCCAGTCTACGCCCCTAAGTTGGGTCAAGTCTGGTATAGTATCATTTCCTAAGAAACGGGATCTATTGTTCGCGAACGCTGGGCACTGGCAGAGGAAATGCTCCAACGTTTCGTCATCCTCCCCGCATGCCCTACATACGCTGTCATCTACAACTCCTATCCTATGTAGGTGTGCATGTAAGCATGTGTGTCCTGTAAGGACACCCATGATCTTACTAGTTTCTACCTTGCTCAATCTCAGTATGGTCTTGGTCTTGACCTCGTTTGGGTCACCCCACAAGACCTTCGTTGTCTTCCCAACGTTTTCACTATTCAATAGCGTGATATGGGCGTTCTTCGCCCATATTTTTAGTTCAGAACGCGTAACACCGAAGGGGTTTGCGTTCTCTAGTGTTGTTGTTTACAAGTCTCTGGCTCTAGATGCCAAGGCGTTTGCTTTCTCGTTACCCCTTACTCCGCAATGACCAGGCGCCCAAATGATGCATATAGTGCCGTGTTCGGAGTAGGCGTTAATCGCCATTTTACAATCTAAAACTGTCCTCGACTTCACCGTTCTAGACGTTATTGCCCTGATAGCCATTTGGCTATCTGTAAAAATATTCACATTTGTTGGTCTTGTGTTAGCCCCGCCAGCTCACACATTCTGTAATTGCTCGGACTTCCGCCTGCAGGACTGTGTTATGGTCTGGCAGACGGAATAAGAGTTCGGTTTCCGGTTCCTCGATATAAAGTCCGAGCCCCGTTCTCTCCCCTAGTTTTGATCCATCTGTATAACAGCAATTTCCAGATGTTGTCTGTACTACGGTTCCATCAATCCAAGATTGTCTGTCTGGTATCATGGTCTCACACTCAGCAACCATTGATTTTTCATGTATTCTGTCGGATGCTGATGATATGTCAGTTATATCCACCGTCACTACCTCAGCTATCTTTTGATGATATGACTTGTGATCGCTTTCGATCCGTTCGCCCATCACTTTGAGCCTCGTCGCCGTAAGGGCAGCTTCATATCTAATCTGTATTCCAAGATTGTCTCCAATGCCCTACTGGATGTGGTCCTCATTGTCCCGCTTACGCCGAGACAACACATTCGTTGGATCTTTTGTAATATCCTTATGTTGCACTTATTCTTCATTGATGTCCACCACACTACTGATGCGTAAGTCAAAATAGGTCTGATTACGCTCTTGTAGAGCCAGTGTGTCATACTTGGACTAAGGCCCCATTTTGAGCTAATGGCTCTTCTACATAGTGGCCAGCATATGTGAGCTTTGTTCGCTCGTTCTTCTATGTGGCACTTCCAATTTAGTTTCCTGTCCAGGATTACACCTAAGTATTTAACCCTGTTGGATACTGGAATTGTTTTGTTTAGGAAATATGGGTCATCATATTGACCAATCTTCGTTTTCCTTGTGAACAGACATATCTCTGTTTTTTCTGGGTTTACATTTGGACCTCTCGGTCGAGCCCAGTCATATGCAATTTTTAGATCTGTTTCGGCCCTTCCACAAAGTTGATTAGGATTCTTCCCCCTCAGAAGTATTATAACGTCGTCTGCGTAACAGAATGGTTTAAGTCCTTCATGGTTTAAGTCCACCCACAGGAGTGGTGATAATATACCGCCCTGTAGTGTTCCCTGTGCTACTCTGTCTCTTATTTTTATGTCGTGGGACCCGCAATTTATCCATCTATTCCTTAGCATGTGGCTTATCCAGTCTCGGAGAGCCTGGTCCACCAGAAACTGGTCTAAGGATTGGATGAGTGTGTCGGACCGTACATTATTGAACGCCCCATCAATGTCAATACATACCGCAAGTGTATACATCTTTCCATTGAAGGATTCTTCTATATTGTGTACTACCTCGTGCAGGGCGGTGTCCACTGATCGCCCTTTAACATAGGCATGTTGTCTACATTTTAGCATTTCGCCTGGTATCTTACTTTTAATCGTGGTATCCACTTTACGTTCCATGGTTTTGAGTAAGAAAGATGTTAGGCTTATTGGTCTATAAGCCTTAGGTGTTGCATAACTTGCCTTGCCGGGTTTAGGTATGAAAACTACTCTTGCCTCCTGCCAGGCTTTCGGTGTGTATGCGAATTTTAGATATGCTGTGAAAATATCGGCTAGATGAGTTGATATGTAATTCACCTCCATCTGTAGTAGTGCCGGAAATATTCCATCAGGTCCTGGTGCCTTAAATGGTGAAAAGCTTCTTACGGCTTCTTTGACCATATGGTCTGTAATGATATAACTTAGTTGTTCTTCATTTTCTCTGTAGTTCGGTATCTCAGTCTGGCCCGTCGTACCTTGCGGAAAATGGGTGTTCATCAAAAGCCTTACCATCTCTTCAGTTGAGTCTACTCGTCTACCATTGTTTCGGTTTGGGTATGGGTTTTTGAGAGGAACTTTTTAATTTTAGAAACATCGTTAACGCTATCGACTTGTTCGCAGAATAGCTTCCAGGAGTTTCGTTTTGCTGTTCTTGTGATTTTGTTGTATTCTCTGAGTCTTCTATGGTAGTCGTCTCAGTATACTGGAGATTTTTTACGGCGTGCCCTATTGTAAAATCTACGGACCTCTTTCCCAATGTTGCGAATCTCCCCGGTCATCCAAGGCTTCTCTTGGTCTGATTTCCTTTCTCTAGGCGGACAGCTGTCTTCGAAATACCTTACTAATATATCCGGTACAGTGTATAATACGTTTGTTTTTGACCAGATATTTGTAAGGCCCTAAAATATTGGGTGGCATGTGGCTAAAAAATGTTCATAATGTCCAGGGATCTTATGACACTTTGGTCTGCGTAGCCGGCTTTGGACATACCCCAGAGGAGAAAATTTTTAATGCCGGCCGAATGTCTGTCACGCGGAGCACTTTGATCCGCGTATCCATCGTTGGACTTAACTCAGAAGATAAAATCTTTAATCCTTTCGATTTGTCCATATATATCTTATTGTTCAGCAAATCTTTATGCAATTGAGCAGAGAAAAAATGTATGAATCTAAGCGCCATAAATGCCTAAAAAGTTTGGAAGTATCGTTTTAATTAGGGCAACATCATTCATTAAAATTTGAAAAAAAAGTTTAGTGCCCCTTTACGGCTTTTGTCTGGAAATTTACGCCTTTTACGCTTTTGCTCCGGAAATAGTTGGCATCACTGTTGGCTTTTCAAAATTTTTTCCGGTTTATGTATGTATATTGAGTAAATGATCTACGAAATTATACTCCATACACAATGGAACGAGAAGTGTCTCTAACGCGTGGTTTGTAAATATAACTCTAATAATGCCTGTGCCGCACAAAACGGATGTCACGTGAAATGCTTTGTTGGAACTCCGCCTTTAACCATAACAAGAGACGGTCAAATAAAATACGACTATAATTCGTTTACTTTGATATATAACTTAAACATGATAAGTTTTTACTACTGGTTCTTTAAAACAATATTATTAATATTATCACTTCATATTCCATTTTTCTCCGTATACATAGCGTTGCATTCACCTTACATATGAACGAATAACCGCACCTGTCAGAATTAGCATGTGTTCGTTCGTTCATAAGAAGCAATCGAAGAAAAGCTCTGACAATGAAACGAAAAAAGCTCTCACAAAGGAAGGATAAGAGGATATTCTCTCTTTTCTCCTAAGCTAATATTGATTTTCACAACTGAGGGAGAAGAAGAAGAAGCAAAGGACAGAAAACACCAAATGAACGTTGAATAACAGTCGAAACGCGATGAGAATGAATGTCAGCTTTTTATTACTCGTGGGCCATCCGTAACGTCAAGTTTAACAGCGAGACCGAATCGAAAAAAAGAAGAAAAAAAAACGAGGAACTAAAGGAATTTCTTTATTCTTGACTCGATTAAATAATACACAATTACAAGAAGAAAAAAAGGTCCTACGCAAAAACGGAAGCAAAAACGAACATAAATTGTTACATAAAAATATTAAATAAAACATAAATTAAGAGAAAAGGAAGAAGAAAAAAAAACAAACGTAATATTAATTAATCTACATATATATGTATATATAAAACCCACGTTAAATAACAATACAAAAAAATTAAAGTAATTAAAACGAAAGAAAGAAAATTCTTTTTTTTCTCCTCTTAACATTGATAATGAGAGTGAAATTTGTAGGAAGCTGTTAGGAGTGCAAAAAACGGAAAGAAAAAAACGTTTTGGGAAAAAGTCCCGTCATTTGCGAAGGAGTGCGAATGTGTGTGATAGTGTGCGAGTGTATGTGTGTGTGTTCGAGTGAAAAACGAAATGAAAAGTTTTGCCTTCGTCGTCGCTGTGTGCGTGTATGTGTGTGTGGTCTTCCATACTACTTACTTGAGGGTGAAAAATCGTTAAATGAAAAGTGAAATTCTCGTCCTTTTTCGTGAGTGTGTGTGTATGACGGTAGGTGTGCGTGCGTCTGTGTGTGTGTGCGGTTGGTGTTCTTCCCCCGTCATATGTGTTAAGCAAAAAGGCACCTTGAAATTTTAAAGTGTTTTGTAACACACACAAAACGGAGAAAAAATAAACGTATTTCAAGAAAATAAAAAAGATAATAATAAAATAAAATGTGTGAAAAACCAAAGAATACTTGCGTTGACCCTTCTCCAGCCTAAAGAAAGGCCAACGAATAGAAAAGAAAATATACCTATACGTAGATATTTATTAGCCTTAACGCTTTTGCCTTGGTTATGGATTTAACCTTTTATATAAGTGCTATTGAAACACTATTGTTATACAAAAAAAATAAAAGAAAAGAGAAATATTAAATAAAAGCGGAATAAGAAGGCCAAGAGTATTGCTGAAATTTCCTCAACCAACTTTTTAGAAATCTACGTAGAAATTTCAATGATTTTTTCTTTTTTTTATCTTTGCAAAGGTGTGTGTTTTGGACGGTGTGTTTGGATGTGCAGCGGAGGAGCAGCGACAGTGGCTTAGAAATTGTTCGTTGATAAGAAAAAACGACAACTCGCACACTCTCATACAAACTCACACAAAACGAAGCAAGAAGGAAAACGATGACGAACTCAATCATTTTGTATCGGTCATATTCAATATATAGGATGTGGTGCATGTGAATGTGTGTGCGTTTTTGCTGGAAGTGAATCTGAATGTGAAATGGTTGAACAAAAACGAAACACACACAGACACACACACATATAAAAAACCAAAGAGAATAATTACATAATCAACAAAATATATGGCAATTTTTTTGTTGTGCTCTGCAATCGGGTTTGTTTGTTTGTTCGTTCGTTCGCTGGTGGTGTTTCATTCGTTTATTAAATGAAATTGCAAGTTAAATCGCAGCATAAAGTAAGTAATCGATTCGGTAAATTGCAACAACACTACAAAATGATAACAACAAGAAATTCTAAAATCAAACTTACAACACCTACAACATCAGTATCAGTAGAGCAGCAGCCGCAATCGCAACAATAACAATGACGACGACAACAACGTCAGCAGCATATCCTACATGTCCCCTCTCCAAATATACACACACATACAAACACACGCCCGCTCACCCACATTAACAAACAACAAATGACATCAAACAGTGGAAACATTCAATTCGATTTAGTTTGACTGACGACGGCCAACAACAAAACATCCTTTTGAAGAGAGAGTGTGACTTATAGAGCACAAAAGACACAGAGAGATATAGAGAGAGTGAGTGAGTTAGAGAGGGCTAGCGGAAAGGCAACGCTATCAACTCTGGCAATTTTTACGTCATTTTTGTGACTTTTTTCTCAATGGTTTGATTTTGCAGGAAAAAAACTATAGGAATAGAAATTCACCAAAAAATATACAACTAATTGAATTAGGATTTTTATATTAATATTAATTACTTAATTAAGCTCTGACAATTTGATTATTTTTCTGTGAGCACCACGCTCTACTACGAATATGAAATTGTATCTCAATTTTTGTTAATCTTACAAATACATGAGTCTAGATTATATTAAAATTTATTTATAATTGCGATAAATTCAATGAAAAAAACCACACAACTATCTACTCTTTTCTATAAATCGAAGAAAGTTGCAAAAAACAGCGTGCGAATTACAGGTCAAAGTTATGAAGTTATTGGAAAATTCGACTTGAATCCGTCCTTTATTTTGAAATTATTTACACATACAATTTTTTATGTATTTTAGTGTCTTAAACTCGAAAAATTTTAATTTTGTTATGGACAGTTTTTTTTCATTATTTTATTAATATGTAGATTTTCATTTTTTTTAGTATTTGATTGTACTTTTTGAACGATATGACCGACCACGCTCGATTATCTTTTAAATTAAAGGTATACATAGGTATATTATATAAAGGTATATACGGGTATCGATGCCTTCATTCCAAAATATGCTAAGTAGCTAGATCTAGGGACATTGCATTTTTAATTTCTAAATGTTGCAAATTTTATTCTGTCAAAATTTGGTGTTTGTCCGTCAATCAATCACAAAATCAGAAAAACTAAGGGCACACGATTGCCCTATCGGACAATATTGTCAGAAAAGTGGCGGAAAATGCAACCCTGTGCAGGTACAACCGTGTGAACATACAATTTTTGTCTTGCAAAGTTGGCAGAAAAGTCATTGTGAGATAATTTTCAGATTGTTAGATGTGCTAAGTTTATGCATGTGACAACGGCGCCATTGTCAGAAAAACATTTTGTTGGCAACACTGTCTATTAAATATTTTTATTGGCAATCCCGCATATATGTAAATATTTACAAAATATATTGCCAATATATGAGATGAAATTAAATTGTAAGGTGTTCTTGCAATCGTCTAAACTGTCAATTCACCATTGCCTATCAATCTGTCATTATCCGTACGTCAGAAAAATATTTTATTGGCTACACTGTCTATTAAATATTTTTATTGGCAATCCTGCATATATGTAAATATTTACAAAATATATTGCCAATATATGAGATGATATTAAATTGTAAGGTTTTCTTGCAATCGTCTAAACTGTCAATTCACCATTGCCTATCAATCTGTCATTATCCGTACATTTGCAGCACTTGAACAGGGTAGATAACGTTGTCCGATCTGGCAATCGTGTATAGCTTAAAGGTCATTTGGTTTGCATTATAAAGGAAGTCCATAAAAGTTTAATCGTCTCTCCTGAAAAACATGTTTTGAAATGGAGGTATCAAAATTTTCCGAGCATCACTTTTGCCTTGATAAAGTTGTTTATGGAACATAAAAGAATAAAAACATATTTGCTTACAAGAATCCATTTAAAACAGAAAAAAATCCAAAACAGTCTAAGGAAGAAAAAAATGTTTACTTGAAGAAAATCTATGGATATAGAAGTTGTGGATGCATCTTTTGGTAGAAGTAAGAGAATTCCGAAAACATCGTTTCCAATTTAATACTCTACATATTTATACCGATGTTTGTAACACCTAAATCTTACCGATCGACACACGAAGAATCACTGATTCGATTTGACAATGTCTATGTCGCGAAGTACATGTCGCAAATTTGATCCGATCTGGATGCAATTTGACACAAAACACAGGAATGAAGCACCTTATACAGCGTGATCCATTTCGAGGTTCCCTACGAGTACTTTTTTAAAGAAAAAAACTCAGAAAATTCAAATTGAATGGGGAACATTTATTATCATTTGAACATTCTTTGGCATTTATTTTTTGAAGATTATGTCTATCAAATGTTGGCCGCGGCTACGTCTCAGATGGTCCATCCGTTGAGTCCAATTTTCGATGACTCGTTCGAGTATTTCGACTGGTAACTGGCGAATGACACGCGTGATGTTTTGCTCCAAGGCCCGAATAGAAGCGGGTTTGTCCGCATAAACTTTAGACTTTACATATACCATAAACTTTACATAAACTTTAGACTTTACATATATTAGACTTTACATATACAGGAAAAAGTCTAACGGTGTGATATCACACGATCTTGGTGGCCAATCGACCGGCCCAAAACGTGAAATTATCTGCTCACCGAAGTGTTCTCTCAATAAATCCATTGATTGATGAGATGTGTGGGAAGTGGCGCCGTCTTGTTGAAACCAAATGTCGCCGAGATCATGAGCTTCAATTCCAGGCATCAAATAGTTGGTTATCATGGCACGATAACGGTCGCCATTGACGGTTACCTTCTCACCGGCATCATTTTTGAAGAAATATGGACCGATGATTCCACCGGCCCATAAACCACACCAAACCGTTGTTTTTTCTGGATGAAGTGGCAGCTCTTGAATCTCTTCAGGTTGCTCTTCGTCCCACATGCGGCAATTTTGCTTGTTTACATACCCATTGAGTCAGAAATGGCCCTCATCACTGAACAAATTTTGGCTCGAAAACGTCGGATCTTCTAGGAACTTTTCAAGAGCTCATAAAGCGAAGCGATGTCGCTTAGGAAGGTCGGGAGGCTTCAGTTCTTGCACAAGCTGTATTTTGTATGCTTTCAATTTAAGATTTCGACGTAAAATGCGCCAAGTCGTTCCATACGTCCGTTCGAGTTGCTGCGAACGGCGCAGAATCGAATCTCCCCGGACTTCGTGTACACTCTCAGATACGGCCGCTACATTTTCTTCACTGCGTGCTGGACGTGATCTATTCGGTCGAATATTATCCAATAATGAATGCTGGGTCTCAAGATGGGTGATGGTGTTGCGAATAGTACGCTCAGTAGGCCGATTATGTTGACCATAAGTTGAGCGAGGTGCACGAAACACATTCCTCACAGAACGTGATTTTTCGTAATAAAGTTGAACGATTTTTAAACGTTGTTGAGGCGTAAGTCTTTCCCTGATGAAATGCCAAACAATACTTAACAAAAATAACATGACAGCATGATACGGCTCACACGTGATCTGTTAAAAAAGGCTATTGAAAAAAGTATCTATACTTGGATTACCCGTTACATATTCTTATATATAAAGGCTGGTCCAACCATAATGCACGATGTTAATTGTGGCTCATACGAGGCGAGCATTTGGCCGATATTTTCTTTCACACGTAATTGTCATAGATCCTACTATCATAATGAAAAATATTAAGATAATTCTCTGAAAACTTTTTGTTTTGTTTACAATTAACATCGTGCATTTAATATGGACCACCCTGTATATGGGATTTTATGGCAAGTGAGTTAATTTATAAAACCGACGTCCTTTGATCGGAATGAAACTTGCACCAAGTTTAGTCCAATTAGATTCCCATCCATAAATCTAATTAGCTATTGTATTTAGAAAATGTTGACCAAAGTGTTTTCGAAAGCTTTTCTTCTATCAAACGAAAGCTTAGGTAATTTCCTTTAAGAGCTAAATGGTATATTAGTGGGATGGGGATTGTATATCTATCAAAATAAAGATAAATATCTAAAAAAATAGAGGTTGAACACAATTTTTTATCATAACTCGAGAACCATTCATTTTAATTGATTCTCGAGCTTTAAAGAAATCTAAATGAAGTTACCTTCATCTTCTTCTAACATAATTTTTTCATCCCATCAGCGCTTTCAAAAATACCAGATATTGCTAAAAAAGTCCATTTTATGAGAAAATTTTAATAATTTCTGAATTAAAACCTATACAAATCATCGTAAAAATCACAACTATTATATTTCTATTATTCTAGTGCAAAGTCTGATCGGCCAGGAATACAATGAGACTATTCCGAAGAAAATCGATGTATAATTTAGCTATTAAGATTTTAAGATATTCTTGAAATTCTTGTACTTTTACAAAAAAAAAAAAAACATAATTTCTACATTTGTTCTTTACTAGGCATAAGAAAATAAAATAAAGGACATATTCTATGATCTCTATAGTTGTTTCTTGTCACTTTAACGACGGTTCCCAAAATACTACATCTAATGTAAGCACCCATAATAACTAACTGATTTTTTAAGAGCCCATAGATGGGCCTTATGTGCCTCAATATGGTACTCATTTGAGTACCATTTCTGTGGATCTTAGAGTTTTTTTCGAGAGTCCAAGGGCCAGTTTCCGCATTGGGCATATTTTTTTGCATTTTAGGGGTCACTTCGGAGCTGATGGTGTTTTTGTTTTGTTTTGACATTTGCCCGCTAAAGACTACTTTAGCCCATATATACCCAGCTTCAAGGGGCTATAAAACGGAAAATTTTTTTATACTAGTCCTGTATTATCATGTCCAATTGGTCACGTTCGGGAAAAATTTGATGACCCCAAATTTGTTGGACAGTGTTATTTATGGAAAATGTTTTCATACCCTCACTTTAGTGGAGGAGGGTATATGTACATTAGTATGAGTCGAAAAGAAGTTGAGACACATATCCCTGCCTTTATGGATTATTCAAAGACAATTTCAGAACAGCAGAAATTGGTTTGATGCGTGCGCCTTACATACGGCCCTAAAAGTTTTTATTTACAGCTCTGTTATTTGGTATCCTATCGAAACAAACCGCATACCGTTGCTCATGGTTTGGCAATGGTTCAATTTTTCTTTTGATCACTTTTGACTCTGAAGTAAATTTTGACAGTTGACTTCCTGTATTTCGTATCCTGCAAATTTTGACTGTTGACTCCCTGTATTTCGTTTTCTACATCGATATGATGCCCGTTTTCTCATAGCCAAAGTTGAATCAGTAAGTAATAAAATGGATGTACTTTGTTGACTTGTTATTAAGATTATGCGGACATAGGAGTCGAGTGTTTAAAGTGCGTACCCGCCGCAATGGCCTTACCGCACTGTGCTCTTAACACAGGGAGAATACAATGCGTCCACACACAAGTGCATGAGTACCTATTCGACTTCATGTTTTTGGCATGTCTTCCGCTTTGGTTAAGGGCGGAGTCTACCTAAAACCTACCTTCCATTCTATGGGTCATGGCACCCGGCTGAAATGCAACTCCACACCGAGCTTACGCTCTCTCCGCGATTTGGGTCCAAACCACAGCCACCACTCCAAATGCTCCCCAAAGGCCCACAACAACAGCCAGGCTGGGACAGAAGTTCCAGGGGCTCCTGGCTCCCGTGGTACCAGCGAAATGTAAAATGCGGCCGCTTAATCACAATAAGAGTATATATTTTTCTTACACGGACGGAGTTTACATTTCGCTAATTGTATGTAAATTTAAGTGTTGTCATCTAGTAGGGTCAGTAGCTAATGGCAATAGGACGAATAATGTGAAAAATGGTTTGTTGTTGGCCAAAATAAGAAAGATAGAGCAAACCAAACGTATATACTCAACTCCATTCTATGTCATCCTATAGTATTTTCAAAAGTATTCGAAAATTTTAAATTTTTAACGATTCTGGAATTGTAAAGTCGGGCACACCAATTTGCAAAACCATCAATAAATAGATTTGTATATGGTGTCGTTCGTTGTCTACTGTGGTGTGGTCGAATATGGCACTAACTCCGCCTCCTTCAAATTGTGTTATTTAAAAAAAATCTCTGTCCATAAAAGGGAAAATATTATAAATGGAACTTTATAAACTCGAAAAAAAATTGTTTGTTTGGGAAATTTCCACTTTATTGCTAAAAATAAACCCTGCTTCATATACATAAGTATTAGGGTGCTGACAGAGTGGGCGCTCAACGAAGCGGAATCGTCCGAAAAGAATAAATGGAGATGTCAGAGTGAAGGCGCAAAAATGCTGTTTAACCTTTTGTTTTTGTATTTATATATCCATATATTCAGTCTTGTTGTTCATTATTTTGTATAGAATTGTTATTAAAGGTAATGGGTTCTGATGAAAAGTATTTCTTGATGCTTTTATTTCTGTTGCAATCAAAATCCACAGTTTTTTATAAAAAACAAGTTTGTTATAAATTTTTTCTTTTCTTATCCCAAAAAGCAGGGCGTGAAAAAACTTTTTGTTTTTATAGACCATATGTATGTATATTCAGTCTTGTTGTTCATAGTTTGTATAGAATTGCTATTAAAGGTAATGGATTCATCTGATGAAAAGTATTTTTTGTTACTTTTATGTCTGTTGCAATCGAAATTCACAGGGACAAACACGCGCGCTCTCCGCTCGGCTCGCGCGCTTTTGTACTAATTTCAATACATTCAGGTTTATCGCATTGATTAGCTTTACTCTCGGCTCCGCTCCGTCTTTTTTTAAATAAGATGGCTTACGTGTGATTTTAAATCGTTGAATGTACATACATACAAGTTAAACAGTTGGCAATGCTGTTTGTACTCGTCAGAACATGTATAATACTCCGCAATATTCACAACTATATCTAAATTTTAGCTTGTCGAAAAAAATACTACTTTTATGATAGTCTGTTCTGAATTGAATTGATGTTACTCCTCGTTTGTTAACATTTTGGGTACCCCGCGTGTTGGCAACACTGAAAGACACATGGGACTAAAGAGAGCGAATATACTCTCTAGCCAAGAAAACAATGTCGTCAGATAAAGAGAGCCAAATGGTAATAACACAAAAGACGAAATGATTTGTGAATTATATAAACTTTGATAGATTATACCTTAATTACAACAAACAAACAAACGCTCACACACCCACACACTGCCATATGAAAGTATCTTATTGTAACTATTAACGGATATGAGTCCGGGTGTGCGTGAGTGTTATGACAATGCAGAAAAATTAACACAATTATCTCTTGTAAAACAAAAGAGAGTGAGTACTAGGAAGGCAAAATACAGAGATTCGTCACTATCGTCATACCAGAGCTTCATTGTGCAGTAGCCGCATAGCAGTAGGAACAGTAGTGATGTTATTATAAGAATCATAGAGCGTATCCGCTTCTTGTGTGTGCCTGATCTCGTGTTTTCCCACCTACAATGTCAAGCAAAGCGTCTTACC
Organism: Eudasyphora cyanicolor; assembly: GCA_963930755.1. Taxonomy (NCBI): domain Eukaryota; kingdom Metazoa; phylum Arthropoda; class Insecta; order Diptera; family Muscidae; genus Eudasyphora; species Eudasyphora cyanicolor. The sequence continues at coordinate 148,975,813 of OZ005738.1, forward strand.
CCACATACACACACCAAATATACATATGCTTACGCATACAATTATTCACAGAGGCATTAAATTTAATTATAACACCACACAGAGTCCATGAGGAGGCTTCTTAAGACAAATATCTCTCCTCTGACTAGATGAACTGACTTGACTGTCTGTCCGTCGGTTCGTCTGTACATCCGTTCTTTCTGCCTGATCATGCATAAATTTGCCATAGATTATACTTGTTTATAAAAGTAAAAGAATAATATGACCATGTATGTATGTACATATATAGAGGTTTTTTTGTCTGCGTCTTTAATACAATACATGTATGTATGTATGTATATATATATGCGTACATACATATGTATGGCTCTTAAATATAGTATGCTGGTACACATATATTTACATACATTATCCTTCATTCATATTTTAATGAAAAAAAGTATGCACAAGTGAATGTTGATGTGCATATACATACATACATACATATATGTATATGTATATATTTATTTTATCTTTATATACACTCCATTCTTTTTTTCCATGTCCCTTTATACCTCTTCA